>CM026203.1:23926027-24553527 GCA_014839995.1 Xenentodon cancila | reverse complement strand
GTGTACAAGTCTCTTCGTGGCTTAGTGCCAAAGTACATCTCTGACATGTTAGAGCCATATGAGCCAACTCGGACTCTGAGAACCTCAGGGAGTGGTGATTTTACTTACATTCGTGTAATTGTATGTAGCTGTAAAGCACTTTGAATTGCCTTGCCTTGCCTTGCCTTGCCGTGCCGTGCCTTGCCTTGCCTTGCCTTGCCTTGCCTTGCTGTGCCTTGCCTTGCCTTGCCGTGCCGTGCCGTGCCTTGCCTTGCCTTGCCTTGCCTTGCCTTGCCTTGCCTTGCCTTGCCTTGCCTTGCCTTGCCTTGCCTTGCCTTGCCTAACCCATATCCTGTGTGTTTTGTTACTTATTTGACAAGATGTGCAGTGGAAAACAGGCTCATTACCACTAATACTGTAATATATTTTCTTTGGTCGGGGTGAACTATTCAGTTTTTTCTTTTTCTGTTTTTTTTTCTTTTATTTTATTATTAAATGCAACTTCACTATCAATGACTTGCTTCCACTACCCACATTTTGCAGATGCAAACACATATTCCTTTTTGATCAGTTTTACAAATATAGTTTATCCTACAATAAATAAATAAACCCTCAGTGACATTTTATCCTTGGTGGGAAAAAGTATAATTGGTATTCATTCCCACAACCATAAAAAAAAGGGAAAACAAATCCACTTTAGTTAGGGGTATTGATTTGACCCATTTTTGATTGGTGATACTAGAAGAAACTTACTAATTGCATTTCAAATGCAATGGGTATGGCTAGGAAGGTTAACCTACACTGGCCAAGAGTAGGCAGAACAGGAGTTTTATGAAAATCAAGAGTGCATCAAAAACAGCTTATCTGTAAAAAGAAAATCTTTTTTTTTTTTTTTGGTTAAACATATCCAACCATTCCCTTTCTACACCATATTGATCAGCAACAACAGAAACTTCAAAAACAATTTTTTTATGAAAGTAAAAAAAAAGACTATTTTAGACTATTTTGCAAGGTTAAAGAACTCCAGTCAAGAAATCTTTTCTTACCCCTTTGTCAAAGATATTTTTGATTAAAGACAATATTGTCTAGATGTATTGATATTCGGTGTGTTTAAAGAGGGGTTATTTTTTGCAGTGTAGCAGTTTACCGGCGAGTCAGTATACAGGATAATGTGACTGGAGGCTGCCAGACTATCTTCAAGTTCAAATGTGGAACCTTTCTTTAAATAAAATAGCATAAATGTCATTAAACATTGTTAAGCCCTGTTATCGCCGTTACTTATAGGATCATATCCAAAGACTGATAAAACCAAGAAAGTAGCAATAATGTGGGTGGATGATATGGTGTATAGCAACTATTTAAACCCAAACATTTATTTTTTTTATGCAGAATTGAGTCATACTAAGTCTCGATACGAGGGGAAAAAGTTTTTCTTAACTGAAAAGGAGACTTTCACTGCAAGAACAAAGGGCCATTTGAGAGAAAGACTACAATTTATAGTCTGATTTTTGTGTCAAGGCAGAGTAAATAAACTTTTCAGAAACAAACAACAGCAAAAAAAAAAAAAATACTTTCAAGAATGGAGCCAGTGAGGGACTCGATAGATGAATATTAATTCATTTTGAGCTGATAATGACATTGATCATACCTGGCTTCAGGTAGGCGGTTTGTATCTAAGCAACAGAAGAGTTATAGGATCTGCCTTCTGCCAAACGTATCCCATGAGCATCCCGCCCAACTCATTTTACTGCTGTGAACACAGAAGTCAAAAGCAGTACACAAAAACTGTCAAACCGCAGATCCACACTGTGATTTCCAAACAGACTCCAATATCCATTTAACTTTTGTCAAGGTCTTTTATGGCAGAGCAACAAAACCCAGAGGAGGTTTGGTATGAAAAGATTCTTCATTATTAATAGAATATTAGCTCATATAAAAGGTGGATGACTGAAGGATTGTGTTTCAACACTGTAGGGGCTGTAAAGTGCAATGAGGTTAATTCTCTGATCCAAGGGTAGATTTGTATCTTTGTTTGTAGATAGAAAGGGTTTTTCCAGGGGACCTGAATCACGTCTTCCCTCCATGTTCCACGGAGTACTGTGGTAGATTGCCTGGTCTGATTAATCTTAATGAATTATGCAAATAGCCTTTATCTCAAATGATTTAGCAATGTTTCTGTATTGTTTTATTAATGCACTTTTGAATTACTCTGTATAATCACGTAGCCTTCCCTAAGCCGTTCGCTGTTTGTAATTCATCGCCAGCTCTTTATTAAATCCATGGTGGTCTCAGGTGAATTGCATGCAGGAATGAGAAATTAGTCATTACTGTAATTTAATGATTTCTAACTAAACAAAACACAACCTAGACTGCTAACCATAGCAACCCCTCCTCATCCTCTTTCCCTCAGCATCAGTCCCACGGGTCTGATCTTTGGGAGCAAGCCTTCTCCATTTTTGCTTAATTAATTGTGTTTAGTATACGATGCATTCTGTGGTGAATGTACCGTTTCAATTACAAGCTGAAATTGACTTAAAAATTACATTCTATTCATTTAGAAAATGCTTTTATCCAACCTGATTAACAATCAAAGAGTATAATGTGTGTGTCAAAGGGGGGGGGGTTCAGACTTTTTCTCAAGGACACTTGAACATACGTCGTTAAAGTTAGGGATCAATTCTGCAACTTTCCAAACGAAGGATTATCATTCACCCTCCTGAACTACAACTATGTATAAAAAGAATATGGATTTCCTCATAAAGTGATGATTTGTTTGAAGTCTGTGCCTTTACATTTGACTGACAGGTTTGCCTCTGTACAATGTGTGGATTTACATAAGCTCAACTGTCTCTTTAAGAAGAGAAGTCTTTAGAGTTTCCGTGGTTGTCATTCTTACACAGATAGTATGATCTTGTTTGTTTTCTAGCCATAAATACGACAAGCTAGAGAAGAAAATTTACATTTCAAAACTATCTTTTATTACCATATCAGAGGAGGGGTCTGTGGATTATAGACTGTGATTTCCCTATGGTTTGTCACAAGCAGGTGAAATATAAATAAATATCCAACTGTTTCCTGCCTCCCATCTGAAGCTTGCCTCTAACCTGCTCGGCTTCCACAGAGAAGGAAATGGAGCTCCATGTTGACATCAGTAATGATAGTGGCTACATTATATTTGTCAGAAAGGATGGACATTTATTTGTCCTTGGATCCCACTGATTAAGCTGACTTCCAAGGCCACTATGACTAAATAATCCTTTTCCATTCATCCATTATCTTCCAGCCTCCCATAATGCCTCCCAGCTTATCTCTATTAGAAGGTCTGTGTCTTTTAATGGCACAAAGTGGTGATACCTAAAAGCATTTCATTGAACTAAAGAGAAAGGAGAAAAAAATATATAGCACAATTAGTTTATAATAAGATGCAGCTTGAAACAATAAACTTAGATTTGCATGACACCAACATCTTGTTTGGGAAATGATTCAAAAAGGATTGAGGCTGATTTCAGGGGAAAGCTTATTATCCTTTTCTCCCTGGATGAGGTTTAACTGGCTTTTTGTGACACCTGTGCATTTAAAGGAAAACTCCGGTGAGACTGAATATTTTAGAAAATATGCTATTTTTGCATTTTTTGATTTACACATTTCACTTCCACAATGACAACAACCCTCATTAGCCGTGAGCTCTCCTCCTCTTTTCTTTTTTCCTTTTATTTTTGTCATATTATTTGCTTGATGAGCTAATTCAGAGTCCCCGCAGCTCCTGCTGAAGCAGCACAGAAATATGATGAGCAAAACAAAATGTGAAACAATGCATGTTTTTCTTTCATCACTATTCATTAAGTTAGATTTATTCAGATAATATTGACATTTGTAATGAATAGTAGTCACCAGGCTTTGAAAACAACAGATACAATTAAAACATTTTGGCAGAAATTAGCTATGTTAGTGACATGTCAAATATCATTTATATATATATATATATATATATATATATATATATATATATATATATATATATATATATATATATATATATATATATATATATATATCTCCAGAGTTTAATGCTGTGGCATTGTCCTTTGTTTTCAAAAAGAGGAGTTGACATACTAACAAACTAAAAAATAAAAAAAGCCAGACTCCCTCAAACTAACACAAAGAAACAGAACAGATATCTGCTCCATAAGGCTAAAAAGAATGGAAATGCTTATTATCTCACAAGATCATCCATACAGATATGTGCCAGGAGTCCGAGGGCTCTATGTGGCAAGAAGTGGCACAGAAGTTTCACATCACATCATTTTGTTTTCAGGGTGATTTTGTCTTTGCGTAGTACTCTGCAGTCTTTAAGTCAATAGATAACATCATGGTTAAGTCTTGTAGTCCATAGGAATAGAACTATAATACAAAGAGATCTGGTGGGCAGCAGAGATAGCTACTGTTGATGTCAAATCAAAGGCCAGTAATCTGTTTGGCTATTGAGTTTCAAACGGAGCTCCCTGGTACTTTTCTTCCTTCTGTTCACTGGAATGTCCGTGATTACTGTCCTTGTTGGTCCCTTGTTTCCACCAATCCTTAAATCACATGGTATCCAAATGTCCTACTGTGTTGGTCAAAGAAATGATATCTAGTTCCAAATAAGGTTGTCCTTGAAACACACAACTATCGGGTGACCTGGGAATAAAAAAGGAGAGAAATACAAGTTAGGGAACATGGGAAAAATGGAAGAGATGATAATTTTGTTTCATTCTTTTTGAAGGACTAAATAAAAAAAAAGACAAGTAATAATTATATCAGAATGTGAATAGTGAGACAGTTATTTTTTTTATTTTTATTTTGTAAAGGTACAATGAAAATTGGGTCACATGTAATTAAATGTACATTATTATTCATTATGGCATGTACCATGTACCATCTGAGAACAATTTATCTTTAACACTAAAAGATTCATTTTTATATATAAGAAATATAATAATATATATATATATATATATATATATATATATATATATATATATATATATATATATATATATATATATATATATATATATATATTCTTATTTCAGAACAACACTAAAATAGTCTGTAAGGTCATTGTTATTTAATATAATTTTTTTTTGTCTGTGTCTTTTGAACAACCAGACTTCTGGTCCTCTGTGATATTGGAAGAAGTTAAAAGCACACACGCACGCACGCACACACACACAGGCAAAAGAATAAATAAGAACAGGTGTTCCTGCCTGAACTTTTGCACGTTACTGTCATTCAGAGAGCTGTTAATGGGGTCTCACCAGTTGAATCAGCATGGTACAGCCATGGACATTCAATGTGTTCAGCTATGCAGCTCTAAAATCCTGCTCGAGTGTGATTATCTGTTGTAGTGGCAACTGATGACACTGTGCTCGCTGCTTGGGGACCCACAATTTAATTTTCACTTCCATGTGACAATCCCCAGGAATCATGACATGGAGGGGGATATGGAAATGATTCCATCTCGCTGCTGTTGCTTCACCTGGACGTACGGCTGCTGAATTATGTAAAAATCATCATCATGTTTCAATACTGACAACACATTTATTTGACATGCATACTCTTTGACTTAGACTGGAAACATCATACGCTTACAGCTTTTTCAAAGACTGTTTCTTGTCACACGCCTTAAAGAAAATCCATCTTGGTTTGTTTTAAAGGACATCTGCAACTTTTACACACATAAAAGAGCTTTAGCATTGTAAAAAAAAAAAAGGAAAAGGGAAAAAGCTGCAGAAAAAGACAAATAAAAAAACTATTTAAAAAAAAACAACACCAAAAAATAAAAAGAACCAGAAACCTTATCAGAGGAGTTAGCTTTCTGTGGTATTTGGGGTGTGAATCCAAAGGTTATTAGTGATTAAACACATAAAGGTGAATGAGAACATAAGGCAGCAGCTTGGATTTGATGTGTAAGCTGCTTTAAGATAAAAAGCCACACTTGACTTGTCAGCGGCAGGTTCAAAGCCCCACTGACCATCAAACTAAACACTCATATCTGTGCATAACAGTGTGTATAAAGATTCACAAGAGACTAATTACCTGAGAATATTCATAGTTTTGTCTGACTCTTCATTTTCTTTTAGATATAGTGGGTTTTTTCCAGCATTAAATCACATCCTGCAGCACAGTTTTAGTGGAGTAAAAAGAAAATAAAAATCTGCAAATTAATTGTAAATACAATGATGTTCACTCTTCTTTTCAAGCTATTTATGAATTAAACATTTAACATAATTTCCTGCCTTTCAACTTGAAATAACAGCTTTATTCATATGCTGTTTCTGAGGAAAGTATGTTTTAATTTCGCAAATCACTTCAACATGTTAACATTTTATGAAATCAAAATAAAACATCTAATTAAAATTTGGAGCACAGACATTATTGTAAGGGGCACCTTTACATAATTAAATATCTCAAAAGGCATTTTAATATTGGTAACAAGTTAATCAATTGCTATTTAAACTCTCCGACTGCTGATGTGAAAAAGTTATTTTAAAAGTCAGTAAACAACGGCAGAGTCTTCTGGGCAACTGTGGCAGTTTGAGGTTTCTACTCAGTGGGCAGTGGCTAAAGGGATTAGTCCCGGGAGAAACTAATTTAGCACAGCTGTAGTTAATCTGTAATTAGTTTTCCCCCTTTTATTTTTCAGTAGCATCCTGAAACCCTGACAGAAGCCTTTGTAACCTACATTTCATACATGACACTGCATCATTGTCTGGGAAAAACAAAAAACAACAGTACATACTGATTAGTTTGGACAGCTGGAATGTAAAAAGTGTGTACACTCACTGTAGACTACACCCACCACTTCATTAAGTATACCAGATGTGCCTAATAAAGTAGCTTCTGAGTGTACATGAGTGTTATTATGTCTGAGTAATACTTGATATATTATAGCGCAAACTTGAATTTGCTCAATTTTTGCTTTAAAATTGCTGCAGGCTGATAGCCAGTGCCTTCTTTAACGACAATTTAAATACATTAATCTCACTACTGTTTTTTTTTTTTTTTTTGAGTGTCAAAGACATCATCCGTGACGAAACAAATATGCAGATGGCCCCCAGCAATGAACTACTAACTGAATGTCTCTGTAAATGTCAATGAGGAAAAGGAAACAGAAGAAAAATATCAAGGAAGGACAAACCCTTATAAAACATCCTCAGCAGCAGAATGAAGTAGCCACTGATATCAGGAAGTCCTAAGAGTGACGGCACTGACACACTAATCATACCAAGAACAAGAACATGCCCAGAACCCAGGAGTAATAGAAGCGGACACCAAACAAGACCCCCGGTGCAGGCAACACAAAGATGCTGAGAACAAAGTAGCTCCAATAATGTACAAAAAGATGTGTGTCAAGATGGGAGAAGCCTCCAACAAGCAAAGTTGGTGCAGAATTTTCAAATCCAGAAGGATAAACTGGCGATGGTTATTCAACCGGACATGGTGGTCTTCAACAAACACCATGCAGCAATCCAAAGTAACAGCAACATCATGAAGAAATACCAAGAGTTGGAAAAGTAAGAAAGAAACGAATGAAAGGTGCTGTTGCAAAATCCAGTTTAGACTAGCTTTAAAGGCAGACCATAATACCTTTGGTTGTGGTACCTTTTTTTTTTTTTTATTATTATTATGTTTCACAACATATTTCACAAAGATGGCTATCTATCAATAGTCTTCAAATTGTTCTCTACACGTTTCGAGGCACCTGTCAGGAAGGGTTTGCTGGTTGGTTTGCCCTCACTCTGCTGATTGATAGAACGTTAAAGGCAGGAGCTGCCGGGGTAATAATTGTTGATATTACTAGCAGGACTATAAAACTAGCTGCTCCTAGAACATGCAGGAAAAGAAAAAAACAAACAGAGTTGTCCGAGGAGGAGCTAGAGGGCATTAAGAGATCTGATTTATTGATGCATCTTCATCATGAGGTGGAAACAACACAATCATTTTTTTAAACAATGCTACCACTGAACATCAAAGACAGGATTTATAGCAGTGTGTGGAAGCTGTAATGTCCACAAGGAAAGAACAATATGGTTGAGGTTGTTTAAACAGCTTGTTAGATAAATATCTTATTAGATAAAACCCTGAAAAACTAAAGAGTGGAAGGACACTAAAACACACCACTGATTTAGGGACGATTCAGTATTATTTTTACACAGCTGTGTATTTTTTTAATAAAATCTGTTGATCCATCTGTTGATTACTTTATTATTAAAAACAAAACAAAAGATCAGGCGTTGACATCTAAGGGGACGTAGCATTTGTTCTTTTTTTAGTATTGTCCCAGACTTGGAACCAGCTTTTATTTTTTAAAATTGGCCTCATTTAGACGTACTTTTGACTTCTTTTTAATTGCACTGTACTTGAATATGCACACAGCCGTGCATTTTTGGGGCAGACCCTCAAGCCAAATAAATAAATAAATTATATAAGCACATAACTGCAGCATCTGTTGCGCAGTTCCGATACATTACAGCCCCGGCACAGGATTCAGCGGGCCAGTTCTGTGCCAGATTCATTTTGCTTCATGGATGCTTTTGCAGTATTGATAAAGTCAGCATTTAACACAAGTACACCCAACAACAATGCCACAAAACAAATGCTTTTTGGGGGTTATTAAAAGGCAATGCAGCTGTCTCATCTTTCCTACTACGGGACAGCTTGACCCGGGACAGAAGATGCCTCCTGCAGCTCCTTTTCTCTTCTCTGCTTAGTGTTTCCTGTAATGAACCCAAAGTGAACCTGCTCTCGTATATGGAGCAAAAATGACTGGTGACATGGCTGTTGTAATGCAGAAGTAAATAAACTGTAACTGTCGGTGGCTCATGTTTAATTACCTTAAAAGAAATTTGTGCTATGTTTCCTGCTAATAAATTTCAACTTTAATTTGGCAGTGTTCAATAAATGTATTCTAATAGCCACACATCTAAGGTTAATACTTGATGCTGGTTGCTGCAGGCTACTGCAGCGAAGGCTCATCATCAGTAAAGTCAGTACAACCATTAAGCTGGCAAAGCATTAACAGTCAACTGTTGCATCTTTATTCCTGTGACTTTAGAATCAATAAATCTTTTGTGTCGTTAAATGAATTGCCAACGTATGTTAAAGTTATGATATGATAAGATGTGACTCTTTTGACAGTAATATGTTTAATGACCTGTGACATGAGAGCTCGTAGGCTGAATAAACCCAGACTAGGCTCTTGTTGTACCACAGCACGATCTGTGCTGCTTTACCAACTTCCTCCTTCCTGCAGATTCTTCTTCCAGACACTTACATTACAGTCTCGATGCTGCCACAGAGTTAATGTGATGAAAAGGTCTGAACATAAATGGTTGGTAATGGACTGGGGCCTCTGTGGAGGTAGACAGAGGTACCTCTTGTTTTTTTTGTTACTTTTTCATGCTGGACAAACTGGCTTATGACAGTTTTGTTGCTTCGGTCTTCCAAATTAAGCAGCCTACATAAAAGACTTTGGTGGTGGAGGGCCCTCCTTTATTCCTCCCACCAATGTCACTTTTATTCAAATTATATTAAAGTTTAAGCTAAAGCAATGTTTCTTTTTAAAACCTGAAGTATAAGAATAAAAAATGTCCTACAGAAAAGGGGCTTATGGAGTCAGAGGGCAGAAAGGGCCTGGACTCTATCCCCATGTGTCCAGATGTTATGTTGGGATATTTCAAATGAAATGCCAAAACAAAGCTCGAGGTTCAAGACTTAAGACTTGTTTGCTCTCATTTTATATCTGTTCTTCTGAGGTGAATACAGGCTGTTTCTGCAGATCTTATCGCCTCATCACTACTTCCAGCCACCACCATCCTGAAAGATGTCACATTCTCTCATCACCAGCTTTTCTCTCTGCCAACATCAAGGCGCTACAGAGCAAATACAAGCTTAAACCTTCACATTTAACTGCAGAGCCATCACAGAAGTGAATTCTCATAACTTGCTAGTTTTCTTGTAATAATTATGTAGATTCTTTTTTATCTACTCTTTTACATTTTAATGCATTTTTTAAAATGTTCTTATATAAAGCACTTTGTGCTATACAAACAAACTTGCCTTACTCTTTAATTTAACTTTGGATGAGTGTGAGCGACTGCGTGAGGGAAAGCTGTTTTACAGAGACCCTTTTTGCTTTTTCATTCATCATTTCAGCATGTGTATCAAATGTTGTTGCTGTTGTTCTTGTACAATGACACACTTTGAATTTTAATTTGTCGCTCCGTCATATATGACCATGTCAGTGCTCTGATCCGGTAATCTCTCTG
Source organism: Xenentodon cancila (assembly GCA_014839995.1). Taxonomy (NCBI): domain Eukaryota; kingdom Metazoa; phylum Chordata; class Actinopteri; order Beloniformes; family Belonidae; genus Xenentodon; species Xenentodon cancila. Next base: position 24,543,238 of record CM026203.1, on the reverse strand, counting down.
CCTGTTTTTGCCAGTGAGCCCACAGCCCTCAATATGTCAATGCATTTGTGCCAGTTCAACTTTCAGACCACGTTGCAAACAAAGCTCCTCTTCATCCATGTTCTCGAGGCCATCACATCTGTCTCAGCCACTGCCGCAGCCGCGGACACAACCGTCTCAACTCCAGCTGTCAACCGCCAGTCTCCATCCGTGCCTTTGTGCCTCATATGTGAAAGCTTCTCATCAGATTCTAATTACCAAAAAAAGTCTTCATCGCATAATGCAATACATTTTTTCCTCCACTGTATATCTCTTTATTTTAAATGTCATGTATTGCAATTTACATTAAAAAGACTCCACAGACACAGACCACTGCTAAACCTTTAAAGCCCTGAGCTCCATCCTCAGACAGTCTTTCTGTTCATTCCTCAGAAGAAAATTAAGTGTGCAGGAAGTTTGGGAACAGAGCCCTCTAGCAAACACAAACTGTCCCTTGCTGGCTCTCTGCTGGAGGCAGCGAGGCCATGAACATGAAGCGACCCGCTCTGACTCTCTAATTAAAAAAAAAGACTTGAGGTTCTGAAGGGTTCTAGCCACCTGGACCCCTGCTCATCTGTGCTTCTGTTTCTGCTTTCCAGTGGTTGTGCGAGAGGGCATGAATTATTAACCTGGCTAAAATAAAAAGCTCTGCTTCATCCAAGCCTCCTGTATGCATGAATAATGGAAGAGGTAGCTCAACTACAGGCATTTGGTGAGTCAAACAGTAGACCGTGATGGATGGCAGAGGATCTGCTTTGTCTCCCTCTCCTCACCTACCATCCACTTCAGGTCTGCCACACCCTGGCACGCAAAACAAGTGTCCAGACAGCCTCTATCAATCTCTGGAAGTGCGAGAGCTTGAGCCCCCCTGCTCTGCATTAGCGCATCGTCCTCAGTGATTTTGGTTTGTGTAAAGTTTTGCTGTTTTTCGTCTTTAAGGGCTTTTGAAGTGACATGCATGCTGGTGCAAATGCATAATTACTTAAAGCTGCAGCCATGGTGATGAAGACTCACTGATGTACAATCACGGAGGTGATAATTGTTTAGTAGTCGTGTGATGTACGCCTTCATAACCCATTTCACACTTAAACCACCAACTGGCAATGGAGAGCTTTGTGATCATTTTCTTTCTGTATTTTATAATTACTCCGCCCTAAAATGAGCTTGCATGTCGGCTTGTGATGAAAACTATTCATTTACGTACTTAATTATAACAGGAAAAAAGAGTCAACCAGACAATGATTTCAAATTGTGACAGACTATGCAGTTTATGACAGTTATGACAGAATAAAAAGGGTTTGTTTTTTTTTTTGTTCCAAAATACAAGTACTGTTTTTCAGCTGGTAGTATTTTTCAGGTCATTTTCTGAATCTGAAAATGTTGCTTGGGGAACCGAGTGGATAATGACAAACAAATCAAGTGATTTATATTTTTGCTTTATTTTTTATTTACATGCAAACTGAAGCCAAGTTCGTCTCACTAACATCCTTTCATTCAGAAATGCAAAACACTCTCAAAGAAGAAAACTATCAAACGGGTGATACGTACAGGTGATATTTGTGGTTATTTTTTACATGCACACGCAAGGAAATCATGTCAATGTTGAAAGACAAGTGTTCCTCAACGAAACATTTAAACTAATTTGAAAAATTCCTCTGTCGGATCGGTAAGATGGTCACCTGTGATCCGTTATCATCTCAGTCATCATTTATCAATCACTGCTATAACCACATGAGGAGGAGATTACTCTGGGAGACCTTTGCCAAGCACTAAAATGTGGATATACACTCTCAAACACCATAAAACTTTGGATCTATTGTCCATTGTTGATCAAAGGCGGTGTTGATGTCTCTGGGCTCATAGGCATCAGAGGTGATCATCACTTTGCGTTTGTATAGAAGTCAGACAAGTCAGTATTTCTGTTTGGAATCATGTCTGTTATTTGACTTTCATGGCAATGGTCCAGAGTCAGAGAAATCCCAATAACGCTTCTGTTTGTTCACAGCAAATAAGCACGTACACCAGAGGCTGGCGTGAAGGTTATGGAGACTATCCACACCACCTAAAATGCTGCGACTAGCATCTTTGAAGAATCAGTGGAAACCTGTTTCCCTGCACTGTGGATCTTAGGGGTCAGACATTTTTGGGTTGCAGCTTCAACACCGGAGCAAATGAGAGAAAATCATACCAAATGTTGAAACTGCTTACACAGCCAATATGTAGCTTGTTTGATTGTGTTTATTGTGTGAATCCGGTCATGAGTTGGTTAACCTGTTAGATTTTTCTCTTGGTTAAGATGTTTCCGTGTGGAAAAACCTCTGAGGTGGATAAAAGATCTGCTGATGAGCACAAGATGCACTTTCTTAATTTCTTAAACTGTAAACCTGTAAAGGCTTACAGGACAGCACAAATACTTTTACCTACTTCAACTTTTTTAGTCAACTAAAGCCCCTTTATTATAAAATTCAAATCTGGTGTATGACAGATGTTAATTCTTCAAAGACCAGTTCCAACCTGTTAATTCCCCTCATCCGTCATCCGTGTTTTTGGTGTTGACCCAAGAACCAAAAGAGATAATAAACCAAGCTATCTTTGGACTAAACAAAACTGATTTTAAAATGTTCTTGTAAAACACTTCAACAAATGCTGTTACTTGAGTTCTTTGGCTTTAATTGTAATGCACAGAAGTGGATGTTGGTTTGGGAGCGTTTTTTTCACAAAGGCAAACTGCTTGCTCTCTCTCTCTCTCTCTCTCTCTCTCTCTCTCTCTCTCTCTCTCTCTCTCTCTCTCTCTCTCTCTCTCTCTCTCTCTCTCTCTCTCTCTCTCTCTCTCTCTCTCTCTGAAAATGCTGCAAAATGCCTGAAGTTAGGCTTCCTCAACACAAAACAACATTGGTTGTTACTTTAACCCACCTTAGTCGTCTTAACTTTGTTCCCTGTACTGCAGCTCCATCCTTTCAGATCTGGCAGTACTTTACACTCCTCTCCATCCATGCAGGGATGCATCTGGCACCACCACTTCTGTGCAACTATTGATGCTGTGAGGGAAATAGAGATGAAAAAAAAGAGTACAAAAATATAGCACTGGAAACAATTAACAGCATACTGTCTGCAAACGTAGCACAGTTCTCCCTGGGCTAGAGCAACAACAAGCCAATTTGGCTTCCATGCACATCCCAGTGATTGAAGAGATTGTCTTGATCTCTGGATCTGTGGAGACCTGTCAGTCCTGCCCCGCTGTGTTTTCAGGTCTGAATTACGGGGCGCAGGTCAATGTCAAGCTGGTGAGTATTGTGAGCATGTGTATTCACTGCGAGGACGGTGGTTGTTTGTATGTAGTAGCAGAGAGAAAGCATACAGTCAAGGTCTTATGCTGCTTTGAAGAGGCTTACTGGGGAGAAACATCTCCCTCTGACATTCCCAAAGTGAGTAGTGAACTGTCAAATCGAAAGAAGCCCCTGTCAGAGCTAAAACACTGAAAAGAGGAGATGGGGATCGATTCACCTGTAACAAAGGCCACTGCTGACATGATATTAAATGTCTGAGCCATCTGTCCACTCTGCTGAACATGGCTGAAGTAACCTCAACAATAGTCTAAAGGCTTGGTGAATTAACTGGTAGGTGATTAGATTTTGAGTGAACACGCACAAAGCAGTAGAATCACAAAAATCTGAACACTGTCTTTTATCCTCCCTTTCTGTTACCCAATGAAATTCTCATACATAGAAAGACTGTTGAAACAAACACCAGACACACAGTGACAGGTGTTACAATGCTGCACCATGCCAGACATTTTTGAGCTAAAGCTGGTCTCAAATCATTACCAATACTGTAATGAGAAGCCTGGCGTACCGTCTACGCAAGATGGAGCCGCTCTCGTTGTTCCCGCCACCTGTCCAGGGAAGCAGGAGCATTTGACAGTTTGGGATCGCTCTTCGATCTTGTTCTTGTTGCAGCATCGGTGTGCAGCAATTACCTCACAGGTTCCTGCTTTCACGTGAACTGCAACCACAAAAACGCACACGGGTTAGAACGCATTCTTCTGCAACACTTCAGTACCTTTATCGACGTTTCCCACCACAATAATATGAAGCACCTCCAAAAAGTAGAACACTAAATATATGGTTAATGTACACACACAAAAAAAAAACTGTTAAATTCATGTCACCTAACTTTTGTGAAATACAAAATAAAGTTCATTTTAATGCATAATTTAGACTAGTCCTAAACCACATTAAAACATCAAAGTATCATTTACTTTTAAACTTTCCATTTTCTTTCTTCTGCAACCGAGTAAACAAGCCCAAAGCCAGCTGTTTCCAATTAAGGGTGAACATCTGTAACAATTCTTGGAGAAAACATATTGAAGTATATGTCTTGGATAAGAGGCAATTTATATTCAGACAGTCAGTGGCTATAAGATGATATTTTCAATATTTGAAATCCGATTTCGTGCATATGAAATGTATTTTTCCTTAGTCATTATTCATATTCTATAAGGGGTCCTTGGTGTCAGATTTTAATGCACTGAGAAGGCAGAGCTGCACCTTGCCACGTGTCCTTCTTGTGCTGGTAGAGGATGTCCTGGTCACAGAGTCAATCTCAACTGCCAACACCAAGCACTCAAACAAATCTCTGAGTCTACATTTTAAATCAGCGCAACATGAGACTCACATTTAAGCTTGACAAAGGTACTGCACTAACTCAAGTGATGTTACACCATCCCACAGGGTAGTGTTCTTTACAATATGCCAGTTTAGTGCATGCTTTTAATTGGCCAGATCAGCAAGTGGCAAAGAGTACTAACTAGATGAACCATCATCATCATCAACCAGTTTGCAATGTGCAAGCAACTGCCCTGGCAATAAATATATCACTCATGACAAGAACCGTCAGTTTCCCATCTTACGCGTTCAGTCCTCACCTCAACTGGTCCTGCGTTATGCCGACACCCACAGAGACGACAAATACATTAAACTGCATATACAATGCTGAGAAAATGCTCAGTAAGAATAATCATTGAGATCCTTATTTATAACTCTTTAAACAGAAGGTCAAACATGATTTCATTTTTCAGTGAAGCCTTGTTTTAAACATCTAATTTTAACAGCTATTAAGAATCCAGGACATGCCCTATGTGTGAACCCAGCTTTGAACCCCGGTACAGAACACTTGTCCACACATCCTTGACCAACCCTCCGCCCCAACCAGAGGACAAAAAGTGAAGCTTTACATTAACCCTTTTAATTTCTGACATAATAATACACAAAAATATTTATACCACAATTTTGTCTCAAGGGGTTTTCTACTTATTATAGTTTTTTTTTTTGTTTTTTTTATCTCTATGAATGAATGGGTACGCATAATTTAAACAGTGCAGTCTCAGCTGTAGTGGCTCTGGCTTCACTGCCATCAGTCTGGATTAAACGGCCATAGTGCTCTCTATTCTTATATTCATTACTTAGATGCATCGCAATTCTGTGCAGGTTTGTGTATTTAAACGTAACCATGCCTGCATGGGTGGGGGCAAAAGTTTTGAGATTCCTTTCAGATAAGCCTTAATTATGTGTGTAAAGATTTTCAATTTGGATATTGACTTGAAAACAGATTGCAGGGAGCTTCCATCTTCCCATTAGCTGGCAATCCAGAAATCTCATCTACAACATTAAAAACATTTTGCTCCTGATCAATAAGGTGCTATTCACATTCGCACAAAAGGCAAGACAACAATTGCAGGTTGGGGGTTTTTCATTGAGCGGAAAGTTACTGATGCAAAAACAGGTCAGGCTCTGTGGCTTTGATGTGATTATCTTTAAGCCAACAGCACGCCCCTCACTCAAAGTTTCTTTCAGAAGTTAAAATAGCTTGGGTAGAATATTCAAACTTTGTTAAAGAGATACAATAAACAATCAAATGAGGCACAATGGATCACAAAGTTTGCTGTCGGCATGCAGAAAGTACTTAAAGATTTAACACTGCCAGCTACAAAACATTTCAAGTAAATACAGTAATGTTCTACACAACACCAGTATATAGCTACTGAATAGACTAAAAGTAGAAAGCAACAAGGACCATGTGGCATTTTAAGGCCTTGAAAATCTACACTGCTCGTCTTGGACAACAATGTGCTTCATGTTTTCTATTAGAGTTAAAAATAAGGAAAGTAAGCTACACCGTTTGCTCTGGATGCGCTCGGCCTCAGACTCTTGAGTCATTAAGGGGCAGGAAACAGCTGGCTTTGGCGGCCTGCGTGGAAAGAAGTGCTGATTAAAACTGCAGCTGGAAGCCAAGGTTGCTGACTTATAAGTCGGACCCAAAAATACTCTGCAGTGTGGAGAAGATGAGAGGTCAAGAGCAGGCGTGGTGGTCAGCCTCGCGTCCATGAACTGACTACTGTTACAACATACACAGTATCACAGCTGATTGACAGTTGAAGCTGAAAAAAAATGCATCAAAAACCAATAAAACATTTCAGTCTCAATTAATGAAGAACATTTTTTAACTAGTATTCCGTTAAGATGTTTTTTATACCTCACAGAAACTAAAGTGAACATCCAAATGTGATAACTTGCAGGAGAATTTCACCGTGAGTCAACTACAGAACGTGATGAAATTTTCACCAAATGAATGACTGATGGGGAAAATTGCTTCTTCAAAACAAGAAAGACCTTTTTGGGTTAATGCGCTATCATATCTTAAAGAGAAAGCCTTGAAATGATAAATGTCTTGAAATTGAGAGGATTTGATACTTATTATGGGATTTATTGTCATTTATATTTGATTTTGATATTTATTGAAGGTAGGCCAATGCTAAGTATGAATAATAACAGATGTATAAATGAAGTACCTTGCAGATTCTCACAAGGCTTGCAAGATGACAGTGAACACTGAATCTGTCTTGCAGTCTTTATGAATCTGTTTGTGGTTAAAACAAAAAAAAAAAACGTTGGGTGAGAAAATAGTAGCAGCTTTGGGTGGTTCTTAATGTATGATGTTGGCTATAATCCTGCCACTCAGTCGTCTATTGGCTCCTCTGAGCCTCACGGATGTAACTACTTTTTTTCTATCTACAGAACAATTTTAAAGGGCTTTAAGTTATTAAATAGTTTAAAGGAATATTTTATTATGACTGTGTTAAAATGGTCTGTAAAACAGTTGCGTCTGTTTCGTCATTTAAAAAGGTCAACGACTGAACGTACCATCTGGAAAGATTCACAAAATACTGGTCTGGTTCTGATTAAAAGTAAATAACTTTAGCTAAATCATTGCCTCAGTTAGTGGTTTAATGTCAATTTTCAGTTCATGCAAATATTTATAAAGGTAATCACATTCACAGTCATTTAAAATGATTTCATTAATTCAGATGCACATGAATGTATTCACTTCAGAGCGAATAGTTTTACGGAGGTAAATACTTTGCTCTTTCGGATGCTGGACCAAGATGACCAATGAACCTCGTGGTAAAATGGTATATCTCTACCAGTGTCACCGTATCACGTTTATCACTTCACTTTAACTAAAATCCAGAGCGGGGGCTGAAAAAATGATAACACCGAGACTGGAAAATAAAAAAATGTTATATGTCTGCTTTTTACACAAATATCCAGGTAGATGGTTCACAAACGCATTCAAAGGACCTTATATGATTAATACATGTCTCTTCAAGGACTTCAGACTGCCATCAGGTTGAATCATCAGGAACTCACGTCAGTGAGATGGAGAGATGGGAAACAAAGAAAGGCGAAAGGACAGAGACCATTAATGAGAACTGGCACAAAGCCCAACCCTTCAACTAATCAATACCACTCTGAGGCACAGCACTCTACTCGACAATCGTATTCATCAATCCCGTACTGATAAATTCCAACATGTAACTCAAATATGACAAAGAAAAAGTGAACAGAAGAAGAGTTTTAGGGTAATATTATTAAAAAATATAAATTAATTTTGATTTATCCAAGGTTTGCCTTTTGCACATTACATTTATGAACAAGCTCTAGCCCCAACATGAGCAGAAATAGGATGAAAGCAGCATAGAAAATTGATGAATGGTTTTACTTCAAATCATCATCTATTGTGACGTTAATATTTGCAACATCTATAGCTGAAGGACATAAGTGTAGCAGTCCAGACCAAAACTACCATAATTCTCATGTTTTTATATTGATTGTGGGAAAAAAAAGAAAGAAAAGAAAAGAAAGGAAATCTATTAACTCATCTTTAGAGCAAAACATCAAATAGATAAAAATTGAGCAAATGGTAGCAACAATAATTTGTTGGCAAAAGAATTATTGAGCCTGAGGCAGATCTAACAGTTATGACCATTTTTTTCTTTTTCTAATTTTATCCTGTTCTTTCCAATATGCTGAATGTAGTGTATAAGAGGTGTTTTTCACCTAATGTAAAGAGGAGCTCTTGTTTTATGGATCCCATTGCAAGAAATTGGAGGTTTCTTTGTACCATTCCTGTCCAAGAATTGACAGTAATCCATAACATCTTCTAGCTAAACTGAACGGTTTAAGTTGCCTACGTTTCCATGGGTCATCCATCACACTTTCATACAAAACATCCATCCCTCCATCTATCCAGTTAACCTGCATCTTCCTCTTCAGGGGGATCCTGGAGCCTATCCCAGCTATACTTGGCAGCAGTACACCCTTAACTAGTCACCTGTCAATGGCAGGGCTTAAATGAAACTTAAATTGAACTAACTGAATTATATTATTCAATATAGATACAATAATGACAACAACAAAAAATCCAGGATGTGCATCAAAGAAACTAAACTAATATATTGCAGGGATCAATAAATAATGTCATGGTTAAGAGATTCTGGTCCTTACAGCCTTTCTTCTCCTTTATTTTACTGCTATGGTTTCAGGGGCAATGTTCTGGGTTTTTCTTTTTCGTCTTAGTATTCTTGTGTTGAAGCCTGTGTTTTTTGTTTAGTTTTATCTTTATCTTTTCTCCTGGCTTATGTTTACAGATTTTGCTTTTCTTGCTTTTTTTTATTTGTCATTCCTGTATACAGTGTACAGGTGTAGGTTTGTCTGTCCTGCCTCCACTACAAGTCACAACATGCCATGTTTCTTGTGGTACTCTGGCTGTGTTTTCCTGTGGGCTTTGTACCCAGCTGTATATCACTGCATTTCACTACCATTCCCCCTCAGGTCCAGTTTGTGTGCAGCTTCCGTGTAATTTAACCCCTGGCGCGCCATTTAATGGTGTTAAATGGCATGTTAAATTGTTACCCTTACAGATAAAAGGTCAAGGTGTGCTGTCATTCCTTAAGAGTGCAAAATGACAAATAAAACCTACGTGATAATAATACACAACATGGCTAAGTCTATTATTCATGTGCAATAACGCAGGTAGTTGGGGTCAAAGTGAAGCTTTGTGAAACATGAAATGTTTGAACCAAATACCAGAAATTGCTTAGAAGCGTCAAAACAATTCAACTCCCACCTACACAGTAGCATTTACTGACCATTTCCTGTAGCCTCTTTGTTGCCTTTTATATTTTGTTTGTGTTTGGGGAAATGACAACACAGAAATAAGAATAGAAAAAAAATACTTTATTAGTCCCACCATGAGAAATATCATGTGACATGCATGTGATCATATTTAGAAAAAATCCCCACTAAGTTAATATTTGAATGTCACAACAAGTAAGGGTTGTATAGGGAAATACTTTAAATATTTTTTTTTTCCTCCATTGCAGACTGTACTAATGTGTGTCATTTGTTGAACACTGACAAATGTGTGCACAGTGATGAAACTCCTGGAGTGCAAAACATGCATAACAATGCATAAACATGGTGTACATTTAACATATATTTGCCTTAGGTTTCAATTTATGAGGGAAGTCCATCAGAAGAAGACTGCCATTGATTTAAAATGTGATTATTTAAATAACTATTGTGGTTGGGTGAGTTTGGGGGAACCTTAAAGCCAATACAGAGTATAGGCCACGTTTGTGCTTTCTTGCAGGTCATGTTTCATGTTTCTTTGGTAGATTGGAGTGTGATTGAAAAGTCAATGATATCCATGGGTAGTGAAGATCAATGAAGTAAAATTATCAAACATATCTCATAATTGTCAAAAAAAAAAAAACCTATGGAGGCCGTTTTTATTGCTGATTATGCAGCTTCTGATTCAAAGCAATGGTCTTTTCTGCCACCTCACTAAAATCTCCCCTCGAGGTAGGATGTATTTGTTTGACTTTAAAACATTCTGGTAATTTGTGGATTGAACATAATGAGGAATGAGGGTTGTTAAAACATTTTCAATCATAAATATAAGCGACTGGTATGGCCACCCATGGAAACATGGATGAACCACCCCAAAGCCTCACTTGGCCTTGGTTATGTGACATTAGTTTTTCAAACCACATTTTTAGGGCAGTATTGGAGGCTTGACAAAGGGCCAAAACTTTAGAATCAAGCCTCACAATCTTGTCTATAGCAGAAAATGGATTTCTGTCTGCTCTGAATGCAAACCAACAAAATGACCAGCTGTTATGAATCAACAACTCCTGTTACACTAGTGCTAGTGTATTTAAAAGAAACTGATTTGAAAGTGACAAAACAAACATGTTTCGTACAAATGGCTACCCCTTTTGGAAAAGCACAGCATGCTAAATACTTTGAAATTCTGTAAAAGCTACTTTTATGAGGAAATGTCCATTTGCATTTAAATGTCTGTAAATGTGATGTCAAACAAGTTAATGGATACACATTCTCCCTTCAATTACTTATTTTACCTGTTTGCCCGCTGACAACATTTACATGAACAACAATATTCTATTGACTTTATTCTAATAAGACCATATTCCAATTACAATGTTTACAGTGTTGCTTTTAGTATCTTTATTTCATATTCTGGGCTTACATGTTAAGTACCATGTTTTGATTAATAGTTTGTCCATATGTCCCAAGCCTCAAATTCATGTGCATGACACCGTGAGCCTTGGAGTGTCAGAACTGTGCTATTAATTAAGCCATGCTCTTTAAACCCAGACTATGAAACCTACCATGAACAGTGAAAATAGATACCAATAGACATACTAAAGCCTTTAAAGTTAAGACTTTTGTCTATAAAACATTTTAGCTGTGCATGTTCCTATCAAGGGTGGATGCTTCACTTTGTGTTGCAAATGTCTGCAAAAACTCCAGCAGGACATCATCCTGCAATTAAAGTTTTTGGATGTCTACAATTATGTGACTAGGATTGGGATAATACTTCACGTGTTATAATGTGACAACTGCCTTCTTTAACTGTTACCTTATTTGGATTTATATTGTATTTTTCCTATTCAGAATATTGCATTAATTGATTAATATGAGAGGCTTGTTGTCTATGTCCACTCATGAGGTCTTTGCAAATTTGTGAGTAGAAAGCTCTGATCTGAAATGAAGCAAATATAAAATATTTTATTTTGCTTTGTTAGTACATGCGTGACAGGTACAGGTGGCGTAAGCAGTTGATGGTGCGTCATGTATCCAACAAAGCCTTCAAGTTTCCACAAAACTCTCTCCAGATAACCGCCTCTAAAACTGAAAAGATCTCTTGATAAGAAATAAAAACAAATGAAAGAGATATTTACCCAGGAGTAAATAGCAAACTCCAACAGTAGGCTTATACTTGTTATATTATGTGTTATATTGCCAGTGGATAATTTGCTGTTAACACACATTTTAGGAAACTTGGGTAAAATTAGCATTTATAGTGCAATTATGTCCTCATTTATGGGTTATTTAAAAGTTTATTGTCCCACAAATGTTGTTCTCTTTTTGTTGTTCCAATAAATCAAACTGCAGACAAACCAAACTTTCAAAAACTGTTATATTTCTTATTTACCCCCATTTGCAAAACATGCATAAATGCTGTGAAAATAATAGCTCATATAACATTTTTAAGTTGTAAAATGTGATCATGAAAACCAATATTTATGAAGGCTATCATTTACACAAACTCTACCCGTGGTCAAAGGTAGGAGTTGATTCTGTTCGTACCAACTAACATATTCATGAATTCCCGAAACACACTTTACTCTTTTACACCCAACTTTATCATGCTTGTGCTTCATGAATGAGGCCCGTTGACTGAAGTTTCAGTGTTCATCAAGCAGACATTTGTTTATGTGTTAACAAAGGTTCAGGACAGAAAAAGACAACCAAGGACCTTGAGTGTATTCACAAAAAGTAAGGGGCAGATTTGCTGAATCCTCTGTTTATCAAAAACATGCTACTACTCTCTGAAACAATCGCATACAGCAGAACATTTAAAAAAAAAAAAAAGACATTAACTGCGATCTTATAGCCGTCAGTCTCATTTCTTAGGAGTTTTCTCAACTCACATGTTCATATATCCACTTAACTTGTTTCTTAGTTCAGAAAGCCATGGTGGAATCCCACTGAAGGTCAACCTTTTTGTGACAGAACTGTACAGAAACCTGTTGCCAGTCACTAGGTTATGTGCTCTCCTGTTGTCCATATCACAGAACTGATCATACAGGTTAGAACAAAACCACAGGTTGCTTTCAGCCATCACGCAGTTGATCTAACATGCAGGTGGGGAGGCATCAAGAACAATACACTTTTCAAGCTGTCGGTTGCATGACTGGCTGCATCAGCCTCACCCGGCCAGCCGAGCGCTGCCTACGATAATAGAAGCACAACAGGGGATACATAAAAACAGAAGCATGGTGTCCATTCTAATGCAGATAGGCAGACTTCACTGGCTGCAGCAAGAATAAATAAATAAATAAAAGAAAGAAAGTAATAAATAAAAATATTTCTTGAACCGAGAGTGATGCACAACAAATTTCATTTGTCATGTTGTCACTAAAGAGCTATTCTGTTGGTGGACAAAAATTAAAAAAAAAAGACAAGAAAAAAAAACATCTTGAACAGACGTCCTTTACAAGCGTTCATCTGGGATTGAGGTAAAATTGTCTATCACTTTGTGAAATGGGATAATTTTCTTTTTTGCTGCAATTTTTCTGAACTTGTTTCTATAATTTATAAGTTCTTGAAAACGCCTGAAGCACAGTACATTAAATTACAGCCATTATCATCCGTGTAGCTTGTCTTGTTTTTTTCATAAGTCTGGCTTTTAGGGAATAAGTGTTTTCTGATGGTGCATCTTCAAAAGGACTACACGCCTGAGGAAAAAAAACAAAAAAAACGCTCATCACAATATGGTTTATTAGACATAATTGTCATTTTTTGTTGTCAATTAAAAAGATACAACCAATTAACAAATGTGATTATCAGGAGTGTCTGATCTCAGTAAACTGCTGTCTATGATCTGAGTTGATTTTCACCGTTTCACCCTAACCCTAACCCTAACATCCATGTGGACAACCCCCAGGACAAAGGGACTAAAGACCAGAGTAACACTCTGTTACATGCTGAGTCAGCCATAAATTGTCCAGAGGCCACGCACCATAGAGGACACACTCCAGACTTACTGACCTCTAAGGGTCTGAACATTTCAAAGGTTACCGTGTCTGATGTCCGCCTGTCTGATCATTCCCGTGTTTTCTTTGAGAGGACGATTTCAGTGCACACAAATGTTTCACAAAGCGTGTGAATAACTAAAAACCATAGTGAGATCTTTAACCAGGTCTTCTCTTTAACACCTGCCCTGTGTGGGGGTTCAGTCAAGGAGCTCGTCAATAGCTTCAGTGCTAAAATGTTAAGGACACTATTGCTTCCATTAAGGTGACGGTTATCTCTGGAAGGAAGAATTCTGCATGGCAAAATTCCACACTGAAAAAAAAAAAAAATGGGAAAAGAGAGTGTCGGAAAGCTGAACACTGATGGAGGATGTCATCAGGAGACCGAGGTCCTGTACAGACTGTTGGTATATACATTGAAAGAATGAATGAGTAGATGTGCCACAATTTTCTCCAAAACACAACTTTGTCTACAAAAACAAAACTGGTCACCACAGAGCCTTAATCTATACACCTACAAACCACCAACCAGGCCGAAAATCTAAGTGTGGTGATGGAGTCAGACCTAAATTTGGAAAAAAATAAATTTAGGCAATAACAAATTCAGCCTAGCCTAAGAATATATCGAAAATAAAATATCTGATGTCTCAGCAGGACCTGGAAAAACTAGTCAATGCATTGAGCATGCATGCATGCATGAGTAGGCTTGATTATTGTATCTTTACAAGTCTACCTAAAACATCAGTTAGACAACTGCACCTCATTCAGAACTGCTGCTCCAGTCCTCCCTAAGACCAAAAAAGTGGACCACATCAGTCCAGCTCTGAGGTCTTTACACTGGCTGCCTGTCTGTCAGAGAATAGACTTTAAAGTTCTGATGCTGGTCTATAAACCTCTGAATGGTCCAGGACCAAAATACATCAGTGACCTCCTGACCCAGTATGAACCTTCCAGACCCCTCAGGTCGTCTGGATCCGGTTTTTTATCAGTTCCCAGAGTCAGAACCAGACATGGAAAAGCTTCCTTCAGCTTCTCTGCTCCACATATCTGGAACAAACTCCCAGAAAGCCTCAGATCAGCTGAAACACTCAGTTTATTTAAATCCAGGTTGAAGACTCAACTGTTCTCAGCTGCATTTGAATAAAGACACAAACCTGCGCTGTTACTTTTGAGCTTGAGTTTCAAAATTGATCATATATCAACTACTGATTTTATTTACTGTTCTTTTTTCTCTCTTGCATCTTTCTCTCTTTCTTTTTTTAAACTTTAAATCATGCTTTTTATTTCTACTATGTGATGTTTTAATGTCTCTGTAAAACACTTTAATTCACTTTGTTGTTGAATTGTTCAATATAAATAAACTTTCCAGCAGCATCAATGTACAGTTTCTCAGCAAGTACTTATTACAGATTTATCGGAAGGTTTCATCACTGAGGGGACTATTTACACTTATTTAAAATATAAAATAAACATGCAATTCATCAATAAAGCAAATTTAAATTGAACTGAAATTTGTCTTACTTCCCGATACTTTTGTGTTACTTCACAATAACTTTGTCTTCTCTCACAATACATTTTGCATTAGGAAAAAGAGATCCCTCGCAATAAGTTTTGTCTCTTTTCAAATGTCTTAAACTGATATGAAACCGATGCCTTTCCAAAAGCACAGTTGAATATCTTTGTATAAAAGACTGTTCTCAAAATAAAACTCTATAAACCTCTTCCAAGGGTGTGGGTGCTCCATTATTGTGTCCACAGTGCCGCATGACCTAACAAGTTAATATCTCACATCATTATTGCGAGAGAACACAAAAACTATTGCAATTGTCTTAGCACCAAAACACAGTTAAAGAAAGACACCTTAAAAAAAGAGAAAAACTATATTGGTCAATCCAACTCATAATCAGATATCAGGTAGCAGTCAAGAAATTATAAAAATGTATAAATATTGTGGAGGGGGGTTATTTAACGGTTCTGTAAATGCAATTTCAAATTCTCAGAAGTTTTCCAATTTGGCTGTTGCAATATTGTATTATTACATTTTTAAATTAATAAATTGCCCTTAAAAGTTCTCACTACTCCAGTCACCATTATTGATACTTACACTTAAAGTAGAGTTACTATTATTGCAGCTATAGGCACAATATTCTACTATAGTTATTCACTCACTCACTCACTCACTCACTCACTCACTCACTCACTCATCTGGGTATTTTGGGTAATTAAGCAGATAATATTATAGACACCTTCCCACACATCTCCTGTAAAAATATATGGTGTGAAAGTTTAAATATTGTAAATAGAAAATAAATAATAATGAGAAAACAGAAAAAGGCAGCACTTAAATACTGTCTACCACTGTTGAAGCAAGTGCACAACGAAATCTACTGAGTCTTCTCCAAGAGTCTAAAGGTGAATTCATCAAGGATGACATGATATATACAAGAGGAAACAAAGTCTTGAATATTAATGACATATCATCACATGGGAAAAAAATTAAATTACACAATTAAATGGATAGGTAACATCAGAGCAATGTCATCACTGATCAGGCAAACTATGAAGCACAATGCAGTTTTTTGATCCGTTGCCCTGTTTTATCGTGTCCCTTACCAAAATGGCACATAGCAAATCAAGGACTTGGTTATGAACTTATCAGTGGCATCCACTGGTGCACGCTGGTTCTGCCAGCTAAGACTGATTAGAAGTAAACACATAATTTACTTCATTACAGATTCAACGTAATATCAATTAAAAACTCATTTACAGAGCCCAGTTATCTGCAAAGTGCAAAGATTAAGCAAGCAGACCTAAAGATACTGAATGAAGCGCCCCAAAATGCTCAGATCATTTTATGTCAATTCTAATTTTACTCTTTGATCGTCTCAATGACACAAACAGACGTAACGGCGTGACAGGAAACAGACGACCTCATACACCGAGGCATAAAAATACAAAAAGCGCGCACTGCTTCAGTGGGTTTTTGCAACAAAAGGGACAGAGCAAAATGTATACTGTGTATTTTCTGATTCCATCCCACGCCATTCAGCATACTGCCAGGGAGCCCTTTTTCTGTCGACAAATGCAGAGACAGATCAAAACCCTGGAAACAGAGTCACGTCCCGGCCACAGGGCCCGACCGCAGGAACAGCGGCAGCCATAAAAACAGAGGTTATAGGCTACACAATAGAGACACGGTATGAATTAATAATGACTCAAATCATCCTGTTTGCTCCACATGCTGATAACCCTCTACATGCTGAACACAACTCACTGCTACACATTTTCCAGGTCGGAGCCGCGCCTCTGAAGGACTGCAGCTGCCAGCTTCACACAGCCAAAACAGCCACTGAAACGAGCTGTGAGTGTGCATAAAAGTAGATCCAAGTAAAACATTTTTAAATGGCCGCATAAAAGAAAATCTGCTAATGTGGAAGGAAAGGCTCCTGAGACATACTAAGATACCGGTTTATTAAACATTAACTGGTCTTGCCCGGTGAGAAACACAAAGGGATCTCACACAAATCCTGTGTTTAATTAGATTATCATACTCTGAAAAGATGGACTAAATTGTTTCCAAACTGCAGACCTGCTGAGATGGAATTCAGGACCGGCGGGATCCCAGGTATGCACTTAACATCCAAGAGAAAGAATCAGGAATTAAGTTCAAAACCAGCATGCTTTCTTATTTTTGGTCACCCTGGGTGATGAAAAACTAAGTTAAAATCATAGGCAAACACAATACGCTTGAGACAATAGCACACAAGCTTGGAGGTTTGGTCTTGAGCTACTATGTTTGTCATAAAAACCTTGCAAAGAAAACCGGGGCCTCGCATAAAAGAGCTCTCAGAAGACACGGATCAAGAACAGCTGATCTGCACAAGCCTGGAAAGGGATACAAAGTCATCTCAAAGATTTCAGACATGCTTCAGTCCACAGCTGGACAAGCCATCTATACATGGTGACAGTTTAATATCGTGGCTGAGCTTCATGAAAGTGGGCTCTCAGGCAAGATGAATCCAAAAAGCGCGAGGCATAATCCTCAATGAGACAAAGAAGAACTTAGATAAAAACAGCCAGCGGCTTGAAGACAACTCAGTAAAACTGACAAACATCTCTATTAACCAGTCTGCCATCGCTGAGCAGGTAGGGCGTCCACAGCAGAGCACGCCGTTCGCTACGACAGCCATAAGAGCTGCTGAGGAATCCATTTCTGGATTTATTTTCAGTCATTATCAAAGACAGGTGGTTGAGGTGATTTCAGACTGACCTCCCTCATAATTACAGAATATTTATGACAGGAAGATGGCAGCCTGTTGAGGCTGTGTTAACCATTACTGTCACAAGCTAAGATAAAAGTAGCGTGAGGATAATGATGCACCTCTCAGGGAAAAAAATGTTGGGATCAATCGCTGATTTAAAGCAGTACGCTACCTTTTAACTATTCAAGGCATTAATATTCCAAAGTGATGCCAAATAATTGTTTTTTAATGTACATTTCTAAAAGAATTTGACTTTCTGGCAAAAACTAATTTCTAAGAGAGTAAAAAAGCTTTATTTTAAGAAACTTAGAAGACTATTTTACTAGTTTTATGAATTCTAGTCAAGAACACTTTCCTTACCCCACTGGCAAATGTATTTTTGTTATTTTGTTACATGTGTTTTGGAAAGCACTAAGAAGTCAATACAGATTATTTCTATTCATGTATGTGCTGTACCAGAAAGTAAAATGTTGGAAATGCATGTTAAATATTTCGCTCTTAGACTACAGTATATTTAGTGGTACGGTTATACTGAGAGAGCAAACAAAACAAAAAAACCAAACCCATCTTAATCCAAAGCTTATAATACTGTGAGCAGAACAAAGACAGTTACCAAAATAAACTGTAAGCACTGCTTGCTCACTAGTCTTGATTCTCACATTTCCTTTTTCATAGATAAAAATAAAAACAGCATCACATCCTTTTATAATTTAATATTTTTCTCACTGAGGAACAGCTTTAGGGAGAAATAATGTAAAAACAGACGAGTGTTCTCCCACACTCCCAGAGTGCATGCTTCAGTCGTTTAGATGAAGTCCACGCCAGTGCCATTCATCTGGCTGCCACAGCGTAAGAGCCCACCACTGACTGATCAATTGGAGTCCCTCAAGGAATCATACAGCCTTATAAGTGAAAGGCTGGCGAAGTTATTAAATCTAGGGACTGCGGCGGCAGCAGAGGAGGCAAGAAAGACTTATACGCAGACAAAGCCTGCAAAGAGTGTTGTCTCAACAGTTTTTCACTTTGCACTCCCAGAAAATGTAATAAAAGATGTTCAGAAAGACGATCAAAGACCCATTAAAATCTTTTTCTCATCTCATGTATGATCTTATGGCACTTTCTGTGTATGAAGCCCTGTCCATTTTTCATCATCTCATCCTAACATTGCGAAACCCAATGCAGGTTTTTTTTTGACACAAGACAAGATCTATGAAATAGTAATACATGCACAGTCAGTCTTACAAAGCAGCTCTTTCAGCTCTTAAAATCAAATGGCAAAGTTAGAGGATTATTATGTTTTAATGTTCTGATTGTTTTGTTGGGTTTTTTTTTTTTGTCTAATTTTATTACATATTGGGAAAAAAGTAGAGAAACTGCATTTTCAAATGAAAACTTAGGTTGAACTATAATTGCACTGCAATGCAATTATAATTGAACCATAACTGCATTCCAGCATTTTTATTTATATTTTTTTTCTCTTACTCATTTTCTGCACTGTGGCACTACAATTGCCATTAAGGGGATGGATAAAGTATTATTCAGTTAAATTGAATTCCGTTCAATTTAGTTCAGTTCATTTTGCCTCTGTTCAGATCCCCTCCTTTACAGGAGGTAAAGGTAGATGCTCCAGCCATCCATAAATCCACAACCCTGAGTAGGATGGAATGGCTGTGGGAAAAAAAAGAGGGATGGATTGATAATTGTATTGCAGCATTTAGATGCAGCCATAGCACATACATAAATACTGAAATAAACTTCGAAGCTTCATCTCATGCTTCTAGCTGCTATTTTAAGCAACAAAAAAGTGCAACCTTGCCCAAGTCATCGCAAAACAGCAGCTGACCACACACCTATACAAATGTTACAGTGAGCACTTTGCAGATCTTAAACAAAATCTCTCTTTTCTGAAGCAAATGAGTTACAGTATATGTATATTATAACCATTATATCTTATATAAAACCGCCATTATAACGTGCTTGAAACTGGATTCTCTAAAAGGGGTATCAATAGCTCTCCATGCCAAGCTTCACCACGTCTGTGTTGGGCTCCAGAGAGGCAGACAAAAGAAATGCCTGAGATCCTCTTCTCCTCTCTCTGGTCTCTCATCTGACATGCACACATGCTGGTTATCTGTCAAGCAGATGTCAAGCCTGCTCTAAACGGCTGCCATCTCAGCTCTCCGACTAGATTCCCATGTTTTTCATCTTGAACATATTCCGCTGATGTCTTTCAGAGCTGAGTGACAGGGCCCAGTGTCATGAAACGCACAGGGACTGGCTCAGCTAAAAAGGGGAAGAGGGTCCCCAGTTAAGCTGTACATTTCTGGAACAATGGCAGAACCGCTATGATCTGAGCTACAGACAGATCCATCTTCATTAGATGCGAGAGTCGACGCACTGGTAAAAGTGGAGCACGGTCTGAAAATAAGAAAAATGGTTTGCGTCAAATTATTCATAGCTGAGGATCGGAGATTATTCTCCTTTAAATCAAACTGTCATGTAATTACATTAACAATGCCTCTAACTGAGAGGTATATTTAACCACTTGCTCTAAATAAAATCTTGTGCTGGAAAACAATATTATCTCGTTAGTGGAGAGGCAGCCACTGGCACTGATCCCCAGTTGAATAGCGGGCTGCCTGAGGACAGTATTAAAAGAGCATCTGACCCGTCCTCCCACTGACAGCCCAATATAAATGTTCCTCTTTTTAATAGACCATCTTGCTGAAAAATATGTCGGCAGACCTTTTAAAAAAGCCATTTCAGGAGAACTCCAATGGTCCCACCCATTACATTTTATGCTTCAGTCCGTTCACATAAACTTGATGCTCAGCCTCGGTTGCTGTTTTTATGGTTCGACGTGGACACTCTCACTGCACCTCATTCCTGGGGAGATGTGAGCCAGAAGGCGAAAAATCGTGGAGTGTGGCCAGAAAACAGGGGCGAGCAATTGATAGACTGCATTACAGAAGCTTATATTTCACTTTATTCAGTCATTATCCAGCCTCTAGTGAATAACCACCAGGCTGCAGCGCGGCATTACGTTAAACGAAAAGAGGAAACGACCCTCCACTGACTGAAAGCCAGTTCCTTTCCAACATCCTCCTCAGTGTTGTCTGACTGGTAGGATCCACATTATCAAAATGTCTTTTTTTTTAAAAAAAACAACAACAACACATCTTTAAGGCGACAGTTTTTAAAAGGAAATGAGTTGAAACTTTGTGTTCATTTTAACAGGAAATTAACACTCTGAGAGAGCATGAAACGTTTCCCAAACAACGGCATATGTGTAATTAAGAGACAGATGTGGAGCTCAAGAAAGCTTTTAGTGGACCTAATGAAGAAGAGCCGCCACTAACAAATACTAAATGAAAGACTGAAACCTTCAGATACATTTCAGTAATCATGACAAACAGTTTAAAACACAGCAAGTTACTTAACTTGGATTTTTAAAAAGGTTTTAATGTGACAATTTAAACAAATAACCACAACTGATAGTTATCTTTTTCTTCATAGCAGATCTTGATGGCCCATACATTCATATTTTTACTTTTAATGTTTTCATATAACATGAAGTTTGTGCAGCCAGGAGAATAAAAACAATCTGAGCTGCAGAGATAGACAAAACTGATATCACTGTTGCTCTGGCTGAATTATAAGAGCAAACAACATTCCTGGTTCTTCAAATCATCCCCTTTGCATGTGTGATTAATACTTGAGCGATAATACTCGTGTTCTGGATACACTTGGGATGTATATCAAACAGTCAAATGGTTGAGGCAAAAAAATCTACTGTGATTGTACAAAGTGAATTTGTTTGCACCCAGTATATTTCTTTTGACTTTGTCTTTTATGGCTTCAGTATTTTTGCTGTCTGTAGAAATCGTTGTAGTTCTCCAATGTCTTCTAAACAGGAACATTTAAACGTTGGTAATGTTTTTAGCTTGTCTGTCCTATCCTTTAAATACAGCTTAACTGCGATGGCAACCTTTGAGTTGAAATATAAGTCTGGTTCTGGGAAAACTGCTGTCTTCGTTCCTTATCTCTGAATCCTTGCTAAACATGCTTTGCAAAACAGCAGCAGCGTTGTCATCCGCTGCCACGGAGAAAAATGATCAGACTGGCGTTTTAGCTCCAGTGTTGTGCTGTTTGTGGTCATTTCCAGTCAGGCAGACACGGGGACTGTGCTCGGGTCCTGCCAGTAAGCCACAGCAGACGATGTGACGAGCGTGACACAGAACTGTTTAAAAAAGGTACGACCCACCAGCAAGCAATTACACTTTCATTACCAGATCTATATATAAGGTTTAATTTGTTAAACTGAAATATGAATAAATATGACAATTTTCCTCTCATATCCAGCAATACATTATCTGTCTGATAGACATGCCTAGTGCGTCCCTAGTTTTAATATCCTACATTCTGAGCTTTATCAAAATAATCTTTTTAAACCTCATCTATATTTTGATAGATTCTTATGTGCACTGTTTCTTAAAGATCTTTCCTTAGAGTGCTAGTGATGCAGACGGTATGGGTCATGAGAAAACCTTATGATCCTGCATGAATTCAAGTCAGATGTGAATTTTTCTGATGTATTTAGGATCATTATCTTGTGGCAACAACAATCCTCTTTTCATCTTTTGCCATTTTTCTGACATCTGCTCTTTGATTTTCTGGTAATTTACTTGAATACATGTATCCCTCTGCCTGTGAGATGTTATATGTAAGACAAGATTAAAGCATGAAACTGAAGGTGCTTTAGAGTCAAACAGGGGGTTTGATGTAACCCGGTGCGCCAGATGTGCTGTTACACTCATAACCATGTTGGAAAGTCTTCAGAAGAGACCATTCAGAAAAGGGCAGGAGCATTAAAAGGTACTTAGCAGGTGATTTGATGAAGCATCCCTCAGAACATGGTGTTGTAGGTGACCAGTTTGTGACATAATTGTGGGATGGAAAACAAGGCAAAGAACAATTAGGCTACAGCAGAGAAATGTATGCCGACTGTAAGGCTGCAACCACTCATAAATCAGCCATAAACGTCTGCATAGGCTCAGTGTCTGGGATAATTTCTCAAAATGTTCACTGTATTTGGTGAGTTACTACATTATGGACAGCTATGCTATCGACTGAAAGATTCCAGTGGTAAACACCCTCACCTGGAATATTAACACAAATTTGCTAGAAATTGACTCCAGTGGTGCCAGATTAGTCTTTTTCAGTTTATCAGTGCTGCTGCAAAAACATATGAGTGCCTTCTTGTAGCCTCCTCCTACTCTGTTGGCATTTTTTATATTATTTTATTTTAGCAGGTGTCTTAAAAAGCTGCTGGCTGGGTCTCAGTATCTGTATTTTCCCTTTTATCAAATAATGCAGAATGAGATATAATCCTAACTAGAAGTTAAAACCTTTTGAGGTTCCAAAATATTAAAATTTTGTCAAAATTTTTTTTCGTGGCATATCTCGATTTTATGTGATTTTTTAACATCGTTGCTTTGCTTGTTTTTCAGTGTAGATAGCAGTGCCTGACTGACTCTCACGCACATGTTCTTGGTACCTCAGTCATGGCTCCAAAGAAGCAGAACCTGAAAAAAAAAATAAAATGGTAGAATGGTGATGTAAAGACACTGCAGACAACTGATTTGACAGAGACTCTTCTCTGGTAAACGAAACAAATCATAAAAACAAAAGCAAAGCCCCAGCAGCAGTAATTTCCTGCCTCTATGGACTCATTTTTCAACAATCGAAGTTTGCTAATCCATCCTGTGGTTATTACAGAATATATAACTTTTCTTAGTTTGGTTGTGGGTGAAAGACTTTTGTCATGGTAACCAATTGTTTCTCCTTGTCGCAGAAAATTAAAATTCCCATCACCTGCAGTAGACCAAACTGTATAAAAAAATTAGACATTTGTCATCAAAGTGCAAAGTTTGTAAAAGAAATGTATGAATTATTATTTCTCTGGCTAAGAAATTATATGACACATATGGAGAAAATACAAAACAAACTGAGCATTCTGAGAAATTCCATTAAAGATCTTAAAGTATAAGAACATTATTTTTTTCTGTCTTGAGGTTTTCATCACTTTGTGTTAAAGCAGGCTGCATAACCTCCAACGTTTTTAGGACACCAATTAAGATAAAAGCGAGGTAGGTTTCCTATCTAGGTGTTGTTCGTGCAGCTGAATGGATGGGACTTTGTAGTATTAGCATACTTTTATGGATCCAAATTTTATTATTCCGAAGGATTAAGTAACCAGAAATTTGGTGAAGTTCCAGATGGTGTATTGAAAAATGAGGGAAACGGACTGAAAGAAATGGGACCTGTGGACTGTAAATCTTCTTTTCTAATTTAATAGTTTGCCTTTAATTGTTCTTTTGCTTTATCTTCCCTCTCCTGCCTCTACGTATCTGGCTTGGAAAACCTTAGAAAAGCACTGCATTAAAAGAGTATCATATAACTAAAGTACACCAGATGATCAGATTTGGTTTTATATGCTGTTGTAACGTCGATAACTCACCAGCTCTCCACACCACTAATTAATTACTGTCTGATTCCCATCATTTTTCTGAACACTTGTCCTTTCTTGGGCTCTGTGATGCATATCGGGCTCATTATTACAGCGCTGTAGTGCATGTAAATTTACATTTTTAATATCTTTTGCATCAAAACTCCTGCTGGGAGCCATATTTATTTTATATGGGTAAACTCCTCCTGGCTTGCCAGGTCTTCCTTCTGCTATATATAGCCGTGTCATATCCTTATATTATATAAACAGACATATCTTTCTTCAAAGCCCAGTTTTTGAAAAATACTCTTGCACTTTTAACCACAAGCGTTGACAAGTTGAGTTTTTATTCATTTTTGTTCTGCGTGCTAGTCTTCTTATACATGTAAAGGCTTATACGGCCATGTCCAAACATCTTTAAACTCATCTCCTTAAATTGTGTGAGCATACAACCTTTTTTCAGCATGCTCTTGTTCATTTAGCAGAAACAAAGCAAGGCTAAAATAAATAGATAACAATAAAAAGTAATGTTGGCAATACTAAGCACCCCCTTTCCTGCGTCCACAAGAATTAAGAGAGCAAGTTTCAGCCAAGTGCTGCTCGTCATCAGTCTTTGATGAACTCATCTGCAGGTTTGCACAGCTCTAGGAAAGCAGATGTGTTGGTAGTTTGCTGGTCTGGATCATTCAGGTGTCTGTTTAAACTCCAACAGGAATAGATGTAAGTGATGGCCTTCGGGTAGGAACTTTTGCTGCAAATCCGTCTATAAAAGGCTTAAAGAAGCATTTACAAACTATTAGGAGTTCAATGTACAACATCAAAAAAGATTGTTCACTGCTAGGAAGTATTCAAAACATTTTCCAAACTCACCAGGAGTGGTCACCACTACACGTTTACTCCAAGGTCAGATTGTGCACTGCCCTGAGAAATGAAGATAACTCAAAAGCTACAGCTCAGATCCTACAAGCTTCATTAAGCAGGTTAAATGTTAAAGTCTATGTTACGATATAGAATGATGTGCTCAATTAGAAGAAGAAAAAAAAAGTTGGCTTGGAAAGGTTGGGCCTCTTCTGTCTAAAACAAACATGGAAGGTATTTGCAATTCTGGATCCAAACAAGCTAAGACTTCTGGAAAAATGTCCAATGTGCAGATGAGATGAAAGTGGAGTTGTCTGGCCTTAGTGTCTTGGTTAAAATTTGAACATACAACATGAAGATGATACTGGACATACCAGAAAACCTACATCAGAAGGCTGAAATATAAAGACATTGAGGTTTTGGAAAGGTGCAGCCGAAGTCCAGTCCTCAATCAAATTGAAATGCTTGGTGGGAGCTCAACAAAAGCATCAACGACCTGAAGCAATGTTGCAAGGAAGAATGGCCTATAATTCCTCCACAACAATGGCAGAGTTAAGCCATCTTTAAAACAAGAAGATTAGTTCAATTTTTTTTAAAAAGCTATATCTCCTTGTAAGCAACCAACCTGATGCTTCAGTTCACTTTTGCTCACGGATCAGACTTGAACATCAGGCAATTAGAGTTAGAGCCATTAGAAATTCTGGTGTTCACACTTTAGGCTTTTCATGTTCTAAAGAGAAAAAAAAAATCATATTCAATCAAGCAGCGTTTCATCCTTTAATTTATAGCTGGGATTGCAGAAGAAACACCTACATTTTTGGCAGCTTTTGGAGTTTTATATTCATTCTTTGGCTGGAATTCATAATAAACCCAGTAGTTGGTCTTGCTCTTTGATGTCTATAATCCCCCACGCACCACAGGAACCGTGCAGGCAGGTTGTAAATATCAGATGTGTTTGATAAGCGAAGAGCAGTTCAGTTGGTCTGTTTGTTAGTTGCTGTTATGGTAGAGCCAAAAGTTTAAATATCCTCTCAACTTTTCCACATTTCATGTTCCAGGATCATATTACACATTAATGTGATCAGTTCATTTCCATTATTAACCCTCAATCTATACATAATTTTCAGACCAAAGACTTATTTATGTTTCCAAAATGACACTTGAAACTGAGCTTTGACACTTTCCACTTCTGTCAGAAGCCCTTAGAAATATTTCCCAACTTGACTGGAGTCCACCTTTGCCATTCAAAATGAAATTATTTGTAATTAAGAGGGAACGCACCTGTCAAGGTCTCGCGGTTGATGGCGTACGTCAGAGTGAAGCCCAATCAATGAGCCTGAGATGATTTTGTGTAGACATGTGAGACAGGAGTGTATTATGGCTTAGAGCTGAGGGAGGAGCACTTAAAGTCGCCTGCATTGTTTCACAAAAGAAAACATTTGTAACAATTAAGAGACTTTGAAGACCAAACTGAGCATTCAAAGATAAAACGGCCTTGGTCAGACTGATAACCAGCTTGAAGACACTCTGAATTAGACCTCGAGTTCCTTTCTGGACATGGGACAACTAAACATGATCATGGCAGCATCATTACATGGGAAAATAATAAAAGAGAAATAGAAAATATAGTTTAATCCAGATTTTAAAGTTTCCCACAGTACTTAGAAACAGAATGGGAATGCTCAAGTAAAACGGCACCCTGTGACAAACCAGTAAAAACAGAAGAAGTGTCTCAAGGAAAGTCTTTGACATGGAGGGACCTGAAACTCACGGAGCAGAGGTCCAACCTGGTTAAGATAAACGGTTTGACCAGAAAGAAATTTGAAGCCATGCATGTGCCGAACTGCCACTATTCCCAAGGAGACCTGATGTTGCCACCACTGCCATTAGTACATTAGTCAACTACTACGATAAGTCACTGAATATTTATGGTAATAGAAGATATTAATCTTTTATCTTAAAAAGCTCTGCACCAACACATCTCACATCTCTGACTAAAAAGCATCCGGACAACATTTCAGCAAATCTCACTCAGCTAAAAAATGTTCCACTCCCATAGCATCTCTTGAGATAGTATGTGCCCTAAATGTCTTTCAAAAGCAGACATCAGAGGAGGTAATGAGTAATTGGTGATTTTATGCGAGAATATATGCTGTTGCCACTTCACTGACATCAAACTGGGAGCACGGCAATCTGATTTCTGAATTCAAGCATAAAGCACCCCCTGCCTGAACACTTTTTAATAAAGACTTCACTTTCCCTCCTCACCTTACCTTCCTATCAGCCTTTCTAAACGTTACCCTTCTTTGACTGAAAAGTGATTTGCTGTTCTACCTTTCTGTTCATTAAGTTGAGTCTTCCGTCTTTTATCTTCCCACTTCGTCCTGTTAATGTTGCTTGAGTGGTGGGGCTAGGTGCAGCCCGGACGTGTCACCGGTCCATCGCAAGGCCACACAAAAACAAATGAGACACTCACCCACACTCACAGACTCGCCAGTGTGAGGAGAACATGCACACTCCATGCAGCAAGGCTTCATCGGAGATTCGAACCGCAAACCGTCTTGCCTAAATAATACTTTGTGATTTGTTTCAACTTCTTTTCACGCTGAAATATGCCATATGTGCCAAGACGTTGAGTCTTGTAATTAAAATCAAATTAACTGTGTCTTAGTTAGGAGCGTGCTGCCATTTACTTCATTTAATATTAGCAATGCCACCAGCACATTGAGAACAGTATATTTAATAGCTGAACAATGGCACCATTCTTCCTTATGAAATATAAACCCATATAGGGTGACTAATTCCCAAGTTAATGTTATAAAGCATTATACATGAGACAGACTGCCATATAACACAGTCTGTGGAGCAGTGAATCACCACCACAAACAAATTAATCACTTCAAGAGTTCTTCATCACATTAAAATTTCACCACAGCACAGAAACCTTGCAATAGAAAGAGCCGTGGCCAATTTGAGCTGTGGCCAATTTGAAAGAGAACTTACCTCTTCTTTGTACTAAGCTTCAGCCAAGCATACACCATTAACAGCAATACAATTGACTAACTTTAAAGGAGGTTGCTTTAATTGCTGGGTGAGGGCAGACTTTCAGTTTGTAAGACCCAATTACTGCCATGCTGTTAGCACTTCTTCACTAATTGCATTCATCAGCTGAAATCGTTATCAGCAGGCTCCTGTTTCGATTTCTATCAAAATCCAAAAATCCTCATTTCTTTTGAGTTTCAAAATCACCAGAGGTAACTTATAATGTGGCGAGGGATAATGGGTTTACAGTTGAGCTGTAATTAGAGAGGGAATGAAAATGAAAGATTTCTGGCGCGTGTGTTTCTGGCACAGGAAGGGTCCTTTCTGCTGCGATGAAACACTATGACAGATTTTAGTCTGAGCCATTACGGCAGTCAATGTCTCTTTAAAACATCAATTATATCTGAATGGAGAATGGAGATGAATACAAGTGGAGTAGAGATGCTGATGAGGAGTCTGCTTTTTCCCCTTATTTTGTGGTTTAGGACTCAGTTTAGGCTTTGCTGTTGTTTTTTGTTTTTTTTTTTTTTATCTTTAGACCCACATATTCCTATTTAGGTTGAAATCACTCATAAAGTTCAAGTTAGTGTTGTGAAATTTTCATATAGTAAAACTCAGTTATTAACCAGGTTACTATTTGGCTGTCAGTCACCAGTCAAAACTCAGTTAAACATTTCTTCTGCACGATCATTACAGAACGGCTTGATTAATTATGAATTCACTCCAGTGTAATGGAGCCTCATCCCTGAATCTCATCTTACTAACCAGACTACAGTGTTTAAAAAAACCCAAATCAAATCAACGTGTAAATGCAAGACAGTTTAAACATGTCTAATCAGTGTTGCAGTGCAGTTAACAACTCTTCACACTGATCTTTGTATGCTTTAACTATGAAACGTATGTGCTGCAAAGCCGATGTAAGTCATCACATTTTGACAGCAACACTAATGTAAAATCTGCAATGTTTAATCTTTAGGGGAAATACTTCATCTTCCATAATGCACATTAAAAAGTCAACAGAATACATTCTGCATCAAATTAAAAAGAAAAAGATTCCCTTTAACCTTTTCATAAATCAATGTGTAAAAATTGTGTCCCACATTTTTACAGCAGCTCATGCCTGAACTTTCATTTCCTCTGGCTATGCGTATGAAACTATTGATATTCTCTGTGTCATGTCCTCCTGCTCCACTCTGTTGGCCACACAACCACACACACAGCGGATACAACCGAGGCCACACGCAGCCATTCACGCCTCATATATACAGCTGCCATTCAGATGCGTATAGCAGAAGACGTTTGATGGTTTTCTAATCTCTGGAACTGCCACTGGGAGATGGGGCGAGCTGACCCCTGTCATCCCCACAGTGCATCTCAAGCAGCCCCATATCTCCATCTCAATCTTCCTCTGCTTGCTAGGTCCCCTCCATTGTGTCAGCCACCGGCTCCCCAAATGTCAGGACGAATGCTCCACAGTTGCGTCCCTGCACATCCCCGGGGTGGGGGTGACCTACTCGCAGCCACTTGGTATAATGTCAGGCTTTCTCTGGGCAAGGGTTCCACACTGACCTGTGATGTGGAGAGTGCAGCTGGATAATTCATGCAACAACAAATTCAGATGCACATCTAATTCAATTCAGAATGGAATAGAACAATATAGAACAGACCAGAACAAAACAGAATAGAATAGAATAGAATAGAATAGAATAGAATAGAATAGAATAGAATAGAATAGAATAGAATAGAATAGAATAGAATAGAATAGACTTTTAAATAACCTCAGTTATTGTCTGTAAATAATATCTATAAAGTCATCCAATAATTATTCTGAATTGTATCATATTTTGTTTAATTTATGTGTGTTTTATATTTATAAAACATGAGAGCTTGGAAAAGTGGAATTTTGCATTATGTCATCACTCTTTAAAGTCTGTGGGCTGAGTGGGAAAGCATGTCCCATGGTTGACTCTGGACTATAATATCGCCACCCTCTTAAAGTAATGGCCTAAGTCATTTTTTCCCCCCATGTTTTTGAGAAACCAGAAAAAAAAAGACTAAACCAAATATTTGGTCCAGTTGTTTCAGTTTTTTTGAAAAACTTGTGAAAAAATACAGCTTAGGCCATTATTTTAAGAGGCTGGTGACCTGACGCTTTCAGAGCAGCGAAAAACAAGGTTAATGGTGAAAAAGGGGCTCCAGAGTTTTCAGTTAAGCCAAAAATAAACGCGGCTTTACGTATCAAAGGAAGTTTGCCACCTTGAATTTGGGTTTTTTGCAGAGCAGCTTTGCTACTGATGGTGTTGTTGATGATATATTGTAATGAGATTAACTTGAGTGTGTGAAGCAATGGTGCTTTGAAAATCAAAAGGCAAATTTTCTTTTATTTCCTTACAATTTAACTTGTTTTTCTAACAGGTTTCTTATGCAACAGTTAAATAAATAGTTATCACTATAACAATGACTTCTTTTCTTTCAGCCACAGGGTCTCTACAGCAGATGATTGTGTTCCACATATTGATTTTGTACACAGCTTTTCTTTTTCTTTTTTTTTTTTTTGTCAGATGCCCTTCCTGACACAACCCTCTCCATTTATCCAGGCTTCATGGCTTGATTGTTTTCCTCTATTTTAGGTTGTTTTGGATAAAAGCGTCTGCTAAAGGTAATGTAACCTAATACTTTGGGACAGGTAAGAGTGACCGGGGCAATACGGGGACAATTCGGGGCTCGTCGTCTTGCCCAGAGACACGTCAGCATGTGACAGGGATCAACTAGAAAGGAAACGCAGCCTTTAACATTTAACGCCGTAGATATCAAGATTCAAACGTCCCCAAATGATTTCCATATTTATTTGGCATTACAACGTTCACTGATTTTAATATTACATTTTCAAAGAAATATTATCTTTTATGCAATTAAGTGAATGTAATTAAAAGCCATTTTCAAAGTTTTTGTTTCATTTTGTTGACATTTAACAGTCTTTGTTGAAGGATATCTTTTTTTACCATACTTTAAAGTAGAGAAAAAGTTTTTATAGTCAGAAACAAGTTCATTTTCACCATCTTTTTAGAAATACATCATTCTGTAAATCCTTCTGGGAATGAAATATGAACTAACTCGGGGGGTTTTCACCATGAGGATATCTTAGACTGTCTTACATTAAGACAATGTAAGAATTTTAACATTTTTTTTAATTAAAAGTGCTGTGAACCTTTTTCTGACTATTCAAAAAAAAAGCACAAAATGAAATACCTTCAAGCCTGATTACCATAAATGCCCAGTAGACAAAGTGTAATAACAAGCAAATATGCTCACAATCTCATAAGTAAAGCTGCAGTGGTTTCGCCTGTGGTGTCTCACTTTAACACAAACTTTTGTCTGTTAGTCTCAGTAAGATACAATTAAAACACTCATGCACTCAATACAAAATGTATAACTCACACAGAACTCATACCAACTCATCAGCATACATAAATCATGCTGTAAATTAAAAACATTTTCTATACAATCTTCATAAAAATGCCTTTATCATCCTGTGTCTGTTTTAAATTGCTTTAATCATTGAACAACAATGAAAATAATGTCACAGCTTCTTTTACTTTCTTTGCTTTGTGCTTTTTCCAGTGATCTGTATAAACATGAATAAGAGAGAAGCAGAAATTACTTTAGTATAAACTGAAGAGTGCACCATGCAGTTCAAACATAAATGTCTTTATTTAATCATCTAGGAATTCGCTCTTAAGATGCTTCACTGTTACAATATAGAAAAAAAAAACCTTTTCATTTTCAAAGCGCAATAACTAAATCCTCCACAGAGATGCTCAGAACTTGTGTTATTTTTTTAATGTCAACAATAATCTTACTTTTTTTAAAACACTGGGAAACGCAACCTGGAGGGAAACGCATTTTTTCCCCTCCAGGCTGCTACAGGAATGTACTTCCATTTCATCTGGTTTATAGTTTGTATTTACTACTGTCATAAATGTGAAACATCTTATGTATATCCCCTGTAGCATGAAAATCAGCTGCAGAATAAGCACGCCGAGCGCATTGTACAGTTTTTAGAAAGCGTCCACCATAAGTAAATATGGAACTATTCTACTAAATTCGAATGAGAGGTGGTGCAAAGCTTCATCCTATTAACAGGGCCGTTTCGCCTCTTCTGAGAGAGAAAACAGAAGGGTAAACCCGATCTCCAGTTGCTTTGCAATTTGCGGAGCCATCTATGAGCCGTGCGGCTAAATGCATTACATTTAAATTTCTAAAATAGTTTATGACCTGTAAACAGCACAGCTTCGAGCATTTTCATCTAGAGGAAGAGGGAGCTGCTGTCATGTTGCATCATACATCCTCACTAAGAAACGTGTTTTTCACGCCTGTTTTCCTCTCTACCACGTTTGCTCTTGCAGACACCAACCAACAAGCCACGGAGAGCTTGATTGCTGTTTTTAGAATGAGACAGCGTGAGTTACTGTTAAGAAAAAAAGGTTCCAAGCATCTAAATAGCTGAGTAATGAAGCTCTCTTTTGACCTGGTCACATCATCAGTCTGAATCCTATCGATGGGACCAAAACAAATTGTACAGCCGAAAGGTACTTGTTATTGTGCTGGCTCTCTCGCTCTCTCTCTCTTTCTCTTTCCAGAACACCCTTGTCCGGCAACCCCTTTCTTCTCTTTTTCCCCACTCTTTCATGACTAGCTAATGACTGTAGATGGTGCTCTGGGGGATGCAGTGGTCTTATTACCGGGGTTGTGTGTGCACGCTGTAAGCTCAGCGTGCTTCAGTCAGGCTATGGTGAGAGGTTGAATTACTTTGGCAAAGCCCCCACCTCAATAAACAGAAGGGCTAAAGAGGTTTGTTTATTGGGTCCACCTTGGTTTGACCTCCGTAGCTCAGGGAGCAGCTACGTGATTACAGAAGTGTCAGAGCAGCCCGGGGAGAACGGGGCCGGTCCACCTGTAGTGGTTCTCTCTTTGTCTTCTAATAAATCACTTGCATAAGCGCACAATCTACAAGTGCAGGACAGATGCAAAAAACATAGAGTTCAATTTAAGACTGAAAGAAAAATGATTTATCTATTATGTTTGCATTTAGCATGTGGACGTCAATGCACTACTGTTGTTGCTGAACAATTATTTTATAACATCTAATAACATAGTCTTATCACTGCATGTAAATATCACACATTGCAGGAATAAAGCAAGTAAATGTCAAACGGCAGATGAAACTGAAGTAGCTGAAAATGTGTCGCAATACAGATTGCTCATCAAACTCTACATGATAATAATAAAACTGAGAGTATTTGCTTACAGGACGAGACAGTTTTTCTTTTAAAAAACAGCTTTGCATTTGGAGAAAGAAAGGAGTAACGGTTTAATATCTTTCCTTGAGCTGTAGCATGCTAAATTATTCGCAGATATTCAGCCCCTTCACTCTGCATATAAATGGAAAAAAGTTGTAGTAATTGTGAATTGTTCGGTTGTGGGACACAGTGATGGAAAATTGAATAAGAAGTGCAGGACAATAGGATACTAGCAACGCGTATAGCCTAATTTTATAGTATCCTGTGACTGGTAAAACTATTCAGCAATAATTTACCGAAAAAAATAGTCAAAGCAGCTGTCACAACTTTTTCTGTTCTTCTTCTGATTTGGTCTGGGGCACACCCCGATGGCAGGCATGATATTTAAAGTCAATAAAGGCAGTTTTGTCCCTCTACTTCTACCCTGTCATTGTCCAATCAAAGTCATCTACTGGCCATGTTTGTGCTTCCAGCTCATGTGTGGAGCTGTCTCCTTCCAGCCACAGTGCACTGCTTGTCCTCTAGCGGAATAAGCCTCATTATTTCAATGTGTAGTCGCAGTTTCTACCGCTACGCCCAGGGATCAAGCCATTGCTCCATTAAGGAGAATCACTTTGAAAGGTCTTTTCCCTTGCTTCAGACACACACATATATACACACACTTAAGAGTTGCATCCATACTTTGTCTACTGGGATGGTGATTTTTTTAGTTCAGTGCTTGACTTGCCTGATGCCAACGTGTTTAATCTGTGAAATGGGATCTCACAGTTCATCATTGCCTTGCTGTTCTGCACAAAAACCTCGAAAATTCAGCTAATTATATCATTTTGCGACTAAAAAAAATGTTTAAATTCAGTGATGCAAATGTGGCAAGCATGTGTGGCCTGGGCATTCAATAATTAGTTATGACACAGTGTGACTGCTGTACCAATTTATTCAGAAAGCAGTGGGCTGTATATGATTATTTTTTGTGTGTTTGTTTAAAATTATATATTTTATTACGTTGTTGTGGCAAGTTATGAGTCAGGGTATAAAACAAATGTATTTATATATAAATTATTCTCTCTTTAAAAGTTAGTTGAACTATCCCATTTGTTTAAAGTGTTAAAGTGTCTAAAAGTAGCTTATAGAACCTTAAATAATAAAATACATGGCTGATAACTGATCATCCGGTTACTGATTGAACAATTACAAAAAACTGCATGCAGAGTTCTTCTACAATAAATACTACATTTTACTGTGTATTTTTCTGTCTTACAGCCATTAACTGCTCTTCAATATGTCTCCTGCTGGTGTATTTATAACAGCGTGATGCTGATTTCTGGTCCCCCTGAGGCTGGAAGCTCGTATTACTTTGAAAACTTCATTAAAATGCTCTCTGTCAAATAATAAATCTCTTTAGACATTTTATGGACAGTAAAAATTAGTAATGCAACCATGATAAGAAAGCAACACAAACAAGTAGAGTTCCTGTACAAGGGGATTTGTTTGTTCCAGGGATAATGCCCCGAACAATACATCTGGGTGTGGAGAGGTGGTCCTGAATATTATGAATAGAAGAAAATCCCTGGTGAAGGAGAGAAGCATGTTTTCCCACTACTCATTGGAAAGATAGAAACTAGGAGCACATGCAGTGTACCTATGTGGCTTCGATGCGATGATGCAATGGCCATTTGTCCCCAGAGAGACACCATACAGACGGTCAGCAGCAGCACCCTACTGCAGATGCTCTGTAGGTCCCTATCCCGCATTCTGGAAAAAAATCAGGAGGGGGGGAGAAAAAAAAAACAACAACAACAGTTAGTCAGATAAGCAATACGCAAAACATTTTGTTTGGGTCACTTGGGCTCAAACTAGCCAGTCATATATGGTCAACAACTTTAACTCACAAAATCAAAAGTCTTTGATCTAAAGGGTTCTTAGGTGGATGTTTTACTGTGTAGGATTAGCTTCGGGATTAGGCAGCTGAGAGCCAGACAGAACAGCTGACCAAAAGGTGGTTACAATGCCATTAATAAAAGAACTCTGTTAAGGACTTTTAATGCCAGTGTATAAAAGTGTATAAAAGACTTCACAGTGAAATAGATTAAATGGTAGCGACACAGACAGCAGAGTTGCTTGGAGAGCTGATTCTACACCTATACAAAGGTGGATATTTGGACTATACTACATAAATCAACAAATGTACAAATCAGTTAACTGTGGGGCAACATAACGGTGTTGCGGTTGGCACTGTTGTCTCACAGCAAGGAGGTGCACTGTTTTATCTGGGAGGAACTTGCAAGCTCTCCCTCTGTCTGCTGTGGCTTCCTCCCGCATGTCCACAAGCATGCACATTAGGTTAACTGGCTGGTTTTAAACTGAGCACTCTGCAGGTAAGTGTGTGAGTGTCCCATGTTTGTGCCTGAGATGACCCTCCAGCTCTTCATCCTACCCTGAAAACCATGAAGGACGTGCGGAGCGGATGGATGTTCAGCTGGGGAAAGATCTGACATGAATCATTATCTTCACTGTCTTTCAGAAAAGAAACAGAGGACCTTGTTGTGCAGGTGTTTGTGCAGTACATCCATGTATTTTTTTTTGTTTTTTGCTTTGTTTCATTTTTGAGACGTTTACACCATCATATTCAAGTTGTAAAACAAGCATAGGCTAAATATGGAGGCTCTCAACTTTAATTTAAAATGATTCAGATCCATCATGAAGGGAGAGTTTAGGAATTACAGCTCTTCAATATGTAGAAATGTATTTTTAAGGTCCAAACTGCATTATAAAGTTGGCTTAGTACAAAAATCAACCACAATGAATGAATCAATCAATCAAATACGCATTTAAAAGCGCTAGAGGTTGTGGCAAATGTTTGATTTGCGTTGGAAATTCTTGCTGTGAACCCACAACATGTGGTCAGTGGAGTGTGAGTAAAATGGGCCATCCCCAGGCTGTAAAACCAGAACAAATCCATCTGAGACATAGAAAGAACATCAGTTTCATCTTGAGAAAAAGAAGAATGCCTCAATACATAAAAATCCCTGGACGTCCACAGAAGACAAGATTAGTGGATGATCTCACAATTCCTTCCATGGTACAGAAAAACCGCTTCACAAATAGTTTACCATAATAATAATAATAATAATAATAATAATTAAAAAAAAGCCAAGCAGCAGGGACAAAATAAATAAGTGGAAACTGTTCATTAACCTCTACAATAGAAAGTTCAAATTAATTTGCCAAAAACACATATTAAAAAGACTGAGCAGTAATACAAAGTTATTCTTTAGATAAATGAAATTAAGATCAGCCTGTAAAAGAAAAGAAATAAGGATTGAGAAATATTCAAGTAGCATCCATCTAAAGCAGACAGCATTTTATTCTATCAAGAAAAGAATAATAAAAACACACATCAGTAACTTGCACAAAAATATAAATATGGAAAAAAAGAAATGAAAATAATTTTATCTTATTTTATTTATTATTTTATTTTATTTTTTTAATGTCATTAGAAGTAAATAAATGTTTTGAGAAACAAATTAGTACTATAACTGCAAACTGAATGATTCATTTAATTACTAAAACTACATAAGTGCAAATATTTGTGACCTAACAACTAAACTTAAACTACATTATTACTCTTTAAGAACAAGAAATGAGAACTATGCATACAAAGTCATGAGACACATGGTAACGTACACAATAGAAGAGAGGTTTTAGTACGTACAGTGGTTTATTCTATGTCTAATGTGGTGTAATTAATCAATGATTTTTGCTTGACTGAGTAACCTGATACCTGATACTGTTTTTTGTTTCTTTGTTTTTTCACCTTTGTAAATTATCACCTGGCAGGAACAGTTT
Source organism: Xenentodon cancila (assembly GCA_014839995.1). NCBI lineage: Eukaryota > Metazoa > Chordata > Actinopteri > Beloniformes > Belonidae > Xenentodon > Xenentodon cancila. The sequence continues at coordinate 24,505,942 of CM026203.1, read as the reverse complement.
TATATCACTTCCCTGCATCTTCGTAAATGAGGACGCTCCTTTTCGTCACCACAAATCTGACACTTGCAAGGTGACGCCAAGGGGATACATACTAAGCTCACATCTTATGAGTTGGGAGTGAGATTGTCTTTAACTGCAAAAAGTCCATCAGCGATTAGGAAAAGCTACCTTTTAACAGAATACAGGGATTCCCATATTTTAGGCATCCAGTAGACATCATGACCACATGAACGAAGCACCTCAGGGGGGCTCCTGCTACTCCGGGGGAGCAGTAACTCTGCTCCGAGCGCCTCCCAGATGACTCAGCTGTCAGTTTGCCAGTGGGGTTAAAATGAAAAGGATCGCACAACTCTTGTTCTAGCTTCTACCCACGCTTGTAAACACTTGAGACAGCAGTCCACCCTCTTCTGACTGAGGACCATGGCTTCAGACTTGGAGGTGCTTCACTCTCAGCTGCAAACCACCCCAGTTACTCGGAATCCTCCGTGCTATGACTGCACCTAGACGACGGGTTAATCAAACTCCTATAAATCCTCCTCTGCCACCACCAAAACCATACTGTTGCTCCTGAATCCTAGGTTTTGTACCCTGGCAAGAATTTTTTTTTGCAAGGCTGAAAATAGTCTGCCAATCCACAGAGTTCAACCAGGGTTTCACAGGCATGTCAACCATGTAAACCCATCAAGATCCAGCTCCTTTATGAGCTCCCAGGGCAACTCCCATCCACCATTGGGTCCTTACCACTGTGGAGATGTTTAACTGCCACAGTACATTCATCCCCATTGACAGGCGATTCCTTCCAAAGCTCAGTCAGGCACAGTAAGTTTGAGAAACCTCTTCCAAGTATTCTTTTTATCATTTTATTTATTTTTTTAAATCTCTACCCGACTCTTGGGTTCAATTTGTGACCTCTAAGGTTCCGAATTGAGCAGAATTATGTGCACAGAATCACGGCCCGACTAGCCATCCAGCTAAATCTGACAGTTAGTAGACAAGTGAGGGCAAAAAAAAAGCAGATATGGAACCAAAAATGAAGAGGATCTTGCAATGAGTAAATGTACATTTCCTTTGTCACCCAGTTTCTACCACATCTCATGTTAGCTTAAGTTGGATTAAAGTCTTTTCTTTTACACCTGTCTGCATGTTCTTCTCCGTCTTTAAAACCCCATTTTGCTACATCTTTGTCAAAGGTCTGTAATGGCATTTATTGCGTGAGACGTGCAGGTGCTTGGCTACATTTATGCTGACTCGTTGACAGGTAATCTTAGGATATATAAACACTCTGCAAATCATAACACCAATTTCAATGTGGAGACAGAAGGAATGAAGTCTGTCTTTGCACTTGCCGTTATCAAACTTGCTCGGAGGTGAGTAATGCTGTTTGTGTGGTCTGTCTTAATGTGCTCAGCACAGTAATCTTCATGTACTCTTCAACGTCTGTAGTCCTGTTATACTTTCCATCTCCCTCTAAGGGCCCAAAGAGAGTGGAACAAACAATCTGTGGCTCGTCTCAGTGCCAGCAGAGCTCGCCTCCTCTCTCCTGAGACGGCAGCTGCATATCACAGCTTTGCTTTGAACTCGATTCCACTGCAGCCACTCAAATTAGTAAAATATTTGGTTGCATGCAAAGAGATCAGCTCTTGCTTATCTGGCTGAGGCTCAGAGGAGGAAGATGTTTTGCTGTGACTGTCTTTGTACTGACAGCCAGAGCAGGGGAGATCTTAAAAGGACACTAATTCTGTACAAACTCAGACAGCTGACGCAATCACCACAATGTTATAGGAAAACAGATCGCAGAAAAATCAGATAGAAACTCTCCGATTCATCACTACAGAATCCTCATGGGGCTCTTTGAAACCAAGGGTTTAGGTTTATACATGTTGTTGTTGTCTGGTGAGATGCTGGAACCAGACAATACAGATTTGGACAAAGAAGAGGAGCCCGGTTTGACTCGAGGTGAGGCGAATTGTGATGAGAGCTGAATATGAGGATAAGACACATGTCAGTCAATATTAGCTATGTCAACAAATGCACATCCATCTTAAGCCTGTTTTCCCTAATAATCCTTTTCATTTTCTGTCATTAATAGCCTGACAAATAAACAGCTTTCATTTTTTGTGACAGGTTTGAGTTTCAAAATAATGTGATGGAAAATATAGCAAATATTTTATAAAATAGTGCCAGCAGAGATACTTCAGCATTCTACTTTTAGGATATTGATGTGGTACATCACACTTTTTTTTTTACATACGCTGTTAAACTGCTTATCGATGCAAATATCTAAACAGCCAATCACATGGAGGAAAGTCAAGATGAGGTTCAAATGGGTACGCTGTTTATTAACGTGACTTAAAAATCAAATTATGATTGTTGGTGCCACACAAGCACCATCTAGAAAGCAAAAGTGCCTTTTTGGTGTCATAATGAAAGGAGATACAGACAACAGTAACTCAAACATTTATCTGTTACAAACGAGCTATGCCCAAGACTATTTCTCAATGCACAGCATGTTTTACCAGATGAGTGAAAGTGTCTTGTAACATTAAAGGAAATAAACGCGGTCTGTTTTATTACCGCTAAAATTTGAAATTTGAAAAGAAGGATCAGCTCAGGCGAATTTAGTTAAGACTTCATCAGCATTAATCTGAAAAGGGTGTGATCCACCTGGGTTACTGATCCAAGACATGCAGATTCTTTTTAAGACTTTGGTAAAAATGTCAATACCAGAACAACGTTAATTAAAAGATAGTCATATAGTTTGAAGTTTACACTTCAAAAACATGTCTAATCATACAATAACCATGATGAAATAAAGGGATGGTGATACCTTTGGGAAGAAGACTGGTCAGGATACATGATTTTGAAGTTAACATTCACACGCTGTTTTCCTGTACAGCAACAACAACCACTGCTTCCTACTCACACATCTCTCTGCTGACATTCGAGATGGGGCGCAAACTCTATTCATACAATTCATCATTGGTAATTCTGACCATCCTCACATACTTCAGCTGTAATATGAGGTTAAGACAGAAAAAAGGAGAGATGGGCTGGCTGAAAGAAAGGTCAGACTGTCTTTTTTAGCTTCTATTTTGTCAGACTTTTTTTTTTTTTTTTTTATAGGAAGACATAAAATGCCCAATAAAGGGAACGCCACGTATTTTCAAATTAAAAATAAACATTTTAAATGTAAATGGAACAGTTATGGTACAACTGGCACATCAATGTTTATTAATTTTTGTCTTTTTGGTTAATAAAAGCATTAAATTAATACAAAAGTCATGTATTTTTGCATGTTTTTATGTCACAATGAACTGCATTCCGTCGAATCTAATTCTATTTCAGTGACAGCATTTTCATGCACATCTTTTACTGCATCAGTCCCTGTGATGAAGATTCATGAAATACATGCGGAAAATAGAAATGAATTAAACATCTGGTGTCGAGGATAAAGTACCCGTCAAAGTATTTTCTCAAGCAAATGTTTCTCTCCAAAAGCACCGGATGTAGTACCTCTAGGCCAAAAATGGACTGCATTTTTGCAGGCATTATTACATTGTCGTCCTCCTTTGGCCACAGCCACAGCTCACGTCCATATTGTTTCTGCTTAGGAGTAAAATGACAATAGCGGATACACACAGCTGCATGCATTGTAACTGAAGTGGATGATTTCACCTTTTAGTTTGTTTGACAGGGACCGAGCAGCTAAACTATCTCCCACTGCGCCAGAAAAATAATTTTCACCTGAAATCTTGTACAAAACCAATGCAAGCCATCAATCGACCAGATGAAGAGATGTTCCACTTTGCCAGAGAAGATTTGAAACACAGATGCAAATATTATACTCCTAAAAAGAGTCCTGCTCAGGAGACCAACTTAACAGTTCCACCTCAAATCTAGTTTAAGAATTTCGATTTCGTTGGTTTATCTTGACAAATTGAATACTTTGCACTTTGTTCTAAATCTTAAGGTCTATCATTTACAGTATGAGATTAAAAAAAAAAAGAGGAAGAAAACCAATAAATCTGCTCTGACAGCTAAACTCCAGAAATAATTGGAATTTGAGAACCCTCTGCTGTGCTGATTGGAAATGAAATGTCTAGCAGTTGGTGAGTGATTGCAGATTCTTGGTCCAGCCACTGTAATGCTAGATTTTATTCCAAAATTAAACATACTCCTGCATCTTGTGCTGAAATTCTAGTCGTGGGGTCTGGTGGTGTTCAGGTGGCTTATTGGAGCTGGTTAACATGAAAATTATTCCACCTGGCTGATGTGACACTGAGACCAGGTGGCTCATCACAAAATGCCCTGAACAGGCTAAACCTATTTAGGGGATGGGTTCAAGCAGATTTTTACATACACACGCGGTAATCAGGGTGAATGCAGCAATGTCATGTTATGTTCCACCCAACTTCTCCGCCTGGTAAACCTGAGCCCTCTCATCAACGAACTCTGTGGTTTGGCTAAATTATGACACAGTCAAACCCAATCAAGTCAAGCATGTAAGGTCCCAATGTGCATTTGATGAGTGTACCGGTTATGCAAAACTGAAGCTTGAAGAACTATGTTCTTCAGGGAGTAGAGTTATTCACTTCCCTTTTCATGTAAACATAATTATTTAGGTCACTTTTGAAGACGTTATGGTTTTATATTAATCTTGGGCTGCCAACTCCATGAATGGACTGATTTTCAGGTTTTGTTTTCTTTTCATAAATATTAATTAACACATTTTTTCAAATGCAAGATCATTGAATTGTGAATTACAAAAGATTTTTGCATGTCTTTCATCTTATTTCATTTCTTTTCTCAAAAATATATCCTTGGAGTAGATAAATATCATACATATTTTCATGTAGGTAAAGTAACTCTGATCTTAAAGTATTTTGAGGGCAAATGTGAGTTTGTTTGTTATTTTCAGATTAAAAAATAAACTATGTATCTGCAAAGGTTAGTAGCAGTATGTGACATCTGTAGTGAGGGGTATGGGGGGAAAAAGTGGAGGAAAGAAATAGTAATAAATGTGATTTCCTGAAATTCGGCTACTAAAACAGCTTCCTCACCATGGTGAGAATCAACAGGCTGCTACATAAATGCCTTTATAAAGATTGATCTATTATCAGAAACAGTGGCTATTATTTTGTTTAAAAACCCATAATATTAACAGATCTGTTCACTCTTCACACTCATCACCCCGAGAAAAAGTTAAACACAATATATACTTATCAAAGCATTTGGGATATTACCAACAAGTTAATGTAAAACTAATAAAATATTATCACAAGTTAACATTCTGACTGCTCTGTGTGCATGTGCATTTAAGAGCACATCATTACTCATTTTGCAAACTTCATACAAAACCCATTGATATTCATTTTTAAAACTTAAAAATTTTAAATTGCTAATTACTAGGGGAAAAAAAAGTAATATTACAGTAATACATTACTGCCCAAGCCTGGATACCAATGCCAAAAGGCTACCACTGGTGTGACTTCACACAACTGCTGGTTGGTCCAAAACCTGGAACCACCTACGTTAAAAATCATTAGTGAAAGAAACAGGACCAAGATATTTTTTGGGGGAAAAGTCAAACCCAACATCCACAACAAAATCCTTAAAAAAAACTCAAATATGTCTGCTTCTCAAAAATCTACCAGTGCAGGACTGGCTCTGCACCTTCACATCTCGAATACCATTCTGATGCAAATGGTTGAGAGTTTTATTGATTCTGTGCAGAACTTAAAAATCTGACTGCAAATTCATACTAAATAGTTACTAAATCATAAGAAAGAAATTTTTTTTGTCTGTAAAGCCGAGCTGAAATGACTGCACTGTGACAATTACATGTTTGAGTATGAATACCATTAAAACACTTTACTGAGAGGCTTCTTATGAAATAGATTAAATGTAGTTTTCACACAATAAAATGCAAATTAACCACTTAAAATCACAACTGTGGTGGTGTGTTGTTTCTGCTCGGTTGTAGGGGGGACATAAGGTGCAGTGGCTCAGGAAATAGTAATGTAACACAGCTGCTGCAGATTCCTAATTAGTTTCTCTCTCTATTTATATAGTAGCTTGGTTGGACCTGAAGAAGAAAGATCAGCAACTGATGGATTGTCAGTGTATTTACATGGACAACAATGCTCTAATAATTATCCTATTGTGGCAATATTTTAAAGAGGTAATTGGCATGCAAACCAAAAACTTATATCTGAATAAAGTCATACATGAAGTAAACAACGACTAAAAAAAAAACCACGTGGTATATTCCTGTCATGATCCGTGGTTTTCTGTGGGGTTTTGAGCTTCATTTCTTGTGTTTTACTTGATTCTTTAGATTTGGTATTGTGTTTCTGATCTGATTCTTGGTTTATCTTGAAAGTCTAAGTCTGTGTGTGTTTTTATTTTTTGACTTCCCATGATCCTAATTTTTTGCACCTGTGTCACATCAGCCCCTGTAGGTATATATTGTCTTGTCTTTTCCTTCTTCCCTGCTGGTCCATTTGCCTTTCATCTCTGTCTGTTTGCTCGTCTGCATTCATTTGAGTTACCTTTAGAATATTTTCTGTTAGAGGCTTTTTTGTATTGAGTTTTTAGATTCCTGCCTGAGCAGCACTTTTTGTTATTATAAAGGACTTTTGATCCATTTGGGTCCTGCATTCCCTGACCTGTGACATATCCCAGTTATAATTGCATTACTGAGGTCAAGCCTAGGCATGTATACACCTCAAACACAATATGATGTTGATCCTTTTAGCAACACCTCATGGCCTACAAAGCAGTTGTTAAATGTCTGAGGATGAGAACACGTGTGAATGAAAGACAAAGGTAAATGGTATCACAGGACTAATGAACTTTTGTTTGTTGCTGTGGCATGAAAATCTGGAGGGAATGCTGGACATAAAGCATAAAAATATAAGGGATGTGGTATTAATATAAAACTATGCACTTTAACATTAAAGACTAGAGTATTAACTTAATATTCTAAAGGCCATTCACATAAACATCTTATTGGGAACATTGTCTTATTTACAACCAGGTCAATAACTGGGTTATTGTTGTCCATGTAAACAAGCTCAGTGTGTTTGCCAATGACTAGTGCTGGTCTTGCAAAACAGTGTAATAAACCAATACTTGATGTAACTGCCTGTCTGTGTTGGGAGAAAACGCACCACTGTTCAGTTATAAAAACAGCATCTTAGTGCAAACTGATATCTTGTATGTGAATACAAAATGTTGTGCTGCATAACAACCGTAGTCAAATGTGACGCATTGCATCCTTTGATTCCCTGACCTATTAATAACTTTCACAGTCATTCATTTAAAAACAAAACCTTTTCTCTGATAACAGCCAAATGCACAGGCACAGTCAGCACTGGTGTAACCCAAGGAACTGTTCTGGCGCCTTTCGTCTTCACTCTCAACACCTCAGACTTCAGCTTTAACTGTGGTTCCTGCCACCTCCGAAGGTTTTCTGACAACTCCTCCATAGTTGGATGTATCACCGATGACAACGAGGAGGAGTGCAGAGAACTGATAGAGCTTCATTGCATGGAGCAACAGCAACCACCTGAAGCTCAACATGAGCAAGACCAAGGAGCTGGTGGTGGATTGGATGAACAAGAGGTCCCATGCTCCAGTCATCATCCAGGGGGAGGAAGTAGAGAGGGTGGACTCACAGAAGTATCTTGGGGTCTAAATTAACAATAAACTGGAGCATTCCCACATCACTGAGCAGAAAGAGCAGAAAGAGCAGACTGTTAGTCCTGAGGAATGTTTAATGTTTGCAGTAGGCTCCTAAAGGCCTTCTACCAATCTGTTGTAGCCAGCACACAGTTCTTTGCTGTGGTGTGCTGGTAGAGGAGGGGCATGAAGGCTGGTGAGGCCAACGGACTCAACAAGCTTGTGAGGAAGGCCCGCTCTGTGGTTGGGCTTGAACTGGACACTTTGGCGCTAGTAGCTGAGAGGAGCGTGAGGGTCAAAATGAATACCATCTTGAACAATCCCTCTCACACACTCCTCGAGGAGCTGTGGCAGATGGGCAGCTCATTCATCCAGCGCCTCATCCCACCCTGGTGCAGAATGGAGCGGTTCAGGCGCTCCTTTGTGCCCACTGCCATCAGACTCTGACTGTGAACTCTCATATTCTGCTGTTCTGATCTACCCACCTTCCTTTCTACTATGCACTTTACACTGCACCTTAACAGTCACTTCGATTGTTCACTTTATTCTGATAGTGCTCTTATCTGTATAATAATTGAACACTACTATAATACATTGTACATACTGTACCTTGTATTTACTTATCTATCTTTATTTCTAGATCGCTTTTTACTGCCTGCTTCTTTTCTTTTTCCCCCCCTGTATTACTGCATCACCTAAATTTTCCTTTTTGGGGATCAATAAAGGATCATCTTATCTTATTTTGATCTTCAAATATATATACAAAATATACAATCTATGGGACCACCAGGTCTCAGAGTGGTCATCGTTAGTTTGTTCTCCAGCCCCTTCCAATGATGAAGTGTCTCTAAACAAGACACTTAATCCAATATTGTGCCTGATACACTGATCAATGTGCGATTCTAGAGTAAGAATACGGCATATTTAGTGTTCATAATAACAAAGTAAGAAGTGCTGCATGTGAACAGTTATGTGTGTGATGGGTGAGAAACCCATCTTTTTAGTACTTTATAGATCTTTAACTAAGTTGAAAGGTGCTTCATAAGTGCAGACCATTGTCCCATTACCCCCAAAGCATCTTCTGCCTTGTTTCTACAGTGATTCAGTGAACCAATAAGACAGAGAAGTGTGTTTACAGCTGATACATGACACAAAGTGGACAAGCTCAAGGTGACTGCTGTGGTTGGAGGGCAAAACTAAGCCATTGTTGTAGCTCATGTTAGGCGTTTTTGTTTACCTCTTATCTAAATATGACACATGGTTAGTTGTGTACCAGCAGTCATGCCTCAGGCCAAGCATTCCTTCAACTACATGAACAATTATTAGACTGACTGACACAGAAAGCAGCTGCAGACTTAGACTAAGCTGAAACATCGTAAATAAGCCCAGTGACTGTTACCCTTCAGACTTCTTATGTTTTTACTTTATTTGACACAATTTATGTTTCTATTCAAATTAACATCAATTCATTCAAATTTAGTTTTTTTTTCTTCCTTTCTTCCTTTACTGCTGTACTGGTAAAGAGCTTAAATACTTTTATTTCTTTCTTAATTTAAGTGTCATCATACAATGACACTTTTAGTTTCTACTCCAGCACAATTTACAGGAATAGCACGTTTTAATTCACTAAATTACCGCATGACAGCTTTATTTGCAAGCTTTATTTGGAAATGGAGTTGATTAAATATGACACTTTGTTATAATATAGTCTATGCCCGTTCATCATGTGTGTATGTGTGACACACAAATGCAACCACATGCTGTTAAGTTTTTAAAAAATGACACCCAGAGGGTGTTAATTAGGATTTTGTGAGGAAGGCAAATTCAACATCACAGACTTCAAGTACAGAGAAGATAGTAGCTGTTCTTCTTCACTAGTAGTTTCTTCTAAAAGTGCACATCTTATTTTGTAGATGTGGTTTCTTCAAAGTAACAGTGGCTCCGTCTCTCAGCTGCATTCACCATTAAGATAACTGCCTGTTGTCATTACTGTGAAAATTACCTCATTTAAATAGAAAACAGCTCATCAAATCACACAGCTTCAAACCATTTTAGGTAAACTATATGAACTGAATATTTTTATAATGCAAAGAACACATACACATGGATAAAACACAAAAGAAAAAATCCGAATTCGCTCATTCAGTCGAGTCACTGAACTTTCTGCCAAAAGTTCAAATTGAGCTGAAACAAGAAATGTTGCTATTTAACCATCTCATGGTTCCAGATTCTCAAATGTGAGGATGTGTTGTTTTTTTCTTTTTCATTATTATTTCATTTATTTATTTGGGAAAACATTTAAAAGCATGATGATGGTGATGATGATGATGATGAGCAGAAAGAGGATGATTATAGTGACAATAATTAAAAAACACTGTGCAAAAAATAACACAGGCCAATGACATTTTACATATATGCTGTATGTATGATACTTTTTTGGAATATTTCTTTAATATATATTTTTAAATTATTATTATAGTTATCTCTAATAACATTTTAATTTTAAGAAAGTATTATTGCTTTTATGCGAGTAATAAATTGAAATGCTAAGTCCACCTGACAGTTTTCTTGGCCAGCCACACCCATTCACGTTAGGAAAATGTTCTCTCAGGAAATTATAATAATCTTTATTAGTATACTGTATGTCATGAAACACACTGAAATTAGTTGGGTGCCATTTTTCCAGGTCCTGGGGAGTAGTTGGGGGTTTAAGGGCCTTGCTCAAATGCCCACAGGGGTTTCCCTCTGTTGCCAACAAAGGAACTTGGCCCAAGCCCACCTGTGTGACCACTAGGGTACCGCTCCCTAGGTTAAGTTCTCCTCACATTCATAGCCTTTTCCTCCCCTTAGAGAACCTACTGCATCATTCACAACAGGATGGAGGCGGGGTTTAACTAGTTTTTCTGCAATCAGAACTGGTGCTCTACTCCACTGCACACCCTTTTGGAGCAATTTGTTGATCACATCCAGACAAGGTCTTTGAATCGGAAAGAAAAAAAACTAGCTGGCTCAGCTACCTGACAATCTGTTAGTGAGTAAAACGTTGGACGGCTTTCCAAGGTTTAAGGTCTGTAAATGCAAAGTGATGTAATTTATAGTAATATTAAAGGGAAAAAAAAAAGATTTGCAAACAAGCCTCAAAAAAAGAGATTGCTTATTTTCTGTCAAAAATTAACTTAGTATTGCAACAACACTTAATATAGACTTTTAATATTAAAGCAAAAATTGATGTAATTGTACATTAGATTAAGTCAGTTTATTCATTTTTCAGAACATTTTTTACACTTACAACCAATACAGAAAAGTAAGTAATACAAGTCAAAAGGTCAAGTATTCAGCTCATTGAGCTTGAGGTTAACTCATTGTGGTTTATAAAATCAATTCCCTGCCGAAGTCAAATTCAGGCACTTTACACCAGGAAATGTGTTAACGCTGGGACCAGCCAACCTGAGGGGGAAGCCATGGAGCTTAATTTAGTAGTTAAGTGGAACAATGTGTCAAAACACCACTATGCAGCCCTTACAGTACAGCAGCTGGGCTACATCTCATACTCCAGGGTTTCTGCAGGGTTTTCTACATCACGCCTCCTGCTTATTTAAACTGTAATAAAAGCAGAAGATCCAGACTTATGAAAAGACTTCAGTTGTTTTGGGTTTTGGGGGGGCATTTTAGGGAAGCTGCAACACTTTCAATGGTGTGATTTACCTGTCTGCAAAAAAAGGTGCTGTTCTCTTCCCAGAGAAAGCTAATTTCATGAAGGGATAACATGGATGCTTTTGTGGTAATAGTAATAAAAAATGTCTGCCATATTCTCTTGCATATATCTGACATGTGATCGTATTTCTTTTCTCTCTTTTTTTTTTGAGCATCTTTCCTGATAACATTGGGTTGAAATGTAAAAAGCAGAGACACTGCTGCTCCAAGAGACAGCATGAGTGACTGCTTAACAAAAGGATTGTAATGACAGGATGAGGCGGGGAACGCGTGCAACTTAAATCCCCAGATGAATGGATTGAGGGAATGGCCATTTCCATAAAATGATGGAATTTGCTCCAAGCATGTTTTGTTCTCACAAATCCCAAGCAATCCCACAGATAACTGGAAGAAGAAAAAGATTTTCGCATTATACGACTGACTTCTGGGAAAATCACCCAGAAAGCGACAGATGAGCATCACAGCCCGTCACCTACTGCTTTAACTCTGCAGGACTGATTACTTGACAAAATTATAAGTTCCCAGGGAATACTGTAAGCCTATAATCAAATGCATGATTAATGCGGCAGCAAATGGCTTGGTTGGCAGGTCTGTGTAAGACGATGTCAAGTATGTAAATATGGCTGCACCATTAAATGTCTTTTGTTTATTTCATGCTTGGTTTACATATATATAGCCTTGTACATCTCATTCAATTTGTATATGAAAAGTGTGTTTCTTCATACATTCATCTATCCATCCATGAAATGGTCATTAATAACTACAAATATTAATTCCAACTGGTCCTTCACAGACCACAGATTTCACACACAGCCTGCTGCAATCATGTAAATCAGTGCCAAAGATGGATAAGAAGCTTTTTGGCAGTAGATGTTAGTCTTCTTCCATGTGGGAAACACTGTAACATAGCCATCACCATCTAAAGAGCTTCACCTTAACTCCAACCAATCACTTGTATGGTGTTAATATGACTAAAGTGGAGCTGAAAACTAAAAGATAAAAAAGGTCTAACACGAAAGTCTTAACTTGGTGGTACAGATCTTTCTCTAGCAAGCTTCTCCTGGAGTTTCTGGGTTGCCACAGTGACACATCACCAATCTATTGTCAAGACTTCAGGACGAATGACCCAAATGCAGGAGACTAAGGCGGTAAAAGTTCCAAACAGAAGTAATTTTATTTTAACTAAAAACACTGCTGAGCAGGATCCAAACAAACACAAGAGCCCCAACTTAGACAGAACCAGGAACATAGTATAAATGTGGTTTAAACAGGAGAAACAAAACAGCAACCACAGCAAGAAACAATACAGACCAGCTGGAAAGAAGGGGAAAAACATGACAAAATATACTCACAGGGCTGACAAGACACAGGTGCAAACAATCAGGGCAGATGGGAACACGGAAAGTCAAAACAGAACTAAACCACAGGGACGAAGGCTTTCAAAATGAATCAGGAACTTCTTAAAGTATTTGACTTTAGTCAAACGGTGTTTATCATTAAGCATTAGCTGAAGCATTTCCTAGGATTAAAATAATTCAGTTGTATCTATTTGTAGTATTTTGTTCAGATGTGGGACTTGTTTTCCATCACCTTTTGCACTCTAAAACCCCGGACTAAGAGAGTGACTACTGAAACATCTTAGGAAATAATAAATTCATTAATCATGTTTTTTTTGTAAATTAAAAGGTTAGCACGATATTTAAAATATTTCATCCATCCATCCATTCATCTTCATCCACTCATCCGGGGCCGGGTCGCGGGGGCAGAAGTCTAAGCAGGGATGCCCAGACCTCCTTCACCTCAGACACTTCCTCCAGCTCTTCCGGGGGACCCCGAGGCGTTCCCAGGCCAGCCGAAAGACATAGTCTCTCCAGCATATCCTGGGTCTTCCCCGGGGCCTCCTCCCAGTGGGACATGCCTGGAAAACGTCTTTAGGGAGGTGTCCAGGAGGCATCCTACACAGATGCCCAAGCCACCTCTTAGGAAGAATAACTTAAAGTGTGTTAATTAGATGTTGGGGCTATCACATGATGCCAGAGCAGCTTCAGTATTTCTTGAACCTTATTGATCAAATGGAAACTTTATTGGTAAAATGGAAAACCACCCTAAGACTAGTAATCAAGGTCAGATTGTTTTCCTTTCAGGGCTGTGTGGATAAAAACCTCTGGTTTGTCTATTCATAGTTTTCAGATTAGAATTCAGAATATGGTCCTAAAGCAAATATTTATCCAAAACCCAAACCATGTAATTTGTGTGGCCTTTTGCCTATATACATCTAACTGTCATCACTGACCTGCATCAGCAGCACAACTGAAATCAAACATCCCAGTCCTATGGAGCTAAATATCACCAATAATGTAGCTACATTGGTTTCCATTCTGCGTCAATCAAATCTCCCTATTCGTCATGGTCTCAGAGATATGACATTTTTATCGTTATTGATGCAAATGACCCATGCTGAATAGTATCTGGTTCACATGCATGCCATTTTCAAGGCCTGTTATAGTAGTTATGAACTTGAACAGTCAAGTCAGAACCATGACAACTGTATAATATTTGGATAATGTGGCAGGTGGTGTGGATGTAGTTTTTCTAATGATATTCCTTCATTTAATGTTCTCATGAGGCAATGTGGCAGCACGGTGGCTTAGTGGTTAGTACTGGTGCCTCACAGCAAGAAGGTTCCTGGTTCAGTTCCTGTCCCAGTGGGTCTTTCTGCCCGTAGGTGTGAGTGTGCATGTTTGTCTGTCTTTCTAAGTGGCCCTGCAATGGACTGGCGACCTGTACAGGGTGTACCCCTGCCTTTTGCCTACTATGTGTCGGGATAGGCTCTGACAGACCCCCGTGACCCGGAGGCAGATATAGATAATGGATGGATGACACAATGCCCAAAATATTTTAAAGATGCGATCTCAACTTCTGAGTTGAGATCTGACTGCTATAAAGTTTTGCAATTCTGAAAGAAACCGTTTCCATCAAGATAAACAGTTCCCACAAAATAAAAGAATAGCCAGAACCCCTCGCATTTAATGTGTCACCTGCTGGTAGATATTTACAGCATTTAACAATGACACAAATACCTCAGTCAACTAAACCTTCAGCAATGGAGATGCAATACCGAATACAAATTTAATCCTAGTGGGAAGTGTGTGGCAGCCGTAAAAAATTACAATTAAAGGCAAAACAAATGCAGGAAAAAGGTGCAGATTTTTTGGAGATTGCGAGTCATATTGTCAATCTCAAGTGGAAAGATAGTGTGGCAGACCACCTCTAATGTGTTTTTTAGGATTTAATTAAAGCCTGCAAATGCTCTGCTCACAAAAGTAGCAATGTTTGAAGACCATTCAGTGTACACTATTTATTATGATTCTGATGAATTAACTGACCAGACTATTTTTCTGATAGTACATTTGAAACCATCCTTTTTTTTTTCTTTTTGTTAAAAGAAAAATTATAGCAAGATAAATAGAGCAGGCCATTTTCAATTCGGTCGTCTAAAACTTTTTTTCTGGTAATTTCTCGTTGAATAACTCCTCACAATGTGACTCACAGGGTCTCTTTGTGTCTGCTGCGGACAGAGAAAATTGGAGTTATGAAAAACAGCAGTAAATTTAGAGGGCATGAGTGGAGGACTGTGGCCGCTTTCCAGCGTTTACCACCCACTGGGCTTGGTATGGTGTTATTTCAGAGTGGTAGATGAGAGAGGGCCGAGCGCTTAGTTCCAGAAGCCAACATTAGGCTCAGACCTGCTGGAAAACATCCCCTCAGGTGGAGAGGCAGAGGTCGCCTCAGTGCAGCAGCAGTCCTCTGACACACTTGGCTAGTCCCCTTCACTGGCTTTGTCCCTCTTTATCTCTCCATCTCCTCTGCTGCTGAGGTTCAGTGGGGTCTACTTCCCTCCGACTCATCCTGTGTTCTCACAGCATGTTTTGTGCAACATGGAGCAACACAGCAGGGTAAAGTAACTGTCCCACTGCACGATCACGGTGCACAGGCAAAAGGGAACAAAGGAGGAACCGGGCACGGCATCTTTAAAGTGTAAGTGTGCATGTGGACTAAACTCTTTGATAGTCCTTTGAGCAAAACTGTATGCAAATGAACTATATTCGGTACACTATACACTAGCATCAGAGCATCACAACGAGAGCTGGGTGAAAAATTAAGAGAGAAAACAGACGTATGACTCACTGTACAGTTACATTCACATTTAAAAGCAAGCTTTCATTATTTTATCTAATGCCCAGGTGTAATAAAAGGTATGATCACAATCAAAGCATTAACTACACAAAACATAGTTTATCTCCCACAATTTAGGATCACTATGTAAACTGTTAATTATAAGTTGCAACATTATTATGAATTTTACTGTACAATCTATTGTGTGGCTGCACAACTGCAAGTGTAAAGCTGTACTGGAAAAAAGCTGAATCTTGTTTGGCTCCATAGATGTGGCTTTTTCCAGGTTGGATCACACAGGGATCAAAGTTCCTCTGGAATGACATTTATGTTGGATTAATTGGTGAAGTAGAGAAACCAAGGGTACATGCTTTTGAATGCCAAACAAACAATATAAATCCAGGTCAATAACTGGGACACAGAGCGTTATAGTTGGACTGTTGGAGGGCTGGATCACAAATTTGACATAATAAATGAATAAGAAGACTTTCCGCAAACAATGTCTGGGCTCCCAAACAAATAACGCCATGCAAACCTAAATTTCAGAAAATATTTCCTCAAAAACACCGTCTTTGCTGCATCAAGTAACTTATTATAACGTCAAAACACCGCTAGTGATTTGCATTTTAAACACTAAGGCAGGTTTTGCTGAATTTTCCAGGTTATTTTTCTAAATTATTTCTCTCAACCAACACTGTTGTCATGTTTGATATTGAATCACTGACAAAACGCAGCTGTTTTTGTGCGTGTGTGTGTGTGTGTGTGTGTGTGTGTGTGTGTGTGTGTGTGTGTGTGTGTGTGTGTGTGTGTGTGTGTGTGTGTGTGTGTGTGTGTGTGTGTGTGTACCACTGACTTAAACGAATATTCATAACCGTGAAAAAGTATTTTGAAATAAACTGAATGTGTGAGCCAGCCATAAGCTGTAATAAGATCAAAGTCACGCTAAGTGGATCTTCAAGCTTTATTTCCACATTTTATCCAACAATGTGTCTGCTGAAGCAGAAAATTATTCTGCTGCTTTAAAGCAATGTTAGTCACTCTAGAATAAACAGTATTCACCCAGGTCCTCATACTTGTACAATTAAGCTCCAAGACTGACTGAGCAGATAGGAACTATCAGAGATGAAGCCAAAAAAAAAATGAGTAATGATGGCAATAAAGCAGCAGACCAACAATATCTGTGTGTGTGGAGTTAATGCTGCTCTTCAACAATTTTCAGCAGCAGGTGGGACATATTTCCAATGCATTTACTCCTTACACATATATCTGGATTTTACCACCACAAACAGCACAATGCAGTCCTGACTGCTCCCTGCTGTCCTTTTCATCCTCTCCACCAAAGATGCCATCGGTTGTATACACTTAATGCACAGTCTTTTCCCTCATGTCAACTTTTATAGCTACATGTCAGCAAATCGGGAACCCAGCCAGTAAGGGGTCACAAGCCAAGGTTCTCTTAGTGGTGGTCCCAACCCCAGATGAAAATGGGGAGGGTTGTATGAGGAAGGGTAGCCAACAAAAAATGTATGCCAAATCAATATACAGAAAAAGGATGATCCACTGTGGCAGCCTCTCAAGGGTAAAGGGTGAGGGTAAGGCCAAAAGAAGCTGAAAAAGATGTGGCCAATGGTTTCTAATTAAGCTTTATTTGAGCAGATTTACACTAAGACTGAAAATTTTCCAATACATGGCAATAAAACATGAAATAGTGGCAATTTATTATATCTAAACATGAACATTTTGTTGCATGCAAACTCACAAAATAAAAAGAATTTAAAAAACTGACTAATCTTCTTTTGAATGCACAAAAAATAAAAAAAAGAAGAGAAAACATAAATTGTACAGAAGCAACATATTGCTTACTAACACCCTCCAAAAGCATATAATTATGTTAAATTCACAGCCTTTAGTTTGGCTGAAGTGAAACGTACCCACACATCAGCTGGTGTAAACATCTGGAATGACATAGCTTACAAATGATGGTGGATAAATGATTAAACATTAACTACAATAGAAGACAATTCTGCAGGACAAATCAATATACAAGGGTGTTTTTGTAAAATAACTGAAATCTAGCAAGCAAAAAAAAGAAAAAATGAGAAAAAGGCTTAATAGGGCTTCAATAGTCCTGCTGTAAAATCTGATTGTTCACCAAGATTATTTTAAAGATTATCTTTTAAGTTCCCCCTTTTAATGTAACTTACAACATTTTGTTAATCCATGCTATTTCCCACATACAGCCATTAATTCACACGCAAAATGAAATTAAAAATGTTTTTAAATTTTCAAAATAAAAGTTTGTATATGTAATCGTTCTCTTTTTCCAACATAAATCTGTTCAGTATTTGGGAATTTCATCATCTTTAGTAGAGAATATCATTAAAATATCTTAGAACGCTGACAATTTCCAGCATAAGTGTTACATAAATGGTTATGACCCTCGAGTCATCAGGCAGGACTGCATGGTGCGTGGGTTCGGGAGCACTGCCTCGGTAAAACTCATCGTCAGTGAGCAGTTTTCGCCTGCATCCACAGATGAAACTTAAACTGTACCATGGAAAGAACTAAACTTTCACGATACAGAAATTCTGTCACTTTCGTTATGGTCTGAGCTTAATTAAGATGAACAAAGGCAAAGTGGAAAGCTGTCCTGTGGTCTGGCATAAGAAATTTGTGATTTTGTTTCTGGAAATGATGGATGTCCGGTAATGTAGGCTATAGAGGACAGCAAACATCTGGCTTGTTTATAAAGTCGGCGTCAGTCATTGTATAGGACTACCTCCACATCTGTGAAAGCATCAGTGAAGGTCAATTGTGTTTGGAGCAACAACAGCCTTTCAAACTTTTTTCTCAAGAAAATCCATCAATTTTTTAACATCACAGTAAAAGCATCTGCTAAACTGGTCTGCCAGCACAAAAAATACAACAAAGGGACCTGAACTTTTGAGCAGCTGAAATCTTACATCACGCTAGACTGGGAAAACATTTCACTTTCAAAACAAGGTGTCCTTGGTTTGCAAATGCTTACAGGGTGTTTTTAAAAGAAGAGGTGATGTAACACAGTGGTAAGCATGCCACTGCCCTCAATTGTAGCATGTTTCCGGCACCAAACCCAAAACATGCATATATTACTATTATATAAAATATAATAAATTATATAAAACAATCGTGAAACAATCACGCCTCTCAAGTTTCAAACTTCACCATTAAACACGTTCATTGTGTACTTTTTTAAATATCACTGCGCTCCACATTTACTTACATTTGACATTTTTCTTGAAATCATTTGGAGATAATTATTCATACTACAAAGTGGCATCAAATCCAGTTCACAAAAATAAAAAAAAATAAAAAACAAACAAGAATTAAAAAGGAGAAAGTACTGTGTTTACAGGTGTGACACAATATCTGCACAGAGGAAGCAATGGTGGGGGCGTTAGAGCAGAATATTCGGAGAAAAACACTTGACATAATCTTCTGGGGTTGTTTTCCCCTGTGTTGTTTATCTTTGTGTATGTACAGTAAAAGAGGGCTATGCGCATTTAACCTCTCTCTAAATAAAGAATGCATGCATCACAGATTATATGTATTTTCATTCGTAAGACTGTGCATGAACATGCATAAAGAGTTGTAGTCTGACATTTCAAGCCCGTTTTCAAATGGTGGAAACTTTTACCGTCTGCTGCGCAGTCTTGACTGCGTTTCCGTGGAAGCAAAGATGTTTCTGTGTTTGTAATTCAATGGGAAACCCTTTAGTTTGTTGCATTTTAATTACCTTGTTTAATTATGAAGCCAGAATAGTACGAGTTGAATTTTTATACCACCCCCCTCATGACTCGGAGTTACTCAGCGATGGTAAAACCAAACTTTCATTGACCCACTTTCTACCTCTGCTCTGAAGCGGCTGATGTGTTTCTCTCAGGGAGACGGTGGTTTCATGATGTCACCTCCTTATTCTGTGAACAACACAAGCAGTTACAGTACAGTGCTGACTCTTAAATGGGTCAATATTCTATTCTGAAGATGAGCTGCAAAAGGAAAGAAAAAAAAAAGATTTTAATAAACTGGCAGGGTGAATAAGCATGAGGACGATGCTCTGCATAAATGCTGACCAGGGGCGATGGATCTGGAATTCATTGCAGATAAATTAGCTTTGCGTCACTGATAAGGAGTGCAATGGTTCTCTGTTTAGAGAAGTTTGTTTTGCCACTTGCAGAGGCTTGAGTTTAGTAAATTATTCTGTTGATGTTAAGATTGCAGAAAAGCTTGCTTTCCAGGAAAACAAGACACCAGTAGCAGCCATATTACCACTTGGATAATGAATCCCTGTGCTGCCGGACTCTGCTCTGCATCATAATAAATGTAAGGTTAAAAGAATAACTTAGAGCGACTGCAGTAGACCTCATTAGCCCTCCTTTAGAGTCGGAGAATAGGTGCCAGTGACCCCGTACGGCAGCCTTTTACGATTCTAGCCAGTATTCACGGGGCTCCAACACAGCACTGTGCCCTACTACCTTACAGTCCCATAATATCTTTAAAAAAATTTAAAAAAAAACTCCAAGTTGAACCAAATGCATTATTTACACTGGAGCAATGCTGCAGCAGAAGTAGCTTTGCTTGCAATCATAAATAATAAACATGCAACGCAACATGGAGGAACGAGGTAAAGCAAGCATTAAGAGAAGGGCAGTCGCACAGCATGAAGGAGAACAAGGCTGTTTGATCTGGGGACACCGAAACACTATGTATGCACGTAGCTCATCCAACGGGAACTAAAGTTGAAACAGAAAAACAACGAGTGCAAGTGTCAACAAAAGTAAATCAAAATTAGTGCTAGTATTTGGGCACACAGCCACAGGGCTAAACTGCAAGTGCTGTCTGGCTGAGCTGAGAATGAAAAGACTTTGGTACACCAGAATATTTCATATGCTGTAAGGTACAAGATGAGGTTTTCACTGACAGTTACGACAACGAAGCCAAAAATGCTCTAAGACGTGGTTTAGTGCTTGTTTTACAAAGCTGCCACTGAACTAATTCTCCCTTTAAGCTGCTGATGAGGATTCTGCATAGAGTGTCGCGACTGCTGCCATGAAAATGAACAAACCTTTCGAATGGGATTAGACGTCAACCTCGACCCCTCACATATCTAATGAGGATTTGCAGAATGTTTGGATTTATTTTTCATAAGAGACTAGTTAATAAAAGTTGTTCCAGCCAATGGCTTTGGGAGAGCTGTGGCTGTAATTGGATGTCTAAGTGAGTACTCTGACATGTTTGGACAAGCTAATTCTCAGAGCAATTTAGAGGTATAGTTTTACTCCATGCAAAGCCCCGCCGCTGTGTTTTCCTGACAGTCAAACACAAACAATTGTTACATGCTGCTTTGAGCGTTCATAATCCCGGATTTACTGAGTGTTGTCTTGTTTTTTTTTGTTGTTTTTTTTTACTCAGATTAAATGAGAAGATAACCAGAAGATTTTATGAAACCAAGATACATTTTGTCAATGATTTTTTTTTTTTTTTTCAGTGAGCAAAAGGCTCACAAAACGGGGAATCTTGGAACACATTTCATAGGAAGGAAGTATGGCAATCTGATTTTGCCGTGTTGATGTGGCTCCTACAGCAGAATAATTGATGTTGCTCCAGTACCATCGCTGCAGCTGACAAATGACTGAGACAATAAGCTGTATTCACAGACTCCGTGTGAGGTTTTTTTTTTCTTCCGTGGCAGAGAGATCTGCATTGTGCTCTGCAGTGTCTTGGCAAATGTATTCAGGGAGAAGGAAAGGCGAGGCAGAAGAGAAGAGCTAAAAGAATCCCTTTTCAAACTGGAGCCAGTTTAATTTTTTGACAGGCCTGCTTAATTCCCTTTTAGAGTTCCATCAAAAGATTTCCCTCCATGCTGGTCCTTTGTGCCTTTCCCAGCGGGTAATGTTGTGTTTTCATTTTCCAGTCACTCTTCAGCACGTTGGCGCAAGCTAATTTAAAGTATAAATGAGGCCAAATTTTTGGTGAGCTCACAGACAATTGTGAGCAGGAAGCGAGTTTATAGCCTACTTTTTTTCTACCTTCTGTCATTAGAGCGACGATCCTTTGTCACTGCGAACGTATGATTAAGATGGTTTATGTTGGTGTGATTAAGTCCTAGCCTTCTGAGAAACAGAAAAATGTAAAGATCTACATTGTCCGTTTGTGAAGTATTTTCTATTGATTAAAAAGAAAAATTGAAATGGATACTGTTGTCAGGGGTTACAGAGGCAGACTGGTACAGCAGACAGGTGTGGGAGCAGATAATCAAAAGATGGGTGGGATCCGCATCTCGATTGGCAGACCTCTTGAAACTTCAAGAAACCCTGGAAACGTCAACCGAGCTGAGGCACGTCCCCGCCTTGGGTTAGGTACTTCAGATTTTGGGATGTGGCGTTGACTCGGTTCTTACAGGGTTTGTAGTTGGCAGGACATGATCTGTTCAGCGCTCTTGTGTCCCATCCAGTTGGAGTCTTCAATTCTTGTATGCAAACAAAATCCAGCACCTCAGCTCCTTCCTTCTTTCACTTGCAGCCTCCTTTATGTTCTTTTTCACAGTTTTAATTCTTTTAATTTTCTTATATTATTTTAGCTTTTTCTCTTCTTTTATTTTGTGGGCAAATGAGAAACAAATAAAACCATGTGGTATCGAGTGTTAGTTTACGAGGTCGGTGGATCCTGCGGGGTCAACGTGAACGAACATTCCTGAGAAGCCAACTGGAACAACTGGAGTATTTTACCTTGGCTTGACTTATGTTAACCTAAGCACCCTTTATCCCTACAACATCACAGAAAGATTTCCTGACTTTTCCCGCAGAACTGACCAGTAAAACTCTGAATGAATAGCTGATTTGATGCGCTATTAATGACCTAGGCTGTGCTGGCCCATACTGAAGTAAACAGGCCCAGACATGATACTATCATCACCAGTTAGTCTATTTTTCTTTTTTTTTTTAACACATCACCATTTCATCAGATACAGCACATAACACAAGGCCTCATATGACATGGTAATGCAATTCATGGCTCACAGACCACAGAGACAAACTGCCTACTCGTAAGTGCGTCATACAGCCCCACTTCCAAAAAATACCCAGGGTCCCTCTGTGGCTTTGCAGACATCTACTCGCCTGGTTTTGGGAGCGATTTTCGTTTATCTACCACTCCTGGGGAGAGGAACAATATTCTTGAATTTCTTCCATTTGTACATTGACGCAGTCAAGGTCTAATCTGACATTCCTTATAATCGCAGGTCTCCCGTCCAAAACAGTTGATTGTAGGTTTAAAAGGTGTTTTAAAATGAAACTGCATCCACATTAGCATTGCACGTCTGTGTCAGAAAATATCTCCGTCCACCGTTACGCCACCAAAAGCGCATTACATGGCCATCGATGCTCACTGGGGCGTGTCCGCATGAGTGAAAACAGTCTAAAAAAATTCTGCTGGAAATAACGTTTCTTGCAAATTGCTTTTATAATTGATATTTTTCTCCTGCACATGTAGGCAGTTGCTGTTTTTTTTTTAAATGCTGAATTTCACAGCATAATAGTTGATATCAACGAATGACAACAAAACCAGCAGAGCTTGCTGCTCTGTTCCCACATTCTTGTTTACACTGGCGCTCTGGGTGATATCTTCTGGTAATGTTCTTCTGATACAGGCTCGGGACATAATAGAGGGTCACTAACCCAAAAGTGGAAACCATGATGTGAATCTATGTAATCCACTATGCTATCATTTGGAAACGCGTTCAAGGGTTCAATATCTTAATGCAATGTGGATGCTTTGCCTGATGGTGAAAAAAAAAGTTTAGCCTTTTAAAAAGAAAATACTGAGAACTAGGTCTTAGGTACATGCTGCTTTGAATTTTCTCTTAAATACAGCATATTCATGAAATCCACCTAACCTACAGTGTAGTGTGTTGGAGAGTGCAGTGTGTGCAAAAGTCGTTAACATGAGCCGTCTGTATTCCCAGATTTGTTTGTCTTGCCCTCGCTCGTTTCTTACACTGCCTCACCCTTTTTTTATCCAGCCCCTGCAGCCCTCGAAGCACAGACCCTGTCAATTTCCTCACCAAAGTATCTAAATATTGCACGTACCTTCTGCTCTCCATTGTGAGAAAACCGCTCTTAGCTTATCTTACAAACTGGGGATTGATTGGTTCATCACTATGAGATGTTTTTAATTACAGTGTCAAATGATCTGTTAATGGACAAAGTGAAATCTGTTACATTATTCTATATATAAGTGAGCTTTCCGTGGCTGAGCAAACAATCCCTGGTCTCTAGCGGCCGAGGTCATACAGGATTACCGATACGTGAAACTATGTTCAGATGCATAAGCAACACTTAATTAGCTCTGGCCTGCTCACTTATCGCCGTCTCAGAATAATCCTGCAGCTTGGACACCATCCAACACAATTAAAAAAAAAAAAAAAAAAAAGAGACAAGTACCAGTCACAAAAACGTATAAAATGAGGACAATTAATCATGAAAGAGAAAGAGATAGAATGAAAATTAAATACAGACTTGTTCAGTTCCGGCAGCTTCATAAAGGAGTGTTGGTGTGAGATGGAGCTCAAAATGTGAAAAGCACGTAACCTTGACATTGTGGTGAAATAAATGGTGGCACAGTTGCCATCCTGCAAGGCGAGCTCAAGGCTTCGAGGCTTAAAAACTGCTTTCAGTGCGTTTGGCCTGAAATGATAGCACAGCACAATGTAATGGCAGTCTACCTGACGTCAGGTGAATGTTGATATGTGCTGTGTTATCATTTCACAGAGACTCTTTGAAGGCTTTTCTTCATCTTTGTATTTTATTCTGTAAATTAAAAATTAATCTCTGGATCAAAGATGGAAAGCCTCTCCACTACATATGTCTTGGCATTTTTTTATTAATCTTTTGTTTGTTGTTTTATTTATATAACCTTCTTCTTCTTCTTTTTTTAAATAAGCAAGCCAGCAGGGATGGGAGAAAAGGCATTTTCAATAAGAAAGATTTATGGATTATATCTGACCCAGTACTGTGAAGAATCATTGTTGCTTTGGATGTTTCCCTCACAGAACTAAGAAGTTCTGTTTTAGAAAATGTCTCTTGGTTATCACTGGTATGTAAAACCTCCTTACAGATATCCAGGAAGCCTGCCAGAGCTGTTGATATGAATTTTGCCCTTTAACCGATAAGACCACGCACAAGGACGACTGACAGTGAGATTGTTTTCCTCACACACCTCTGAAAAGACCTTTCATTGAAGTGTTGTGTCTCAGAAATGTCAGTGGCACTGAAAAAGAAAAAACAAACTTCCTTCAAACCACAATAGATTAAAACAGTTGCACCCTTTTAATGAAGCACATCACCTGAGTCTGCAACATTTCTGAAAAATATCTGCAGTAAAGACAGTAGTTAGTGAAATGGAAACATCTAACAGTGTGAAAAGTGCTTTAGACCAACAACATAAAAGCCTCTCAGAGTGGCACAATTTCTCTCTCACACCTATTATTGAAATTACTCATCGGGGGGGCTCCAGCAATGCTCTGTTAACTACCATGTATGGTAAATACCAAAATGTTACCTTATACTGCACCGCCACAATGAACAACAGGGCCCACACTGCAAAAGCGGATTTCCTCTCGTCTTCTGTTTCCTATCCCTTCTATCCCATTTAACCACACTTAACATTATTTTCCACTTAGTTTTTCCCAAATTCAGTGGTTCCCTCGAGGACGAGTCATATGCATAGTGCATGTCGGCGGGGGGGCACTGGGGGGGGGCTGCGAGCACCAGTTATTAAACACAAAATCAGGACTCCACTCTCCCTCACACGTGTGCATGACTCTTACTAATTCCTTTTAACCGCCACTGACTATAAGTGTGTCTGCTGGCGGCTACGGAGAAGCACCACTCTATTTGTGCTCTTCAGTGTTAGGTGATGGATTAAACACCGCTGTGGGACACCGACTGGGTCGTAAGTTAGTAAAATACCTGATTGGCCCAGCAGATCAGTTTAAGTGAAGAAGCTTTAATCAATTCAGCGGGAACACCGTTTACAGAAAGAACTTAGAACTTTTGAGTTGGAACGATTAGAGGGGAGCCTGGGTGATATTAAATAACCTTTCACAGCCTCTAATTGATTTGTGCTCTTGTGTGTGGCCTTTTATTGACTGTATTGTTTTGGAGAAAACACAGTTAGCCCTGTTGTATTTGATCCTTCAGTTAAAAACTATGATAAAATTACTGAACAATATATAAAACTGCATTTTAAAATTGCATTTTAATGCATTGTTTTTATTTCGTTTTGTCCTGTGTTTCGCTGATGGCTTAAAACCAAGCAGTGCAAAGCAGCGAGAGCTGCAGCTGTGAGGTTAGCAGCCCTCGGCTTACTGCACACTTGCTCACATGCTGGAAAGAATATTACCACGCCAATGTGCAGACGGAGATAATTATTTTAAGAGTTACTTTTCATAAAGGAAATAAAAGAAATTTAAAAATCTGCAAAAATGTAATATGTGCATGAAATGAATTTTTGTGAACTTTCCAGAAGTTAAGATGAGAGTCTTGTTTAATGTTTGCAACTTGACACTGATTATTACCTTAACAGGTAAATATTGGCTGTTTAATATATACTGACTCAAATTGAAACCCACTATTAAAATTAAAGATGTACTTAAATTTGTGAATGCTTTCTTAAAAGGAATATAATGGGTGAAGAACTGGTCAGTGACCTGATTATATATTTAACAGCCAACTGACTAAGGTTTGAAAGCAGATCTTACAGAAGGCTGGATTCCACGTCATCAGAGTAAAACGTAAGAACTGGTCCACTCCAGTACACAGTGGCAGGCTGCCCACTACTAAGGAGGTAATTGTGCATTCCTTAGGCTTAAATTAATTTTGATTTTGTTTTCCTGCTTGGTTTTGTTTCTCCCAGAGCAGACATGGACCGAAACAATTCGCTGGAAATCTCTACAAAGAAGGTACCAGAATTCCATGTCAAGTGATTCGTACCAGAGCAGACGGGCTGCGGTGTGAAAACACCCTAAAATTGAGTATCAGACTGCAGGAAACTCCGATTAGAATGATGAGAGGAGCATATGCTCCACGACCAAACATCACTGCGGGTTCAATACGAATATGTCTGTCAGACATCACTGACACGGCTAATAAGCCACCATCAAATTTAATGTCTGGAAATCATTCCACTATTACAAGAAGGGAGGAGAGCAAACAAAACACAGGATTTAATTGTTAAAAATTCACAACCTTACATTGTGGTTAAGAGCGCAACGCAAGGACCACAGGGGTGACTTAATATCAAATATACATTGTGTTTGCTAAATGTGGGCACGCAATTTTCCCTTCTGTGCTTTTGATATCCCTCCCTGTGGTACTTAAGTTTTTATCACTGGTGGATACATCTCTTCCCCACTTCTGGTCAGACTACATTAAATGCATCTCATGCTCCTGCTAGAAGATGGTGGGAACTCTTAAACAGGACAGGCTGTTATTGATCTGAATTACAATTAGATTGACCTGTCATATTATAACAGTTACAGAAGCAGCACAACTTAGAATGATATATAAAGATCCAGTCCGATCAAGTCTCCGTGCCCGTCACAAGTTAACTGTCACTATAAACTGCGATAACTATCTTAGTGTTGAAGTTTGCTAGTAACCAGTAGTATAGTTCTCTTTGTGTTTTCTCTTGCGGCAGATGTCCCACTACACGTTTCTCTGGAACCCTAACCTGGACAGACAGACGCCTGCCCTCCCTCAGTCTAGTTCTGCTGGAGGTTTTTTAACCCTGTTAATTAGGTTTTGCCTCCTTCTCTACTGTTGCCTTGTGCTTCAAAGTGAAGATTTGATGCAATCTTTTACATTTCTTAACTAGGCTGTTTTTGTTTTGTTTTGTTTTGTTTTTTAATGAACTATCTATTTAAAATGTATTGGATTTATTAAATTATAATGAATTGGGCTTCACTGGAATATTATTGGACAGAACCAGATTGCCCTTAATTGGAGAATATTAAACTTGTTTTCTGTGCAAAATGCCTTGAGATGATGTTTGTTGTGAATTGACACTATGCAAATATGTTGAATTAAACTAAGCTGGTTGTACTTCTCTTCGAGTTTTTCCAACCATCCCAGTGAACCGATGCTGCCTTTGCAAACAACAAACGAGAACACTAATCGTAGAAGGAAACCACCAGTGACGGTAACTGGGAAGCATCGTAATCCACTTCAAGTGAAGTTCAGTTGACAATCAGTGTTGGCCTATATTCTACGGATGTATACGGAACATTTTAACTTTTTCATAGATGGCACATTACTTATGATGTGATTAAATTTCTACAGTTAACATGATCAATACTGTGACACTTCATGATATCAAGGAATAGCTAAAGAAGTGTGTAAAGTGTGACAGCTGATGTGAGCTGATGGAAATTTAACGGGGGCCTATTTGCACTTGAGTTTCTAAATTATCTCAATGATTGACATTTTTTCTGTGAGCATGATTTGAGTCAGAGATGAAGACGATGCTGATCATAGTAATTTTCAGTGCATTTTTATCAGATGCCTCAATTGATGAAAATAGATCCTTCTATTTATACAAAAAGACTTGCAGACTGTTGTGTATGACGGTTTTTCTAAAACGCACCAGTTCTTAAATCTATGGGTAACGACCCCCTCCCAAACGCTGTTTAGTGTTGACAGCCGGTTTTTCTAAATTTTCACTTTACTAAATACACACCCAAGGAATGGTTTTTGTTTCTAATTCCCCTTTGATCAACCTTGTGAAGTATGGCTAAAATATTCACCACTTTTTTTTTTTTTTTTACATCCAGGATTTATTTGGCCTGTGACTGTGCACGTTAATACTTTATTACAGCCTGTATACTAAGTGGATTGCATAAGCTTTCTTATCATAATCTCAGTGGTGCAAGCATATGCATTGCTGCATGCAAAACCACACACGCACACCCTTGCTGCTAACAGATGTTAAACCATAAGTTGATCCATGAGCTTACTTCCCAATTAGTTGGTGTATTACTATAATTTTTTCCCCGATTTTTGTTTCTTAGATTACTTCTAAGGTATGTCTTCTTGTCGGGATGACACTATGTCTACAGGAAATGACATGAACGGGATGTCTCTCAGTCACTGGTAGCCTTCTTAACCTCATCAGGAAACCTGGAACCCTCCACTTGTTCCCTTGCTTCTTCTGCTCTAATTTCCTTGTCCCCTTGTTATATCCTCTAACCTTGCCTTTTACCTTTTTTTTTTTTTTGCTGTTGTTCCTTCTCCTCTTCTGCTTCCTCCCTGCCCTGCACCCATTTGTGGAGCTACCTGCGAGTGCAGTATCACCTTCCAAACGGGACATGTGGCTTACAGCTCACGAAAATAAGCCTCTTTTCTGCGCAACTGTTCTGCAGCAAAGGGGGCAGATAAAGAAGCAAGAGGCCTGCTGTGAGAATGACTTTCTCAAATTTGGAGAAAAAGAAAAGCACCCAGCAGGAATTAGCATGGATCAAGCGAATAATCTGCCTGCGTGACTATAAAATATGCACATAAGATTTCTTTCCTCTAACATAAAAAGTACAAACTCAGTGCAAAATTCTTCTCTTTGAGATACAACAAATTCCAGAGGTACCTGCTTATTACAAATGTGCATGTTTTTGCAAGTGTCTTCCATCTTGTGTTTTTCATTAGATTTTAGATTTTACATTCATTGTCTCT
This sequence comes from Xenentodon cancila, assembly GCA_014839995.1. NCBI lineage: Eukaryota > Metazoa > Chordata > Actinopteri > Beloniformes > Belonidae > Xenentodon > Xenentodon cancila. The sequence continues at coordinate 24,476,609 of CM026203.1, read as the reverse complement.
CCACCTTTTATATTTTCTCCTGCTGTCCTTGCATCCACTTTTCAGGTAAAACACACAATCGCTTCTTCCCCAATAAGTCGAGTAGATGAACAATATGCACTTCTGCTAGAACATCATCTGAATACTAAAAATGCACTGCACATAGAACAAAACACTCGTATGGAAGGAAGGAAATTATGAACCAACACAAATCAACATAATACTGCTTCCAAATGGGACAAAACCTGAAAATCATCATTGTCATATATAGTCAGCTTTTAATAGAGTTTTAAAAATCATCCTTTTCTTTCATAATAAGAGTTTCAAGGCACACGTTTCTAATGAAACTTTGGTAATTATAAAAATGTAAGGTCAGATTTTCTTCAACGTTACACTTAAAAGGTTTATCCAGAAGCCAGAAAATATCACAGATTTTTTTCCTTTCATTTTTTTTTTTTATTTGTATATCTTATTGGATTTTCGGATGATCTTGCCCATGGAATGGCTCATTTTATTTTATTTTGTTTTATTTTAGTCATTAAGAAAACATACTACTTGCTACTCTTGCCTCTCCAGTTTCCTGTACTTGCCCGCTTCACCATATCACTCCTGACACTACTATTAAAACCAGTCTTTATTTATGTACACACAAAAGTGTGGTGGTGTAGTTTTGGCTCACTGTGGGGAAGCGGTTCAGAGGAGACCGGACCAGCTGCATCCACTCTTTTTGTTAACCACTCTTATAGGGCATCAGCAGCTGGGAGCAGAGGAGAGAACTGGAACCCAGGCCTGGTACTGGACTGACTGTATATGTTCCTGGGCTCTTATCTCCAGATACACAATGGTGTGTGCTGCTGGAGAAGGAACCCTTAGTAGCTGGATTCTGCTACACAAAGTAATCCCTTTATTCACAGATTCCTGGCACTTTCCTTGGTCTCTTCCCAGTCAATCCACTGCTGACGTTATGCTACAACTTGAGAGGCTCAACTCTGTTCTGGTTCATTACAAGAAAACCAAAATGTGTCACCGAACAAACAGAAGCTGCAGCTCCAAAACAGGAGAATACATGAAGTTTGCAGCCTATAAAAATCTTTGAATACTGAATTTGTTTTATGCATACTTCACATACTGAATTGTAATGATTGATGATATGGACATCATACAATGCTAGGCTTAAGACTAAATAGCAAATGATGATGATGTTGATGAGAACTATTAACATTATAGACTGCAATGTAGCTGTCACTTACAAACCTATCACCCTAAATGTGAATAAATGTTTGATTTGCATCATTTTAAACAATGATGTACAGCATAGTTGTCATATAAAGGAAATCTTGCAATCAAGATAGAAAAACCTTTTTTTTTTTTTTTTTTGTGCCTGGCAGTAAAAGTGTTTATTTCTATGTCTAACTAGATCACTTTAACATGGGAGTCAAAGCCAACTGAATCACTTTTGTACCCTAGTGGTTACGCCAGGAACTGCACATCTTCTGAAGAATTAGTTTTGCAACCCGGATGTAACCACTTGCAATGATCTTTAACTGCCACCTCTCCGGGACAAACATACATAGTGTACTGGTTGGATTTTAATTGTTTGAACTGTGCAATTTTTGTCACATATTTGTCGCATTTTTTTCTCACATTTGCTTCCTTTAGTCTCATCATTCAAACAACGTGTGCATGGATCAGAACTGGCGAAAATACACGAATCAGAGGTGCTTCAGCTGATGGTACACTATGTGAGCACTCAGGCTGTCATCAGATCAAGTCAACCATCTTTGACCATGGAACCTGATTCTACATTCAAAATGGTGAATATTGATTTTTCTATTAGTGTCTCCATCTTTCCTTTTCCATTCAAGTGACAGTCAGTGATGACTGGCTCCTTTCCGTCTTTTGTCAATGTGCCTGTGGCTGATGTTGCATTTAAATGAGGTGGGATCAATCTGTCTAAAAACCTGACAGCTCAAAGCAGGAGCTCGGACGCGGAGCTGCATTCAGGCCTTTGGTGAAGTTTGTCAAATGACAATGGAAATGCAATGTTACCATGCAAAAGGTGCTGCTCTCAGCTAAACATCCACGGTTCAAAGCTTAGTTTTTTAGAGATTCACAGCAAGTGACAGCTCAGTTTGGCTGCTATATTACTGTTTGTGTGGTTTATCAGTGGTAATACCCTAAAAACCATCTGTAGACTGCCTACATAGTAAACTCACAGTGAGCTGAGTGGAAAACTGGAGCATTCGGCACCCAAAGCGTAAAACGTTACTTTTGAATGTATTAGATCCTATTCCAATGACTAAATAGCGATCAATTTAAAAATAAACATCAAGCTGCTAATGACATATCAGTGTTATTTTGACAAATACACAAAAACTGAAAACATTGCTGTTGTAAAGGTATCAGACAAATTATGTTCCAGATGCAAGCAGCTGGTGGATGAAGCTGAGGATAATTTAAAGATGGACTAGAATCATGTTTCCTTGGAAAAAAAAAATGTTAGAACATAAGTTGTGATTTCTGGAGAATGTGAGAGAAATATATTTATCGATTGCAGGAAAGGAACTAATAAATTAAGTACAGCACTAAAATAACAGCAAAAAGAATTGTACGTGCAAAATGAAAATTCCTTCAACGTTGTTACATTTCGGAGGAATATATTCTATTTTTTTACCTTGCTTAACTTACCCTAAGGAATTTTGTAATGTGCAATTTGTTAAACGTTACTATAGAAGTAAGGATAGATTGTTATAATTTTGTTTTTGTTTAATTTTTTGTTTTTTGTTCTTTTCTTTGGCTTATAAGAAACTATATTTGATAACCATTCAAGAGAGTTTATATGAAGAGTAAAAAAAAGAATAATTGTGTGAATATTGCTGCCATTTTTGACATGATTTTGACGGGCCAAAGTTGAGGTTATCATAGTGTCATTAAATGGATTTGGTCTAAATCTTTGATTAGGTTAGATTTACGGTAGCTCGCTGGCATTTCATTCCTGACTTCCCACCCTGAGAACTACTGGTTCTACTGGAAAAACTCTTCCCATTAAACAAGTTTTTCTTTCCACTGCCACCTTGTGTATACTCAGAACAGTAGACCATGCAATCAGTTGGGTTCCTTGGCTAAACTGTTCGTTGTTGATGTCGTTTAGTTTTTTCATGGCTGATAACATGAAATGCAGCTCAATTAAATTAGATTATAAATGGATTTGAGCAAATTTGATTGAATTGAGATTTAACTGGATTATAATTGGACTGTACATACTTGTTCCACACTGAAGTCGTTTACTTTCTGTGTAAAGTGCCACAAGGTGGTATTTGTTGTGCATTAGCACCAATAAACCCGATCAAAGAGATTATTTTCTAATGATCTGAAACTATCAACTGAGAAATAATTAGAAAATTAATTTAGGTAGCAAATTAAACGTTTGAAGCTATACCTCCATATGTTAATGTTATTATTATAAATGGAAGAGCAGAGTAGAAATGAGTGACAGTCATAACAGAGCATGTGACCGAGTATTTGTACTGTGTTTTGCTTTAGTAAAACATTGATTTATTTCTGGCTGTGACAACAGAAGCTTCATTGTACAATGTAACCTGCTTCCAGCACTGACAAAAGAAACCCAGAAAAACAAAAAAGATGACATAGCCAGTAAAGCAACAAATACATGGGTTGAAACAAATAAGAATATTGGTGTATTTTGTGGAGGTGATAAACAGAATTGCAGTTCATAGCGCTCATTTACACTGAATTATTTCCTATCGTCTATCTTACAGTAACTGAGTTCACATACCCGTTTTTACCCTGATATGCTCATGGGTGACAAGACATGCAGTTGGTGCTTTTGAGTGTTACTGGAGACAAAGCGACGTCTCCCTACAAGACAGGTTAATGAATTGACACAAGGGCCTTGCACCCAAGCAGCAGAGAGTTATCGACAATGCAGCCCTGGCATCCGTTTCCCAGCCAGCAGGGCCCATCCTGCTATCATCACCCTCTTTTTTTTTTTTAAATTCATCACTTTTTCACAATCTTGTTTTCCTCCTGCAAGAGAAGCATGTTTCTAATTACCTCAGGGCTATTCATTACAAATGACATCCTCTACACTGCACTGCGCAGATACTTGGAGTGTTGAAGAAAATGAGGGTTTAGATTCACTCTGTGTTCTTCTGTGTTGATCAATAGTGAGATAGAGGGGAGGAAAGCTTTTATCTTTTGACAAAATGCTATGCTGGGGCATGAATATCTGCTTTTATTGTCAGAGTATCTTCTGTGTGAGGAATCTTTTAAAAGGGAGTTGGTCTTGCTCGAGAGAGCACGGAGAGAGAGTCTGAGCCGCGTCGGAGAATTACCTGGAGGGGGCATTAACGTTACAAGTGACGTGAGGAAGATTCATTGTGGTGCAGAAAGGCTCAAACACAGGAACGAGGCGTAACAACCGCAGCATTACACCAGGTCTGCATCTGTGTTTCAGTTATGTTTAAAATGTCCCACAGCTCGTCAGCTCTCGCAGTCTTAAAGTTATGGTTGATGTAATCAGACATCCGGCGGTCTGCCTCGCTTCTGGACAGAAATTATGCGAACATATTCAATCAACCCCCAGTGGAGTGCAATATTTACCTCCTGCTTGTTACAGCATAGCAAGGACAGCTGTTGACTGGGGTAACATTGAAATTGCACAATTGATGGCGTAGCATGATTGCTTTGCTGGCTGTGCAGTGTGGGTTTTGAAGTGGGTAAATTCTGACTAAAGCGAAGCTGGATCAAATTGTACTTTGAAATTCTTGTTAGTTTGCACTGTTCTTGCAGCATAGTTAACTTTATGAAAACACACACACACACAAATACACAAAAGTTCTAAACGTAAAAGGGAGAAAAAAAAAAAATGAAAAAAGTTGTAGATAACGGAATGCAATTTTTAAACAAAAAGATTCACTAGTGCCTGCGCAATCTTCGCAATCTTACCTTCCACATCTGAAGGAGAAACTACAAAGGCAGAAACAAACCAAAACCTGATTTATCCATCCTAAAGGTGCAGCACAGCAGGCTCCAGGATGGAGGACTCAAGTCTCAGGAGGTCTGTCAGTACAAACCCATAACCAGTCCCTTTGTAAAAAAAACTCACACTTAGCTACATTTATTTTAGACAATCTGCAAAATAAAAGTGATTATTTTATTACCCTGAGTACAATTCATGAGTAGCAGTGATGCGATGTTTGTTGTTACTGAGGCACTAAAGACTCGAATTCAAACAGACTTAAGAAACTCTCTCTGAGGAAACATAATGGACTGCTTAAACAGCTTCTTATTCAGTCATACTTTGAATTTCTGATGCTTTTTTTAAGAGCTAAAAGTGAACTGTGGCTTGTGAGGGACTAATAATCTCAGCATATATATTATTCCAACACAATCTTATGATAGCGACTTATTCTGATGTAACAGCCACATCAAATAAACCCTCTGATTGCAAGAGTGATTACACTTTCTCAATCATAAGAAGGAGGGAGGTTTGACTTTGTAATGCGAAAAGTTGCAATAGGTTTAAACTTTTATCTTACGCACAACTAAATATTTCAGAGAAAGCTTCAGTGCTACTGTCTCAAAGTTGAAGTGAGAGCAGCCGCATTCACATTGCCACATTTTTCCGTCCTGCCATGCTGTGTGAATGGCACAGGAGGTAGAACAATGTAATATTTCAAGCCGCGTCCGTAACGCCTTGGGAGGTAGCAACAGGGCCGTAAAGGCGCAAAATGAGTGCTGTGTGAACTGGCGTAGCAGAGACCTCAGGAAGCCTGCAAACTCAGATGAGTCCGATGTTGTGCTTAGAAATGCCCTGGATGACACGATCCATCGATCAAGTTCAATACATTGATTTAACAAGAAATGAACCAGTAGTATCAACACAAAATGAAAATATCGGTCGGATACCAAAACATGTAATAAACAAATTGTTTGGTAATTTTTTTTATCTGACAGTGTAGATGAACCCAGAAATAAAAAAAATATGTGAGGATATGTTAGTTAGAAAGTCAATATTTTAGTTAAAAGTTCCTTACGTGAGTCACCAACCTTTTGAAATGGTTCCTCCTCAACCAACACAACACACAAAATATCCTCAGCACAGACAATACACGCTGCAAGTTTTGCTTTACCTTCATTCATTGCGTAATTAGCAACAAATCTCAACCACCTGGTTCCCATTGCGTTTTAAAATGATAATTTTATGTAACAGTTTACCCAGATGTTGTATAAGTGAATCCAGCTTGGGCTCAGCAGCTGTTTCAGACCACTAATGATGTTTTAACATGTGGTTTGTTCGTTCATTATTGTCTCCTCCTTTTTTTATTTCTATTTTCTTAAGGAAAACAGCAGAAAATTAGACAATATACCAGATGGTGAATGGGCGATGACAGAAAATGGAAAACAATTCAAAAATGTATCAGATATATAGATACAGTATATCATATTCAAGTATATTCAAAATTCTTTTTTTTGTGAGAAAGCCATTTCTTTTACCACGTTCCATTTAGACATCATCTCAGCGTTCACTGTTTGATGGTTTGTTTTTCAAAGCTAAGTGACGTAACATTTGCAAATTTGAAGCTTAAAAAAAAAGTTAAAGCAGCAAAAAAATAAAATGATGTAACAACAACAGTAAACATTAGAATTGCTGTAGGTGTGAGCCACTTATAATCAAAGAACAAAAGGTTCTGTCCAGATTTAACCACATTTTACAATCACACAGATGCAAAGCCACTGCAGAAGAATCACATTTGCATGCAGTTTGTCAAAAATGCTCAACCGCGGTCACAAAACAGCTGGAATTTGACCATTTCTGAAGTAACGTTCTTCTTGCTTTCTCATAGTTGTTGTACGATCACTGTTTATCTGCTTCATCATCACATATAACTCTGAAAATAACGTGTTCTCTTCGCCAGTAATGGTATGATCTCAGTGTTTTTATGTTACAACTGCTCTCTGCGAAAAATGCTCTGCTTCTGTACAAAGGTACAATATTAACCAAGAATTGAAGATTTTGCAAAGTCAACTTGAAGAATACTGCTCTTAACCTGGCCAGCCATCCTGGTTGTCTTCCTCTCTGATACAAAGATTTAGTCTGGTTCCACTGGCACTACTGTACACACAAGAAACGCCATCTGGACGCCATGGGTAGGCATACAACCAATTAGAGAATTATACCATGTGATGCAGGTGGTGCGCAAATTAGAAGAGTTTCGACAAAAGACACCCTACATGGCAGTGCAGTGCAGTGGCAACCCAGTGAATGTCAGTTGTCAGTGTTGTAGTAAAAACCTGTTGATACAAGATGTTATTAGCAATCCTACAGTCTTTTTGATTGTGTTAAACAATGACTGAGTTGTCGCATTAAAGCCCACCACCGCCACGTTGTGACTGGTCTGCTATATTCTGTACGACTGGAAGTGGTTGTGACTGGGAGGGGGTACCAAACCCATATCACGAAAGAATTTTCAGGAAATGAATGTGCTGGTCTCCAGGATACAGGTACACAGGTACACAAGACTTTCCCCACACAACTTATACTTTCAGTGTTAGATTTCTCTGCGTCTGGCAGTTAGTTAAAATTCAAAGTAAATGCTTAGGTTCAAACACTATAAAATACGTAATTGGGGTTATACAAAAGACACCTAAAATACACATGAACATTGTCTGACTGGACATGTAGACAAATGTTCCTTTAACAGGTTTTGCTTAAAAATATTCACTCTGCCTGCTTTGTTTTGCAATAACTTTGGTCTAAACGTGTTGTGAAAAAACTGAAGATGTAACAATTAGTTGACTAATTGGTTTACTAATAGAAAAATATCTTTATTTAGTGGGTGTATTGAGTTATTTATGAGCCAAATGTGAAAAAATATGAGACTGTGGCAAAAGCAAATAAAAATGATTCTGCATTTCTTAATCTATGTTAACATACATCCATTTTAGCATTTCAGGCCTGCAACACATTTAAATAAATGGTCAAGGGGCAATTTAGTGCTAATAAGATTGTGAAAGAAAAAAGTACTGATGCCAACAGAAAAAATGATTTGGTATAAAAAGCAGGATTATTGAAAGGCTTTAAGACATTCAAGTTTTAAAGTAGCAAAGATAGAAAGATCATGATAACCTGTCTGATATGACACAATCCCGGTGTATCCAAACGCTGTTAATTGTTTATGAAGTACGTTACTTATACGAAAAACAGATGATCATGTGGACAGTCAAAAGTGTTGTTTGTTGTTATAGTTAGACCAGACCTATTAAAATATTAGAATTTTATCACTGTTTTCTGGATGCACAAGCTACAGATTAAAGGAACATAACAGTAACATTATCGGCCACAAAGAAGCAGTTAATTATCGGTTGTTGGTTTAAATTTTTCATATTGCGCATCCATATTCAGGACTGGGGGCAAAATATGTTTCATTAAAGATCAGTTTTTCTGCCCAGGGATTCCCATGCATTTTTCCACAAAACATTGCAAAACCACATTCTCAGACATTACAAAGGCATAGCTGAGGAGGAGGAAGGTGCAGGTACTCGACTGCGTACTGTCTGCACTCCTGACCTGTCCCCAGTAGAGAACAGATGAAAGATTTTAAACAAAAAAATGCAACAACTAAACATCATCAACTGATCACTTTGTATTCTCAAAAGGCCACAACATCGTTTAAGTCTTGTGAGAAGGAATGAGAGCACAGTGTTACAACCCTTGCCGTCTAAAACTATTTTTGGAGTGTGTTGTAGGCCTGGAATGCTAAAAACTGATGTAATTTTATCACATATTTTGCATGAGATTTATTTATCTATGCTGCCGAATTGGATGTTGGGTCTGTTAATGCCAAATTAGCTCCAGCTAACTAGATCCCACGCTGAAGTGTATCAGCCACCTCTCCAGTGAAGAGTGAACATACTCAAGCAAAGACCAGAAGGCCACATGCGCCAACTCTCAGGAAGGACAGGTGGGAAAAGCTGGAGGAGTGATGCTAAAGAGGCCACGGAACGAGGCTGACTGAGCAAAGACGGAGCAAAAAGGATCACGCGAGGTGAGGCAGAAAATAAAGAATTTAACAGAAGTGTGAGTAGGGAGGGATGGCACAAGTTTAAGGTCGTTAGGAATTAAACTGTAGCTTGCAGGCTGGTGAATAAGTCTGGGTTTAAATGATGCTGTTGAGGAAAAAAGAAGTAAAGACGCAGAAAGATGTAGATTTGGCAAATAAAGCAGAGTTATAAGTGCAAGGTTGGGGAAAATATCAAGCAACATTAGTCTAACAGAAAAAAAGAAAACAACGTATAGTCTAAGAGCTATTGCAACTGACAGAACAAACTGCAGGAGCTCAATTATCCACACTTCCCGTTTCTTCTCCCTCCGCCTGTGATTAGACAGCATGGAATCTATCACCTCATGCAGCAAACTAATTAATGTTTATTTGGGGAAATAACTTCAAACAAAGTTTCATTTTGCATCATTATTACATGCAGAATTCCAAGCTGTTTGCGTGTTGTAAATATTTGATTAAAATTAATTGAGCAGTGGGGGGAGTGGTGTCAGAACAAGCAGCAGCAGCAGAAATCACAAGCTTCGGAGTGATTGTTCACAAACTCTGCTCACAAACCCTTGGAGAGATGATGTCATTGCGAGCTAATAATACCAAGAATTTAGCACACTCTCTCGACTGCTTGCACCCAGCTCTCTGTTTGATTTTTCCTCGCAGTTTGCAAAAGCAGAGCAAACAAGGCACTCACACATGCTCGAAAGTGCACAAGTTACATTGGAAATGGCAGCGGAGAGATAGCATGCACGCAGGGCTGACAGGGGGTCAGATCAATAAAGCTTTTGGATATTTCAAGAAAATGACTGAGGAGGCATGCAGACAGCCCGGAGCTGTGCCACAGCCCCAAATGCTCTGTGTATTTACAGAGTTACTCCTGAGGGAAAGGCAAAGAGCAGCAAAGCTCAAACAGAGCCACAGAGTCATTATTTTTAGTCGTATTTGCTGTGGGCTCGTTCGAAACGCCCTCTCTCCTCACTGCGAATAAAGAGCAGCAGCATGAGAAGAGAAATGGAACAGAGCCCGAGGAGAATGCACAGAGGCAAATACATCATTATGGAATAAGATACAGACATAATTATAATCACTCTGTTTCATTTGTTACAGTTGAGTTAAATCATTATATTATTGCTGTAGGTGCATTTTGGACGAAATTACCAAAGGCTACTGGCTGTGAATCGTGTTTCTCAGTGCCTTCACCTAAAGACATTTTCCACACCAAGCTAGATGACACTGCTCTTTGTGCTTGTGGACTTTTTACAGGTCATTAGGGAGGAGGAGAGGTCTGACTCTGTGGTCCTGTGGGGTTTGAGCGCCGAAAACGATCCTCTAACGTAGCCCGTCTCTTCCCTACAGGTGTGCGATTCAATGAGAACAAATGCGAACGCATGCTCGAGCATCCTGCACACGTGCCATGTGGGTGCACATGACTCTTTGTCCGTGCACGCCACTGAAGCACCAAAGAAAAGAGTTCTTTCCTGAAGCGCTAACACAGAGCAAAGCAGAGCCAAAGATGACATCTATGATCTATCACACGCAGCCACCTGCTCCCCCCTCCCCAAAAAAGGCCATTTAAATGCCACATCTGCTCCACTCCACCACCACCCATAAAACACAGAGGAACTGCAGAATCTAGCCCTCACATTATATAATGACTTATTTCGATGCCTGCACAATCACTGTATATGCACATTCATGCATGCACAGAGGATGAGCTACTGAATAGTGACAACTATTGGGAAAAACTGGGAAAATATATAACCTAATTCTGGCAGTAACCCACATGGAGCAAAAATGATTCATGTCCAGCTGTCATGAGTTTTAGAAATGGCCAAGGATAACTTCAGAGGTCACCCTGGCTGCACTCGCCGAGAACCAGAAGCCCACTGGTCACAAAGCACATGAAGCCCAACTAAATCTGACCAGCTGTCTGAGTTCTGTTGGCTCACCGTGTCAACTGGACTGCACTGGGGTGGTTAAGAAATTATGTGCTACGCTGCACTGCAGTGGAAGGAGAAGATTCGAAGATGGTGCCAGAGCTTCAATCTCTTTTTTTTTCCACCGTTCATCTCAATCGATTATGTATTATTAATGCATGTTTTCAAGCAGCATGGAGCTGATTTTGCTCCAGTTGCTCCTGTCTGATCCAATGAAACGACTGCAAGGATACCACACCAGGAAGACGGGACATTAATGTAATAAATGAGTAGTGTGCAGTTGTGGCTTTGCAATGTTATAGATGCTGGTAGATGAGCTCGAGAAGGGAAGCTTTTCCTCTGTTTCTTATCTTTATGCTATGCTAAACTGAATAAGTGCTGGTCCCAGCTTTCTATTCACCACCAAGTGATACTGTGACGAGACTGATATTGATCAAAGTGTGGGGGATTTAAGGATCGTTTTGTTTTTTGCTGATCAGTTTTAAATTTCATGATTTCTGAGCGAACTAGCCGCAACACTGCTGATTGTATCGAAAGTCTCCATCAAAACTGGACATTCTTGCAACATTGCTGGCATTTTTAATGCTCTCGCTTGTGCCTTTAAGGTCACCCTCTTACATACTGAAAACAAATATTTTCAGCTGCACTGTGTACACCTTCTGGCATTAAACTGAATAAAGTGTTGTTCTGCCACCTTGTATACGCAACAAAAACACCAGATATTATCATGCTTCAATGCGACGCGAGATATTTGGTGACAAACTGTAATTTCATTTTGAAGTGCTTGCTTTTACAGTTTTTTCATTTTTTTCAATCACAACAACCACAAGGGTCCCTGTGCTTTAAATGCAGGAGCAGATGGACAAAATGAAATTTAACAAAAATGAGAAGAAAAAAAAAAGGCAACTGCTCAGTACACACACATTGTCTTTTCTATAGAAGGCACACACCTTTTTTCTCATCAACGCAGCGTCTACACAGATTTTATTTTACCGTTTAGGTGTTAAGAAGCACATTTCTGAGGACAACTTCTGTAAATGAGGCATCAGTAATGTTTTCCATATGCTGAGATCCTTATGTGTAGGAAAGAATAAAGTGTTAAAGTGAATTAGAAACCAATACTGTTGTCTTGAACGCTAACACGCAGCTATAAGCAAAGTTTCCCACTCATTTAAGGTTTGTGTGTGTAATCCAATTAATTCATGATTGTGGGAGGATTTTGACATTTTTAAGCAAACACAAACTCAGATGATCAACATACAATTCTTTTTCACCTCCCATTTGCCACTACAACAGGCTGATATACAGAGGATTTCATTGTCAATTCAGTAACTGCAACGTGCTCAGCTCCTGCAGCTGGAAAACAACCCCAAATCATCACCCCTCCACCACCATGCTTCACAGTGGGCATGAGGTGTTCCTCCTGTGAAGCTGTGTTTGGTTTTTCCCCAACATAGCACTAGGTATTAAACAAGGCTGCTCTGGACTTAAATGTCCATTAGGACATTGCTCTGTTCTTCTAGTCTGCTCAAACAGAGCTTTACGATCCTCAGTCATGTTTCCAGTGTTTTTTTACTGAAGTACAATAACAAATAACAAATAATAAAATTCATAACCCTTCCCTTTTTTTTAAGCAAGCCATTTATTAATTCAGTTAAAAAACACCTCTGGGATGTGGGGACCTTTAATACTTTCTTGTACAACCATTACCTGATCACTCCCAACAGGTACCTCTGCACAAGACTTGTCCTCTGCCCACTTGAGTAAACAGATCTGGTGGTATCAGCGTCACTTCTCTATGTTGCACTTTTTAGATCTCAGAAACATCTTCAGAAGTCACCCTTACTTTGAGGTCTTGCCAAGATATGGAACTGGGGAAGAAGTGATTCTGTCTGGTTTGTAGTGAAACGGACTTAACTAGCATTATTTCTTGTGGTGGGACCAAGACTTGCCCTTGATCCTAATTGCTTACAGGTCCAGATCTTCTCTGTAACCTAGTGCATGCTGCCTGGACCACCAAACTGACCACTGCACTGTCGCGGTCCATAACCTCAGGAACCAGCACCTGCAGCATTGTTGGTGCAGCCACTGTAGTCCTGGATGCCTAATGTAAATGCCAGGTTGACTGGTTCATCCAGTCAATCAGTATTTCCAATCATATCTAGGTTCGTCCAGTCTTAGCAGCTTCAGCTTTACTCCTTGTTGAGATGGCAAGCAGATGATGCTCCCAACCAGCGAGAAAGAATTCCACAACACCCTAATTCAGTGTGATAAAGTTTAGACAGTGTTGGCCCCACCCCTGCATGGTTTTCAGCAGCATTAGACTAACACAAAACTCAACATCTCATGATCCAAAAATTGTCCTTCTAGATCATTGCTTATGTTCTTCCTCCTTGCCATTACATTAACATATAATACACACATTTTTTTTTTTTTTATTCTTATTGCCAGCCAAGGAATGTTAAGGCTGTGGCCAAATAAAAGCAAACTGAGAACAGAAAAAGATCAGTCCAAAAAGAGCAAGTAAAAATAATAAGAACAATAAAATACATATTATTAATAATAATAATTATAACATGGTTTCAGTTAAACTAGTACATTTCAGCAACCTTCACAAATGTCAGGGAGTCATCAGCCAGAAGGAATCGTTTGAGAGGTGATTAATGTCAAAGTTTGTTTTTATATTTGTTTGTTTGCTTTGTTTAGTTTTTTTCTTTAAGGAAATCTAAGGCGTTGGTTACTATTAATAGAACTTTCCAGTAGATTAATCATTTATTCTGCACATTTCTTAAAAGTTGAAGTATAACTCTGTAACAGCTGAAACTCAAGTTACTTTCTTTTTTTATTTCTTTCTTTTTTTTGTAACGTTTTATTCTTTCTACCCTACACTAAGTTCAGCATAAGTAGAGATGCCCAAAAGCCACGGAGGGTTACATCTTCTTTTCCCAAGGTTTATAACTTTTGCTAATTAAGAACCTTAATAGACAGGAAAAGTTCAATCTCAATCTGCTGCTTCTTTGTCCTTGTCTTGCAGGCAAGTTGTACTATATTGTTAGTCCAGGTTCGGTAAATCTAAAAGTCTGATAACAACACTTAAAATAAAAATACCTTTTCATTTTATTATTGTCAAATCATTAACAGAAGCAACACTGCATGATGTTAACGTTAAGCACGATTTAATACAAAATCACATGATGCTTCTGAACGAATAAAGACCATGATGTGGCCCTTTAACCATGTAAATACAATACTTCTTTATTTTGAGAAGTCACTTATATATTTGTTGTTGTGTATGATTGTTGTACTGTGCCAGAGCGTGTTGAGATTACTTTTTGACCCCATTAGTTGAGCATAAAAATCTGACTTTAGTTCAGGAGCCACAGAGGAGACTGCGTGGGTTATTTTAATGAACTCCCTGCTTCAGAGAGATAAATGGTGTGAGAGTGGTGTGTGCTCCACCCCGTCAGGAGACTCAACAATAGCAGTTGTTGCTTTGAGCACAAACACGGACTTGTAAGATTTAATAAGCTCATTGTTACATACAAGAAGTTCCCCAAGGAAAAATAAATAAGCAAATATAAATATATAGAGAATGTAACTACAATCCAAATATAGTACAATTTAAGAACTATCGTACCCTTTTTCTTTATTTTTGTCATAAATAAAAGAAACTAATTTTATTTTCTAGCCAGAGAGTTTGACCTACAAATGCATGGTGTCCCAGAAATGGTGTAAGGAAATGCAGGTGTAAGAACCCACATTTAGTAGCCTGGGAATGATGAATAATAACCAAAACTTTTATTTTAACAAAAAGCGCTGAACACAGCAGAATATCTAAAGAAATAGATGCAGACTTGGGACAATGAGAAACAGCTGTGGACAATAGAGACCACAACAAAGAAACTCCAACAGGAATCACAAACTTTTACAATTACGTTCAATGTAAAACAGGGAAAAAAGCAAAACAAAAACCATAGTGTAATCTAACACTAAACAAGAGTGAGCAAAAGAATGCAATAAGATTCAAACCAAAAGCTATAAGCCAAAACCAAAAATATGTAGAGCTGAAATTCTTGGTTTCATATAATGTAATCAATTAAAAAAATATTTGATCATCTTTTATATATTTTTCACTTTAAAAAAAAATGTATTTATTATTATTATTATTATTATTCCTTTGTTTGAACAAATGAAATACATTTTATGAATTTAGACGTTATTTTCTGTTAGTTTGATAAACCAGCAAAACAATAAATAAAAAAAATTGAAAACTTATGACAATTGACAAAACTACATACATTTTCATAGCTACATCCACATATGCAAAACTACAGTAAGAGACAGGAGACTATTCAACTTTCAGGAAAGGTGAAGGTAAACTTGTGACACTTGTGACACCTTTCAACGGACACAAGTTATGAACTAAAATCCTCAGACCAACCTGCAGCGGTGCTGAAGACTTTCACAGAATCGGACTGACTTTCCTCCACTGAAGACTCAGTGTTAAGTCTATGAAATCATCACATTAAACATCACTGCACGGCTTTAATCTCTTGGCTCAACAAGCAGAATAGGTAAATAAAGGTTTAGAGCTAAAGGAACTGGATAAAATTTTTACCAACACAGCTGGTCTAAATGTTGTAAATGTCAGTCAATGTTGTATGAATCCAAACAGACACAAAACGTAAACAACAACAATGTAGTGTTTTAAAACCTGGGACAAGAAAATAGAAGACTGATGATTAACTGTGCAGGTTACACACATGTGAATCTGGTTTCCAAAATGAATGTTAAACCATGATTTCATTTGTTTCTTATCCTTAGTGGCTACAACAGCTCAGTAGTCCTTCTTTTTCCATCCCATGTGACTGAACTTTGAACAGTTATTGGTTTTGTTCTCAGTCTATAAACAGTAAGGTTGCTCAAATCCCAGCAGGTCGCTTTTTAATTGTAAATCTGTGGCGCTGTCTGTGGTGCTGAAAGGTCACACCTCCTTGTTATCTGCACTTCTTTTCACTTAAATATTCAACATACACCAACGCCCCTTGGATATCACCTCCATCTAAATACAGACTGTCTTAATGGGAATTGTCTTCTGCAAGATCCATTAGCTCTTTACAACTTTGCCTAATGATCCAGTATTGATAATGGTGACACTGGAAAAAAAAAATCCCTGAAAAAGGGTGATCCTCGAAAATACGGGAACCTGGCTCTGTTAACCCTAAACCCTAAATGGCATCAAAGTCATTATTATTAGCACCAATGTTCAGACGTTTTTTGCTGAAGGGTATTGTTTTACATTTTGTATCAGATATCTGCATCCTCAGTATCTGATGCTAGGACTGCAAGGAGTTTTGTAACAGAAAGAATTCTGAAATAACTAATTTCATTAACCTTTTTCCTATCTATACCAGCAGTCGTGAAACCATGCACAGCATGCCGCGATGCATAAACACTAAAATACCTGTGCTGGCGTGAAAGAGAGAAACCCTTACGACCACTATCCCTGCAGTTATCTTTTATTTTTATTTTTTTCTACTGATGAAGGATTATATCGCAGTTTATTAGCAGTAAACCAGACCCGTGCCATTTTTCCGCCTCTTTCATTGAGTGTTATTCAGCGCCTCGCAGCGGGCAGAACGATGCTCCGTCAGATCCTTCCAGATGTGTCATGGAACGTGCTATTTGGAGGCAATGTGCTGTAGCCGAGCCGGCTCTGGCCGCAGGACTCCGGGGCTAAGAGGGCAAATCCTTTCACAACCCACAGTGTACTGTAATGCAAATGTCCAAATCCACGTCCAGCTCTATAGTCCCAGTAGTGCCTGAGGGGCCCTCAGGCCAGGATGTGTTATATCTTACTACAGAATTACAGCCTGTCATGTTTCAAACCATTAATTCTGTGAAGGCTGCACAAACTGTTAACTGTCAAGTTATCAACCCCCTCTCTACCCCCTTCTGTCTCCCTCTCACTTCTTATAGACCTCATTTGCAGATAATAGGCCATACAAGGGTAAAAGTGCTCTTTTTAATTATCCCAAGGATCATGAGGTTTGAGTTGTTCCTGAATGCTAATAGATAGATGGCAGCTGTGCATCTTTGCATAAGGAGGAGTATATTACCCTCCCATTTGGTCTCTGTTGCTGATGGCTTACAGCTGAGTGTTGTATACGTTATCTGACAGGAAAATAAAAGCTGGGGAAACACTGTACATGAGTCCCAGGAACATAATAAAATTCTGACATCTGATTGGAGAGTAAATAACAAAATTTGCAGAGTGAATTAGATGCAGTCAATCATGAATGCATCATGAATAATAAAGGTTGCAAATAAAGATGATTTTATGTTAAGAGTCCAATTCAAAAAATAAAACTTGCATTTGATGATTATTTGGACATGTTTATTCAAATTAATTTTGAATAGTCTACTGTTTAAGAACCATATTTATTGTGCTGTTGTGTTTTGGTGCATATTCAACACATCACCAATGATAAGGAGCTTAAAAGGCACACCCAAAACACTGGCTCCTTCCAAAAGAGGATAACCAAGAGAGCTTAATCTCTTCCACACTGGGCGGCCTCGCTGTCTGACTATGAACGAACTTGACGGGCATGAGAGTATATAAAGAGTAAAATAAATAAAATAGTTATAATTATTGGCACTTTTTTTTAGTTTTGAGAATAAACAGTGCCAATGATTTGTTTCCACTTCTAAAATGAATAACTGAAGTGTAAATATGCATATACGTTTGCAATCAAGAGCGAGTGTTTACCAACAATAATGAACTGTTGCACCTGGTTTACTGACAGAAAACATTGCCCCAACAAGCGAGCTGTCAGTTTAAGCAACCGAAAGGCTTTAACTCCTCCTTCACGACGTTAATTCAGCATAGTGCGTCAAAAAAATATGCTGGTACTTGTCGGTTACTGTGTCTAAAATTTGGAGCGTGCAAGTGCAAACATGATGGGGAGGCTGCAAAAGGGAAAACAAGGGAGGTTTTGACGTATCGGGACAGAAAACATTAGCAGGAAACTGACAACAGAAATAGTGGAACAAAAGAAATGAAGTAAAAAATGGGCAGAAAGAGAAGTCAATGATTGTGAGCACACCTGCCAACATATGACGGAAAAAAAATATCCTCACTTCTTTTGATGTTTAACGGTGATTGTGTACAAAAATGTAGGAAATTAAATAAAGAAACGCCAACAATGAGCTGTCATCAACACCTGAAGAAAGCATGATTACACAGAAGCAGTTATGGACTACGGATGATTGAAATTTTACAATGGCCAAGAGGATTATTTCTAAACTTGTGTTTGATGCAGCTCCACTGAAAGGTTCAAAGGTGTCGATGGCATGAGGTGGCACATATACTAAAATACGACGGCAGTTATTAATTCCCCGTTGGATTCTCAGGTTTACATTGAAACTGTGACCTTTTCTCATTCAAAAGGTGTGTGACAAGGCTACCTGCAAAGCCGGTCTGTCATTAAGAGTATAAAGTCCACGAACGCGTTGAATATTCTGACGTCAAAAATGTTCAGCTTACATTTTAAACACTTCTGAGTCTATGTTCTCTTAACTTGCATAGCAAAAAACATGTCTACAGATTTTAGTAAATCAATAACGCTCACAGTGGCCGTTAATTACTTCTGCTTTGCACAGGTATACAAGATTTTAAAATTACCATCATGTTCTTAATACTGTCCCAAAACCCCACAGCAGACATATTTATTTTCTTCTCTTTAATTCTGTGTTTTCATCTTGGCTCTCTTAGCTGCTACTTTGTCAGCAAATGTGGGAGACAAAATAATTGCCTCTATATTTCCTGAATTGATTTCCTGCACAGTACTAATACAGTGGTCTGGCCGGCACTCAGGCATCCCTGACAGACCACTGCAGTGAAAGGCTTTGTATTTCAAGAAAAAAGAAGCACTTTTGGAGTCTAGTCCTTTTATTTTCCACAATAAGTTATCAAGGTCAAGTGTTTGTAATCAAAACAGAAATCTCTTCAAGAAAATCTCTTTTGGAAAAATTTCAGCTGCAGATGAAGTACCTATAGTGTTGCCGGTTTCAAAGGGAAACAAACGCTTTTGAGAAATAACTGGCTTGAATTGAGTGGTACTTTATTGACCCCACAGTGGAATTGAATTGATGCAGAGAAAATTAAAAGAATATATGTAATTTACCAAACAAAAAAAAGAAAAATAGAATGCTTTTCAAAGGTACCACTGCTGCCCAACGTTATATTCAGGGAAAACCGAAGGGTCGTGAAATGATTAACAGAAACGAGAAATAATGATAATAAAAGAAAGAAAAACTTTTACTTGTTTACTTGTTGTCGTAAATCTCATCTCTTTAGGTATGTAAAAAGAATTTCAGATGATAAGTCAGAGACTCTATTCGTCAACACATAAAATGCAACCATGGGAAACGGGATTACGTGGCCAGATTCAGCTTGTCCCGGGTTCACCACTAGTTTACTCTTCAACAAATGTGGATTTTTATGCATTTTTCAGTTACTTTTTTTCAGTAACAATGATGAAGTATTTATACACATCAACAAGACTGCCTGCGTTGCGGATATGCCTCCAATCACTTGATTTAATTTAATTACCACAAAAACTCAACGTCAAAATACCTACGCCGTGACAGTTGTTCATACCAAACACACTCTGATGCAAAAAGTCCTAAGCCCCCCCTAGGCGTCTGGTTACTGTTCCTAAAAACAAACAGCTAAACAGTCTGAAAAAGAAATTCATTCAATTTCTAATACCATAACTTGATGTGGTAGTCAGGTGTCGCTAAACATTTACAAGGGATTTACTGCTCATCAATGACTGCGAGAACCTACATGACTGTAAAAGTTTTGGTTTGTTTGCTGGTCTGGAGTATTCAGGTGTGTGTGAACACAATGTCAAGGAAGAAAAACATCTGCATTGATCTCAGCGAGGAAATCGATACTGCCCATCAATCCTGAAGAGTTGGAAGGCCATTTCCAAACAATTTGTAGTTCATCATTCTACAGTGAGACGGATTATTCACAAGTGGAAAACATCCAAGACAGCTGCCAATCTTCCCAAGAGTGAAGTGATCTAAGCAAGTTTAATCCAAGATCAGACTGTGTGATGCTCACCGCTAAAAACCCAGGAGCAACATCTCAGCCTCGATGGGCTTCAGTTATCATGGTAAAGGTAGTAATTTCTGTATGTTGAATGTATGAGCGTCTGTGTGATGGGTAAAGCTCAGCTGAGAAGATTTCAACAATGAAGGACTGAAAAAGAAATGAATCTTTGTTGCAACAGTCAAAGTTCAGAACTTAACTTGACCGATTTCACACTCGGCTTCTGCTTTGTTCTTTTACATGACTTTGTTCAAATGATCTCTGAATGTTGTCTGTGTGATCTGGGTTGCTTTCTGTAATAGCTTCACAGAGATGTAATGACGTCTCTTACTGAACCTGCAAGGTGGTGAAGAAGAACAACCTTCGTCCTTGTTCTGCTTTAAAGTTACTACAATAAATGAGCAGCTGCCTGGTGAACCTGGCAGCCCTGAAACTGGCATGGTTTGGTTATACTGACATCCAAGTCCGACAAAACACAGACGACACGTACACACACTCTCACGTACACATCTTTAATACATAATAGATGCCAGATAATAAATTAGATGTAAGTAGAATATGTTACCCTACCATTGTCTTAGCAGTTCTTGTACTCATGCGGTACAAGCTGCTTTTTAAATTAGGTGACAAAAGGGAAGGTAAGTCATCACACTGATATAGAATAGGGGGCCTAGTTCCACAGAAACAAAGGCAGGGCAGGTTTTAACCTCTAAAGGGACGGAAGGAAAAGAAACCTAGATCACATTGTCTACTTACACCTGTCTTGTCTAACATAACACAATGTCCTAATGGTCCTGTGAGGTGAAGGTGCGCTTTGAGCTGCATCATGACATCACATTTCCTCCAAAAACCCCTTCGTGTGACAGAGGGAAGACATGACATGGTGGCTCAGCAGGAAAAAGTAAGGCATGTAGAGCGAGAGTGCATTAAACCTACAGTGTCAACTGATCATCAATAAATGAGCAGCCTCTGAACGTGTCCATCCATACAAACTCTGCACCAAGTTACCGCAAGAGGCCAGAGGACATGAATTTTTCAGGTATCACTTTTAAATGTTTAAATAAAGTAGAATCAGGGGAGGGGGCGTTAGCCCATATCATTAGTATGGTAAAATGTGTGCAAACAGATGCTATTGTTTATGCAAATATGCCTCAAACAAATATGCGCAAATATGCATCTTTAGTTTTAATCAACGATCTTTACATTACTTGCTTTAATCAGCTTAAAAAAAACAATCAGCTTGGCTAATTGGTTTATGTTTCTCTAGTGAAGTTAGTT
Organism: Xenentodon cancila; assembly: GCA_014839995.1. Lineage (NCBI taxonomy): Eukaryota > Metazoa > Chordata > Actinopteri > Beloniformes > Belonidae > Xenentodon > Xenentodon cancila. The sequence goes on along the minus strand of CM026203.1, from coordinate 24,455,217 downwards.
ATTGTATTCGTTTTTTACCTACAGTAGGTTTTTTTTTAGAAGTCAAGGGTTTTGTCTTCACCAACACGCTTGTTTAGGGAAGAGTAGTCCACATGTTGACAAGATCACTCACCCGATACTCCCAAAATTCCTGCCACTACTTTCTACACTGTTTTCTCTCTGCTGTTGTTTCTAAAACTGTTGTGCACCCAAGAAAAAGAGACCAGGTGCTCACGTTTAGTAAAGAAGGTGGAGAAATGCTTCTGGGAGACTTGGATGCGGTGCAGAGATTCACAAGTCTCGTCAAGAGTGATTGCATCACAGGTGGAATGCTTCTCAATTTTGAGGGTTTTAGACCAATTAAAGCAAAACTTTTCCATCACTGGATGTTTAATGAGAATGCATCTGTTCCCTGTGAAACAAGCACTTGCAGAGTCAGAAAATGTAGACTCCCACAGTCATAGTTTTGCCAACTCCGATCATCCTTCCTGGGAGAAATGTTTCCTGACTTCAAAACACTGGCTGGAGAGTAGCTGGTGACTTCGGCCTCCAGCGTGGCAGCGGTGTGGGAATTCAGGCTTCAGAGCAAAATGAAAAGCCATAGCCGTAATAAGCTGTGCGTGAGAAGCAAAGGCTGTAAAAATCCTTGATGTTTTCTGATCAGGCACAAACCAGCACCCACTTTAAGGTCAGGAAGGTTGGAAATCAGGCCTGACTGCAGAAGGTCAGCTGAGCTGTTTTAACCTTATTTACTTTGCTCTGTTTGTTCAAGTTTCAATAGTAGCTATTTTACTGTCACAAAAGAAAAAAAAAATCAAAGGATCTTTATGTTCTGTGTGTGATGTCAACATAAAATCAACAAGCACAATCAGAATCTACGTTTGGATTACCTGGTAATAAAAAATGCATGTAAAATGTCTTTACAATCATGCCCAACATTTTGACAAAAAGGAGGAGATGGGGGGGGTCAAGGATGCTCTACAGTATTGAAAGGAAACAAGCAGCAAGAGAGGATGTGAAATGGAAAGATACCAGCTGGGATCAAACCGACTGGGGATCTCGTGTAGCCGTTCCTGTCTTCCAGAGTTGTAATATCATTTACATTTTATTACTTGAAAAGGCTACAAAAGTAAAGATAACCACAACCACTTCTCTTTTCGTTCAGCCACTTAATTTTCTTTATGCACGTTTCAGCGAAAATGTTTATAATAATATCAAATGATCAGTCCATACATGAAATTAAGCGCTAACGTGCCTAAAGTCTGAATCGCTGCAGTGGTGACGACTGTGACGCGCAGCAGTTATTTTAGTGGCACGTAACCTATTTCTGTTCACTCTTTATCAAATTGTACAAAGGCACAGAGTGTGACAATACAGCAGCTGATATTTGTATCAGACCGTTGACAGCAGGATGCACAGAGTAAACAAAGCTGTGCTGATAGGCAGATGTTCCACTCTGCAGAATCCAGCAAAGACAGCATGGACTGGATTCATAAACATCGCGCTTAGATTTCAGTTTCTCCTCACAAACACGTACATTCCTCGTGTCTTGTCTCCAGTACCTGAAACTAGAGAGTAAACAGTGATCAAATCAATACAGTCCCACAGAGGTTACACACATGCAGGGCACTCGGTGCTGGCGCTGGTTTGTGAGACAAAACAGACAGGTGGCAACAAAAAAAAAAAAAAAAAGGCGACATGAGGTGACATCGAGCTTCGATGTAGGCGGCTTCCTGTGAGCTCTCAGCGCGCCACTGCTTCTCCTCTTTCTTTCATTTTCTCCTTCTCACCCTCTCTCACGCTGGAGTCCAAAACCCAGGAGAAATTAGTCACCCAGCACGCTGCGGTGAGGGAGTTGTTGTGTGTGCAACCGTGTGTCTGAAGAAAAAAAGAGGAGCATGCAACCAGGATGGAGTACAGAAGAGGAGGGAGAGAGAGCAAAATAGCTTCTTTTTTTTTTTTTTTTTTATCCCAAAGCTTATAATTCCACCTCCTATCTGAAAGTTGGTGCTCGTGTGGAAAAGGCACATCGGTCTAAACATCAGATATGCACCGCAGCGCTGTACCGCAACAATACAGCAGCGAGAAAAAAAGAAAAATCCAATAACCCCTAATCTGAAATGTTCACACGGACTCGTACAAACTTTGAGCTAGAACATAGCATTGTGAGAACGAGCCCTGAAGCGCTTGTACGTCAGCATCCCGGTCATTCCTTTAAAGGTCCGGGACACGTCCAGCGAGGCTAGCGGGCGTCTTCTTCTTTCTTTGTTTTTGTTGACTGCATCAACACGCGCTGTATTTTCTGGGTTACAGCAGAATCCCTAACGTACGTGTACGCCGCAATAAACGTGAACATGCATATCAGCACGCCACTCATGAACGCGTCTAGAAAGTTACCGCTGCCTGTTGCCAGGCAAACCAAAATATGTTTCATCATGGTGGGGATTTTGTCATAACACCATGAATTGAGCATTTTACCTCAATTACGATAAATAAACGATTATTTTGGGTTTATACTCCTATACTGTTTGGGGTTATTATTGAATATTTAGGTAGAAAAAGTTATTTAAAAATAAAGATTGAAAGAAATAACTTAAATTTCTTGCTACCAAAGTAAATTTGCCCACCAAAGTCATTCTACTATGACAGAAGACTGACAACATACAGACAAGTCACTGTTGCTATAGGAGACTAATAGCAACTGAATCAGTAACGGCACTCGCATGTTGGTGTAGTTTTTGTTTAAGTAAAGAAACTGTGCAATGTGTTGTGCTGTTGTTCATCTGAGGCAGTATACACCTAATTTTTCAAGGTTATTATTCTATATTATAATGTTTTGATATATAAAACCTTCAGTTTGAAGGAGGATGTACTTTCTTCTTGGCGTGATCATACCTGGATGTGGACTCGCCCAACTGCACTGTTGCCCTTCACTTGTTTGGAATCAAGGAAGAAAGATTAAATGTACAGCAGCGAAGCTGAAAACCAAGAGCCAAGCCAGAGATCTGGGAGTGGTTCTGGACTATATCTGTATCTGGACTATGAGAACATATTGAGGATTAAAGGACTGATGTCTCAGCAGGGCTTAGAAAAGCGTGTCCACGCTTTTATCTTCAGTAGACTGGACTGCTGTAACGCTGTTCTCACGGGTCCCTAAAAACTCCATCAAACAGCTGCAGTTAGTTCAGACCGCCGCTGCTCGAGTCCTCACTAAGACCAAGAGACTGGACCACATAACTCCAGTTCTTAGATCTTTACACTGGCTTCCTGTCAGTAACAGAATAGATTATAAAATTCTGCTGATGGTTTATATGTCTCTGAATGGTTTAGGGCCAACATGCGTCCATTATAAACCGACCAGACCCCTCGGGTCATTAGGGTCACGCCTGCTTTCTGTACCCAGAGTTAGAACCAAACACGATGAGGCGGCGTTCAGCTTTCATGCTCCTCACCTGTGGAACAAACTCCCAGAATCCATCAGGGCTGCTGAAACTTTCCATTGCTTTAAGTCAAGGTTGAAAACCTTTTTATTTACTGCTGCAGTTCAGTTATCTCCCACAACCCACTGTAGCTTTTTTCCTGCATTTCATCTATTTTATATTTATTCTTTTTTTAAACTTATGTCTGTATTTCTGCAACTTTAGGCCAGAACCATAAACATTGCTTTTGGATATGTTTTTGCATCTATTTAAAAAAAACATTAAGTAAGCAGGCTTTTCTGATGTCAAAGCAGCGAGTTTCACTGCTTTGAGGTGTATTTAACAAAGGCTGATCCTCCAAGTCTCCTCTCTCTTCACTCTTCCTTCCTCTGGGTGCATTTTAAGATGTTTTGCTGAGACTGATTTCTGGGTCACAGCAGATCTGGGGATATGGGTGCCCCAAACAGGCCTGCGCTTGTGGGAACTTAAATGTTCTCACAATTCATTTTTTGTTAAGAATAACAGTTCAATTTAGAAACCGTAGAACAACTCTGACCAATCACATCTCCTAAACCAGCAGGTCTTCATCACAGCTGAGGTTGTTCATAAGATCATGGTCAAAAATATTTTCCTGAAAATCTATACCACAATTGTAAGCTGCCATCACGTTATTTTTCCTTTTGCCACAAGTATTGATAAACAGATTTTTATAATGAAATGCCTGTTTGTGTTGGTGTACAATGTAGGTGTCGATCTTTTATCAGGATTTTTTTCGCCGAAACGCAAATCTTCAAAGCACTTCTCTGAAGCGGTTTGGACGCTGATGGTATTTCTGGCGTTAATAAAACATCTGTTATGCTGAGTGGTGGGAACGCTGTTCACATATGCGAGCAGCTGATCCAGATGGGTTGACGAGGAGATGTTGTGGAAGTTGACGCTGGAGTTGAACAATGAGCGGGGAGGAAGTTTACATCGTGTCCTCTCTAAATGGTCTTGGAGAAAGTTAAGATAACTGGCACTGATAAGGAAGAGCACGGACCACTGATGCCACACTTCAAACTTGCAAATGGGTTGTTAGCTGATTGTTTTTCTTTCCTCTGATTTATTCTTATTCAAGACTGTAAAAATATTATTTTACTTCATCGTTTAACGGTGCAGTACTCCACTCAGGTTATAAGTCAATCAAAAGCTATGTCCACACCGCCAGCCCAAGTACGACTTTTCCAATCAGGATCCGACCTTTCTGATGGATCTTTTACGGTACGTATTGCAAGAGATTTGATCAGATCTGTGCGTCTTTGCTGAAATTAACTAATCTATGCAGTTGCTATGGTAACCTACATGCATAAAAATGATGTAAACAGACAAATATGCTGGGTGGTGAACTGGCTTTGCTTCCGTCGCAGAATACGAGAAAATTATCATTAATCATAGGCAGAAGATGCTTGTGTGCATTTTGGACAGATTTTCTCCTACATGTCAGAACATGGGGGAACATGAAGGAACAAGAGGGAACAAGAGGGAACAAGAGGGAACAAGAGGGAACAAGAGGGAACAAGAGGGAACATGGTCCAGGCAGGTTAGCTGTGGAACTAATCCCCCATCGCTCCTGCCACTGCGGTAGACATAGTCATGTATAGACCCTTGTCTTGGTGCAGTCTGTTGGTTTATTTCAGCAAGACCATTTTTTATTGGCTTTCTATTAAATTGAGAAAATTAGAATGAATTGAATTGTATTCGGGCAGCACGGTGGATTAGTGGTTAGCACTGTTGCCTCACAGCAAGAAGGTTCCTGGTTCGATTCCCAGTCCGGTGGGTCTTTCTGTGTGGTGTTTGCATGTTTTCCCCGCGCTTCCATGGGTTCCCTCTGGGTACTCCAGCTTCTTCCCGCAGTCCAAAAACATGCAGGGTAAGTTAATTGATCATTCTAAATTGCCCCGTAGGTGTGCATGATTGTCTGTCTTGTATGTGGCCCTGCGACAGACTGGCGACCTGTCCAGGGTGTACCCCTCCCTTTTGCCTACTATGTGTCGGGATAGGCTCCGACAGACCCCCGTGACCCGGTAACGGATTAAGCGGGTATAGTTAATGGATGGATGGATGAATTGTATTCTTGAAGAGCCTTGAGATGATGTTTGTCTTGATTTGGCTCTGTATAAAAAAAAACAAATTTGATAATGTAATGTTTTGAATGACACAAAAGTCTCCTTGAAATCCTGTTTAAGCAACCAGGCTATTTAGACTGACATGCATCTGTGCAAATCCGGTTGGAATCGAAAAACACAACAAAAAAAAACTGGTCAGAAAGTCTGTGTCGATACAGTCTGGATAAGCTATAAATCAGATTTGGGCTGATATCTTTCCCTGTCTCTATCTGATCCACATAAAACCATTTACATGTATCTGAAAAAGATGAGTATGATTTAAGACACTTAAAATCTTAGTGGTTTTAAGTGAATGTGATCAAGGGAATTTAACCATTTTCATAGCCCACAGCAAAAAAAAAAATAAAAAATTTCAATTTGGGTTTTTTTTTTATATTTGTACTCTCATGTACCCACTTGTAATACAGTACCTGTGTATATGATATTAACTTCTGTAATTACAAGGCCCAGCCAAAATTAATATGTCCAAAACTGGACTTCTGGCCCTAGTCCAGAGTCACAGTTTGGAAAGAGAAAAACCTCAACAATCCTCCTCCATGAAACACACGTTGGGACCTGCGATGATAATTCACCAAGTCTGATTTGTTTAATTGTATCACATTTTCATGCTTTCTGCAAAAGAATCTGACAAGTATAGACAATATCAGAGACATTTTAGTCCTCGTCATTGCAATTTTCTGCCCAAATTGTAGTTTAATGATGACAGGCACAAACTGGAGCTCTGCAGCATCAACACCAGGAGAAGAGAAAAAGGTGGAGGCAAGAGAAAAAAAATACATTACTGGGACCCAGAAAATAAAATACAAAAATACAGAATTCCCTTTATCCCCAAGGAACCGAGGTTTAGAAATGGAGCCTTTAAAAAAAAAATAAAAAAATCTGCAATTCCCCAATCTTTTCACTGGGATGATGGTTAAGGGCTTAGAGAATTGAGTTCTTTGCTGCTGTGCTGGAGAACGAGTTGATGAGAACTCAGCACAATGGCTCAATAGTGAAACTGAAAGTTGCCAAATACCATGTACGTGAAGGGAAGGGAGCATAGAGAGGAACTGAAAAGAGGGTTGGGAGCGCTGAAAACCACCACCTTGGAAAAGTGAATTTCTCTGTTGAAGCTCTTCTGTGCTCAAACCTCATCATTCTCAATGTCCATGGTACTTTAAGAGTCTGCTAGAGAAACTCCTAGGCAGAATTATGTGGCTCCTACACTAGATACAAAGATTGTTCTAAATAGTCAGGACTCTCAAGGCTGAAAAGTTTCTGATTGCTCAAGTCTGGAGACCTAGTTGGATTCTGTCCAAAAGTTGGCAGGATTCCTCCGAAAAGTGTCTGTGAGCCAAATCTTCCAGGATGTACATCATATGAAATCTGAGGGGATGATCACCGAGGTAGAAAACTTACAGTGACACATTCTGACCCAAAAGTGATGCAAAAGTACCAAAAAGTTGAGAGCATCCAAAAACAAAGCACCATTTTTTTTTTTTCTTCAACAACCTGTGGTTGGATATGGCTCAACAAAAATTTATCTTGGGAGAAACTTGACTCCCCCTCAAATCTAATTTCACTGTCCTCTAGTGGCTTATTATTTCACCTTCCTGAAGTGGCGTAAAGACGTTCTCCGGAGAATCGTTTCATAACTGATAGCTGCAGTTATGGATGCAACATTTCTAAACAAAGCAGAGATAAATATCTTGTACTTTTGTTTCATAGTAAATCACAAAACACACCTGAAACAGAAAAAAAATATGTATTGTTCATGCGGACGTGCATAAACTGCATTTATTTTTCCAAACCACTTATGATTGTGGATTAGGTGCCTAAACTTGTCACTTCCATGTTTAACTAAACTTCCTATTTCTAATACGGATCTTTTTGTCTCTTAAAACTGATCAACGCTGATGCTAGTTTATGAAATGCCTAGAGACTGTAATTTACTCTCCGTAATTACTTTTGTGCCCATGTATGAAAAAGAAATCTTAGGAATTTTCTGTTTAGTTTGGGTACTTAATGACAAAAAAACAAAAGAAAAAAAGAAATTGAAGATGTAATAGAAGGAAATATTTGGTTGCCATAGCAGTGATTTATCAGAGCATCTCTTAATGCATTACTTCATAACATTAATTTATACAATAAAAGGTTCTACACTGTCCTGCACTAAATAAACTGAGCTCTTTGACTAAAACGAATTCCTTCCATAAACACCAGAATTTCCTCTGCTCCGGTTTTCCAGAGACAGTGAGCACTGCCTGCGGTGCTCCAAGTTTTTTTATTTATAGTGGTGGTCTGAGACTCTGCTGCTCCACATCCAAGTCACTGTCATTCCCTTGGGTACATACCCCAGACCCTTTCTTCTTCAACTATGCAAAATAATGACTTTATTTTTTTTTTGTTGTTTTTTTTTTTTATCAAATTTGAAAAAGGTCCAAATCACAAAATCAAGCACCTGTAGCCCCTTGCTGGTTTCCTTGGAAGCAGATGCACGTGAACTTTGCCAGCTCACAAAAGAGCTTAGAAGCCAGAGCTGCAGAAGACAGAACCAACATTACCCAAGAAAGGTTCTGTTGCTGACTCAAGGATGAAAATCGATGACTAAATTAGTTTCCAGTGACTTTAATTATCGATTGTTAGTTGGTTACGTCATCACACGACTGTTTCGTGCTGTGGGTTGGAACTTAGGACACTTCTTAAAGGAATAATTTTGTTTCTTTTAATGGCATCAGTCAATACATCAGCTTAAATGAAGTTTGAAAATGCCTGAAAATATGTTTGATTGACGTCGCATATTTCCAGACGTGCTCTCTGTCCGCTGCTGGGAGTGTCTCACCTGTGAGGGAGAAAATTGTAAACCTGCGACCAAAAAAGATGCAAACTCGTACGTGCGTGCAAAGCTCTATTTTTCTGCTTTCCAGTCTGTCGGCTGTTTCCTTCAGGGGTCGCCACAGCGAATCAGCCGCCTCCATCTAACCATATTTACAGCATCCACATCTCTCACGCCAAATAACTTCATGTCCTCTTTCATTTCCAGCAGGTTTTGAATTTTCTAAATATTTTAAGCAGTCTAGAGGTTGTGGTTATGAGAAGTACTGTGCCAAATCCTGTTAGTGATAACAGCATAGTCATGAAGGGGTTTTAGCTTGACCTAAATGTATTATTTTATAGTTTTATGATCACACAAGTTAAATAAAACACATATTTTTGTCTGAATAAAACAATCAAGGGCTCATTTTTAAACCTAACAGCTAAATATAATGGTTAAAGTTAATGCGTAATTCATAATCTGAATGAGTTAATAATCAAAAGATCCATCGACTATAAAAACAGTCGTTAGTTGCAACCCTACTCAAGGATATTTAAGTGGCTCTGTGGTGCTTGTTTATTTAAATTCAAACTCTTTTAGATTCTTTTTTTTAAGCAAAAAAGAGTCAGAGGGTCATGATCATCTGTACTCTGGTCATGTACACTGAGCAGACAGCAGAAGGAGTCAATATGATAGAGTGACAACACAATACACACATACAGATGTACTTTTAATGAAGCGCTCGGAGATAGAAAACCCTGCACACACATGCATAATGTCCCCACACACATCATTTGAATAAGCACTCAGGACACACTGACACACTTGAGCGGAACACATACACACACTATCTCCCCCTCTTTCTCACACAATTGGACAGCCAAACATGCACACAGCAAATCAACATGAATAAATAAGAGATGGAGTTGTGCTTCATATCCTAATCTCCCAGGAAAAAGCAGCTCGCCGCATCGGCACGGATCTGCCCGGGTGCGGGACTGGGACACTGCTGGCTTCCAGAAAACCAATTTGTTAGTTTATTGTCTTGGTGTTTAGTCTGTGGTTACAGTTCATTTCAGCCAGCCATTCTTGAACATGCTCCTTTAAATGGTATCTATAAAACATGGGCTGTGCTTTGTTCGTGTCTTCCTCCTCCTCTGTACATGACAGAGCAGCACACAGGCATCACAATGCCACATTTCTCTTTGCTGTGGTGGGGATTTGAATGTTCCCTTAAGCACGCGGTGGATTCGCCCCGGCAGCCAGAGCTGGCGCATTGAGATGTGGAACAAACAGTTCTCTAAACGCATTAGCTCATGAACGCCACTGAGAAGTGAAGGTTGAGGTGCTGAAATCGTTTGTAATCATGTAGATAGATGGCTGACTTTTTCTTTTCTTTCTGTTTAAACTGTTCGCCTTAACCAGATCTGCAGCGTCGGTATAGAACGCGGAGTTACTGATATGATGCAATACCCAGGATTTTCTGGTTCACCCCTGCTGTTGCTGTTCTCTGTGACAAGACACTGGGACACTGGGATGTCATCTGCATATGAATTCTTCATACCCAGACACGTCTAGCGTTCCGACACTACGGGATATGAAAAGAATGTCAGACTTAAAACGAGACATCTGGAGAGACTGCAGTATCAACCGACAATCTTGGTTGTACAATTGCACATCATCTGCGCACCGTTTCATATGGCGTAAAAACGAAAGTGCTGAATGGCTGTGTTTCATGCCTCCAAACACTACACAGACTCTTGTATTATATCGTATTGATCTGACACAGAGAGCAGGAGGATGGCAGGGAACACAAGTGCTGCCTGGGGTGGGTCCTTAAAACTAGAAAGAAAGTCTCTTGTCCGTGATGTTCAGCACTCTCCTCTTTCTCTGCATATCACCTGGTGGCTCACGCCTATCAAGGAGTCTTTCCAAGCCAAAGTCAGCACTCTGCCTTCAATGGGTTCTGCTGTTTGCAGCTACGCTTGTGCGACGGTACCTTTTCAAAGAGAAACAAAATTGAAAGCCAATCTGTCTTGCCTCTTCATGCTGGTTATTCTGCAGAGCTGCAGTGTGTTTTGCTGCATCTAAATGACAAAAAAAAGCAACCACTTTAGCTTCACTTCGTGGTGGAGAGACACTATGCCACGGTGCAGTATTGCAATGTCACGGTGGCACAACTTTACCCCATGGCAACAAATTGCAACTTTTCTCAACCATCTCTGCAGAGCAAGCCTTTTCAAGTCTCCAGTGTTACCGTCAAATATTGTGGACCTGTCATAGAGATCCCATCTCAAGTAATCCCAGGGTGGCCTTTGCTATGCCTGTCAGCAATAGCAACCAATAACCCTGCACAATAAAACCCTCCAGAACAACAGCGGGCCACATGGAGCTTCAAGGGCTACTGACGGCGATCTATAAAACAATATAATGGGTTGCCTGTCAGTGAGTGTGAAAGGGAAGATCTACGCATCCTCTGACCCTCTCAGGGAACTTCAATTAATCACAGCAGAATTGTATCACTACGCAATAAGAGTGTACGGTTATTACCATCCCCGTATTCTTCAGGATGAAATGTGATGATAGCACAAATGGAGGGGGGGGGGGGGGGGGGGGGGGGGGGCATAGCTGACCACACAGCACTTGTCAAGCAGATGAAGGGCGGATGAAAGAAAAAGGGAATAGACTGAAGGAAAACAAACAAATTACAGAAGAAATCACAAATTGGATGGGGAGAGTGGACGTGGAAACATATGTGTAGAGCGAGTGACGGCAAAGTTGCCAGCTTCGGTAGAGATTTGAAACGAAGTTCGACACGATGAAACCACCTGACTTTGATCAAGTCAAATGGGAGTCGTTCTTTTGGCTAGAGCTGTTTTTCTATTATGATGGAGTTGAGGCGTGGAGCACAGCATCCCCTGCTGTGAATTCAGATCCATGTTTGACCAGGTAGTGGAGCTTTACAGTGGGGAGAGATGTTTAGTCCGGGGTTACCTTTATATAGGTGCGGGGAATGGAAACGTGGAGATAAATGGACGTTTCAAGTCCTTTTTGCTGGGTGGGGTCCACAGACACATCACAAACCAGCTCATAGATAGATAGATAGATAGATAGATAGATAGATAGATAGATAGATAGATAGATAGATAGATAGATAGATAGATAGATAGATAGATAGATAGATAGATAGATAGATAGATAGATAGATAGATAGATAGATAGATAGATAGATAGATAGATAGATAGATAGATAGATAGATAGATAGATAGATAGATAGATAGATAGATAGATAGATAGATAGATATTTTCTTTACGTATGTCACAAAAAATAATAAATAAAGTTCCCCACATTTGCCTGCATGTTGAGAAGAGTTTTTTTCATGCCCTTCTGCACCCAGGGAGGTATATATGAAACTTCATGTCAAATGTTTTGGGTTTTGTTTTTTTTTTTACAAACCCGATTTCCTCTGCATCTAGACAGTATGAAGTTGAATATTTGCCAGCCTGCAGCTACACCTGCATGCCCCCTCCAGTCATTAGTTTCCTGCAGCCCAATTCCTATCACGAGTTATTAACTATTTATCATTGTCAATATTTTAATCGATCAGCCTGCGGCAGCAAATTGTTTTGGCGTTCTCGGTTATTTAGTTATTTCTTGGTGTTTGGATAAGCACACAATATACTAACCGTATTCCATAGTTCTGCATTGTGCAAAAAGCTTTATAATTAAACAGTTAAGAGGAAGAGGAAAATTCTACCCTACCTGTCGTTCTTCTGTCAGTTAATCCCGGGAAACGTCCCTTTTAATTATGCTCCATTGCCAACCACAAACATCAGAAACCTGTTCGTCAATGGTTTGCCATTTCCTTGTGCAACACATTACCTAAACACAGTGCTCTAATATCAAAGCTCCCCCCAATCTCCGCAATCCGTAAGTCAAAAGAAAAAAATAAATAAAAGTCTGAACTGGGGTTATTGGCTACTTGCACGCAGTGGACTTGAAAGTCTATAAAAGTTGCTGGTCCTCCAGCTGTGAGTCGCAACTTCCCATCCGCCAGAGCGCCGCCGCAGCTGGACAACGCGCCGGACGGTCGCGCATAGTTTCTGGATTCAAGCGCAGGGTGTTTTTTTTCACAATCCTCCGTCCACATACCGGGTACAGTTGACAACGGCTTCGTGCAGTTTGAGAAATGGATTTGAGGTGTTCAAGGGGTGAGAGAACAGCCGGATATACCAGAGTAAGTGTGCAGCCTGGATGACGCTGCGCCGGTGTTTTAGCGCCATCCAGCGGCTGTTATTACAACAGTAGTTGGAGGAGAACAGCTTTAGTCTCAACCAGCTTCAAGCGAGAAGAATCACTGTTCTCTGTTAAATACAAACTAACAAAAGCAGAAACTAAAGCTCTGTGCAACGATCATAGAAGTCCCGACATTGTTTTCCCTTTAAGGTTAATTATTTAAAACGATGCCTTTAATAGAGCCCAGTTTATAATGTGAAATATTACAGAGGAAGGGGCTTTGATCTATTTTGAGAAGATGTGAAAAAAAACAGATCTATAATAATGCGTGAAAATTGAGAAGGAGGGCAAAGAATTAGGTAATATTTCAACAATAATTGTATATTTTCTGTACCTTTTGATTAGTAAAAGATCAAGTCACTCGCAAGCATTGTTTAGTAGAGTTTGTTTAATGGATGAGAATCCATCCAATAAACATGCTACTGCTTAATATTTTTGAGAAACAAGTTCTTCAAATGTAACAATAAATTGTGCGTTTCTGCCACTAAAACACACAGAACCTTATTAAATATGACTCATTAAAAAGAGAAGTGAAAGAGTGATCATTGTCATGCTCTTATAAAAATGGACACTGCAAGTAGAAGAGAAATGAACATCTGTCACCTGTGTTAAATCCAATGATTTGTCACTTTCTCTTGTAGGTCCTCTATATTATAACCACTGCAGCTGTTTGAGGACTTTGCCTATTTTGTTTGTTTTCTTTTGTTTATCTCTTTTGCTGTTGTTTTTTTTTTTTAACAAATGCAGGTCATAATTGTTTCCAGATGTTAGTGAACAGCTTCTGCACTGCCCTCGACAAAACAGACCTCTGCGCGCCACCTTTTGTTGTAACCCATTTGATCTGTTGCGATCACGCAAAGGGCTTAAAACAAATGTTTTTACATTCTTGTAATCCACTAAGCGTTCATGTTAGGAGAGTCTCATTCATTTTTCTTGCAAAAGTCTTTCTAGTTCTGCCAGATGATTGTGTGTACAAGCATGCAACACTATTTTAAAATATATGAACAGATACACGATAGGTAAGACAGCGGCAAAGCTTTCAGTTTGCAGCTGTTCAGGTTGTCCATTGTCGTTGTTATGGACCCTAACCCCACCTTTGGTATCTTGGTTCTCTTTGGCAGAATTTCTTTTTGGATCAATAAAATATAGTAGACTGTGGAGAAGGCTGGTGAAGGTAACACACTCCTACACACACCCATGCACACACTTTTCACAAAACAAAAGTTTAAAATGCATATATAGGTGGCTTTTAGGTTATACCAAACTTGGTATTAACCATTAATATATATGAATATATGAGGATATACAACAGCAACCGCCCCAAATATGATTAATCTACCCCCGAACTTTATTCATTAAGAACTTCCAAAATGCACAAAGAAAGTTTACATGTTAAAAGAATAGACTAAATCTACCCAAACTCCTTTTGCGGTCAAACATGGATTTTGATTTGTTATTAAAGCAATCGAGCACTCCTCTCTCACAGTTTCTTGGATTTACTAACCTTAACTTGACCACCACCGTTTCTGCCTACAACTATCTCCTGATTGCTTATCAAACTGAGAAGATAACTAACCGAAGCCACTTTGCCGTTTTCTTTTTTTCTGGCTCTCTCCTTCTTAGTGAGAGTCAATTATTTTGATATTGAGAGTGCTTCAGAGCTGCTTATTGAAGTGCATGGCTGTTGATATCTGGAATAAGGTCTTTGAAATTTGCATCACTTGGCCTTTCCTAATGATGACGGTGAACATGCAAGTTAAAATGTTTGTAAAAGCATCTGAGAGCTAAAATTCTCTTTTGGTCGCACAGATTTGTGTATGGTACTACAGAAAAAGAACATATTGATCCTGCTTAAATGTTGAAAATATTTTCTCTTTACTCCTTTGTGCTTTTTGGACATCAATTCTCATAACTACTCAGACAGAGGCATTCTGTCTTGGAGGGGGGGAGGGGTGTCCATACTTTAGCATCCCGCTGTAAAAAATCTATTGATGTCTGACATTCTGCTTCCACTTTACCCGAGCATTACTGTCCAGTCTAATCGCATTATCATCTCTCCATTTCTCAACCAGTTTCTTTCGTAGAAACGCAAGAATGGCTGGAATAATCAATACCAACCTTTTGAAACGGCCCGTCGAGTCGGAAGGCAAGCAGTTCCACTTGGAGCGGATTAATTTGGGACCACTCTAAGTTATCATTATGAAGCTAAAGCCATCTCGCAAACAGAAAGATTCATAAACGCACGCGCAGACGAAGAAAATAACCACGCACATAAGGAGAATGAAAGGGCAGAGCACACCAATCCCTGCTGACCGCCTGCAAAAAAAAAAAAAAGTCAGCTCATTATCATTGACCAGGCTGAAATATAAAATTCAAAGCAGATAACTAGACCAGAGCCAAGCTTCACATCAAATTATAACCGCCTATGAATAGAGAAGCTGTTATTTTGATTCTCTATACGTCATTTATATTATACAGTTCCCAAAGTCATCAAGTTTCTTTCTTCCACTGCAAGTGTGTCTTACCCATATTGAAAGGGGAGATGACCTCATTAATCTTTTAAGTATTGTATAGACCTATCCTGTCACTCCAGAGGCGCTGTGGTTTGTGACACCGCTCTGCTCATTAAATCATATGACAGGGTGAGGTCACCAGTGTGGTAAGGTGTTACAAGCTGCGCACGAGCAGATAAAGCCAGCAGTGGGAGCCTCTGCTAGAGGCTTCAACAGCAAACGTACTGTAGGTGGCAGCTGAGGTGACTCATAAGGTAATATCAGGGTGGAAGCATGTGGCATCAAAGGCGAATAGAAATCTCTGTTTTTGTGTCTTTTAAGGGGAACAACACATGGAGAAAAACACACATGCTGCACCTGAGGTGTCATGTGAGTTTCCACCTCCCAGAGGAAACCTCCCCGGCCTCTTTTGGTCTGGTTAGTGTAGGTGGCACCTCGTATAACACTCATCATCCTATGCTTGTCATCCAGTGATTGCCCTCATTTCACGCCGGCAACGCAAGTTGTGGGCGCTTCATAGCTCGGCATTGATTGTTTTGGCTCAGTCGAAAATAACAGCAACTTGCAGGGCGAAGGGCAAGCGCTCCACCTGAACCCTTGCCTGCTTTCTCCTCAGAAGTGTGTTTGAAAACAGCAAGACATATACTATAAAATTGCAAGGGAAAAAATAGAAGGCATTATGGCCTCAGGAATGGGCCTCTCCATCAATAATGCAGAGGAAGCAGCAGTTAATGCCCACTTTAATTCAACAGGTCTGCAGACATCGAAACAGTTATTCTTCCTCAGCTGCAGATTGTCAATGAGAGGCCGCTACATCAGGCTTTATGGCTTTGTGTGCGGTTGCACAGCGAGGTCTTTCCTTCGACCTCAATCCCGACTGCAGAGCCATTAATGGGTTTTCATCAGGGGCCCTCGATAATGGAGTTTCCGACTTCTCCAACACTCTCAGTCGACGCCGTGGAAGGCTGCGTCTAGAGAGAGAGAAATAATGCCCACATAAAGTCAGAATATATGAGTTCAATTTTGTGTGAAAAGTCAGAGTACAAATTTGAAAAAAACAAAAACAACATGTCATCAAAACAGGCAATGTTCCACAGCAAAACCAACCCTTTAGAAACTGATAAATTATAAGTTAACAGCAGGATATATGATATTATTTTCAGTAGCAGTGGGGTCGGGTTCTGAACTCGCAATCAAAATATCATTATTTAATAAAAGAATAAAGATATGGGGGGGGGGGGGGGGGTAAATAAAAAAGAATTACTGTATCCACAAAACAATATTTGTAGCATCAGTAACGATGTCCTGTTTGCTTCATTGCTTTTGTAAATCCAAGAAAAATTGAGATTCTATGGAAAATATTAATAAAGAAAAATAAATTCCTACATTTCTTTGCCTTTTTGCCTTTGTCTTTGCAGATACATGTATACCTGCATTTCAGCCTATTAGAATGGAAGCAAATCAAATACAAAGTTAAATTTTCAAAATTCAAAAAGAATATCCATCCATTATCTATACCTGCTTTATCCGTTGCCGGGTCACGGGGGTCTGTCGGAGCCTATCCCGACGCATATCAGGCGAAAGGCAGGGGTACACCCTGGACAGGTCGCCAGTCCATCCAGGGCCACAGAGAATACAAACAACCAATCACACTCACATTCACACCCTAGGGAGAATTTAGGATGATCAATTAACCTACCCTGCATGTTTTTGGACTGTGGGAGGAAGCCGGAGTACCCGGAGGGAACCCACGCAAGCACGGGGAGAACATGCAAACTCCACACAGAAAGACCCACCGGGCCGGGAATCGAACCAGGAAACTTCTTGCTGTGAGGCAACAGTGCTAACCACCAAGCCACCGTGCTGCTCAAAAAGAATATATAGCAATGAAAATATTATGAAAATACTTTCATGACTTTCTTCTCTTCTAGCTCCAGACAGAAGTTACTTATCAATGCCTGGCACATCGATTCAGTTGGTTACATTGATCCTGTCCTTAGCCCCTGATTTTTGCCGACTTTTGAACTAAATTCATGTTTGAAAATGCTCTCAGTTTTGTCTTAAATCACTAGCGATAGCTAGATCTCACCTTTGAACAGAATTATGCAGGTTCGTTCTTCTCACACCCAGAACTTTATTTTACACTGGGTCGCCAGTCACTGGGAATTCACTGGGAATTTCCATTAAAAACTCAAACTGGTGTTCCCAATTAACACACACTGAGAGATTCACGCCTACGCTATACAGGATTAAAGAATATTAGTCACAATTTACATACGTACAACTATTGTTTAAATTAAGAAGGTTGCTTCACAGAAACTACGCTGCCACCCTGACGTACGGAACCCATAATTCAGTTTGGCAGCATCATCCCAATTCACTCAGAACGCTTCCAGCACGTGAGCTTTGCATTGCTTACGCGGCAGTAGCACCATCAACAGCGTTGCTGTGGATTGACTTGAAATGGGGCGAGGTCAAGCATTTCCGGGTCCACTGCACGCAAGCAGCAACATCTTCAACTTCCGTTCTAAGCAAAGTTTATATCTGATTTTACCTAAAAATCATGGTGACATTTTACTAACATCAGTCGTTTCTAATTACTCTTTGATATGAAAATGTGAGCTAATCAACATCCTCAGTAATTAGACCTAAAGGGAGGAATTATGTTTGTATGTGTCATTTTGATCCCTATTTTCTATCAAATCATCAGTGATTTCAGATCTCAGTCACTTTCAACCCTCAGTTCACAAAAAAAAAAAAAAAAAACAACAACCGTCATACGAAAAAAAAAAACAGCAGTACTATAAAGAAAGCAGTCTGAAAAGAGCTGGAACCTCTTTGGTTGAAAAAATCCTGTGGCGTGTCAGGGACGGCTCGCAACATATTTGACAGACTGGTGAAGCACACGAGGTGTCAGAATGCATTACATCATGCAATGTGCCACTACAATGGACGCCAGTCAGAGCAGTCACATCCCTGATATCTGCTGGTGCCGTAGCATAGATGTACTTGTGGTAGCAAACTATGTCCTGACTGATCCATCCATTTTCGGTACCGGCTTTATCCTTCGCAGGGTCACGAGGACAATGGCTCCTTGTTTCCAGCAAAGAAAGATGCTGACTTTCATATTTTGGTGAGAGTTTTTATTTAGCACAGTTAGTTTTGAAACTTGAGGTCTTTATGTCATAGTCCGAGTTAGATTTTTGAGTTTGATTCACTTCTCTACTCACGGAGGACTTTTAATAGGTAGGATCCCTTCTATTTCACGCTGATTTTGACCGAAGTTCGACGGTGCGAACAGTGCAAGCAGCAGGAAGATCACAGACATTCTGTTCCTTTGTTTTGGTCTCAAACAGCAGGCAAGCAAACAGACCATTGGGAAAAAACATCATAGGACTTAAAAAAAAAAAAAAACAAAAGGAAAAATAATTGCCAGAACATTTATTCGTAATAGTCACTCGTTTTTAGTTCAGTTATGACCTGTTTTGGGTCTTGAATAATCAAATTGCAAAGTCATTCATGGAGTATAAATCAAACTCTTTTTTTTTTCTTTTTTTTGTCACTGGCATCAAATATAAAAATGATTTATTTTGAATTTGTTTTCTTCTTGGGTTCACTGTGCGCTGTAGTCTGTAAATTCCTAGGCTTAAAAGCCACTAGAAAGCCCCCGGAGCCGTGAAATAAATAAACATACAGCAATGGTGAGAAAAGAACAATATATTCCTTAAGCAAGAATGCTGTAGATGTGTGTTTTGCTTCAGTTGTGATTCATAACAAAATATGAAACAAGATTTGAAGAGAAAAAAAAAACTTGTAAAGTACATTTTTGAAGTTTTGATCTGACTGCAGTGTATTCCTTTTGAATTGTCATATGATGAAATATGAACCTCATATGTCTGGCTTTTCTTTTGTCTTCCTCCAGACTGGCTGCATTAGTTAATAAATGTCTACTCTCAACAGTGATTTTCTACACTGGGTTCGATGTGTGCACCATCACTGCCCTTTGTACAAACACAGAAAGCAAAAGAAATCACAGAAGTCTCCCATCATCCCACTGTTTCTTGTGTATTCAGAGCCGTCTGCCTCAGCAGCCTCTGTCAGTGAAGTAATGGGTCATTCATCAGGAAAAGAGATTAAATCTTCATCCACTGCTACTAAGTGTGGAGAGTGCTTTGTCTTGGGGAGAGAAAATAAAATGAGAGAAAAGAAGGCGAAAGGAAATCATTTAATTTTGTTTTATCACTCACCAGCATGCGTTGATGTAAACAGCTAGAAACACAAAAGCCGCTATTACAGAAGCAAGTTTAAAAAAGGGACTAAACTGAGGTCGCTTTCTCGCCCGGGTCAGTCATCAAATGCAGGATACCGACAATTTGAAAAGAACAAAAGATCCCCTCCTGCTTTTTTTTCTCCTAACGGCACATACCATTTTCTTCCAAGCTGCATTTTCTTCCTGTGTAATCTTGGCTCCATCTGCTGGTGAGCTGGTACAAACGCAAAGATCTCATGTTCTTTGCTGTCTGACTGCATTTTAAGACTGATTCCATCCATCCATTTTCTATACCCGCTTATTCCTTCGCAGGGTCACGGGGGTCTGTCGGAGCCTATCTCGACTCATTGCAGGCGAGAGGCAGTTGCCAGTCCATCAGAGGACCACATACAAAGACAAACAACCATGCACGCTCCTTAACAAATAATTACTACAATATTAAAATATTCCATTGCTTGTTATCATGGGCATACTTAGTATTGCCCATTTTATTTCCCTACTCATGTCAGGTCGCAGTGAAAAGAGATAGGGCAGGGTTTCTGATGTGCATTGACTTTTGTACATTTTAATGTTATCCTCAGAACTTTCTTTCTTTTCAACTTTTGTCATGATGCATTGCCATGACAACAGGAGAGTTGTTTAGAACATGTGGAAGCTGCTTACTGAGTTTTTTCAAGTTGAAGCGATGCCCAGAAAAAGAATCCCAAATCTAGACAAGTTGAAGAAATATTAAGAATTTCAGGCAGGAGAAAAATGGAGATCAAGGGAAGAAGGAAGTTCAAGCTCTTTCTTACCTAGATTGCCATAGGAAGCTTTAATATTTAATTGTCTAGAAGACTGGCTCTGAGGTGGGAACTGCTCTGAAGCCCCTGGAGCTGAATTTGCATAAAACAGCGCTGCATAAAATGCAAAACATAATGGGTTTGCTGCAGGCATTTTACTTAAATTTTTTAAATTATTAAATCAACTTATAGCTGGATAGGGTCCAGCAGACCCCTGTGACCCATTAAGTGGGTATAGAAAATGAATAAATGAATGAATGAATGAATGAATGAATGAATGAATGAATGAATGAATGAATGAATGAATGAATGAATGAATGAATGAATGAATGAATGAATGAATGAATGAATGAATGAATGAACGAACATGTCAAAAGGACAGAATATTTTTTGGACTCCGAGTTTTGAAGTTAAAAAAAAAAAATCTTCAGGCATTCATCTGTTTTCTTCTTCTTTCATTTTAAGTGTTTTATTTTCTACTAAGTTAAAACATTTTGTGAGAATTCAAAAACAGACATGGACAGCCAAACGGTGAAAACAATCTATGATATTAAAAAGAGACGCCTGGATGATCATCTGGCAACTAGGGCCATTGGAAACATGTTTTTCACACTAGGTCTTGCAGATCGAGTCTGATGCCAAAGTAAGAAAAGGTGCAGTTCCTCAGCTGACCACTAGAGGCTCAGTTCAGCTCAAAGAGCAGCAAGTTGTGTGTGTGTGTGCTACTCCACCGTATAAGGTCTTGCATTTATATGGCACCTTTTCAAATCTATCCGAACACCCTTACACTACAGACCCTTTATTATATATTCAATTCCATCCAATAATACTGTATTATTGTCTAAAGGGTAATTACGTGGACTAGTAACTTGTGATTAATTTTTCTTCAAAGTTGTTATATGGTAGATGGTTATGTCTTTGAGTAAGAAGGATCTCCTGCTGTGGTTTGTGTTGCAGGGGAGCTGAAGAAGCCTCTGACTGAAGACACCCTGTTATTGAATCAATGTTTTGATTCAACAACATCAAAACAAGAGGATCCTCAGTGTTGTTCATTATATTTTTCTTTTTATGAAGCATCTTTCTTTGCACAATCAGCTCTAAAGCGTCCACAACAGTCCCCAGAACACAGACAACCTTTTGTTATCAGTTTGTTTGCTTTTATTAAGTCACTGCCTCTGATGCATCTACACCAACGAATGATTACCCATGAGACTACACTCTTAACAACAGATTTACAGAAGAAACATAAAATCTTGCTGGATACATTGAAGAACCAAAGCTTCCTTAAAAAAACACCTCTGCACTGTCTCGTCTTGCAGACACTGTTGGGTCTTAAGTATATTTACTCCATATACAGTAATTCACAATATACCAGACAGTTACAAGACTCACGAGCATGCCCAAAAGGACCATCAGACAGCCACATTTCTTTCAAAGATAAGCAAATCTGATCACATCGCACCAATATGATATGGACTGGGTGAAGATTGGGATAGTAATCAGTACCTTTAGCCTAATCAATAAGATCAATGGCAAAGAGGTTTATTTAAGAGTCTTACTCAGCTGGCAGCATTTCTTTTCCTTTTGGCTGACTGTAAAGTTGTAAAGTTAATTATTTCACTTAAGACTCACAACAACAAATATCTGTGCAGTGACTTTATACAACAAAAGGATCATTGATGACCCCATCATCGAGGCGTCCGATCCAGGGCCCATTCAAAAAACACTTTTTGCAGCGTTTTTTAGCATTTTATAAGATCCACAGAAAGAAAGAAAAGTGTAATCATTCCGGTTTTAATATAAAAGATTTAGTTTTTAATTCACTAGCAAGGGTTTGGTAATAATATGGTATTATTTATTATTATTATTATTATTACAAACAAATTAAGCTGGTTTATCATCAGTCAGATTTTGTGTATTTGGATCTTATGAAGAAGTCTACAAAGATCATATGAATAAAATACTGTATCTCTTGAATTTATGATTATCCACTTGGATAATAGGTTGTATGATACTTTTTCCTGTTTTATGTTTTATTTTTGTTACTCTAGGTTTTTTTTTTTACATTTTCTTAGTTATTAACTTTTGACATGCACATTTTTAAGCCCTAAACAGATTTTTTGCAGTCCCGGATAAGTGTCCATGAACCTCATTCGATCTAAAGTACATTCACCACTTGTTCAAACATGCACACCCAGCACTCCATTTGTTCGTTCTCCTGCAACTCTTGTCAGTTTTGGTCTCCATAGATAAATTTAATGTCCATGATAACTATACACGGGGTGAATTTTAACCATAAGCCCAAAAATAACTATATTAACAATCCTAGTATCGTTATTGCTGGTATCGTCCATCCATCCATCCATTAGCTATACCCGCTTTATCCGTTTCCGGGTCACGGGGGTGCTGGTATTGTAATTAGTATTAGTACAACAAACAGTAAAAAGGGTAGTTTTTATGCATGTGACCACGGCGAGGAAGCCAGCCAAGAGGAAACCTACAGCCCCATGGCCGACAGGCTGACACCCCCACAAGGGCCCCCCACCGACGGGAGGCCCGGGCCAGAACCTGAGGGCCTAGGGCTACAACCAGGGAGTCCTGTCTCAGGCCCTCACAGACAAGTACATGGCACTGACCCCACCAAGAGCAACCGACCCAACAGACCACAACAGAAACACTGCTCCTGCTACCCACCAAACTCCAGCAGATGAAAGGAGAAGAGGACAGCGGAGAGGGAGAGGGGGCACGGAAGAAAGAACTGGGGCAACATGACCAACACCAGGAGGCCCAAGACCGCCACCACTCATACCCAACACAGCAGTGGTGGCAAACAAGAGGGCACAACCTGCAACAAAAGTGGAAACACACACACACACACACACACACACACACACACACACACACACACACACACACACACACACACACACACACACACACATACACACATACACACACACACACACACACACCAGGATGTACCAGCTCGCAACAATTCAATTCAATTTTATTTATATAGCGTCTATTACAACACAAGTTGTCTCTAGGCGCTTTCCAGAGACCCAGAACATGACCCCCGAGCAATTATTACATAAACAGCGGCAGGTAAAAACTCCCCTAGTGGAAGAAAAACCTTAAGCCAAACAGTGGCAAGGAAAAACTCCCCTTTAAGAGGGAAGAAACCTTGAGCAGGACCTGGCTCATGAGGGGGGACCCTCCTGCCGAAGGCCAGCCGGGTAGAGCAAGAAATAAGAAAGAATAGAGACATAGAGACACCGTCAAAGGTACAAGATAGGATACAATAGTAACTATCATCAGTAGTCCAATTAGACTTCTGTGAATATGGGTGATATATGGATAGACGGTGATACAAGGGGATGAGGACTGCAGGTCGGGGTGTCAGCAAGTATCCAACAGACATCCATACAGACAGGTGAAGACAGACACTGGGATGGTCAGAGGTGGAACCGCAGGTCAGCAAGCAGCTCCTGAGGCTCTGGTCCGCAGGACATGCAAAGAAGAGGAAAAGAAGGGCCAGACAAGCACAAAAAACTACCAGAACAATGGACCACAATTAAGTTTATGGGATATTGTTAATAAATGAGGGTTGAGGTGAAGAAGAGACAGAGAAGGCAAAGAGAAACAGAGAAGGTGAAAGGCACCACTCAGTGGATCATGTTGGTGCCCCCCTGCAGCATAGGCCTATAACAGCATATCTACACCGAAGCTATGTTTAAAATGAGCTGCTCTAATCTGGTCCTGTAGCTGCAGCTTTGACTACTGGGCCTGACACATTAAGGTACTAAATGTACACTAACTATATGCTTTATTAAACCGAAATGTTTTAAGTTTAGTTTTAAAGGTGGAGGTGGTGTCAGCCTCCTTAACCCAAACTGGAAGTTACAAGCTCAAGGGACCCTCAAGGGCCACATCATGTCACAGGTCGGAACTCCAAGGTCCCAGCCATCATCAAATGCATCACTTGATTTATAATCACCCGCACCTGGTTTCTCCTGGATATATACTGCAGACACTCACCACTTGAGGGCCAGGAGATTCCCGTCCGAGGAGCCAGAGCCAAGCCAGAGCCAAGCCAGAGCCAAGCCAGAGCCAAGCCAGAGCCAAGCCAGAGCCAAGCCAGAGCCAAGCCAGAGCCAAGCCAGAGCCAAGCCAGAGCCAAGCCAGAGCCAAGCCAGAGCCAAGCCAGAGCCAAGCCAGAGCCAAGCCAGAGCCAAGCCAGAGCCAAGCCAGAGCCAAGCCAGAGCCAAGCCAGAGCCAAGCCAGAGCCAAGCCAGAGCCAAGCCAGAGCCAAGCCAGAGCCAAGCCAGAGCCAAGCCAGAGCCAAGCCAGAGCCAAGCCAGAGCCAAGCCAGAGCCAAGCCAGAGCCAAGCCAGAGCCAAGCCAGAGCCAAGCCAGAGCCAAGCCAGAGCCAAGCCAGAGCCAAGCCAGAGCCAAGCCAGAGCCAAGCCAGAGCCAAGCCAGAGCCAAGCCAGAGCCAAGCCAGAGCCAAGCCAGAGCCAAGCCAGAGCCAAGCCAGAGCCAAGCCAGAGCCAAGCCAGAGCCAAGCCAGAGCCAAGCCAGAGCCAAGCCAGAGCCAAGCCAGAGCCAAGCCAGAGCCAAGCCAGAGCCAAGCCAGAGCCAAGCCAGAGCCAAGCCAGAGCCAAGCCAGAGCCAAGCCAGAGCCAAGCCAGAGCCAAGCCAGAGCCAAGCCAGAGCCAAGCCAGAGCCAAGCCAGAGCCAAGCCAGAGCCAAGCCAGAGCCAAGTTTTGCCTTGGGGATTGTTCGAGTCATGCATAGCTACGTCAGGTCAAGTCTAGTAAAGTCAAGTTTTGCCTTGGGGATTGTTCGAGTCATGCATAGCTACGTCAGGTCAAGTCTAGTCAAGTCAAGTTTTGCCTTGGGGATTGTTCGAGTCATGCATAGCTACGTCAGGTCAAGTCTAGTCAAGTCAAGTTTTGCCTTGGGGATTGTTCGAGTCATGCATAGCTACGTCAGGTCAAGTCTAGTCAAGTCAAGTTTTGCCTTGGGGATTGTTCGAGTCATGCATAGCTACGTCAGGTCAAGTCTAGTCAAGTCAAGTTTTGCCTTGGGGATTGTTCGAGTCATGCATAGCTACGTCAGGTCAAGTCTAGTCAAGTCAAGTTTTGCCTTGGGGATTGTTCGAGTCATGCATAGCTACGTCAGGTCAAGTCTAGTCAAGTCAAGTTTTGCCTTGGGGATTGTTCGAGTCAAGTCGAGTCGAGTCAAGTCAAGTTTTGCCTTGGGGATTGTTCGAGTCAAGTCGAGTCGAGTCGAGTCGAGTCAAGCCAAGCCACGTTCCGCTTTGGGGATGCTACGTCTGCCTAGCCTGGTTCCTGCCTTTTTTATGTGTCCCATATTGGGAGAATAAACCAGTTTCTACCTGCATTGGCTCTCTATTCTGGGGTTTGTTTACCCGAATCGTGACACATCAAGCACCACATCCACCTTCAGAGGCGTGTCCAACTACAAGGGAGGCCCTGATAGCAGACAGTGCACCCCAGAACCCCCCAGGTGGAATTAGGTCCAAACACCCTCCGATCAGCAGTCAGCCCTCCTCCATCCCAGTCAAATATATCTAAGTATCTAAGTTTGCATTAAAAAAAAAAAAAAAAAAAAAAAGATGTGGCGTGCAGGCATCCCCAGCTTTTCCCATAGCAGAAATGTTTATTTATTTATGTATTTATTTATTTATCTGGGATGGAAGAGAGCTGGGTCGGGGGATAAAACCAACAATATCTCGAATGAGTGCTGCCAGAGCTGAAATGAGACATAGGGAAGGTCCTCTGTGACACAGTCACAGCACCGTGAGCAGCAGGCCAAGCCACATTCGGTCCCAAAAGAACTTCTTACGTCAGCTCTGTCAGCATTTGTTTCATATGTTGTTTACGTAGCAACGTTTGAAATGAGGATGTTTCGACGTAAAATAACACTAATTAGCATTATAGTTTAACATAAACTGTGCCAGCCAAGTTCGTTAACGTGATGTGACTGAACTAAGGACGTGTGTTTCAGCCTGCTTCAAGACCTGCTTGTTCCTCTCATTTGAAACATGGTGCCACATAGTAATTACGAAGAAAAAGGCTTCAAAAATACTCTTCAGAAGGCATATGTACGACGTCGCAGGGTGGTGGGGCGTGCTCCAGCTCCTTCCATAGTCCAGTCCTTTAATTCCCTATTTTGACCTGATTGGCCAGCTTCTGGAAGCCTACCAAGGACAGATCAGTAAACTAAATTGTTGCTCTAATTTTTTGACCATCAAATTAAAAATGTATTCCTTCAGGGTGCGTTTCTTTACTTTCTTTTAATCAATTATATATAATTGTGATAGATAGATAGATAGATAGATAGATAGATAGATAGATAGATAGATAGATAGATAGATAGATAGATAGATAGATAGATAGATAGATAGATAGATGAAACTCACGTGACCACATATATGTGGTCATGTGTGAGAGTTTCACGTCTGGCTGAAGCCCTGCCTTCAGACGAGACCAGCCTCCTGCCGGATTGCAGCCTATGCGCACCCACAGAGGGCTTTATTCTGTTTCAGTGAGGAAAACATCGCGTCTGCCGTTCTGAGAACTGTCACATGGGTCCAAAGAAGGAAAGAAAATCGCTTCCTGAAATGATTCTCGTCACTGGCCGTATCTGTTGTTGCTTGTTTCCCCACCTCTCAGCGTTGATATCGCGTCGCGTTTAAATTTCAGTCGTGGTGTTTTGGCCGAGCGTCTGCGCCGATGATGATCAGCAAGGTTAAAAATGCGATGTCCAACCTGGTCGGAGGGATGATGCCGCACGGACACCATCACCACCACAACCATCACCCAGGTGGCGGCCAGACCTGCGGGTCCGATGGCTTGCCTCCGCGCTTCCCCTATGGCCGCCCGGACTTCTTGGAGCTCACCCCGGAGCTCCTGCAGTACTCCACCGAGCACGCATCGCGGCCGGTGCTCACGTTAAAGAGAGGCACCAGGCTCTCCTGGCAGACGGGATACGCAGAGTAAGTCGTCTAGAAACCTATAATTCACCTGTTTTTGCAGAATCATGAAATGAAGGCAATGTAAAAATGTTCTCATGGGCCTGAGTGAGTGCCAGGCTTGTTGCTGCGGCAGCTCCAATGCACTGCAGCAGCCAGATGATGGCCAGTAGGCTACGGCCCTTCTTTTTTTTTTTTTTATAATTCCCTAAATGAACTACCTCTACGCTGCTTGTGTACGTTTGGAGCTGCGCTGAAATCAAACAAACCGGTTCCTATTGTAAAACAGTGACGTTCAAGATGTTTGCATGCAGGCTCTTCGTGACAGTTTTGAAGATGAATTTAAAAAATGCAAGGTCATGCAAAACTGAAAGCAGGAAACGTACATTCTGGCCCTTTCTGTTTTTAAAATGATGCATTCAGTATGTTACAAGTGTGTCTTGTTCTTCCCATAAAAATGTTATGCTGCTGCAGGAGGAATTCGTCGTACACTTTGTTTTAGAGGCACGGAGCAGAACGTATTGCTTTCTGTGTTGATGCTTTCATTCACACATTTGGCCAAAATGTGCTGCTTGAGTTGAAACTAATCTGCTTTCTGCAGTAAATTGCTTTCGCATAAGCCACGGAAACTGTGATCACAGGACAACTTTTATGCTGCAGAGTGTAAAAAAAAAAAAAAAAAAAAAAAAAAGCTGCACCTATTAGAATTAAAGTCATACTGAAAGATCAGCAACCGAAGACACAATTAGAGTTCAAATGTCTAAACTTTGTAATTCAGTTAAGTTCTCAGTGTAATTGTAATTGTGAAAACTGTGGACTTGTCAACACTAAAAAGATTTCAAGTATATGTTGTTCAGTGTTTGTGTGGCTTCTCCACTTTGACATCCAATAACATAATCTCTCTTATTCAGGTGACGAATGAGTATGGGTTTTCATCGTCTCACATCACACGGACTAATATAGAAAATCTTACTGTAGGTTAATCAAAACGTTGCAGCAAAAAGGTGCAAAATATTCCTTTTTCATAACTTAGACAGACATGGGTGTCAAACCTCAGAGAGAACTGTTAGTGTACAAGATTGTTGCAGTATAATATGTGAGTGCAGCTACTGTAACGGCTGTTTTATTAGTGCGGTCAGAAAAATGCAAATCAGGAATCTGCATCGAAGTGCTTACTTCGACTTTTATTTTACTGTAGGCAATATAAACACATCATTTCATGTCTTGTCTCATCCGTCTCTCTTCATTTAAGGAAGTAATCGGTGAGGTAAATTTATCACAGTGCAATTTTACACGCATGATGTCAATGCGTGAATGTAGTGATGATAAAGTATAAAAGACTGAGTCTAAGGAGCAAAAACCAGCAAAAAATTATTTTAATGTTTAAATGCAATGCTCTTTTTTATAAAGACTGAGTGGGATTTGTATATTTGTCCATCTACAGTGGACAATATCATTAAATGATTCAAGGAATATGGAGGGATTCCAGTTTGTAAAGGACAAGGGCACAAACCTAAGCTGGACGCCCATGATTTCTGATTCCTTCAGTACAGTATGTAGACACAATCATAAATGCTGCTTAAAAGTTTAGTAAGCAAAACAAAAGCCGCATTTTAACTTTTCTCTCATCTTTGGGCTCGGAGGCAACTGAGATCATCCATCACACAATTTAAGTTAATTTCTAGATTATCAGTTCAAGTCCTAGTCCAAAAAAAGGTCAATTACATGTCTGTGATGGCAGCTTTGATGTAGAGACCTACATTGAGATTTTAGAGAATGATGCCTAAAAGAATGGCATCTTGTTTAGGGACATCTATTGAAATCATGCAAATTCTGCACATGAAAGGCATAGCTGAGAAACAGTTTTGAAAAGAAAACAAAAGAAGATCCTGCACTGTTGCCTGCCATAAGACGTGTTTACTAAATGCTAAAAGCTTCTTTTGGAAGAAGTTGCAGAACCAAAGTTCAAAAACTGATGTATAATAACAAATCTTGATGGCAGACTTTCTACAGTGAAATTAAAGTTTAAAATCAGTGTAGTTTTTTTTTTTTTTTTTTTTTTTATAAATGTATTTTTGACATGCATTTTGGATATCTTTTCAGCATTTATTTTTTTAAATTTAGAGGTTAGATTTATTTATTTTATTTATTTATTTTGCATCCAGCCACTGAGATCCTGAAAGACAAAAAGTAAAGTCTCAGAAAACAAGTACATGTGATGTGACGTACATGACGAAATACATGCTTGCAGAGCACAGTGAGAGAAAAGTGCAAAGCCTGAGGTCCAAATCCTCGGTGCATATACTTTCAACGTAAAAAAAATACTTCTTGATATGTAGGAACACGTTGCTTTGTTTTTTTTGTTTTTTTTTGTGATGTTATAAAAGTGAAGCTCCTTTATCATTGGAACTCTTTCTGTTGCGCCACCCATGAAACCCTTTAATTGCATAACTGTTGTGTAAAATTGAGATGAATCAATCAGTAACTGGAGACAGTCGGCAGCCTCAAATTACTTAAACGCTAATGCATTTTGTTTTTTAATCTGGAATGCTGAAAAGTGCAGGTTCCAACGTCTTGAATTTCTTAGATCTTTTCTTTTTCTTGTACATTTCATTTAAATTTCAACTGCTGACTTTACAAAACAAAACATTTGAAGGATGCATCTTGGCATTTTGCAACAGTTTTGAGTCTTTTATAGTCTGTAAGAATTGTAAAGTAATTAAGATGTTAACCTACCAGGCAAATTCACGTCAGAATCATCTTATGTTATTATTTACCTGTAATATGCCCACATGACCCAGCCCTTCTTCCCGCTCTGATGGTTCCCATTCTTCTAGTGACAATGCCCTTTGTCCAGATCCTAAAGGGAACATGAAAGTTATCATTTATACAGATTTCAGCATCTAGTAGCACCATTATGTTTCTAAACAATTTGTACGTCACTCCAGAGCCTGTTTTTGGGTGTGTTTGTTTTTCTGTCACATCTCGTAAGTGAACTTTCATTTCTTTGCGTGACAAGCAGCTTCCTCTCCCGGAAAAGGAATTCAGACAATGTCTTTTATAAAGTCTTTAATGTTCCTCATTAAAGACTTTACTTCGAGGGTGTAAAAGATTTCATGTAACTGTGTTGATCTGCCGACTTTTTTTTTTTTCACATTTGGAAGAAACATAGTTAGTTATAGTTGTATAGTTTCAAACTGTATGTTTACTGTTCATTTTTCCAGGACTAAAAACACAAATATGTCTGACCGTTACCGGGGGTTACATCCACATCTCAGTTTGGCAACAAAGTCTAAGAGGATTATTTCCGAGGTGTTTCCCTTCACTGAATTACATGCACCACTGATCTGCCTTTGACTGAACCGCAGAGCTGTTGGTAGGATGTATAAATAATATAAATGACGTTTCCTCAAAGTAGGCTGTGATCCATTCCAAGAGTTTTGTCTTTTATCAAATCTTTTTCTTTTTTTTAAAAGGCAAAGCGGTTAAACAAGACAATTCACTGGAAATCTGGACTTCCTCTTTTGAACTGTTGCATAATATGAAGCGGGACTTCATATTATGCAACCCTGTTCCACCAAACATGACCAGTATGGTTTTCAGTCACAGGTTGTGGAAACATATGACTGAAGGAGTGGTATGCGAAGGAGTTAAGTCACATTGTAGGAGGGCGTAAGCTCCTCGTTTAGTGTGAAATCCTGCCACACAGCCGACAGCAAAGTACAATTATAGCTGATCGGGCTCATGTGACTGCTTTCAAAACAGCGTAAATAGCCGATTCTTTCACGGACGTGTGTGAAAACAGCCGTAGAACACAGTTGATGGTGACGATTGGTTTGAAAGTTGAATTTTCTCCTTGAAAGCAGCCAACCCCTCCATGTAACATGAAGAATTAAGCAAACTGTTTGTTAAGCTGTTGTGAAAGAAGCGATATGCAGGACTGAGGAGGTGTAGACGGCGGTCATTTAAAGTTTTTCCTCGTCTGTCCTAATGCTGGCGGCGCAGTTCTGGACACTGTGGTGTGCGTCCACTGCGTCCAGCTGATTAGAAGGTGAAACGGCTTTTTATAATCCTGATTTGGGCGGCCGTTGCGTTTTGAACCTCACGCAGTATTTGATACTTTAAATTCAAAGCTTCTGACCTGCAATCATCCTCTTTATTTTATTTATTTTTACACCTTACCTCCCTTGTCTCACAGATTTCTCACATATATGTTGTTGACTGTTACGTTTTCCCTCTTTTTTTTTAACACCACATCTGTTTTATTATAGTTTTTTTTAAAGTCCCTGTATCGTTCTTTTCCGCAGGAATTCACTGCTGCACTTCTTATCTCTTCTCTGCTCATATTTCAATGACGACACTTGCTCAAATGGGTATTGTGCATTACCAACCAGCTAATGTGGCATTTATCTAGAATTAAGACCGACAATGTTACATAATCTACCAGCATGATGTCCACACTGGAGCTTTCCAAGTCAGCCTCACGCAGCTTGACCAGGCCAGTGGATATTTTTAAACTGTATGCAACAAAATGCACACATTAAGCATTAAAAATAACCCTTTCAAATCTGCGTTAGCCTTTAAGACAGCTTTTATGAAATCTCTATCATCTTTGAATCGAATCCAAGAGCAGATTTTGGAAATTTACTGAAGTTGAAGCCATAACAATTCTAATTTTGTATTTTCAGTGATCAGAATAGCAGTTTTATGAGAACGTGCTGCTCAAACTTAATAAAATCCAGCTGGTCTAAGCTCAGCAGTTAGATATTTTCCCTCAGGATCCGGTGGAAATGAAGACACCATGAGTGAATACTGAACTTGAGACCCAGAAACAAGACTTTAAGTAACCACTTTTTGTTTGTTGGATGTGAAATTACTTAACGATTTGCAAACATTTTGTGTGTCAGTGTGTATCGTAAACACGACACTGACATGGTAACACAAATATCTAGTGTTTGCGGCCTCTTTCACTTCCCACAAACGGCAAAGAAATTCCCTAATGGACGATCAGGCAGAAAGGTCTGTGCTGTCTGTGATGATACGGTGACGTCATCCACCACTTTGAACAGCAAGAGGTTATGTCCCATGTCAAAACAAGAATATATTTAACAATTCCTTAGAATAAACATGAAATTGTGACTGCAGTGGCTTTGTAAATAATAATCATGACGACAGTTAGATCATTGGCTTTTCAAACATGTTTACAGACTTCAGCGTGGAGCTGGACGTTGTTGGAGTGTATTGCTGTTTTCCTGAACCTTTTCCTGCAGCTGAAGCGGTATTACTGTGAACTGGAAGATTACTGGGAACTGTGCTGTAACTCCCACCAGGACTTATGATGCTGCTGGAGTATGAAACGGTGGATCCACTCTAAAGCCATTATCCTCCACAGTCATCCGCTCATAATAAAAAGTCCTAATCCTTCCACAACTTCCCTCAGGGCCACGACTGCATCCTGCCCTACTTTTGTTTTTTTTTTTTTTACCTCAATGTTCGTTTCTCCCTCCATTTTCCTAGACGTGTTTGTGTTTTTGTGTGGTCGGGAAGACCAAGAGCCAACGCTGTAAATCTCCAGACCTCAGGTGCACTTAGCTCCCACATGTCTTTCTCCATTAGGGTGATCAATGCGGGGAAGAGCATGCTGAACGAGGACCAGGCCTCTTGTGAGAAGCTGCACGTGAAGAAGCCGAGCGGCAAACACCGACACTCCACTCTGCTAGAGGACAACGGGGTGAGCCCGCTGCAAATTTCACATCATCAAAACTAAGACTGAGAGATGAAATGATCGCAGCAAATAACTGCGGCCGGTAACATGTTGAGTCTGATGGCAGGATATTTAAAACTAAACATGTCACTGACGCACATCCAAAACATTGGATCTCATATTTCACTATTTTTAAACCGTCACGCACTGTTAATGCAACCGGTGGAGTAATTTAGCTGATAACGGTTGAGAATCTCTGATTTGTTACGTTTGAGTAACTTTTTGTTTCATATTTTAGGTTTCAGAGCCATTCAAGTCTAGAGAGGGCAGAAAAAAGCTTAAAAAGCATAGTAAAAAAACAACAAAAAAACTGGGGTGTGTGTGTGTGTGTGTGTGTGTGTGTGTGTGTGTGTGTGGTTGGGGGTTGGGGGGTGCAGTAGGAGTTGTCCAAACTCTGCAGAGCCTGCAGTTGAAAACAGCGTCATCTGCAGTTGTTTTCTTTTCCTCTCAATTGCAGTAGTTTGAGAAAGTTGCAGCTAAACTCACTATGGCAACCTCCACCTCAAAAATCACAGCTCACGGAGACTCGCATGGACTCGTGGTACAAAAGCTTCTCTGACCATTCTGATAGATTTAATTCATTTTTTTTTTAAATTTATTTATTATTTTTAGCTGTTAGAAAAAAAAAACCGACTAAGGACAATCATAGCAACCCCATCATAATTTCTCCAGAAATTGCATAGTCTGGTCTTTAGGTGCTGTCACTATCTTCCAGCACGTATATATCTTCCTGAAACAATTCCTGAAGGTCTTACACACACACACACACACACACACACATTCGCATCCACCATTTGGTGCAAATGAATGACATCATCCCCAGTTGCACCCTTCCCCCACCTGAGTGTAGCATCAGTGGGGTAAACAGATGTCCTGTGCCTGTTTTATTTATTAGTCAGTCAGACTAACTCGACTTGTAAACATGTTTTAATCGGAAAAGTGGCAACGCTGTTCCATGGCTTACTGCATCACATGAAGGCAGCAGAAGCCCTGAGGCCTTTTGTTTTTTCTTTCCCCTCGCTCTCGTTTGGTCTCTGTCACTCATGGAAACTGCACATAAAAAACACAGAGCAACAGCCTGACATGAAAGGGCCCGTTGCTTTGCAGTAACGCATCACCGTCTGCAGCCCCTCGAGTGTGGGAACGCTCATAAAACTTCATGGAATTTTGTTAAATCCGTTTCATGCATTGCTGCTCCTGCATTCACCAGATTGATTTTATTTATTTGATCTATTTCCATCTCCATTTTTAGGATGGTACAGGGATCCCTCTCGACTTCTGGGGGGTGTTTGATGGACATGCAGGCTCTGGCGCTGCAATCATGGCCTCCAAGCTTCTTCACCTTATAATAAGAGACCGACTCGGGGAGATCTGCCACCTCCTGGAGAACCCCAGCAGTGCGCCACCCATTTGTTTGGCCAAGAACGGCAGTCCGTATCAGGTGGAGGCCAAGAAAGGAGCTGCACAGGAACCAGAAGACGCCGATGCTGTCTGCGACTCGTCGGTGCGCTTTCACATGGAGAAGGTTGTTAGTTTGGAAAGCCTGGTGATGGGAGTCATAGAGACCGCCTTCAAGCAGATGGTGAGCAGATGATGTAAAACACTGCATGGAGCAAACAAGGAAAACAACACTTTGGATGTTTCAAGCTTTGTTGACTATTTTGTGTCTTTGAAAAGCAACATCAGTGAAGGTTTTAACTTAAATACCCAGAGATGACGCATGCTTTACAAATGTGACTGGCTTTTTAAGATTTACAAAACGTAAATCATAAAAAACTGGGATAAAAGAAGATTGATTCTTACATTTCTTCTGATTTTCAGTTTATGAACTCAACATATTGTACTTTTTTTTTTCTTATACACCTCTTTTCATTTGTTATTATGCCTTAATTTTTGGATTTCATTCAAATAGCTGAACCTCAGAACAAGCAGGTTGTGGACGTTGGACACTCCACCAGCTCTACATCCTCATTAGGGTCCTGGAACTGGCACTGAGTTTTCCAATTACTTTATGGACCTGGAGAAGATAATTGATCCATGTTGTCGGTAGTGAATCGGATTCATTCTAGGTGGGACTTGGACTCTGTCAGGGCATCACTGACAGAATTTCGCCATGGTGCAGTTATGGTGGGTAGACGGCGTTCTGTTTGGTTGCCTCAGGATTCCATCTCTGCTTTTTGTGGATAATTTGGTCCCGTTGGACCACAGCTGTGATCTTCAACTCTCACTAGAGCGGCTCACAGTCAGGATTGAAGTGGTGGGAATCTGAATCTAAGACCGGGCCCTGTTTATGGGGGTATCTGGACCAATGGTCACTAACCAAGGGACACGCCAGATAAAAGTGGCTGAAATGAATTTCCTTCACAGGGTGGCTGGACTCTTTCCCTTAGAGATTTGGGAGGGACTTGGACTAGAGCCGCTGCTGCTCCTCCACACAGAGAGAAGCCTGCTGAGGTGGTTTGGACGTCAGGTTGAAGTGCCCTGGAGACCTCCCTGGGTAGGTCCAATCAGGCAGGGATCCCAGGGCATACTGGAGAGGTTTTGTCTCTTGGTTGGCTTCGCAACGCTTCTGAATTTTCCAAGAGACCGTGGAGAAGGTGGCTGGGAATAGGGAAGTCTGGGCCTCTTGGTTCAGGATGCTGCCCACGTGATGCAAACTCGGATAAACGATAGTGACTGAATTTGTAAAATATGAAGGAACTAATGAGGCATCAGCTGTGATGAGGGATGAGATTTTTCAGCCTTTTGTTGCAGCTTTGATTTTTCTCTCTTGTTTTATTTTTTTCAGGACGACCTCATTGAAAAGGAAAAAGCTTCATATGCCATTTCGGGTGGTTGTTGTGCCTTAGCTGCCATTCATTTAATGGGGAAACTCTATGTAGCCAATGCTGGAGACAGCAGGTGAGATTCTCTGTTTCATCACTCACTTCGGTTAAATTTTACACACGGAAACATGATAACCTTTTTTTTTTTTTTTTTTACAACTATGTTCTATCTCTGGTTACTGTCTCTCTCTGCAGGGCCATAATCATACGAAATAATGAAGTCATTCCCATGACTAATGAATTCACACCAGAGTCAGAGAGACAGCGGTTGCAGTATCTGGTATTATTTATCTTTCGTGTTCCACATGCCGGGTACATTTCACTCTCACCAACAGAGACATAAACTGGCTGCACACTTTTCTGTCAGCACAAAGAGGTCTGTAAAAAAAAAAAAAAAACTAAAGAGAATAAAAATGAGCAGTCACACTGAAATAAATGGATGTGCATCGGTTGCTTGTTTTAGCAGGCATGTGTAACACTGAGTCATAGCGTAGGTGGATGGTGTAGAGCCGTTTTTGCACCACAGGCCCACTGTCACACATGCAATCACATTGCCTGTTTTCACACTGATCGGCTGACAAGTAACTCCTTTCATTCTCCGATTTGGTGAAAAACCTTTCCAATTTTGTGTGACACAACCAGGGCTTCCTGAGGCCAGAGCTCCTGGGTAACGAGTTCACTCACATTGAGTTCCCTCGCAGGATCCAGCACAGCGAGCTGGGCAAGAAGATGCTCTACAGAGACCACACCATGACTGGCTGGTGAACACCGATGTCTTCATTAATCACATTTCTGACAGTGAAACACTTTTTCAACACTCAACTCTGCACAGGGGTTCAGGGCAGAGTGTAAAAAAGTCTAATTTTATTACATTTGCTTTTAAACAAGAAAGTTAAATCCTTAATGCGGTAGTTAATTAATAAAATAACCAGTATACCTGCACATTTGAAACAGATCATCTGAACTCTGTTGTCGCTTTGTTTTGTTGCTGTAGGGCTTATAAAACAATCGTAGAAGATGATCTGAAATTCCCACTTATATATGGAGAGGGGAAAAAGGTAAGTCATCGGTAAAAAGTTCAGTATATTCTCAAAGATGGGACTATGTTCTTAAAGATTAGGCTGATGCAATGTAATAACACGATTCCATACCCGTCTGTGGGAGTGTGAAACGGTGCTTTTCTTACCCTGTCTGAGCAGATTATTTTAGAAATGTTATTTTTAAAACTCCTAATTTTTCAGGTTATACAGTAAACACTGAACAGAAACTAAACTTCACCTAATAATCCCTCGTAAATGGATTTTTCTGGGAACTGAAGCACAAAAACAACACTGCAGTTTATTGATATATATATGTGTGTGTGTGTGTGTGTGTTTGCCCTAACTATGCATGTGTGTGTATGTGTGTGTGTGTGTGAATGCATGCTGGTGTGCATAGGCTCGTGTAATGGCAACAATCGGCGTGACCCGCGGGCTTGGAGATCATGACCTGAAGGTGTACAGCTCCAACATTTACATCAAGCCCTTCCTCTCATGCGTCCCTGAGGTGAGTGCCGGGAGTCGGAGTTAACCGAGGAGCATCCTCGGCATCGCTGTTTAAAGCCGCACGTCACACAGAAACTCTGCTACAGATTTCCTTTTTGTCTGTTTCTGTCTTTCTTATAATAAACCATTTAAAAATTCCAGCTCAGATATGTAAAAACAAGACTGTTAAGTTACTTTGTAACAGTCATTCTTTGTAGAAAATTCAGAAAGTTTGTCCTCTTTGGCCTGTTGGGAAAGGACTTGAGCGATGCCAAGGCTATGTCATCTTCCATATTTTGCGTATTTCCCCTTTTGTTTTTGTTTTAAGTCGGTGGTACATGCTGAACCAACTTCCGAATGGGTGCCGGGGACCAGCGTTTTTAGTGTTGAAGCCTGACAAGTGCACGTTTGTTGCTTCACTGATTTGTGTTCCCTTTGTAACATTTATCTACCTATGATAGAGGCCTTCTTTTCCTCTGAAAAAGCTTTTCATCATTTTTTTTTTTTGTTATGGATGATTTTCATGACATACATGCGCCTCTGTAGTTTTTGTTGGGAATTTCCTTTTAAAACTTACTCTGAAAGCTTCCACAACACTAGCAGTGAGATGCTGCTGTTGTCTTCACATGCAGTATATTTGTGTTTTATGTAAAAGTGGAAGCTTGGAAAGGCTGAACCCCAGCCTGCTCTCGCTCCTTAAATCTGTGAGAACGGTGCAGACGTAAGAAGGAAGTGAGCACACCTCTGCAGCCAGTTCCTCTTCTCACCTCAGCAACTCCATCTTATCGTAGCTGCAGCTCGCTCACCGTTGCAGTGTTTCAACTGTCTGTTGGCAAGTTTTGATAAGGAAGTTCCATGCCCAAAAACAGGCACGGTTTGATAAGGAAGTACACTTTTCTTTTAGTATTTCCATGTTAACAAAGGCCTTGTGGAGTTAACTAAACCATCCTCCACTTTCTCATTTCCTCTTCAAGCACTTCTCAGCTCACTCTCACAGGATTTACAGGACTGAAACTGTTTCTTGAGCTCGTAGCTCATCGGACAGTATCTTGCTTGTGGGAAGTCAAAAACATGACTGTTATGGTAAGAATGTGGCTGAGCATGAGCTGCAGCATCAAAACAGTGCGTACTTCCTCACATGCCACAAATACATTTGCTAATCCTCATCTGTTGGGTGCAGAATACATAGCGCGCCTCCTTCTCCATGACAGCGTGGCACGTGTAAAATGACTAAATAACAGTTTTGTTAATTGCAGGTAAAGGTTTATAACTTGGATGAAAATAAACACGGCCCTGATGACGTCTTAGTCATGGGCACAGATGGTCTGTGGGACGTGACGACGGACAAAGACGTGGCAGATGCTGTGACGGCGTACTTGTCGAGCTGCGACCCCTCGGATCCCATGAGGTATTCAGATTCTTAAATGAACTTCAATATTTATCCCCGACATGACCCAGTGTGTAAACATGATTAACATCAGTGGGGTGCTGTACCGAGTTTGTCCACTAGATGGTGCCAAGTACCACCTACATCCACTGTGACAATCTGCTTGTAGCGTATTTTAATATCTAAATGGTTAACTGTGTGTATTGAGTTTTTATTGATATGTACTTTCAATAATTATATGTTATCCCATTAAGACATAGGTTTTTTTTTTTGTTTGTTTGGTTTTTTTTTTTGTCAAGTGAATTGCTTCACTTCACAGCGCAGATGTCAAACTCTGGCCCGCAGGCCAAGTTTGGCAGACGGTGTAATTATAGTTGGCCCAAATGTCTGCAGGCAGATATTTAAAGCAGAATATATTGTTTAACACGTTGACTGGATTGCGAAATAAAAAAAAATGACTGTCATGTTTAGCCGACAGAGAGTACCGTGACGATTAAGGATTAGAAACGGCTATTTTTTGGCAATGGCTGAGCTGACTGTCAATCAATTATATTAGTACAAGAGTCATTACTTTATACAAATTCTTCTTGTGTGAAAACTTTTTTTTTTTTTTAAACCAGGTGGTAAATATGTTTATTTTTGCTCTAAAGTTGAACATTTTAACATGGAAAGTCAATGGTGAATGACTCACTTTTGCACCTCTAGTGGTCAGTCGAGGAACTGCAATACATCTTAGTTGAACGTTAGATGGTTGTTAGAAGTTAGATGAAGTTAGACGTCACACCGGGCCACCCATCCCAAAAATGCCTGAAGGAAAGGCAGAAAACAGGCCTTTTGTGGACAGCTGAGATGCAGAATATCTGTACATTTATGATGGCCTTTTACGCAGAGCCAACATTTGTATGTGTTCAGTATTTAGTTATTTATTGTATAGGATTAAGCTTTGCTTGTTCCAGATTAAATGTTTGGATAAGAAAATATCAAGGCTGGCCCCGAACTTTGCCCAATTTTTTAATTTTGGTCCATTGTGTGTTTGAGTTTGACACCCCTGACTTATTTTAATATAGCTAATATATATAGCTAATGAACAATTAATTAAAAAAAAAC
Source organism: Xenentodon cancila (assembly GCA_014839995.1). Lineage (NCBI taxonomy): Eukaryota > Metazoa > Chordata > Actinopteri > Beloniformes > Belonidae > Xenentodon > Xenentodon cancila. Next base: position 24,415,391 of record CM026203.1, on the reverse strand, counting down.
ATCTTTTAATGAACTTTGCTGCCAGTTACCATGTTGTTTATCTGGTGCTGCACTCTATTACGCATGTGCAACTCTTAGCAGTGATAAGAAGTTAGATTGATGTCACTTTGTTTGAAAAAAAAGTGACAATAGGCTGAATGTTTTTCCAACAATAGTTGACAATTAAATTCATTCGATAATTATTTTTCTTATCGTCTTTTGTCGACAAAATCGACTAATCGTTTCATTCCTGATCATGATCTGAGGACACGCAGCTCCGATATTTACTTGATGCACTTTTCCAGACTCGGGGATTATCAGGACGGCATTTAAGATTACAGTTTATCAGCGAAGCGGAGTCAGAAAGTCACGGGCAGCATAATCCGCCACTGTGCGTGTTTTTAAAAGTATGATTTTTCAAACACATACGAGACGTATTTAATCCTGTTAAAGAACTAAAGAAAAACGTAAACATCCACGTTTCAGTATTTCTGCCTTTGCCGTATTTAAGACAAAAAATGTTACATCAGTTCCCCATTTACTTTAAATCTGGGTTTAAAAATATCTCAATATTTGAATATATGATTTATATATTAGTAACCATGTGACATCATTAAATAGAAATGTATTTTTTGTGCTTTTTTTTGCTTAAGAAACACTGCAAGAAGCTTTACCAAAGAAACATTTTTCCTTCAAAACTCCCCCTTTAAATAACTATTTGAGTATTTTTACATCGTTTGGCAGGTACGATTAGTTAAACCTGGGACCTAAGAGGTCAGGTGTTCCTTCCTACCTAAAGTGACCATGTCAGCTTTCATTTCTACTGAATGGAAAAAACCAGCATATAAGTAAACGCATATTTATACTCACGGTGAATGTGTATTTTGTGGTTGTGGCTGTGCAACTAAGTATCGTAATGATTGTTTACACTCTCTGTCTTGTGTGTGTGTGTGTGTGTGTGTGTGTGTGTGTGTGTGTGTGTGTGTGTGTGTGTGTGTGTGTGTGTGTGTGTGTGACGCAGATATACACTGGCAGCACAGGACCTGCTGATGAGGTCACGAGGCGTGCTGAAAGAGCGCGGTTGGCGGCTACCCAATGATAAGCTGGGCTCGGGCGATGACATCACTGTGTTTGTCATCCCACTGGCCGGGCACGAGTCCAACACTTGACGAGTCCTGTCGTAGCGACCACCATGACGGGGCTGGGACTTCAGGGTCCTTCCCACATGGTCCCTCCAAGCTGTCAAAACCCTGGACGGATGAGGCGGTGGGGGGGGGGAAAGAAAAAAAAAATTTAAATCCAATGGAAGACTCGGGTCTAAACAGCACCTTCATTGACTCTCTTGATCAAACCCAGTTTCCTCTCTTTATTCAACCCGGGATGAGTCTCCCATCGCCTTTATTTGGTTTCAATTGTGCAAAATATCGAGCAAACACAAAAGAAAAGTTACATTATCGGAGAAGTGAAGTGTTTTTCTCCCAAACCTGCTGTTTTGTTATGGTTTGCAAGTGATCCTTGTAGTATTTTTGTTTCCTGTTTATGTCCAAAACTGGGTGATTGCTCAATTTTTAAAAGAAAAACTCCTGTTAATGCCACACCCACATTTTTACTTCACATTTCGGAAGAAGACAGTAAAAGGCTCCAACAGTTTCCCAGTCGAATACAGTGAGGTGGATTGCAACAGAAATTATAAGGAAACCAAAGAGACGCTGATTTGCTCTGACGATGGGAATCCTGTAAAAATTCATAAGTAACCCTCAAACAGTTAAAACAAACAACAATCGTTAAATATATGTCTGTACATGAAAGGAGCATGGCGGAAGTAAAAGCAGAAGAATGGACCTTTTTACAGCACCGAGCCCGCACACGAGAGGGTCGAGGCTGTTTTGCAGTATTTCCTTAGTTATGAAGTAATGAATGAAAAAAAATGACAACAGCTGAGGCACTTGAAGATTATTGCACATGCTTTGTGGTAACCTGTTGTTTTGTGTTATCTTTTAATTGAATGTGTTCATAAGAAGACTTGTTTTATTATCTCATAGCAAACAGAGCAGAGAGTTATACATGTGTTCTGTAAGGAAATGAATAAGAACGGGTTTTATTTTGCTTCTAATTGCATGTTTTCTTTGCCGAACCCTCCGAGGATACGAGGGATCGCTCTCTGTAAATGTGTTGCTATTGTACGATGTGATAAACGTCACACAACTATGCCTTATTAAAACATGTAAGGGACTCCAGAGTTTCTCTCTTCCAATGCACTAAATTTGATTGTCGTCGTAGAGGCAAAAACATTACATGCCCTCCATGTGTACCTCATACCTCTTTTGTACCATTTTTGTTATACCATGTTGTTATTTAGATTATGCATATATTTTTTAAAGAACTTTTGTTGTGGTGGTTGTTGTTGTTGTTGTTGTTGTAAGCAGTGACAGAAGTTTATTTTTATGATTTTATCCATAACTGTTGGTGAATCCTAAAACCAGAGCTACCGAAAAGTGTGGTAGAAGGACAAAATGTTCCAGTTCAGAAATAAATCAAGTTTTTTTCCCATTTTGTTTTGAATGTATGCTTTTATTCTTTTGTGTCATTAACTTAATTTCTCTGTTTCCGGTCTCTCGTCCTAAAGACGCCAACCTTTGCCGGATGCTGCCAGCTCGTGAGTCGATGCAGTTTTCTGTCTTGCAGTGAGAAAAATCGAAGGTCTCTTTGCTTATTATCTTTGAGAGTTCTAGTTATCTGCAGAGAGTTTCCCTACAAACAAAAGTTTGCTGCATGATGAATAGTTCCTCTCCTCAGTGCTCAGTGAAGTAATATAGTCCTGGCTTCTCCTTTATTTTTTTCATACATGGTCACAAAGAGGAAGGAGTTGAGGTAATAACCACGCTTCAAATTGAGACATCCTGTCTTCAGGGGCATCGTTTCAGACGGGGCATGTTCTGAAAAAAATAACCTTCGCTTGATGGCACAAGTTTTGGTCTCTGATACGACTTCCAACTCAAGATCTTTGAGGTGACGACCTTGTTGCTGTGTTTTGAGCCAGCCGAGTCTGAAAATATGTCGGTTAGCGAGGGCTCAGAGTGACATCACAGGGCCTGATCGGACTGGAAATCCCCGCCGTCAGAAATGTCACCCAGTTTCACATCATCCTGTGTTTGCTGCAGCTCCGACGCGGGTTGGTCTAAGCTGCAGACCCAGTCCTGAAAGAGCGCCCCCTTAAACCGGCTGCTGTAAACAAACGATTCAGTTCAGCCTTATTTATATGGTGCCGAATCACGACAAATGTCATCTCAAGGCACTTCAAAAATACAGTTTAACTTAACAGTTCAACTCAAATTCGATCTGTTTTTCTGCAACAGAATGTTCATAATTTTAGCAATATTACAAAGTTGACAAACGTCGCTCCTAGAAACCTGTTTAATATGAGAATCAACGGACAGATTCTGGTCAAGAATAACTCACCGGGTTTCTAACTGTAGTACTAGAGGCCAAGGTTATGTAATCTAGAGTAACTACATAGCTAGACGATATGTCCCTGAAGCACTCGGGTCCAAATACAGTACAATACTTTAATCTTATCTGAACTTCGCTGGAGAAAATTGAGGCGTTGTCCAGGTATTTATGTCTTTAAGACATGCTTGTAGTCAGACCAGATCATGAGTTTCCCCTGGTTTTAGGTATAGCTGATTATCATCAGCAAAGCAATGGAACTTTATGGCATTTTGTCTATATAATATTACCCAATGGAAGGAAATATAAGGTGAAAAGAATCGGTCCAAACACTGAACCCTGCAGAACTCCATGGCCAAGCCTGGTACATGAGGAAGACTTTTCCTCTATGTTAACAAATTGGAAGCTTTTAGATAAATATGACTTAAACCAGTATAAAAGGGATCATATTTCTCTTTCGGACCAAAGTCACTTATATATAATGTGCAACTCAGTTGCCCGAGCGAACCGTTTGCTTATGTGCAATCGGGGCGTGTTGATTTGTCTGCTTAAATGCACACAAACCGGACCTTTACTTTTGACAACAACTGAAATGCAAAGTATAATCAAGCATTGGTGTTATAAGAAATGAGGAAACGCAGAGATATTTCTTCTATTAATGCGTATTGGAAAGCCTTTTCAAGCATGGGCTGCATGCATGCGCTTCATATCTTCAGGCATGGCGAGCTTGATTTGAGCACAGGAAGCTTTCAGCGCTCAGGGGAATTCAGCAGCTGACAGTCGTTTTATATTTATTTAACTGTTTTACATTTTAATGTTTCTGTGAAATTATAACAGGGCATTGTTTTTATATTAATTTTCAATAGATTGAAAAAAAAAGAGGAAAAAAAAGGTTGGGGGTGGTCTATCTTAAAAAAATATTTGAATGCAAGACATCCTCCCATGTGAATTACGATCTCGTTAGTCAGACGATTAAATTTGTGTTTTCCAGCTTTAACGATACCATTATGCAATTAACTTGTCAACAACTTCAATCCACTTATCACTCATGCACAAATGGATTCTAGCGTGAATCCAAACATGACAAATATGGTCAAGTTTGGGTTTGATCAAAAATGGCTTTGAGAGAGCTGTTGAATATGATGTATAAACACTTAGATGCATACCAGTGCATGTCTGTGTGTGTGTGTGTGTGTGTGTGTGTGTGTGCGTGTGTGGGTGTGTGTGTGTGTGTGTGCGTGTGCGTGTGTGTGTGTGTGGCTTCTACACCAGAAATGTTACATAATACAATTAAGGGAAATCCAAAATACATCTTGTAGCCTGCAAAGAATTGGAAATTAGATATGAAATGAAGGGTAAAGGTTTCGTTTTTGCTGGTGAGAGCCACGCCCATCCCTCCTGTTGCACGGGTCTTCTTGTACTACAGATGATGTCATCCTTGACCGAGGAAGGGAGGGGGGGACCTGAGTGACTCCAGCAGCGACTGCAGCGGGTGGTCAAGTGAGGAAAAGTAACATAAAACAACACCGGAACAATTGACTCACGCCTTCAAAATAAGAGTATTAACATTTACTTTTCTTTTTTTTTTTCTTCTTTTTTTTTTAAGTTGGTAACATCTGTGTTAATCAAGACCACTGCAACATGTTATTATATTACAGCATTACAAAAATATGCAACAAAAAAGAGAGAACAAAAGAAAGAAACAAAGCATGTGAACAATGTTAAGACAGGAAAAATGATCAAACCAACCATACATTATCTATTTGTGTTTAGAGTCATGGGAGGAAGCTAGAGTACCTGAAAAAAAAAAAAAACACAACACGAGGAGAACCTGCATCACAGAAAAAGTCAAAAAAATGTCATTTTTTTTATCACTCTTTAAAAACATAACTTGTTTCTAATAACAAAATGTTGTGAATGTCTTTAACTATATTATCTTCTCCAAAAGAGCAAGACATTATATACCTTAAATTATCCCACATCTTCAGTTTCCTTTGGCTTCTCATGGTCTCGATGGCAGTCACCATTGAGGATGAGTATGGGTAGCCACATATCAACCAGTTATGGCTAAACTTCCTATTTGCTTTTGACCTTTGGGCTTTTTCTGACCTTCATGGCAGCTGGTATAATGTGTCTTTATGCCTGCATATGAGATATGATATATCTACAACTCATGCCATAACTGTAGTATGGTCTTGCTCATGACCTTTGCATACTTACCAGTGCTGTAAATAAGTACTGTACCAAAAGAAGCCAAGATAAGGCCAAAATGTGGCTTCAGCGTGGGCTGTAGCAACAAGGATCAGGAACATTTTGCCACATACAACAATATGATAATATGAGAAATCACCCGCTGTATGTATGTACTCAAATAACCACATTAGCTGAGATTAAATGTTAACTCTGTGCACAAGATAATCAAATCAAGCGTCCTTTTGATACAGGATTCAACTGGACTTTTAGGGTTGATGGAGTTTCTCTGGTTAACATAAGAATGCGGCTGTTTGGCATTTGTTTACAAGCAACTATATAAAAACACATAATATATTCTTCTCACAATCTTATTTAAATGTACATCAATAGTCAAAGTTGCTTGGTTGTTTGTTTGAATCAAGTTTGAATAACTGCGACGAGTTGCTGCTTTTATTTTGAAAGCACGAAGCGGACGCTGCTGTCGGTTAGTTTATTTAACTTTCTGCTGGTCTCGGTGGGAGGATGTTTGCTCTCCTCCTGCTCCGCTTCTCACCAGTCTCTGAAAAAAATTAGCGAACACTGCAGCAAGAAGTCCGTCTGTGCCTGTTTGTGTCAGAGACGTCCAGCAGGAATCAAGAAACAAGAAGCAAACCGGGATTTATATTTATAAAAACCTCTCATCCGGCTGGGGACAGGTAACTATGAAACGCAGTCTTAATGTCCTCATTTGTCTAATTATAGCTGACTTACTTGGCAGAAAGGACAAGGTGGTGGCTCGTCCTACTAATATTGTTGTGCTTTCGTGCTCGTTAGTAACGAAGTATCGTTAGGATGCTTGTTATTGTCGGGCTGTGTTGAAGTGCAACTGTTGATAGCTTCATAGTTTAAAAGTGACGGCTGCGACCTCAATGAGACTCTGGTGGCAGATGTCCAGACCTCCAGACCTCCAGACCTCCCCAGTTATTCCCTCTGGAAATACGACTTTTCCCCTCCAGCAAAAGTGACACTTTTCCTGATCCTGTCGAATCTTATTTTCAAAGTTTCATGCCATTATCATTTTAATAATCTATAATTAAGTATTAATTTTACAAAACCAAAAAGAAAAAAAACATCCCCATATACATATATATATATGTGTGTGTGTGTGTGTGTGTGTGTGTGTGTGTGTGTGTGTGTGTATTTATATATATACACACACATATATAAATACACACACACATATACATATATATATATATATATGTGTATATGTGTGTGTGTGTATTTATTTATTGATTTATTTATTTATATATATATATATATATATATATATATATATATATATATGTATGTGTGTGTGTGTGTGTGTGTATTTATTATTTATTATTTATATATATATATATATATATATATATATATATATATATATATATATATATATATATATATATATATATATAGAGGAGGTCATTTATAAACGAAAGATGAAAAATGAAGCAATAGTTTGGCGCCTGGAGGAGGTGTATTCCCGGTAGTCCTCCAGCCGGCATGTCGTCCTTCATCAGCTGCCGACCCAAGTTGCTGAGCAGAAGTGAATCATGATGTGACTGTTGTCTGGAAGCCGTGCTCTCGAAGCGCTGCCTCCGCCTTTGTGCCTGATCGTTCTGCTCTCCGGCTCTCAGCGGTTGACTCAACTCAGTCGTCCAGTCCTGCTTTCCCTCAGCCGAGCAGGAGTGTCCACCTTTAATTTTATAGTCCGGGCCTCTGCGAGAGCAGCCATTGAGCCAGTGGATGTTGGGACTAGCCTTCGTTATTGGAGCTCCCTGTTCAAGTCACAGTGACTAGGAAAACTAGATACAGGAGGCTTTAAGGATGTGATTTAAGAAATGTGCTGGTGTACTTACTTTTGGATTTGAAGGATAAAGTTGCAGGTAGCAGACAGACAGGTGAGCGTAAGAACGGCAGACAGGGAAAACCAGCTCTCCGAGCTCCGCCTGAAAATGTCTAGCTCCTTCTTGCCAACTTCTGAGTCACGGTTGTTTAATTCTCAGTGCAGGTAAAAAAACCTTCTAAAATCACACTGTACGATTTTAGGAAAACATGCCATCTGTGATCTTGTAAGTTTGCAATATTACTTGCAATATAAATTGCTCATAAATGGTAAATAGCCTATACAGATATATATATATATATATATATATATATGTATGTATGTATGTGTGTGTGTGTGTGTGTGTGTGTGTGTGTGTGTGTGTGTGTATGTTATTCCACATCAGGCATCTTATTATTGTTGTTGTTGGAATAAGACGCACAAGAAGTTTAACCTTACTTTTAAAACAAACATGTGACAGTCACTTAGTTTAATCTAAATCACCAAAGTCACGTACAAATGTTATTTAGTTCAGTTTTGCAGCTATAACAGCTTCAACTCTTCTGGGAATGTCCACGAGGTTTAGGAGTGTGTTTATGGGAATTTTTGACCATTCTTCCAGAAGCGCATTTGTGAGGTCACATTGATGTTGGACGAGAAGGTCTGGCTCTTAGTCTCCACTCTAATTCACCCCAAAGGTGTTCTGTTGGGTTGAGGTCAGGACTCTGTGCAGACCAGTCAAGTTCATCCACACCAGACTCTGTCATCCAGGTCCTTATGGACCTGCTTTGTGCACTGGTGTACAGTCATGTTGGAAGAGGAAGGGACCAGCTCCAAACTGTTCCCACAAAGTTGGGAGCTGGAATTGTGTCCAAAATGTCTTGGTATGCTGAAGCATTCAGAGTTCCTTTAACGGGAACTAAGGGGACACCTGATTCCGAATATTTGGACGGGTGAGCGAATACTTTTGGCAGTATAGTGAATCCACATTCAGGGCACAAATCTAAAACCACGTATGCAGTCCTAATTTTGATCGATCCGCAATCGTCGCCTGTTTGTCATATTTGGTCCGATAAAACGTTGTTTTTTTTTTGTTTGTTTGTTTTTTTTTATTTTAATTCCGGTGAAGCCGTCTAAGACGGCTGATGTCGTGGACTGTCTGCTCTGTTTCAGTGTCTCTGAGTTGATGAACTTTGGCCCATTTCTCAGGCTGACTGGCTCGGGCGTGGCTAATTCTTGACTGCCTTCAGATTTCTAGTTTTAAGCTTATTAATAATAATAATAATAATAGAAATACTGTCAAAATCTCAGGAAATGCTTCAAGTCAAAGTCCAGTGTTGTTTTTTATCCTTTTCCTCTGTTTTGAAGACTTTATCTGCAGCAAGAGCAGGACGGAGCTACTTGACAGCTACAGTAATAAAACCCACAAAAAAAACCAAAAGTGAACTTGAGAACTAACTTGTTATTGTTGACATGTGTAATTTGAGGTCTCAGTGAGAACACTGTGGCACATGAAAGGAAAGATGCAGCGCTGGGAAGCCCGTTTGACGAGCAAAACAATCCTTGAACCCATTTCCTGGCAGATGTTTGCAGGATGGAAGAACATGAAAAGCCATCATCTCAGAAACAACAGGCCATTTTTATTAGTCGACCGTTTGTCCCTGCTCAACATTGTTGTTGATATTAAACTCGCATGAAGACCGAAAGGCGGCTCACCTCATTGGCCGGGGTCACGCTCTGCTCCGCGTTAACGCGGCTCGGCTTGTTGCATAACTCTCGGTGGCCCCCTAAGCCTCAAGAAACCTCCTCGGAGGAGAGGAGATGGAGAGGAGATGGATGCGGTGTGTTCAGCAGACTAGAGCAGGGCTCTCGTGACTAAACGAATTGTCCCCGACATTGTTCTTCAACAGTCAAAGTATCTGATATAAACATTGGATTGTTGCTTCCTGGTGCCTGACAGCTTCCGCCAAAGTTTGTCCGTCATCTTTTAAAAAAAATGAATAATCCGTTTGGTTTTCAATAAAATGGTAAAGAAGTCAAACATTCCTGGATGTTTGTGTTAAATTTATTTACATCGTTTCACAGCAGCCAAACCAAAAGCTCTCTGTTGTGTCTCCACGTGAGCTTGCACGTAAAAGCTGTGCGGTGTGCGGTGCGTTTTTGCCGGGGAGACGTTGCAGGGTTGTAGAGCCGGTTTTGGTCCGAGTACGCCGGAGTCTGAGGAGTTTGTAAACCGGTACCACAGCGTGTTCCCAAACCGTTCTTGAGAAGACCAACTGGTAGAAGGTGACGCATCAGTGCTTCACTGTTTGCGATGCTGTTGATGTCAGATTTAAAAATCCTCGGGGATGAGTTTGATCCCGGTTGCTGAACTTCCGCTACTGTTATAACAATAGAAGTACTGTTAATAGAAATCTGCTCTTGCGTGTGTTTTTGTTGATTTCTATTATAGCTTCATCACTTTTTTTTAACCCATTTTAATGCCTGACATATAAACTAAAACACAAAAAAGTCCAAATTTGTATTATGTTGTGTATTAAAATGAAAAACTTTTTCTAAATAACAAGTTGGTGTCATTACGAATGTATCAGGTCATTTTATGTCCTTTTTAATTTAATTCTTTTGCATTTAGTTTGTGTAGATGGTGGAGGTAGAAGAGAAGTCTAAAGTCCAGATTCAAAGTGGGGTTGTTGTTTTTAAACTGAATAATTGCAGTCATGTTTGAAATCATTCATTTAAACAGAAGAAACTAGAAATGACAAGAACAGCCCCTCTTTGATTGTTGTTGTCATTTGTTTTTTTGGGGTTTTTTTTTTTTATTACAGGATACTCCGGCTTCCTGCCACAGTCCAGGAATGTTAGTTTGATTGATGATTGTAACCTGCCCGCAGGTGTGAGTGTGGACATGTGTGGTTGCGATGGACTCGCGACCTGCCTGTAGCGAGCTGGGAAAGGTTTCAGCAGACCCCCCCGACCCTGTACAGGATGAAGCTGGTACAGAAAATCAATGTAGTGATTTCAGCCCTCGATACAATATTGGATCGGATTATTCCTAAATCTGTGATTCTTCTCTACCAGTACGTGGAGATGTTCCTTCCCAGGCCTCCAATGTTACTGCCACCGAGGAGAGAAGTCACTGATCCGCTTTAACGTAGTGAATCTTCATGCGTTTGTGTCGCCTTTCTTCGTGTCCCAGCTCCGATGATGTCTTTCCAAACAGGACTGCAGCCAAAAGCCCCCTCCCTGATTCCACAGAACAGGAAGTGGAGTGTTTTGTTTCACAGGGTGAACCTCTGAGCACCCCAAACCCCCCCCAAACGGACTCTGATCCCGTCATTCTCTGACGCTCTGGTCCATTTCGGCTTTCTCTGGAAAGCACAAGTCGCTGTGACATGTCTTAAATTAGTATTTATTAATATTTAAAACCCACTTAAAGGAGAAAATCAGAAGCTTTTCCTGGTTAAAATGCAGCTTATTTGTCTTAAAGCATGCAAACATAGCAGGAGCGAGCAAACCATTAAAAAAACGAAAAACAACCAAAGTTTTCGGCATTTGATGGTAAAATCTCTAGAGACAAATAAAGCTGAGGAGGTAAATATGATCACAGTGTAAAAAAAAAATGTCTTACCATCAATCAAAGTAAGACCCAGAATAGATTTGATTTAAACCAAAGCTTACTATGGAAATAGAGCTGAGAAATATTTACTCACTCATCCTAGTTTGTCTTTTCAAAGTTTGCAACCGAACCCAGTCATTCACCCTTTTTATATAAACTGTTTATAGAAGAGAGGCTGCCGTCTGTGTGCTGCTTTATTCTTAACCTTTCAGTCTTCGTAACTTCATATAATCCAGATGTTTGTCGGGGTTTAAGTGTGTTTTTTTTTTTGTTTTGTTTTTTTTTAACCCTTCCAGTCTCTGGGTTTTCTATACTGGCAGTCAGGAACTGTTTTGTAGACATGTGTCGTCACTATTCCCTTAACTGACCAAGAAATCAGTTGGATTTACTCAGAATTTCGATTTATCAGAGCAGATGTCAGCGGATCAGAAGTCAGACCCGACGAGCCAAATTCAACCAGCCGTTCCACCTCTACACCCCGTCGACTCCCGCAGGTGTGTGCACGCAGATGTGTGAGATACACAAGCGGATTTACAAGCACGAGAGGCATCAAACGTGCAAAAATTCAAAACTAAAAAGCAAATATGTGTATGGAGGGGTTACCCCGCCTTGCTGTCGCTTTTTTTAAAGGTGAACCATTTGATCTTTTTGTTTGTCTCTTTCAAAAGTTGGCACAGTTTACTGAAGCTTTGATGCAACGTCTCTGGTATTTATCGAAGTCCCGCAAGCATAATTTTTGATCACTGGTTGGCTGCGGCGTATTGAAAGTATTTGTGATGGTATGCGATTAAAAGCGGGCGTTGAGCCAGGCACAGCTCCGAGGTATTTTACCCGCAGCGTTGGTAGATGAATTTTTCCCGATAAGTGGGTGCCCTCATGAAGAAAATTGCTGTCAGGACTGTCTGGCAGAAAGTGGATGAGGTGAGGAGCCTGGACGGCGACGTGCCCAGCTGCTGCCAGGCAGCAGGGCTTCAGCTCATCCATCAGCTGCACCCCCAGCTCATCAGCACAGCCTCCACCCCACCCGGTTCATCAGGCCTCTGCTCTGACAATACCGCCGAAACATTTTCTTCAATTTTCTGTAGTTAAAATATTCTGGCTTTAATTTCATTACAAATTACACACAAGCTCAGAAGTGACTAAATCCCAGAGGCTTTTTTTCAGATTTATGTCTCGTTTCCAATAATCGAATCAAATCGAATTAAGGTAATTTCTGTATCCCTTTACAATAGCCAAAAGGTACCCAAAGTGCTTTACATGAAGGTCCAAAAACAATAGCCTACATAAAAGGGATAATAAGAACCGACGTGTAAAAATAGTTAATAAAAAAATATGTAAAATTATACATAAAACCAATATAAAATATAAGGATAAGTGTATAAAATGACCTGAGGAAAAGTTTTCTCCAGTGGCGGTCTAAAACCTGACTAAAAGAGTGGCTCTATGAAAGTAATGAAAATAACAAAAACAACAAAAAAACAACAATTCTTATGTTTTCCTCTTTTGAAAATATTCCTTAACAAACGAAGCAACTGGACTTATCAAAGGGAAAGCTGCGTAACGTCCTGCACCATCTCCTTCTCCTCGTGAGGTGCAGAGTTGGAAAACGGGCCGAGCAGGACCCTGTTGGCACAGCCCTTCATGTCCGAGCTCGTCTCCGTGCCCCTCCTCTGCGCATCGGCTCATGTGTCCTCTGTATTTCATGCAGCTTTGTGGCTCAGGTTTGGCATTGAGAAACCAAAGCCTGCAACCACAGTTTTGTCTGATATCCCAGACATTGTACAGCCGTCCCTGAGGTGAAATGCAACGCAGCTCTGTCGTATACGTCCACAAAGCAAGAGCAGGAACAAGTGCTTTAAGACTTTGTGCTGTTCTTCTCAAATTCATTTTAATATCATTAGTATAGAAGTGCAGCGTCTCTTAAATATTCTTTGTTTTTTTTACACGTCTGTAAGAGTTTCTTGTTCGTCTTCCCGCAGAGATGGCAGCCATTCGGAAGAAGCTGGTGATTGTCGGGGACGGAGCCTGTGGGAAAACATGTCTTCTCATTGTTTTCAGTAAGGACCAGTTTCCTGAGGTCTACGTCCCGACAGTGTTCGAGAACTACATCGCTGATATCGAGGTTGACGGAAAACAGGTTTGTAGTTTTGGCAGTAAAGTAAGCAGCGTAAAGCCGCGTCGTCCCTTACGCAGAAGGTTTTTCAGAGCCTTTGAGGCACCAGTTCTCACATTTCTGACATAAGTTTGCTATACGTGACTGCTTTCGCCGATACCTCTGTCACCCCGTGTCTAGCTGACGTATAGTCAACCGTAGAGAGCGTTTTCCTGAGGTCAACTCTGGGCTTTCCTGACAGCTTCTCCAAAAAATGATTGTAGAATTCACCTGTTTCTCAAAGCAGACACGATTTTTACTTATGCACAACCTTGAGCCTGAGTGGAGTTAATACAATAGAGAAGCAATACAAAGGTTGTAAAACGTCCCCTGCAGTTCCTAGGAATGTGGAAATGAGCTGTAGAGACCACCCTCTACTACACTCTTTTCTTCCAGACTGGAAACAACTGGTAACATTCCTGTTGTAAAGTTGAGCATTTCACGTGGGGGTCTGGAGCGGGGGGGGGGGGGGGGGGGGGGGGGGGCATTGGTTTGCTTTTGGGGCAGGCAGAGCAGCTCGCTCCAGCAACTGTCTTTGACATATTTGCGTTGGTTTGGAGGATGCCAGTTACACACAGATGGTGTCCAAGACCGGACTTTCGGATGATGGAGAAAACTACCTCCGGAAGTGTTAGTTGTGAGCAGAGCTTTTTCATTAATTACCCAAATTTGGTTGCCGGTGATCTCAGACATGAACAGGGTAGCAAAAGCTCTTTGAGAGCAGGTTATCCTGACACGCCAGCCTGTGGAAACAGATTAAAGCGCCATTAAATCTATTTTCCACACTATCACTTGTGGGTCCTTTCCTGCCTAATTGCAGTCGCAGAGCTGTGATTGGACAGGGCGGTGTTGTTTATGTTTGGGTCTGATGAACCGTTATAAAACCATGTTTTTTTTGTTTTTTTTTTTGTGGGGGTTTTTATTTTTTGAGTCAGTCCTACTCAGGAGCGCGTGGGACATCTTGAATCTGAGTCATGGGGAGTTGTCCAGAGGTTTCTGGATGTCTGAGCTGTAGATGGCTTGTTATGTCAAAAGGGTTTCGCTCTCTCAGTCTGACCATCGCCGCAGGATCAACTCTTGACAAAACAGGAAATGACTCTACTTCCTGGCTTCCTGTTCAGACGGGGAACAGGGATGTCTCCCCACAATCCCCTCCCTCCCACAGGACCCTCCTCCTGCTGTTGCCTGATAAGTCTTTCATTTCCTCTCCTTGTCCTGGTTGCACTTGGATGGAGGGAGGCAGGGAGGCGTTAACTGTTGTGTTCTGGATAGTAAATATAAAGTTTGCAATCTCTAATTGTCATCGGTCCAGAAGCGGCTGCTTGAGTGCGAAGTCCTTGCAGGATGGATGCCCCATAGGAATCCGTCTTACACGGCTCGCTTAGATTAGATTTGGGTTCATCCCATAAATTTACCTCGAGATGCAAAACGTTCTCTCTCTCACACCTTCAGTCGACTGGGAAGATACTATAAATAGCTGTCCCCCCCCCTTCCCCCCCCCTGCATCTTACAGCCAGTCCAGTGGGAACACAATGATCTGGTTGCTCATGCAGTCTCAACAGTCTTCAGCCACCTCCCTCTCCCCACTTCTGCCTCTGCAAACTTCTATTTTAGGCCTGTTGACGGATTCTTGTGCTCGCTGTGAGCATATCAGAATTCACCCTCATTCTGTAAAAAAGTTTCAGTACTAAAACTTGGTGAAAGTCCTCTTTACAAGTCAGCAGAAGAGCAAGACATGGTTGTTAGTCCCTGCACGGGGACAGGGGGTATCTAGTTTGATGCTGGCTAATCTCCCACTCGCCCTAATTGAATTAATCAGCAGCGTGATGGAGCGTCCACTTCCCAAGTTCATCTCGTCCACACCGACGGTGTAGCAGACTTGTGAAGCTCTGATTAGGTCAGGCGCTACCCTTAGAGATGATAAAAATGTCTGTACCCAGAATCCCTGCAAACAGAGGATGTGTTTCAAAGGTACTTGTGGCAAGAAGAGAAGAATATTCTGTAATGTTGACTTTATTTGCTTCCTCGTATTTGAAGCACTGGCCTTTGGGAAATTTATTCCGACATTCCACACGTGTCAGGGTATATGTCATCGTTCAAAGTCACGGCGCTCTGGGCATGAGAAAAGAAACTCCATAACTTCTGCTGTTGTGACAAGGTGAACAGTCCATCTGGATCAGTGGGCAACATTATGTCAACTCTTTATCCACGAGTAATATTTAGTCTCCAGCCCTTACAGTGAATACACACTTTCAACAAAAGTACACAAATGAATGAGTCATGATTATAATAGGCTGTCAGAATAGATGCATGCTGTTTCCAAAATAGAGATAAATCCACCTTCATGCACAGGAAATGTCTGTGTGCTTTTCTTACTCACGGGTTTTTGTCCTCCAGGTGGAACTGGCGTTGTGGGATACCGCAGGCCAAGAGGACTACGACAGGTTGAGGCCTCTGTCCTACCCCGACACGGATGTCATCCTCATGTGCTTCTCCATCGACAGTCCCGACAGCTTAGGTGAGGAACTGAGCTGAAGAGGTTTGATTTGTACATCGTTAGCGGTAGAAGCGGGAGAAGTCGGTCTGCATTTAAAAAAAACAAAAAAAAACCCACACATGGCTGCAGAAGTACAAAGAAACCCACGTGGGAAATGATAAAACATGTAGCTAAAACTGTGTAAATTTATTTTATTAACATATTAAATTACCCTTTGCAATTGGATTCATTTTATGAGCTTTGTAAGCTGCTCAGTAAATGGTTTAATGGACTTGGTGGGAACGAGGATTAGAGCAGCTAAAAACATCGTTGCCCCGAGCGGTCTGCATAGCGATCCATCATGAGAAGTGTTCTGCTCCATGACTTGGCACTGCTTGCGCCCCGCTTTTTTTTTTTTTTTTTTTTTTTCCCCCTTCAGTATTGCAGCTTACGTCTTTTCTCTTCCGGGACAGAAAATATCCCTGAGAAGTGGACACCTGAGGTGAAACACTTCTGTCCCAATGTTCCCATCATCCTGGTGGGGAATAAGAAGGACCTGAGGAACGATGAACACACACGGAGAGAGCTGGCCAAGATGAAGCAGGTACGAAGGCCCAAAAGCAGTGGACAGATATGGCTGTTCATGTCTTAGGCCGGATATACTCAGTCTTCCACTGAAGGATCTATTAAAAGGCTCTTAAGGAACTGGAAGCATGAAATAAAAACCATCTTAGGGGCTTAATCTTTCTGTTAGTAGTTACAGTAATCTACTAAGTTTGCCCTAATGTTTGTAAATGTTTTTTATTATTATTTTTTGTCCTGAAACTGTTGGAAAATGCTACGCTTGTGTCATTCCAGGCTTTAGACATAAAACAAACATGTGTTGCATCAGATCAAAATGGTTTGTGTCCTTACTGTATAAAGATTTTTTTTTCTATGCCAAGATGCTGACATAAAGATACAAACTCAAATGTAGATTATCTTAAAATAATATTTATATAACTAACAAGTCAAAATCATGGTTTTCTTGTCCCAGACATGTAGGTCCCATAACCTTGCAGCTTTTATTTATTTTCTCTGTTCAACCCTGCAGGAGCCAGTCAAAACAGAGGAGGGCAGAGACATGGCCGGCAGGATCAGTGCTTTCGGCTACTTGGAGTGCTCCGCCAAAACGAAGGATGGAGTGCGGGAAGTGTTCGAGATGGCCACTAGAGCGGCGCTGCAGGTCCGCAAGCACAGGAAGAGGAGCGGCTGCACGCTGCTGTGAGCAGTCCCAGACGGCATCGATTCAACTGACCAAAAGGAGGAAAAACCAGATGCGTTAAAAGGACTGACCTGTTACCAAATGGATCTTTGTACTGTAACTCGCATTTCCCAGAAACAGGCCGGCAAATGAAATGAATGCAAACATAAAGAAAAGGACTTTATTTAGACCAGGGTTAAAAAAAAAAATTGATGTTTAAGCTCCCCCATTGATTTGCTTCCCTACCAAATCTCTCTTTAGATATTGTTTTTTTTTTTTGTTTTGTTTTGTTTTTTTCTTCCAGCTTTGTTTATCCTTGTAGTTGTAGTGAAACAGCGATGTGGTAGGTGCACATGTGTGTACAGCGTAAGCTCGAGCAACAGCCGTCCTCCATGGCTACGATAGTCTTCATGTGTCGGTTATCAAATTCTGTTGATAAGTGTAGCAGTTCTGATGGCAAAAGAAAGTTAATACCTATTGATCATAAGCATTAGTGCCTTTTTTTCATCTTTTGAGTTTGTTCACCACCATCTGTAGCGCTCATGTTTGTCAGGTTCAGCTGTAGAACATTTCAGCGGCTCATTTCACTCAGTGCTGTCATGGTGAAACCTGAGCAAAGCCATATCCAAGGCCTTTCAGTGCCGGCGATGACTCGTCCGGCAAGACAAAAGGTTGCTTGTGTCACTTTTGTAGACAGGAAACCTCACCTCTCCCCCTGCATTCTCTATTTTCACTCCACTCACAATGAGGGTTTAAAAAGAAAAAAGAAAAATAACAAAACCAGCTGCTTTTGTGGTTAATAATCAGCGAAGGCGGTGAGCTTACTATTCTGCGTCGGATTAGTCACGTAGCGCCCCTCCCAGCCGTTGGCAGCGGACCACGATGGTGGTGGGAGAAAGCGGGCGGTGCAAACAAGCCAGTGTCACTCAACTATGCACAAAAGCTGTCGGAAACAACAGAGAAAACCTTTAAAGAGGCGACAGGACGTCTGTGTGTGACACGAGTTCACATCTTCTGCTTGTACACAAGTGAGCCTACCAATAACGCCCACTGCTGGAATTGGAGTGTTTGACCAGTTTACCCAGTCATTCATGGAAATCACGTCCTGTTAGACTGTTGCACATTTCCAGTCGCACAACATTCTTTGCATGTCTGAGAAGAGCTGAGACGCGGTAACGGTAAACATATCACTAAGAGCATGTACTGCGCTGCTGCTGCTGTTGTTGTGTATGCACATGAGTTCCAGCTAAATCAACTTGTCCTTACAGTGTTCATGCATGCGTGTGGGGAGGAAAAAAAACAAACAAAAAAGGGTCTTTACTGCGTGCACGAACATACACACAAGCACTAACATGCACACGCCAGTGGGAACAGCTTCTGCTCAGTGTTGTGTGACTTTTCTTTCTCTAGAAGTATTTGAAATGACAGCTGAAGCAGATTTATATGAAGCTTATTATGATAATGCTTTGTAAACGGACGGTGATGTGGTGAAAGTCAGCTCTCAACATCAATAATAAACTATTTTTGAGACAAGACAGACCGGCCTCCTCGAGCCATTTAAAAAAAAAAAAAAACATGCAGACAGTCCAGGTTTTCAGCAAATGACTGCCGTTCAAGACAATAATGAAACAAAAGGTAAGTTTATTTGTACGGCACATCTCAGCAACAAGGCAACCAAGATGCTTTACAAAGTGGAAACATGGAAAGTAAAGAGGTATGAAAAGAGTTACAGTGCAGTGGAACAATAAAGAAAGGTTAAACTTCAGCTACAGTTACAGTTTAGTACTAAAAAGTGACATTATTTAAGTCTACATTTAAATAATTCAGTCAAAGGCAGCTGTAAACACATTAGTTTTTAACCTGGACTGAAAGGAAGTGAGGGTTTCAGCATTCCTGCAGTTTTCTGGAAGTTTGTTCCAGATCTGTGGAGCATAAAATCTAAATGCTGCTTCTCCATGTTCTGATTCTGGGGAACCAGAAGACCTGAGAGGTCTGGATTTGTTGACAACAAGTCTCTGATGTATTTTGGTCCTAAACCATTGAGTTGGTTTTTAAACTAACAGAAGTACTTTTAAAGTCTAGTCTCTGAGGTACAGGGAGCCAGTGTAAGGACCTGAGGACTGGAGTGATGTGGTCCACTTTCTGAGTTCTAGTGAGAACTCGGGCCGCAGCTTTCTGGATCAGCTGTAGCTGTGTGATTGACCTTGAAGACACTGGCAGTAATCAATTCAACTGAAGATAAACAAGTGGGTGAGATCCTGCTGAGGCATTAGTCCTTTGATCCAGGCGTCCATGACTACATCCAGATTTCAGGCCTCATCGATGGTTTGTAGCTGTGATACCTGAAGCTGTGTGCTGACTCTTAAAACACTCTTCCTTTGGTCCAAAAACAACTACTTCAGTTTTGTTTCTGTTCATCTGAAGAGAATTATGGCACATCCACCCATTTGGTTTGGTCTATGGATCTACTCAACGCCCGCATGGGCTCATTGTCTGCTGGTGACACTGTAATGTTGTAATGTCAAAAGACGAGGATGTGCAATACAATGTCGTTCTTTAGTCCCTTTATCACAGACGAATGAAGAACCGGAGCACTGCTTGCAGAGTGATAAACTGTGATACATTTCATTGGTCTGGCTCATTGCTTTTTACTGCAGAAAAAAACCAAAACTTTTGTGCAGCTATCATATGATCTAATTATAATAATCATAATGTAGGGAAATGCCTTTCACGGCGCTCAAGGTCATTATCCAGATAAAAGCAGACTTAAGACTTAAAAAGTCTTGTTTAAAAGACAAAGAGTAAAAGGAAACAATTACGCAGACTAATTCATTTTGCCATCCGTGATCACGGTTTGCATGTTTAAGATCCAAGCTTGGAAAGTTTCGTGTATGAAGATGCATTCTCAAAAGATAAATGCTGAATGACAGGAACACACGCCTAATTTTCTATGTCTGAATGCAACAAAATGTTTTACTGTTGCTGAGGACGTGAGAGAAAATGTTAATGCTCGTCCTCCATCCAGGGTCCACGTACCGCTGGAGGCGCTGGCCTTCTCTACAGGACCTGCAAAAAAGTAAAAATATTGTTTCCCAATTCCTCTGTGAATGATTATCATTATTACATCACAATTTATCATTATTTTATCATTGTTATAAAAAATGAACGTATTGTTCCTGTCTCATCCGAACCGAAGTCAAAATCGTACCAACATTCAGTCTCTGATTGACAGGAGGAGCATTGCTTTGTCTAAATCATCGTCCTCATCTTTGATTTTCGTCAAATCAAATCCAGTGTAGGCCTTCATCTCCACACAGTAGTTGATGAACCTACGAAGAAAAATGACAGATAAAGCATTGTTTTAGGGCGAGGCAAGCGTAACTATATACCATTCAAACCGCTTTAAATAAAAAAAGATTATAAAGTGCATTAAAAAGTAAATGTGTTTAAAAGCAGAAGAAAATAATTAAAGAGAGACAGACGTACACGGACAGACATTTGCTAAAAAAAAGGGGAGTTAAAGAGAAAAGACTTTACCCGGGTTAAAAAAAAAAAATCATCTTTACTTAAAATGATCAAATAGTGTTCAAAATAATAACTTTAAAAACCTCTAACCCTTCAAGACAAACGAGATAGTTTAATGGGTTCAGTGCTCCCAGAACGCTGTGGTAGATTTTTACAATTCAAAAAAATATCAAATATTAAATCTCAAATGTCGTATTACCAAGATGGTTTATACTAAAATAATAAATGTACGTGAATTCGACGTGACATGTGTTTGTTGAAAAATGGCAGCAGTTTGAAA
The DNA here is from genome assembly GCA_014839995.1 of Xenentodon cancila. Classification (NCBI taxonomy): domain Eukaryota; kingdom Metazoa; phylum Chordata; class Actinopteri; order Beloniformes; family Belonidae; genus Xenentodon; species Xenentodon cancila. Next base: position 24,394,631 of record CM026203.1, on the reverse strand, counting down.
TACTGCGGTTTTTTTAAATGGACTTTGTTGAACAGATTATATGTGACACTGGTTAGACTTTTTGGAGCTAAAACAAACCCAAGTGTATCATGACATGGACAGCAAAGCACCAAAAGAGTCCTTTTTGTACAATTTTTAAGGACTTTGCTCAAGACATGCAGCTGACATGCGGAAATGCCTCCGGACTCCGAGGAAACGTGTGTTTGACTTACTTCTCCCAGATGGGCTCCGTTTTGAGGATCAGCGGGTTCCCCACGACTATAAGCAGGGACTTGGCTCTTGTCAGCGCCACATTGAATCTCTATAAATATATAATACAAGATAATATATTTGTACATGGGGAAAAAAAGAAGTTGTCACGTCATGTTAATACACAACGTTTTGCTTAATTTTCAGTAATAAAGAAATAAAGCGGTAACCTTTTCATTCGCTAGGAATCCAAGACAAGAGTATTTGTCCATCTGAACATAGCTGCTACGGACTGTGGACATGAGAATGATGTTCCTCTCTTGTCCCTGGAACTCCTCCACACAACCCACCTGATTCCATGAACGGAAAAGCAAATGCAAATACGCCATGTTGAAGTGAAACTGTACAATATCCAAACATTATATAATTGTCAGTTAATCTAAATAGCTCGGTTATTTAATCATTTTTCACATAATGAATTTACAGCAGCCTTGCTCACCTTGAGGTCTTTGAGATCACTTAATTTCCTCAGGTCAGAGACCGACTGTAGAGCCGCCTTCAATTTCTCCACCTGTTTGAAAAGTGAGGATGGTTTTGATGCCTGGTTACAAACATCCTACAAAAATTCCCTTCATGCTTTGAGACAAATATACATCATGCAGCCTCACTTGTTTCCTGTAGGGGGTGATGATGCCGATGTCTTGTCCAGAAAGCTCGGGCAGACCTTTCTTCCCTTGTGTATTTATCAGCTTCTTGAGGTACTGGACCAGGACTTCAATCTCTGCTACGTTGAAGAAAGATGGACTGCTGGCCTCTCTCTCATCTTTCCCGATCACTCCATGGAAGATCACAGGGAAATTCTGCATTGGTGGAGAGAACGCAGTTGTCAAGTTACTGTGCTGACTACGGTATGATTTACACGCAGGTTGTTGATGGACCCTAGGTGAGACTGAAAATGAGCAAAAGAAAAATCAGGATGGTTCAAACAAACACTCACATGATGTTCTTTAAGTTCACAAGAGTCTTATAACAGATATAAAATGTCAGGAAATTTCTTATGTTGGAGGTCTCTGTTAAACTGGAAGCAGGGCACAGTTGTCATGGCAACTTGATTGGATAGTTTGCTTGCTTTTACTTTTATGTGCCTGAGTTTATGTGGTAAATACAGAAAAACAGGTCCAGGTGGTGCAAAACAAGCCCCAGTCGTCCCTCCTCCACCGCCTCAACTGACAGTAGATATGAGGTGGTTCTGCTGAATTGTTGTATTTCGTTTTGGCCAAACAAGTCCACGACTGCATAACTTTAGGGTAAGTTTACTGTGATTGGCAAGTGTCTTGGACGTTTTCCAGTTGTTTGGAAATTATTTTATAACCTTTTCTTTTATTTCTGTTCATTACCTTCCCTTTTTTATTTCATATATAAAAAAAAAAAAAAAAAAAAAAGCAATTTAATCCGGTCAATCTTTTACTTTTCTGTCATTATATAATTATTGTACCTGAAGATGACTGAAGGGTTACAACATAATAATGGGCACACCTTAGTGGGAAGGTCATCCCATCCGCAGTAGGTCTCTCGCTCTGATTGAGAAACCGCTGTCAGTTCATCCTTATAAAACTCTTCGTTGGGGATTTTCAGAATTGCGCCATGAGATCTGAGAGGAGAAAAATTACAAAAACAGTAAAAATGCAGATTTGCGAGTCAATCCAGCAAGTAATGCGCTAAACAGGTCAACGAGCAATAACTGACAGTCGCACCTGTAGTTCTGCAGAAGTTTGGTGACAAAACGTTTGTCAGAGCCTTGGTAAAATGTGTTTTGTCCCATCAGCCTCTCCAACAGAGAAAGCCCTGCAGAGAATTCACGTGACATTACTAGATCACCACTTTAAACTTGATCCATAAAAAACGGCTACAAACAACTAAAACCACAGGAGTCGATACGACATCACAACAGAAGATAACGTCCTTATCTTACCAAGGCCGTAGTCTTTAGCATAAGAAGAATGAATTATTGGTCCCAGCTGCTTGGGATCTCCTGCCAGCACCAACTGTCCCTTCTTTTCACAGATCAGACCTGTGAACAGACCAACCAATCATGACGCGCCAGATTTACCACTAGTGATCATTTTTAGATATCGACTCAATCCAACACTGGCTGAGAAAACGCAACGTTTAAGTTGCAAATCAGTTCTGCATTTAACTCTGAGCTTCTGTGTGAACTTTGGAAGTTGTAAAAGCTACTGTATGACATTTGGACAATGCCATGTTTTACTTTTTAACCTTTTGAAATGGCGATCTACACTTTTGCAGTGATTGGTTTGCAAAACCAGGAACCACAAGCAACAGATGGCACCCAGGGACTTCCTATCTATTCAAGTAGAGAGCAAAACCGTCTGCTTTGTTAATAGAAAACAATTATTTTAAAAATTCTCTAAAAAAAATACTAAGATGTGATCGAAAAAGATCTAATATTTAGTAATCAAGCACACATGCATCACACACACAATATCTTGTACTCTAATGTACTCTTTTCAAAAATGTTTGAAACTGTAGTTTTGAACAAGTGAAAGACTAAACTTTTTTCTGATGAAGGATTCTGTATTCACCTGCAACAGCAATAACACACTCTGGCTCTGGGGCTTGGCCTGCCTCATCCACAAACACGTGTGAGAAATGGCCCTTTGGGACCCCAAAAGTCACAAGTCTGAAGTACAACAACACAGAGATAAATGCTTACTACAGCAAAAGTGCATATCAATATCACAAACAACATCGAAAGCATGACTCAATTCACAAAGACTGTGAAAAATATAAAAAAAAGTTTAATACTGTATCTAAAATACATTACGTGGTAAAAGAAAACACATTGGTTCAGCTTTATAATTTTGTGTATCAGAGGAAGATAAAATTACATTACTCAACAAAAACTAAGCCAAAATGTAAAAAAACAAAAAACAAACAAAAAAAAACAAAAAACAATTAAGCGCATCTTTTTATTTTCCATTTAAATTAAAGTAAAAGTGTTTGCAGTTTCCTGATCTGGAACATTTAGGGTGTGTTTTAACACAGTGCCAATAAGGAAAGAGAGCAGTGGTGATCTTAGAGAAGCAACTGTCGCTGCCCTTTAAAGTGGTCATATATAGAGTCAAACATTAGACAGTGAAAAAGATGATTAGTGAAAGTTGCCATCTTCCCAGAAGTGGACATTTTAGCATGTTTACGCCAAACTCACTAAAACGCTCAGAGATATTTTGTTGAAAAAACTAGGAGTTACATCTCAGATCCATCTGTTCAAGAGGCTGAAATTAGATCACGCCGAAAAAAACCAAAACAAACAAAAAAAACCCACACCAGCAAGTCTAAACCGGTTCCGCCAAAAAAGAAAAGAAAGAAGAGGCTGCCACTCAGGTTTCCTGATCGTGACCTGAAGGAAAGCGTATTTTCTTTTTACCACGTACTGAGTTTCCTAAATATTGTATACAGGTATGCAAGACAGTAGATTTTACCTCCCAGCTGTGTACAGCGTTGTAACTATAACTCTGTATTTCATCAGGGTTTCCTTTTCTGGAAACGTGAAGACACGTTGACCTTTGTCCAGGTTACAGTATTTCTGAAAGAGGACAATATATTGGATATGACAGAAATACATTTCCACTTTCCACCAATTAGTTAAAGCACATGAATGAGTGGCATCTTTTTGCAGTGTCTCTGCTTCATCTATTACAGCTATTTTTTTACCCACCTACATATTTATGTCTTTAAAAAATATCTGTATACACTTTGCTATCTGCACAGAGAAAAGAATCGCCTGGTTCTTTCGGGCTCAAAGTTTGGGTCATCAGACAAATTACATGAGTAATTTAAATCACACTGTTAACCTCATTGATTGTTATAATAAAAAAATGTAGGGCAACGAAATGTTGTTTTTTCTAAAAAAAAATGATGGAACCTATAAATAGCAAAAGTCAAAGGTTTGATCAATCTTTGTCAATGAAACGTTGTTGCCAAATGTTGGACTGATCCTGTGTTTATGTTGTGTATGACGATGTTATGTTGTGTGCGCAGTGAGAAGGGCAGCTGATGCTCACTCGGATGTTTGCAGGGACTGTGCTTGGGTCTCGGGACTTGGCACACATGCGGTAAACTTGATCAGAGTTCACGGAAACCAGTCTTTCACAGAGCAAATCGCATGCACTGTTTAAAGCTGCACACACGAGGATGTGGGTTGATGGATCTGCTTGTCTGATCTGGCAACATAAGCAAAACACAAAAGAAATGGTTTAATGAAGTAAACACAGGGATATACAATAGTTTGTTTTATAAAACTTTATATGCTTTATATGCTTTTCTCACTTGATGATGCTACTGCAAATAAATAGACATAATTTAACTCTGAGGGTCTTTTTCCACCTAACCAGGAAGAAAATCTGGCCATTCTGGATGTGTAATTGAAATATGATTATGCCTGCTCTAATTGTGATGTCCAGCATGTGCAGTGCAATTTATAATAATAAAAAAAAAAAAAACTACATCAACTGTCGTGCAAAACATGTCATACTCACTGCTAAAAAAAACATTTTCAAACAAATCACCAAGCTTCCTCCTATTTCATCAGGTCAGGACAGGGCTTTCTTCATCCACCTTGGTAATATCTAAAAACAGAATCATTCTAACCTTCTGTCCCTGTCATTATTATATTAATTTTGTCCTGATGCAAGTATTTCACTCTAACGCTTTTGTTGCCTGATATCGACGATGCGCTTATCAAATGTCCTAGTTTAGTTATTCAAACAATGGAAAGTAAGCTGATTACAAAAGATTCAAGTGATCGATTTTAAAGGCAAATCTTCTGACTAACAAGGTGGGATGGGCAGTAATTATAAATTCAAAAAATATGTTGTAATTTTTGTTTGTGTTTCAGCATTGAGGAATGTGTGGTATTGAAACGTTTAAAGAGTTTTAAGTTTTTAAAAGACAAAAAAACAAAAATCCTTTTGGAGCTGCCTGTCACAGAAAAACAATGTGAACTGTTTTCAGAACCTGCCCAGGCACATCTCAGGAAGGTTTTTTTTTTTTTGTTTTTCTGAGCACAGGCGAGTAATTCATAATAACAGTTTTACATTTACCTCAATGCTGCAGCTGTTGTTAACTTCCACTGTTTCAGTTACGTTTTCGCCCACGAAAAATGATTTTCCAACCTCAATGTGTACGATTTAGGCAAATGTTTAACTGGATTGTTTCAACATTTAAAAAAAAACTTTCAGCATCATGGCATCGTATTGAGTATTATCAAAATACAACAACACATTCAGTGTATTTTGCTTCAATATATTTAGAGACTGCTGTATTTCATAGTTGACTTTAATACACTTACAAGAAGGTTATTTTGTATTACAGTTTATGACCATTTACCTGACTTATCGCTTCAACCAGCGTGACGGTCTTTCCAGTTCCAGGAGGCCCAAACAGAATATATGGAGCAGGAGTTGATGATCCAGCAACAATGTGTTTCACTGCAAGAAATTGCTCCGGGTTGTTGCTCAGGTCAGGGTTGAACAACCTGGAGAGTAACGCAGGTATGGATTTTAATACCTTTTGCTCGGGTTGTAGTAACTGGTTGGTGTCAAATCACTGAATGTTGTTTAATCGCTGAATAATGTCTAATCACTGAATTCCTATATTACCACAAGAACTATAATGCAACGTGTAATTCTTATGTCTTTAATGATGAAAGGAGAAGAGCCCATGGAAGCAAATATACTCATTCATACCTAAATTCAGTAGTCTAGTTAACCTGTTACTACAGCAAAAATTGCCACAAAAGGGAACATACAATGTGCTGACAAGAGAATCGAAGTATGCCTTTGATGTATGAACACAATCTTGTATGGCCTGTAAGATCAAAGTATGCCTCGTCTTTGGTGAGTGTAAGCATCCTTTTTATGGTCTGTACGTTGTACGAGAAAAATCCATCATGTTGTAAGACCAAGCCCTCTAGTTAGAGGACGGGCCCAATGTATGTTTTTAAAAAACCTAGAATGACCTGGCCAGCCACCGGTAAAAATAATATGTAATATCTAATGGAAGAAGATAAAAGACAATAGGCCAACTGATAGGAGGGGCCTAGGGGGAGTGTCCCCAGGGCCCCTAAACAGTATAAAAGGAGAGGGGATTTTGTACAACTTCAGATGTAGCCCGGGCTACTTCTCATGCATGGTACTATTGTAACTCTACAATAAACCATCACTAGACCTGGACACCAGCTGAATCTGTCTCATTATTGATCCGTGGTGACTTCTCATCAGTAACTTACTATTATAGGTATTAGACTTATTTAAAGGTTTTAGTTAAGTAATTGGACGTTGAGAAAATCCACGACAGGGTGACACATAAAAAAGAGGAAAATAGAGATGTGAGCCACAACAAGGCGTGAAACAAAAGCTTGAAAACCTATTTGCAATAGATTGGTATCTTGTATCCACCAGTGAAAAAGATCAAATATTTTTTAACATATTTTACCTGGAACGAGCCTGAAAGAAAAACCTTTTCGTTGTGTTTATATAACAGGATAAGATGCTGCAATCTGATAATTTACAGGCAAAAAACATTGTGGGGTTGGGGGCTGTAATTCTGAGGAAGAAATCTAAAAAGTCAGTCATTTTTATTTTTTCCTCCAATGGCACTAATACAAGATCGCAATAAATTGTATTAACACTCGTAAAGTTCAAGCAAAGGCTGCTCAGGGCACACGTTAGTTGTCAGGAGCTCATCTCTGCTCAAGCACCAGTTCCACACAGTTAAACATATCTGTACAACGCAAAGAGATAAGAAGCAGCACTTTAACATTATTACGTTGGTGTGTATTTGTTTGGTGCAAACCTGGGTTCAGGCAAGGGTGTTTTAGCCACTCCTGCACAGGTCGGGAACAGCAGGTTGTCGAGCCGGTGTTGTGTGGCCAAGGACACTGCACGATGCTGCAGCATTAAAGTCAACCTGTTGAGCATGAACTCCACGTTGAACTTGATTTTGCTGTTAAAAATCTCCAAAAACCTGAAATGGATAAGAAATTTGCCATTTATGTACTGAGGTATTCTGGGATGCCAGTGGTCAAGTGCTCTTACTCCAGCTCTTACTTATTAGAGAAGCGCAGCTTGACTTTGTCCAGCTCTATTTTGTGAACATATCCACAGTACACTGTACCCTCATCGTCCGATCTGGTCACCCTCAGACAATCTCCTTCAAGTACAGATGGACGATTCTCGGCTACACCAGGGACCTATTGGATGACAGAAATATTGGTTTGCACTGCTGTGTTTTCACTCCATATAAAAATCAGAACTGATATTTGTAATTATAGAAAACTCTTCGTCTCTTTCAGATGGGATAAACACAACTCTTTGAGCTGTACCTTTTATTTTGGGTATCAATATAACAAATTTAAGCATCCCATTGACATTTTTTGTGTAACTCAAAAATGTAAAATAGGTATTTAATATGCACCTAAGCAGCTTTATTTACAGCAGTATATGACAATAAAAACGTATGCACGTGTATATACAAATGTATACATACAAAAAAACTAGAGGACTGTAATGTGTTTGAGATTTACTTCAAGTATGAAGAGGTTTTTATCTCCTTGGTCCGGAGTCAGGGTTTGATTTTGGCGGTCAAACCTCCTGATGTCCACTTCCATCTGTATCTCTTCCAAGTGCAGCAGGAGCCCGAATCGACGGTAATAATTTTTCATATCTAAAGCGTTGCTAAGGAGATCGCTGGATATTCAGCAGAGATGTAGAGAGGAGTTTAGTCCCATGTAAATATTTCACTAATAAAAAGTAGTGATTAATTAAAATGGATGAAGCTCATGTCTTACGTCACATCTGGAAGTTTCTTTCTGGCAACCATAGAAAGGTTCTGGGGGTTTTTGAACTGCTTTTTGACTAGTTCCTTCAGGTACTTGGGGCACTTATACTCATATAATTTTACTTCTGTCCGCGGCACATCATGGCTAAAGCTGCGGAGAACACAACACACATTATACATCATAAATAAAGCACTATATTTTTCTTTCAAAAAAACTCCAAATACCTGACGCTGATTCTGATGGCAGAATGTTAATTAACCTTGAATTAACCTTCATTAACTTACTCTGGTCGTACTCCGTTCTCCACCCTCGTAGAAACAGGTCTCTTTCTGGCGTGAAATGGTTTGTAGGGAGCTACAGGCCTAAGCGTTTCACCCAGCGGGGTCTCCCATACTGCCTCCACATTCCTGACAATGTAGAAGCGCTCCGCCTTTGTCGAATCCATTTGGAACTCAAAGACCGTTGTGGCAGAGAAAAGCACACAGTTGTCAAGCTCGCACTTGACAACAACAGTGTACCTCTCTCCTATGGAAAACAAGAAAGAAAAGCAGGGCACATGTCATGTTTATTAGCCAGTTGTTTTTCTCTTCTAAAACGCCAGCACCGAGTGTTTGTGGCCTCACCAGGAGAGAGGCGTTTGCTTTGTCTTTCCTCATCCTCCAGAGTATAACCGCCAATCCTGTTCAAGGCAGTGTAGTAGGTAAAGTAGATGGAGTTTGAGCTCTCGTTTACAATCTGGAAAGTGACGATGGGTGTCTCCCTGGGATCAGGCACGATCAACTGAACCATCCCATTAATCGCCGCAGGCTCTGAAGTGATTTTAATGCCCCCTTTATCAGCTGTCATTTTTTCCCTGTAACAGATGCAGACGTGTTTATTGTACACTGTACAAAAAATACACAATTTGATTTAATGTGATAAAACCAAAACATTTGAGAGCTTGTTCACTGTATATATAAGAGGGTTAGTCTTGTCTACAATGAGGTTAACTTATATTATTAAAGTGTTAACTATGTCAATCAAAGATCAACTAACTGGTCACAGGAAGAGCCTTCCTTTATTTTAAATCAGTGTGGTGGATGTCAGCGCTTGCTACTTAGAAATATCTTTAGTGGCTAAATCTGTTTCTGATCACCACTAAAACAATATATTTTTTTTAGTAATCCCAGTTTATGATAGTTCATCCTTTTTACAAAGCCTGCTTCAAAGATATCCTCCAGGTCATTATAAACCAAAGTACTCTTTAAGAAGGGGGGCGGGAGGGTGTGCTCCAATTATAGAGGGATCACACTCCTCAACGTCCCTGGTAAGGTCTGTTCAGGGGTACTGGAGAGGAGGGTCCGCTGGATCGTCCAATCTCGGATTTAAGAGGAGCAGTGTGGTTTTTGTCCTGGCCGTGGAGCAATGGATCAGCTCTACACCCTCAGCAGAGCCCTGGAGGGGGCATGGGAGTTTGCCCAACCAGTCCACGCGTGTTTTGTGGATTTGGAGAAGGCATTTGATCATGTCCCTCAGGGACGTCTCGGGAGATTCTCCGAAAGTAAGGGGTGCCAGGATCCCTTATACGGGCTGTCCGGTCCCTCTACCTCTGGTGTCAGAGCTTCGTCCACATTGTCGGATGTAAGTCAAGATTTGTTTTCTTGTGGGTGTTGGACTCCGCCAAGGCTGCCTTTTATCACCAATACTGTTGATTACTTTCAGGGACAGAATTTCTAGGTGCAGCTGAGGAGAAGAGTGTGTCTAGTTTGTTGGCTTCAGAATTTTCTAGATGACGTGGTTCTGTTGGCTTCATAAGGCCAAAGATCCGATCTCGGTTCTCAGGTCATATCTCTGTTCATCCAAGTGCACATCATCATACAAAGACCGCAGAGGACAAGCACTGTTTCAAAGTGCATCTGAGGACATGCAGACTTTTCATCATATCCGTGATCAGACAACTCCCGGTCTCATTTGTGTCGACTCGTTTCACTTCCTGCTGCAGTCAGCCTTACCACAGGCCTTTGATCAGCATCTTGATTCCTGCTCCCCACTTCAGACTTCAAACGTGAGCTCATCTAAGGCTGGAAGTTTATTCATAAAAACATAAACGGCAGTTACAAAATAATAACTCGTGTACTGAGCGAGGCTAAGTTCATTGCTAACAGTTACAATGTCACACACCGATGAACACAAACCCCTTATTTTTTAATCAGATGCTTACATGGTGTTAACTTGTTACTGACACATACTAAAGTCATAAACTTAAGAGTCATGTATCACACCCAGGGCTCTCCTGCTTAAGTCTGCAACAAATTGTGTTTGGTGACAATTACATTTTCATACAGAACGGGGGTGAATGATTTGTGGAACATATCTAATTGCAATTTCTCTGGCAAATATTGCAGTCTGTGAGTTGATGTGCAATTATCAAATTCAATATTCACTCTGCTTTAGATTTTCTAGTGATATGGATCTTTCAGGCAGGTTGACAGACCAATCTCCGGGCCAGTGGAGGGCTGAGTCGGGTTCTTTGCGTTCTGTAGTAACTGGTTGTCTAATCACTGAATGTTGTCTAAACACTGAACTTTATTTTATCAAGGGAACTATGTATAACCAAACATAATGTGTAATTCTTATGTCTTTAATGCTGAGAGGAGAACAACCCATGGGAGCAATCAATACCTGTGCAAACCCAAGGCCAGCGGTCTAGTTAATATGTTATTACAGCAAATATAGACATACGATGGGACATACAATGTACTGATGGGGAAATCAAAAATGCCCTTGCGGAATGTCCCCAGGGCCCCTAAACAGTATAAAAGGTGAAGGTATTCTGTACATCTTCAGACTTAGCCCGGGCTACTTCTCATGTATGGTACTATTGTAACTCTACAATAAACCATCACTAGACCTGGACACCAGCTGAATCTGTCTGATTATTGATCTGTGGTGACTTCTCATTTGCAACTTACTATTATAGGTATTAGGCTCATTTAAAGGTTTTAGTTAAGTAATTGGACGTTGAGAAAATCCACGAGTTCCACACAGTAATTTCATGCTCGGTGATAAAAATTATCTTTCAAAAAGTAAGGCACAAAGTCAGGAAAGAACAGGAGTCCAAAAAATTGAAGTCCAGAAAGTTGTTCAGTTGTCAACTGAACAACATGTCTTGTGCAACATCTTCTGAGGATGCACAACTCATGTAAGGAAAAGTGGTCTAAAGTGAGAATGTCATCTTCACATCAAATCACATTACAGTGAGCTTGCAGAAATCCCCCAAATTCCCCACAGACATTCAGTCTAATTCTGAGAACTGTTTTTTAAGGTACTGTTGTGACTTTTCTTGATGTCCAATTACTTAACTAAACTTTAAGTAAGTCTAACGCCTATGTCGGTGAGTTAAAGATGAGAAGTCAGAAAAGAATCAATGATGAGACAGATTCAGCTGGTTCCAGGTCCAATGATGGTTTATTGTAGAGTTACAATATTACCATACACGAGAAGTAGCCCGGGCTAGGTTTGAAATCTTTACTGAAACCTTCCACCTTTTATACAGTTTGGGGCCTGAGGTCACTACTCCTGGGCCCCTCCTATCATTTGGCGTATTTTCCCCATCATTCTTCTGTTATGTATTATATATTATTTTACCGGAGGCTGGATATGTCGTTCCACCTTTTTTAAATCATACAGTTACAGGGGGCTTTCCTTTACACTCAGATCACTCAAGGTTGATACCAATCTGCAAGGTCATACATGTTTTATGGTTATCCTTTGCTTTAGTGAACAGTTTACTAGACCACTAGACTTAGTCTACTCATGCGTTGCGATGTTTGACCTGGGCCTACCCCAACCCCTACCCCAGCATCAATGTCAGACTTAAGAACATTATGTTTGATAACAATAAATTCAGTGATTATTTATTTATTTTTTCATTACCATTCTTGTCAGTATGTACATCGTGAACATGAATACATCATGTGTACGATACACACCGAAATTGGACCTCTGCTTTTAACTCATCAACTAGTTTCACTAGTGAGCAGCTGCTAGCATCAGCCATTGGACCTTGGGCCTTGCTCAGGGGCCCCCAGGGAATTTCCATTGTTGCACACAGCTGGAACCACTGTAACCACTAGGCCACCACTCCCAATTATTAGACAACAACCAGTCACTACAGTACTTTCTAACACGCCATCCGTCAGCTGCTCTGTTACTTGCTTTTTCATACAGTGACCATTATTCTATTACCACATTATTATACTTATGGTTTGATTCTTATAATATTATTAGTAGTGAATTAGTATGAACAAGTCTCTTATTGTACCTTTTGTTTAAATCAGGTGTATTCGAGCAGGTGAAATATCAAAAACATGCAGCGCAGAGGCTCCTGAGCATAGACACAATAAAGAGTATACGTCGCATTGACTGGTGGAGCGCGAGAAACGCTGTCGGCAGAATCTTGAGCCGGTCACAACTCAGACAACCTACACAGCAGCTACTCTGGATGAAAGTTGCCAGAGCACAGTGTAGCATTTTCTTGTTTTAATCGGTGGACTGTCGAAAGCAGGAACCGGGGAATTACCTTTCACAAGTAAGACTGAATGTCAGCATTAGTTGTATTCAGTCATTACAATAGTTACGTCTCTGTAATAATCTGCCCACCAGCAAAATCATGCCCAGCTAGACAGGCCCACTCATGTTTAGTGCTAATTTTGAAAGTAAATCTATGAAACTTTATAAATCATACGTTCATACATACACAGATGGAAACTACAGCTGAAATTGTGGATACTGTTGTGAAAAATAAGCCCAGTGTGACTGGTATAACGCTGTTTCACGATCGTATCCATCTCTACAATATCCAAAACATGTCTCCTGTTTTTATACTGTAAGGGAAATTGAGAAATATAGTTTCTTAAGTTAGTTATTACAGTGTTGTTTGCTATTATCTGTTGCTTGTTCATTGTTCATTGTGTATTCATTACTTTTCACTCTGTCTGGTTTCTCACTTGCATACTGGTGGTAACCTGTTCGGAGGATGTTTCTCACAGAAGGTAATCATAAGTCTCCGGCAGTTGCTGGAGATAAGAAGTAAGGAGGGAACTATTCTGGCAGGGAGAGACCAATCCCTGTTTGTGCACAAGGACATGCAAGTGTATAAGATCTGTGTGTAATTAATCAAGGCAGATTCACTCTGCTGACCGTGTTCAACTGTGTGATTCTCAGCTGTACAGCTTCATAAACTTCTCAAAACGGAGCTCTCCTGTACCGTAATTATTTCACAGAAATAATTTCCACAACAATACCATCTCCATCTATTTTCAAACATTAAAAATACATTTTTGTTGTTTCAGGATACACATGCTTCTACTACGATAATCTCCCAATGAACCTTAGATTAAAGAAAAGTTTTAAGATATATCAAGGCAGAAAATAAACTTAAACTCCTTTGTAAAAATGTCTCTCCGTGGACTTTCCCACAGCTCCAGTGTTTTCATTGTGAAGATTTCCCAAAGATCATTTTAATCTCTTTACTACATGTTATGTTCCTTTTTGTTCTTTTATTTATCAATCTAATCATACCCCCCCCCCCCCCGATTAACTTTTTAAATAAAATTATGACACATTTGGAAATGCTTTACAAGTAAACTTGACTTGACATCAACGTGAGGGAAAAGCACAATACACAGAAATCCTTCAAGAACATGTCCTGACATGTCCCTGAATGGCTGATACAGCTGAGACTTATCACGGCCTTGGATTTGTTTTTTTTCTTTATTAGAAGGGGAGCAGAATAAATGCTGCTGAACTATAAATTTGTCTGTGCTTCCTGACAAAAAAAAACTTCAACATTTCCTCAAAGAATGCCATTATGCATAGGCTGGCACATTCACATGTGTGATTACAGTTGTGTATTTTCAAATCTGGCCTTTTTCATAAATCTAATATTAAATCCTGTCGAAATCTGCCTCTCTTAGCTGGGGATGGACAAATGACATGGCACACACTCTACCCAATAATAAGCCAGATTAATGCATTGTCATGGATCATCTGAAAGGGTTCTGTAGTGGATTTTCTCGTCGTCCAATTACTTAACTATAACCTTAAAATAAGCTTAATGTTTATGATAGTAGGTTACTGATGAGAAGCTTCCACGTAGCAATAATGAGACAGATACAGCTGGTGTCCAAGTCTTAATGATGGTTTATTGTAGAGTTACAATAGTACCATGCATGAGAAGTAGCCCGGGCTAAGTCTGAAAATCTACAGAATGCCCTCTTCTTTTATACTGTTTTGGGGCTTGGGGACACTCCCCCTGGGCCCCTTTCTTATTTGTTCTATTTTCTTTGATTTTCTTCCATTAAGTATTATATATCATTCTTACCGGAGTCTGGTCTGATCATTCACGGTTTTTTAAAAACATACATAAGGCCCCTCCTCTACCTAGAGGGGTGGTTCTTACACATGATGTCTCTGTCTCTTACACTACTCAGGTCATACAATGTTGTTAACATTTTTTTTATTTATATTACAACTCAGCAATGAGTAACATACTGAAGGGAAATGTTAGAGTGTTAGGTTTATTGTTTTATTGCGTATGTCCTTAGGCTGTGAGTGTTGTTGGGTGTTCAGTAAAGTGAGGCAGGCAGAGGAGCTCATCCACAGAGATGGGCAGCTGATAAGAAACATGCGGACCAGAGGACAGGGGGAGGATCAGGAGGACTAGTCACTTAGTGGTACGAGCAGAGACAAAGGTAATAAAAGGGGTCGTAAAAAGGTTGAGGAACAGACTTGCATTGATTCAGGAATGTATAAAAAGGGGGTGTACGCAAATGTGGTTAGATCTAATCTGTATGCGGGCATTTGTGCATGTCGGTGGGATCTCCAGATGCGTCTGTATGGAAATAAACGTGAGTCTCTTCCTATCGACGGACTCGGGGAATCTTTGATTCAACACACAGCACACACTCTACCCAATAATAGGCCAGATTAATGCCTTGTCGTGGATCATCTGAAAGGGTTTGAACTCTGGTTTCACCAAACAGGACCCCCCTCCAAAACTAAAATAAAATAAACAGCCTGGAGTTTAACTACAGCAAAATAATTGAAAAGTGATATTTTTCAGCATTTCCCTTGAAACAAACTTAAACGTACCTGTCCAATTTCGTCCTTGTAAGGATGTCTAAGAGCATTTTCTCCTTTCTGATCCGATCTGAGTTTGGGTCAAGCATCTCCTCGGCTCTCTGATGGTCAGAAGCCACCCCGGACCTCCTTTGCTGGTTAGGGTTTATTTGAATCTATAAAAATTGCATGTTATTATAACATGTTTTATTTTATGAAGTGAATACCTGTTTTTTTTTGTTTTTTTTTTTTACATGAACATGTTAAGACTGATCTTTCCAGCCACAAACAGGTCCAAATGACAAGGTGATGCCAGCTGATCACATCTTACCTTTGGTATGTCGTTGACGAAGATTTTATTATTTATTATCAGAATTTTGTTGGACTCCAGAAGACTACCGATGGCGCTGGAAAAACTGGGAAGTTTTCCTGCCTCTCTGTGAATGTGAGTATGAGACTTATCAGACGAAGTCAAACCCGAGCGCGTGTAAAAAAAAAATATATATTTTTTTTAAGTGTCCGCGGTGCTTACCTTTTACTAAATGCGTTGTTGTAGATGAACTCAAGCTCACTTATGGTTTTGTTGGATATTTTCTTCCCCATAAAGTTCAAAAATTTCAGTCCAGCTGTCAGCGGGTCCTCGGACATGATTGAAGGGTGTCACTTGTGACTGGGTGCAAAAAGTTTCCAAGATGATGATAAGCTGCTGGCCGAGGATCTTCAGTTTCCCGCTGCTGCGCGGCGTCACTTTCATCCAGGACGTTTCCGTTTGATCGGTCCTTCTCGACTTGACCAAAGTCACGGTGTATTGGACCTGTCAATCGATGTCGTGTTAATTTTTCCACCCCGGACTGTGAATCGGATCAACAGCTGCCGGGGAAGACTTCTTATCTTTCTTGATGTTAACGCAGAACAAAGTGAAAACATCTCAACGACAAGTCTAGGAAGATGATCCGCCCTGTAGCGTCACGTCCGCATTTACATGAATCACAAAAACAAAAAGCCAAGGTAACGGTGTCTTTTACCCCAGTTAATTTAAATATTGTAACGTTTACCATACCCTTTAGTTATTCTCGCAGTTAATTTAGCTCCACAAATCGTGTTCCCACTTCGCCGTGACTTTTGAAGTTTTAATTATACACAAATTTGAATTCGTTCAAAAAATAATTGAGTCAACGCGTGAAGGCAACACGATGACGCAAGTCCTCGTTCACTACAAATTTCCAAACTGTTGTACATCTTGACTGCAATAAATTAAAGTTTTCTTCATTTATACTGTATCTACTAACACAAAAACCTGAACAACTTAAAATGCAAACGCAGGTTTTTATATAAAAATATTAAAAACGAGTAAAAAAAACAGCTGTCTTGTAAAAAGTATAGGCTACAACCTTACTTGTATAAGGACTCGTATTGGGACCACTGAATAAAAAAAATAACATTTTGAGAAAAAATTCCGAAATTTGACTTAAATTGTTTTTCTTTTTTTTTCCCGACTCGTCCGTACTTATAGGACAGGCATGACAAAAGATTGAAATAATGGACTATTTAAAAGCCACATTTTGATGATGCATCTATAATGAACCAGAATCGGAGTCCTCATACAGATTTGACACAGCGGCTCTAATCAAATATATATAAGATCATATTTGGTGCAATACTTTTATTTAATGAATAATAAATGTACTTACAGTTTGTATAAAAAAATATAGCACAGGCTAAAGGCAAACAGCTGGCAAGAGGACACAATATTTGATCTATCAGTCCACGGGGATAAAGAGAAATAAAGAAACTACACCGAGAGAGAGAGAGAGAATACCAGAACTGGTCTCAGATGGGACAGAAGGGAGAAAAAGGAAACAAAACCCAACAACATTAAACTTTGGCACGCCTGTAGGTTACAATCTCACAACTACAGGAATGCTCCTAAGAAGAAAAAAAAAAAAGAGAGAAAGAGGGAGACATGGGATATTCTTACTGAATCTGATGACGCAACAAAAATCTCTCGACTCCGAAAACACAAATTGCATATAGTGCTTGCCCTCTGTTTAAGAAATCAAAACAAACAAACATCTATAGAGGTATTGGAAGCATACAAAGAATATTAGTTATGCTATGTAGAAAAACGTAAGTGGCTACATGAAAACTGGGGAAGAGTCTTGGGTTTGTTTGTGTACTTTCAAAGCACTAAGAGATCACAATGTGAGAATTTGGTTGGCAGGGACCAGCCTCACTTTCACAGTGTCACTGAAGGCATAATTTGTTGAAAAATCATAAGCTTACAATTAAGCGACAAGAACACCCATTTCATTTCCAAAATGAAGGCATCCACCTTAGTACTCCACAGAACCTGCAACTCTGGAAACACATACAGTACGTTATGCTGCATCGCCTCCTCCCCAGTCAGTTTGTTGTAACCCCGACAGCCTCTTTCCTCTAGGCATTTTGCATCTCCTTGCCAATCTTGTAGCTAAGGATCTTGTTCCAGTCAATCTTGGTACGGGTGACTGGGAGCTGTCTACGTAAGGCTTTGAATGTGGTATCTGACATGGTCTGATAGTTCTCACTGATGGCCACCTAAAAGATTAAAAATAAACGTCAGTCCCATCTCCTGGATGATTCATTTATTAGTGTTATGCATGAAAAAAAGAAAATGTTATGCAAATGTTTTGTCAATGACAGTGAATTAAAGATGCTTTCAAAAATAATGACAAGATGTAATTAAACATTTTTTTCAATGTATTTATTTTTCTCATTTCTACTTGTTTTACTTATTTTTTTATTAAATTAATTTAATACTTTTTTCACCATGTGAAAATGGTGGAAGGAGTGGAGTCAAGGGGTTTACTCCACCCTTCGAAAACTGACTTTCATGAGCAGCGGAGTACAAACATGGTTGAAACGAGTATTTTAGAAGCTCATCCTTATACGCTGTTGCCCATAAAGCTGGAATAATTTTGTTTTCAGAATCAGTCCTCTTTTTATTTCTCTTCATATACTCAATCATTTGTCAAGTAAGATGGTAAAAATATATCAAGAAAACGTATATTTTGCTATTTCTTTTGTAATTTCAACAAAGGACGCTCGGACGTACCTGGTATTCATTCTCTGCATCCTCAATAATTTTCACCAACTCCTTTGCAGTTTGGCTCTCATTCTGCCAAAAGATGCATTTATGGGATCGAATTTTAAAAAATATAAAAATTAAAAAGAAAATGTCAGCAAAGACCAAAAGATACTTACAGACACCGTCAGTGACTCCTGTACGTCTTTATGACTGACCAGCTGCACATTCCCATCTTCGTAATAATGTACCTTTGGTTAAAAAGTCAGAATAATGTCTTGTGTGGTTTAAAAAAATAAATAAATAAATAAAAGAAACAAACAAAACTAGCGTGACTGCCAAAGTGACACTACCAAATCATCGCTTAACATACCTGTACTTTTAAGACTCCAACCAACTGTGCTGTAGACTGAGAGACAATGAACTTCCATTCAGACCTGTAGCGGCCATTCCTGGAAACAGGACACGTGGCAGAAAGTGCTTAAAAGATGAATCCAAACACTCAACTTAACTGTTTTGGTAAATTTGATTAGGATGCGTCAAAAAAAATTATTATCGACTCACCAGAAGTTTTTAGGCTCAAACTGATGGCCCTCAATACAAGCAATAATGGTCTGCTGGCCATCGATTGTCTTCCCATAAACCTGAAGAAAATAAAGCAGGATGCGTAAGTGATTTACTGTGTTCAGAGGTGAATATAGCAGCTACAGAGCAGACTCGGAGCGAGATCTTACAGTACAGACTCCACTGGGGTAGTGTTCCTTGACGTATGCCCTCAGAGCAGAATCACAAGCGTCTCTCCATGACCTGAGGGCAGCATCGCCCTCGTGGGGCTGAGCATCACTAGCTTCCTTCCTCAGGTGGTCAAACTTGAACGAGATCTTGTTGTGTGGGTCGAAGAAGCGGCCATTGCCCAAGTCTCCGTGCTCTGTTATCAGAACCTACAGAGAACGCAGGCAGGGAAAACATCTGTTACTGCACAGGTTAATGAGCACGTAATAATAAAAATAATAATGACGTTCCGGTAGGTTTAACAAAAAGAGAAAATTATTTATGCATCAAAACTAAAAAGCTTGCCTGATCTTCATATCCATCAATTTTGGCACAGGTGAACTGATCCATGTTGTATTGGGCAAAGGCACTGTATCAAAAGAGAACAGATTTTACAATATCAATATTTATGGTAAAGAATTCTGATGACAGATGTGAAAATTAATAAATAAATGAATGAATAAACATACTGAGCTGCCCCCTCCCTGAGAAGATTATCATTGTTGAGCAATAATCGCACATCTGAAAAAAAAAATGAAAAAAAGTTTTATATATACACACACACACACACACACACACACACACACACACACACACACACACACACACACACACACATATATAGGATTGCAGTTTTTATTGATTTGTTTATATGGGCTTTACAACAATTGCAAGAAGCCTAAAATTAAAGATGTACGTTGTAGGAAAGGCTCACCATTGAAAACTTCATTGAACTCCCCTGGAGGAGCATGTATCACAAAATTAGCAGCAATACGGACCTAGAAATAGAAACAAAAAGCATTGCCGTTTTTATTCAAATATACTAATAGAAATAAGCCTTACATAGTTACTAAATAACAGTAACTTAGCCGGATATTAGACTATTTATGCTTTTATCACTCAGTAATAAGAGGTAAATTCTTCCAGAGGTGAAAAATCAGCACACATCCACTAGAGTGAAGCAGAGAGCAGTGGACTAACATTCTTGGCTGGAGCCGTAGCTCTATTTTGACTACTCCTTAGATGGTAGGCAGTGTACAATATGTCACCCAAGGGCTTTTCTTAGCAGCCAAGATCAATGTGTAAGCAAGTGGTGTCAGTCTCAGACCAAAAGATTTGCGGTGCGATACCTACTGCTCTCATACGGTAATCTGTCTCAGGTTATAAATGTATAACTTGTGTCTTTTTTTAGTGACCTTCATGTACAACATCCAAGTGTCACTGCGACGGCGGTTCTGCCAGTGATGTCCTCTGTCAGGAAGACCGGGTTATTAAGGCCGTCGGGGCTGCAGCTTCCACTGACCTACAAATGGGCTGTCCGGCTGAAAGAGCAAAAAGGACTTTGCCACGAATAACCTATTTAAACTGCAGTCCCAATTGTGTTCAGAGCCCAGAAAGCACTCACAGCCCCAGATTTTAGCGTCTCTTCCATTGTTTTTTTTGTTGTGTTTTTTTTTTAAACAAAATTAAGATAATGCCTATGAACAATATAAAAGACAGTAAATTCTAGATTAAACGTGATGTGGGGAAACGATTTAATCTTGTCATCACATTTGCATTCACTTTTACATTTCACGGTAGTAACACAGGAAGGTCTGAGCCCCTGGCCACACCATCAGCCTCAGGAATGCGAGGCGATAGTTTACAAACGTGTTGCAGCCTGATGCAGGCAGCAAGCTCGGTCTCTGCAGGGCCCGGGATCACAGAAAGAGGACAATATCCGCCCAATGCAAAGTACAGACTGCTAAAAGTTACTGTCAGAAAACGCAAATGGAAACCAAGTATAATGTCAAGCGTGAAAGGCCAAACCCATGATGTTATGGGGACCAGTGATGGGGTGAAGATTATGTTACGGTGAACTGGGTGTGGGTGCTGGCATGCATAGATGCTCTGTCATTATCCTTACTGTAAATGCAGGAAGTAGCTCGACTTCCCTACGTTTAGCATGGGCTAATCTTTAAAAGTCACGTCCCATGTACACTCAGGCTACAGCAGGCGCCGACTCGAGGCAAACGTTTATGTGATATTAGACCCAATGGGTCGAAATCGTCTCTTCGGGCTTCCTTTATATCTGTCTTCCTCAGGGAAACATGCAACGTTCAGCTCTGAACTGTCAACAGCTATGGTTTAGCTCGCTCCGACATTTCACACGGCAAATACATAACGATTCCTGCAACACCGGGAGTGGCTATCTCGTAGAAACAGTTCTCTAATACACGGTTCGAATAGAGCAAAACGTATAAATTTAATAGTTATACCTTCTCTTCATCGCTGAGCTCTTCGAAATCTGCCATCTTGATTCAATGAGAGCGACGGTTCAAGGATGTTGCCAGGTATGTGTAAAGTATGCGCGCGTGTCTCCTCCCAACATATTCCGGAAACCGGAGAGGAAAACTTTTACGTTGTCCGGAGATACAGGCTTCTTTATGACATAATGATCCCTGGCAGCACCGACTGTTAATTGTGTATTCAAAACCTTGGTAGCGAATGAAATCTTTAAATAGATACATTTTGAAAACTTGAAATAGTTTTCAAAACTTAAAAAAAAATTTTTTTTTGGATTAACATGCATATTTTCTAAATAAAATTAAATATTGTTTCATATCATAAAATACTGAATCCAAGAAAAAAAAATTGTCTGTACTTTATGCATGTATGCATGTATCTATGTATGTATACGTACGTTACGTTCGCCGAAAGCGTGAAGCAGAAAGAATCAAAACCTGGCAACCCATTTTTTTTTTTTCTTTTTCTGGGTGCAGTGATACACACCCTGTGTGAGGTCCTGAGAGAGTTTGTGGAAACCAGACCGCTGTAAAAGTCTCTCAGTCGTGGTGATTATTAATTATAGCTGACCCTGTATAATTACATAATTACATAACTATTTTCACTGTTAGAAGTCAAAACAATCTTCGATATGATGAGCACAACTTTCTATTAAAGAAGCTTGAGCTTGTTCTTGGAATAAGTTGAATTGCATTGAGGTTATATAAGTCATATTCAAGTGATAGATTCCAGTTTCTTCACATAAACATAGGGTCTTGTTTATGTGAACAAGATAAGGAGAAAGGGGTGTTGTAACTCAATGTGTTCTCAGAGGAACACATGGTTCTAGACTTACGCATAAGCCAGATGAAATCAACCAGTCAGCTGGAGACAAAACATGTCTTAAAGAGATGAAGGACTTTTAATTTTCTGCTTCTAGACTCATATAGGACTGGTGTTGTTTTCAGACTTGAAATGCTAAAAAAAACATATTCTATTTAACCGTGTTAACCCAGGATGTCATGATCTTGATCTCCAGAACCATAAAGAACTTTTGACCTATTTTATTAAGCAAGATATGTGCATTTAAGTCACATATAAAACCAGCATTCAGGGTTGCATTATTTAATCAATGCAATTTTGAAAAAATTAGGAACAGCATGTCTGACGGATGTATTTTCCTATAGTCAGTCAGTTTTAATTTTTCTTCAAAAGCCTCCTGCTAATCTAAACAGTAAATTAAATAATACAAACCGTTTTAGCTCCCTATTAAATTCAAAATGGAAATGAACATTCTTCTCCTTAAAAAGCACTTAATCACCAGTATCTTAAAGATCTGACTGCTCCACAAATCCCCCAACAGAGAACTTTTCTTTCAGACTGTAGATTTAATCAACTCTTTTAAAGTTTCCAACGGTATAATAGGATGCCCTAATATTATTGACCGCAATTTATTGCGAAAATACATTTGCCTGGTCACGCAAAGGTGAACATTAATGTCAAAAGGGACGCACCCTGTGGAAGAAGAGGGTGGAGTGGCCCTTGCTCCACTTAAATGAAATAAATAAACAATTGATTAAAACAACAAAAAACAAATGTTTTTAACGGAGCTGTGATGAGTGGGTGAATATTTGTGGCATTTCAACCAAAGTATGTCAAGTTGCAAATAAAAAAACACACACATAAAAAACAACTCTCCAATAGCCTGCCTATCTCGGTCAAATTATCACACGAGGACTAAGTACCTTTAAACAGTTTATTTGTAAAAAACTATTTTATCCTTCACTCTATAGCAATCTTCATCTCTCCGTGTCAGCCTGTGCTTGTATACAAACCTCCCTCTTCTCGTTACAAATATACAACTTATATTGAACGTGTAAGTAACTTTAAACATTGCTTTCATACGTTTTTATTAAAGGAAAAGAGCCGGTGGAGCCGTAACCCGCTTACACTTGCGCATGCGCACCTGCAGAAGACGGAGCAGCTCGGTAAGAAGCAGCGTTTGGCGGCGGACGACTTCAAACTGGGGCAAAGTGAAAGTTGAAGGTGAGTCGGTCGTTGTTGTATTCTCTGTAATACATCATTGCTGGGAATTTAGTCGACTGCGCCGATATAACTTGAAAAATAACCACGAAAAAAGACCTTTGGGGTCCGTCTTTCTTGAAGCTAACGTTAAGCAGCTAACACCCAGTGCTAACCTAGGTTAGCACTGGGTGTGAGCTAGTTTAGCTGCATAACGACACGGTTATACTCTCACAAAAGAATTGCACCGTAACATGCAGCGGTTGTGACTTTAGTGTTAGAGCGCCAGCTTTCGTACACGAGCTTGTGGCGCGCTTTTTTATACCCGCTGGTATCGCGCTTGTAACGCCATTTGCAGAGCGACAGGCCGGCAGCCGTGATGGACTCCGTCACGACGACGTAAACACGTTGGCTCAACAACAAATACGACTTCACACGCTGCTGCAGTGCACGAGTCCTGCTTTCTTCTGGACACGAGTTCGGTGAATGTGAATTGCTTAATAGCACTATATAATATAGCATACATGGTCTAGCAACAATGTGCAGCATGCAGCAAAATGTCGCTATAAGCGCAACGCATCCATTCAACCATCACGTTAACTTCAACTATATCCGTAATAATTCAATTAAATGTCTTATGGACTACTGGTGATATTGATTTACAATGAGGATAGACGGATAAATAGTACTTGTTCACTGGTTCACAGGTTATTGCACTGGTGATTTATTAGAATCGGTGCAGGTGAGAAATGTATTGTCAAGATTTTTCTGTTAGAAAGTGTAAATATAGAAGGTACGCATTCCAGGATATAGTTTTGTATTCAAGATATCAAGGTGTTGAAGGTGTTGGGTTTAGTTATTAAGACGGACACACACAAATTATTTAATTTTTTTAAATTAATTTGATAGTTTTTAAGAATACTGACATGTGGATTTGAAAGGGTCTTATATCAATCCCATACCACTGTGAGTAGGTGGTTTGTGCATCTTTTAGTGCAAATTTATACAAGCTGTCTAATAGGTGGGCGAGCAGGAATAATATATATTACATTTAATTTGCTCTTTTAAGAAGAACAAGACCGATTAAGGCATTATTTAAAGTACAGAGCTGTCCAAGCTTCCCTGTTTCAATATTCTGGTAAACTTTAAACTGACAAAATCTTAAGGATAGAAGGTGAAATGTCTTCAAGTACAAAAGAAAAAGTCCTGTTGCTTTCTTTCAAGCCTTTGAGAGTTCCGTTTTTCCCTAGTTTTCCCCCTACCATTTTCAAGCGCAGCAACTGAGACAAAGAAAAAGAGCTGTGCTAAAAGTTCTTTCAGCATTAGGCTCGTTTCCATTACCACAAGCCTTGTGCAAAACCAAATATTGAAAATAAAGTCCTGTAATGGAAATGGCACTAATTCGAAAACACCCCCAAACATCGAATAAACTATTTTTTTGGTTCCAGGAGGTGGTTTGATTATCCACCGTTTTTGCCTCTGAATGATCATTGGCTGGATTCATCATCAGACTTCTTTTTCAACAGTGGTAGTGGCAATAGCAATAATTTGTCTAAGATTAAAGGGGGTTTTGTCCATTTTCTTTAACATTAATGTTTTTGTATTGCTTTGGAGAGAAATCTCGCAGGATGAGATATGGAAGGTTACAAGAATTATGCCTATTTGAAAAACACTATTCAATGGAAACACTAACTCCCTGCAGCGCTACCTATTTCACAGTTTCGGAGATTCAATTTGTTGAAAGCTTCTGACATATACACCCAGTAGAGATCAAACGGATGGTGACGGACGTTTTTCTAAAGTCAGCAGCAATTTAAGTGTTATTATTCCTAATGGTAAAATTTCCTGCAAATAAAGTTAATTGAATAGCTTGTTCGTTTAATGTGTTGTCTGTTTTTATGCAGTGGTAAACAGTGTTTCTACACTATGACTCCATACTATAACTGATTTATATAAATCAGGGTGTGATGACTATTAACCCAGGAGTGACAAATGTTTCAGTGATACTATGTTATTGTCTTAATAGATTAAAACTTTTAATTCTATGTGTCTTCTCCCTGCAAGCATGCCTACAACATCTTTTTTTTTCTTTAAATATGTTAAACTATTGAGGAGAACCCAGAGCATTTGGAGAGACTCCTCCTCACTGGTATTAATTTTTTCTTTTTAAATATTTTTCCATTGTTTTAGACACTTGGATTTCCAGATCTCTACAAACACTGAACCCAGGGCTCCCACATTCAAGTTGAGGTATGTAACAGGCTGCTCTCTGTAAAGCACATATTAATTACTCTCAGCTGAAATGTAATGCAACTTTTTTTATTAGTCATTTTGTGTGATGCATGTGTTTTGAGACTGAAAGCCTGAAAGAATTTTACATTGTGCTTCGAATGCCTTTGGAAAACAAGAATTTCTCGGGAAGACCTAAAGGAATACGACTTTGGCGTGTTCGCATTTTGACATTTTCAAGTTCAATCAAGTTTCGATTTCATCTCGTTTGATAAATTTTGCTTGAAGATGGCTCTTTAATTTCAAGAGAAGAGGACCTTTAGAGCAACTATTTCATTTAATTTGAAAAGGCCTTTCTTGGAGAATTGACTTCAAACCCGACATGACAAATTTTTCTTGGATGTTTTGTCACTAAACTCGCATCACAAAACTTCATTTCACTCAACAATTGGAACTATTCATTGCCAAGAGTCCATTTTATGTTTATGGTGGACAAATATTTATTTATTTATTTAAATTTTTCAAACCGTGTCCCACCAATTTCTGTGCCGTTTCCTGACAATAACCAGTTCCAGCTTTGGGATTTTAGTTTGATGTAAAACGTTTGCAGCTTTGTATTTTTTTATTGCAAATTTTGGATTTTGAATTGGCAAAAAAAAGAAAAGTCACCGATATTCCAGAATAATCTTAATTTTAAATAATTTGTTTTTCTACACTGAGATGCAAATCTGGGATATCACCTGAACATACAAGTTTTATTTCTTTGGACGTGTTGATTTAGTTAGTGATTGCTTTGAACAAAATACTACCCACAGATGATTTTCATGTGTATACGAAGAGGACCTATTAAAGCAGATAAATGTATTTCTCTGACTGGTTCAAAAACCTCTGGGAATGACACAAAAAAAACAACTACATTTCATAAAATAGTGCAGTTGTCAACTGATTTAAATTAAAATTTTCACAAACATGCATGGTGGAAAATTCATATTAAAGTTCACTCCTTCACCGACTCATTGCTCAATAGTAAATCTGTTTTTGTTGATCACTGTATTTGTTTTTCAACACTTGTGTGAGTCACTATTTAAAGCAAACATATTTTAAGTAGCTAAATGAGAGCAAAATCCAATTTTAATAAAAAAATACTGTCATTGTGTTTTTTAAAATGATAGTATTTTTTACAAAGCAATTTTCCCTTAAGTTTAAGTGTTTTCATATTGGAAAAACACATATTCAGCTGCATTTGAGTGTGGTTTGTTTTAACCTTGATGTGATCTACAACTTTTGATCCACTCGACTCTTCATCCATTGAGGAATTTGATCTCTTCTCTTAACTCACTGACATGTTTCAGGATTGTGGACGCATTAAAGACGCTTATTTGCGAACAACCCAAACCTGTTCAAGCATTTAAGGCACACGAAGAAAGAAACTGGTAAACCTTGGGATCTAGTCATGTCTCGCAGAAGAAGCCGCAGCCCATCACCAGGGCGATTTTCACGCACCTGCAGCAGTAATGATCCACGAGATTTGGAGAGAAGAATTTTTGTTGGGAATTTGCCAACTTCTGACATGTCAAATAAGGATTTGGAAGACCTGTTCAGCCCGTACGGGAAGATAGTCGGTTAGTAACTTTATAACCGATAAGTCGTCAATTTTGATTCATGGCAATTTATGTCGAGGAACCTTTAACTGAATTACACAGCTTTTGGAATCTTTTAAATGTCAATTCACATTAAGTTAGACACATGTCTTTTTATAAAATGCAATAATGTACTGATAGATTTTAAGTGGATTACTGGTTAGGTATCCAAATGTTCTTTCGAATGGTCCTAAATTTCTGCCACTTAAAATATTCCTCTTCCAGGCGTATCCTTGTTTCGAGGGTATGGATTTGTACAATTTGAACGCGTTGAGGAAGCTGAAGCTGCAAGGGCGGCCCAAAAGGGCAGAATATATAAAGGTTACAAAATAGGTAAGCTTTAACTACAAAAAGTGTCATTGTAAAACTTAAAGGGGGTGGGTTCTTATTGTTGAAAGGGCCATAGAACCAAAATAAAGACACATCAAGAATACTTTTCCTTATTATTGGCACGTGAAACTTCTGAAGCGCATTATTTTTTTCCGTCTGTCATTAAAAATGTCAACAAAGAAGAGGGTCAAACCTATAATTTTCCAAACACTTTAATCATAGTTGTCTACATTAGAATAACCCCTTAAGACCAGATGCAACATCTTCACATATATTTAAGACCAGATGATGCTGATGTGCTTCATACTTTGGAACGTACTGCGACATGAGCTTGATTAAAGGTCCCGTATTACTTTTTTTTGCCTATTAAAGGTTTAAATTGACCTAAACTAGGGCTAAACGATTAAATGCATTTGCAATACTATCACAATATCGTAAAACGCTATTTTGTAATTGCAACGAGCGATTTACATGGTGGTCACGTGACGCAAGAGTAGACGACGCGCTCTACTGCATCAACTTTTCTTGCTGCCTTTTAATCTGTTGTGCAATGGCCTTCTGGCTCGACAGAAAAGGCAGAAGTTGGATCAACTGAGACTAGTATTGAAGAGGAAGAGCACGTTTGCGGTGGGGAATTATTTTGGCTTTAAAAGAAGATGCTGTGCAACATGTAGAGGATATCATGCTACGGTCGCTTCTTCATGGGGTAATGCTCCAAATTTTTTCCAGCGCGTAAAAACACCATAGAGCCATGTAGGACAGTTGTATTGGCTAAAATGCTGAGCGCTAGTGTGCCCGACAAGCCAAAACTCCCAAGACACGGATCACTGCCTAAAATGTTTGAAAGTGTCTCCACACAAGTGGAATTTTACACGGCATGGGGAAATCTCTTGGACAATAACCAAGTTTTTATCCAAAGATATGGTGCCACGCAGCGCGGTGACTAAGCCTGGGTTCACAGCATTGATAAACGGTACGGCAGGATTTTAATTGGGCTGAGGTCTGTTCGGGCCTGACACCCAGCACATAAGCCGGCGCCGGATCATGAGACAAGCATCTGCAGCAACAAATGTTTCTGATGATTTTCGGTTTTGAATAATTAAAACAATATTTCAAACAAGCTAGTCAAACTCCTATTATGTTTCTTTTCCTGTGGTGAAATATTTGATGCTAATAACTATCTGCCGATCAGAGCTCTGATTAGAACTCTGATCAATATTTCAGAATTTTTATTGAAGATAACCAGTTAACTCTTACAAATGTGTGCACTGTTCATTGCTTTGTCAGTAATTTTATATTTAAACTTGATGTCTTTGAGGTAGTAGACCTTTTGGTTGGTGGCTTTGAAGTAATCGGGTTAAAAGAAAAAAAGCACTAGTTGTTATTAATCTGCATATTGTATTTAAAGACTAATTTAAAAGATGGAAGACACAAAGGCACCTAGTCTATGGAGAAAAAACATTTTATACTAAATTAATATGATATTTTAAAGGTCATATTAAAAGCATCCATACGTTTTTTATTGATAAAGAAAAAAAAGCTGCTCGTTAGATTACATTGGGGCGGTATGTGTGTCACAGTAAGATTATTTATCCAAATTGTTCAGCCCCAATTTAAACGGTTTTAAAAAAAAACAGTTTTTAGTTAATGTTGCTTTCGTTTAAGAGTTTTAAAAAAGTGAAGCTTGCAGGAACTCTTGCAATTTCTTTCTGC
This sequence comes from Xenentodon cancila, assembly GCA_014839995.1. Lineage (NCBI taxonomy): Eukaryota > Metazoa > Chordata > Actinopteri > Beloniformes > Belonidae > Xenentodon > Xenentodon cancila. The sequence goes on along the minus strand of CM026203.1, from coordinate 24,365,446 downwards.
TTACGCGAGCAGACTCGGTATATGCACATTGATCCTCTGAACTTCAACCCAGATCAAGGGGTCAGCCCTGTAATTCATTTTAAAAAGAAACATCACTTAATTTTCTGTTGCCGTGGCACATGGCTGGCTGTAATGTGTCTCATTTGTATTGGACGGTGATCAATAATACCAGACTGAGAAGGGAACAGCGGGAGAAAAATGGAAGATTTCGGCTGCAGTTGATCCAATCTAATCAGCCTTGCATAATATCGGACTTTTGTTTTGTATAACTCCTCGTGCAAAAATTACAAATTGTTTCTCACAGTGGATAATTTCATATTTTACCCCTTTTTGACTAACTTAAATCAAGTGGTGGTGAGCTCAGAGTTGGTTCTCCTTAGAAGACTTCCAAGCACGGGCTGGAGAGCCACTGCAAAGCCACTTCAGTTTATATATCCCCTGGAACCTATTGTCTGCTCACAAAAAAATGCAGTTACATAGTGTTTTCATTTTTCCTGCAAACAGTTTAAACACAGTTACAAATGGCAATTACAAGTGGTGCTCTCAGTGGGCCATTGGGTAGCATTAGTAGATGTAGACTGGTGATATTAAAACAAGCGGTATGAAAATAATGACGTCTGTATGTCTTCACTGCTGCTTCAACCTTGTGTATGCTGTCTTGTGGACTTGCTGGTCTTTTCTCTGACTCTGCAGATGGTTGGTGTAGTATAGCTCAAGTTTTCCAGACTGGGAACTGACCTGGTCTGTTTTTACCTTTTTTGTGGTCAAAACAGAAATAATTCTAAGTGAACTGTTTGCTCTGTAATGACATTGACATAAAAGAGGTATTTTGGAAAATTTTAAAGGCAAGGTTTGTTATAGAAATGCATTTTCTTTAAATAACAATCATAAGTCAGTCATGTCATGAGAAATAAACCACATTGCGTTTCATGTGGATCGAAACGTGTATGTGAATAGCCCACCAAGTAAAAAATTTCAATCACATTCTAAGGGCGTGTTGAAGGTTGTGACAAATGGGGAGCTCCTGAAGACAAAGTTACCTTCAATATTTTTTTCAATATATGTTTCCCTCTCCTCTTTCCACTATGGTTGCACTTGCAGATAGAAATGTGGAAAACGTAAACGCCACTGGGGACATAGTAAGCGTTAAAATAAAACCCTGTAATTGCTCAAATTAATTTCATCTCAGTAAATTGTGGACTTCACTGTTACTCAATTCTCCTGTATTTTAGTCAAATTTGTAACAGCCAATAACCTTTATTTCTGCAACATTTTACTGATGTTCACAGGGTTTTTATAATGCCCCATTCAGGTAAAATTTTAATAAATTAAGAAATGACTGCTCTTGCGTTGGCTGAATCAATCGTTACAGGAAAAAGAGGCTTCTACTCATGTTGGGAAAGCTTCTACTCCAAAGAAAGATCTAAAACAGAACCAATAAAAGGAATTCTATAAATTGAGGTTGTTCATGGTTCCTGCAGTGCAGACATTAACGATATGTATATTATTTATAAGAGCTATAAAAGTGTATGTGGTATGGGAGCTTCTTTAATAGTGGTACACACATGCTGCATTTGGTCTTATTGGGTATCTATTAAAGCAGGACAAAGGACCTTTTTCAGATTTAAATTAGTTTCAATTTCATTTGAGCCAATACTTGGTTGCTTCGTCTTAACCCCATGGTCTACTGCCAAAGTAACATTTATTGCTTTTCAATTATGTTAGTGACAACTCCATATCATTTTGAACCACTAAAGCTTGCTCCATACTTCTATGTAGCATGTAGCACAGCACCTCCACCGTCTCTGACACTGATACTTCTGCGTGATTGTTTGTGTTGCTCTGTAATTACATCAACTGCCGGGTGGCATTGTAGGTTTTTGTTTTGTTTTGTTTCCAGCACTGTAGCTTGCAGTGCTAAGTTTCCTTGTTTGCTTCCTGTATGTAGCTCAGCAACAGAACAAACAAAAGTATATTCTACACGAGTTGGAGCTGATAAATGTTGAGCATCAGTCATTTTTACAGACATGGCAACAAACTATCATTCCTACCCAGCTCAAAAATGACAGATATAACGGCGGGAAATTCGAGAAATGACACATTTGCCTTTCTTGTCGTCCTTGTGTTGCGTAATTACATTTGGAGAGAGGTGAACTTCAGGCTACGCTGTTGGGGGCATATCAGCTTCAACACGTATAAAATATACTTTATTTTCTCTGTTGCTATCTGACCTATGTGCAAGGCATAAACAAAAGAAAACTTGGCTCTACATGGTACAGTGCTACAGAAAAGCACTTAAACTACCACCTAGTGGTTGGTGGTATAATCACAGAGGGGTGCAACCAACAATGCAGAAGGCAGTGACTGTAGGGGCAATGCATTCCCAATCTGCTTACACAGAAGCATAAATCAGGCTCAAGTCACACAACAGTGAAACTAATTCACACAGCTACAGTGGACATAATGGCAGATGCAGATAAGACTCAAGAATATAATGACGGGAGAGAAAATGAGAGATTCCTAGGAAGACAGTTGGGACATTTTTATAGAAGTGACTTTACCTCTGGATCTATAGGGGGAGCCACTGATCTACAGTGGCAAAGGTTCCTTTGTGCTGCTTTAAGAAATCACAGGTTTAGAGTATTTAGTTTTTTTGTTGTTTTTTTTGTAAATACCTTTTTGTGATAGTTTAGCGTACTTGGTGTTCAATAAGGCATTTTCTAATTAAAAGAAAAATTTTGTGATTTAAATTGAATAGTATTAAAATGTTTATAAACAAGTGCACTATTAAATTGTAATGAAGTTAGTCTCCGAAAGCCTTTATTTGAAGCAGTGATTTGGATTTAGGTGCAGCACTTCAGTGGGGCCCTTGTAGTATTGAGATTGGCTGAATTTTATTTCCAGTTTAGTTAACCACGTTCAGGTTTTGCTTAATTTTAACGAATTTAAACATGGTTAAGTAACTTGTTGGTAAATCTACTTCAATTTGACAGAGTTGACATCTTATTTCGTTGTATTTTGATTTTGCGCCCAGTTTGGATTTTCAAATTTGGATCCTGGTACTTTTATTTCATTTGGACCTCGAAGCTGTTGACGTGGCCAGTCACTTTTGCGTAAACAACATTGGCTGATCTACATGTCACTGTTATGTTCAACGTTTGGATTGATTTATTTTCAGATGTAAATATGGCAGTGGAGCGACGGCAAGCTAAACCTCAATCCCAGCAGAGCCCACCACGAAGGTAAAGTAACGCGAAACGGGTGTGAAGAAATACCATCGCCTCTGGTATCGGTAAAAAAAAGAAAAAAAGAAGCGTATTTTACCTTTTCCTCACCTGTAATATCCACCAGTGAGGTCCACATATTGGCAGCTGTCACACCATTGGATGGGTTTGTGGTAGTTTATGGAGCAATTAATATTTCACCCCAAGTAAAGTTTTTCTGATGTGATGAAATAAAGAAAAAATATATTTATGTACTTTAAAGTGTCTTTGTTTCCAAGATTCTTTACCATTTGCTTTTCAGCAACTGATCTCTGTGTGATTTCTCTCCGACATTTCTTTTAGTTGCGCCAATATGCTACGTTCCGGTTGAACTAAACAGTTGTCGTAAAAGTACACTGCTTCAGTCCTCTATTGTTTGTATATATCAGGATGTGAGAAAATAATCTGGTCCCTACAAGGTCTGTAAGTAAATGCAGCCTCAGATGAACAACACAACATTAATTAAATCACATGACCTAGTTAATAAAAACTGATAAAGCATCATGTAAGAAGTAAAGCCCTTGTAGAACCAGCAGTCATTGGTGATTTTTCTCCTTGGTGTTGTATTGACACACATGAACCCCTGATTTTTATCAGCGTCATCCCCCTAGTTTGTGATCAGTCAAGTACATTGGATTTGCAGCATGAGACTTCTACATAACATTTTAATTCCAGTGGAAAATGCAAGTTCTCACGCAGCATCACACTGCTTGCTTGGTTTATTTAACGTCATAATATGCAAAAAGTATGTAATTTGATGGTGCATTTACTTCATTTCAAAATCAATAAAATACCAAGGGTGTCCTATATCCTGATATATGCAGCCTTAGAAAGGGGTGAACGTTTTTTGTTTTATTTTAATATACACATATATTTCTTCTTCCCCATGTGACTGAATCAATAGTTGAAGTAAAACTGCTTTGACATTGAGGAGCAGCTTCCCTAAAGCCAAAAAACACTTTGTTTTGTCGGGAAACTACAATAAATGTGTATTTAGAGGAACTATTAGAAGTTAGTTACTACTCTCTGAGGCTGAACAGTTGTTTTCCTTTTTATATTTGCCAAGTCATTTGTATAGTTATTTTTTAAAAAGAATTAAATAAGTGAAAACCGTTGCAATCTTTTCAATCAATGGAACAAATAAACGTGCTTTCCTGTGTGCGTGCGGAACATGTTGATCGTGGGAACAAATCTTAAAACATTTCTCCGTCGCGCTACTAGTGGTCAAAGGTTGTCTTTTTTTTTTTTTTTTTTTTTTTTTTTAAACTTTGATCTTTGTTACTTGCATAGTAACTCTTAAACTAGTTTACAGCTGGCCACTTATTACAGTTTTCACTCATGATTTAACAAACGCATCAAAGAGGAACTTGCTTTTGGCAGATTTGGGTACCGAGGTGTTCAAACGAGGTTTACAATCCTCATTTATTCTGTGGTGTGCTTATATATTCCTTTTCAACACAATTTGCATCACTCTGCAATGACGTTCACGTTCCATCTGATCCATCAGAACAGTTGATGCATCAGCCTAATTAAGACACTCGGACCATTTGTGGAAAAATGCAGATGCTCATGAAGGGAAAAGTTATGCGACCGAAAAGCCTGATCCCCAACAGCTTGTTCTTGAGTACAGAAGCGTAAACGTGACACGCTTCTTGTGCACCCATTTCAAATAACTCAAACTATAATCGACAACGTTCTCGCTCAACAGCTGATCATTATGGATCAGTGAATGTTGAAAGAGAGACAAAACGGTATGCAGGAGTTTGCTTTATAATTTTTCAAGGTGTATCGAAGGAATTTCAAACATTGCTGTGGGGGTGTATCCAAGTGTTATGCAAAGTAACACCAAGTACTCCAAAGGAAGAGTTTGTACTTTTGTCAACCACTCATTAACGTGAATCATGTTTTGGTGACCAACTTGGGTTAAACATTTTGAAATTTTCAAGCTAATACATTAAAACATTTCTACCCAAATAATTTTCTACACGTGTTTGTTTGCAACAAAAAAGTTGCTGAAGTGGTTTTTAAAAATCCAAATGATTGAGGGAAAACATGCATTTTTGGTTAAAACCTGACTTAAATAAAACTATTACGTAATGCATCTGAATATCCATTTATTGGACTATTTCTATGATTGTTGGTAAGATTGGAACAATTTGTTTTCCTGCATAAAACCTGAAAATGGAGATTGTTTGCTCAGCTTATCATCTGAATATTTTACATTTGAACTGAATAAATTCAGTTTTTTCAAATACCAGCAGTTAATCTGTCCTCTTCAGTCGAGAATTTCTGATTACCACAAGAGTATTTCATAGAGAGTCTAAACTCTAAACGGCTTTTTCACTAATTGACGATTTTTCTCTTAGGGCCCCGTACAACAAAGAGCCTCGACCACGGTCACGTTCACCTATTTATGGGCGTGATGGGCGTGATGGGCGTGAGCCTCGGGACAGCCGTGATGGGAGGGACTCTGGTCGAGAGCCTAGACCGAGTAGCCACTCTCGAGAGCCTGAATATCGATACCGCAGCTCCACCAGCAGAGACAAGGACATCAGAGGCGATCCACGAGATTCTGCATACCGGTGACTATCAATCAGCCGCAAGTCCTGAATCACATGGCTACATTTGTGTCTTAATCTGAAATCTTTTAGCAGAGATGAATACGACCGATACTACCGCAGTGGCAGCGGTGCAGAAGACTATTACAGGAGGAAGGATGAACCCTACAGGGATCCATACATGGATCCCTGGAATGGACGACGCGAGCAAGGCTGTAAGTGTACTGCACAGTACAGAGTTTAAGCGGACATATTTCTTTACTGTATTTAAAGTTGGATCCATTCGTTAACCTCTGCTCATCCAAGTTTGGGTTATGAAGGCAGCAGCCTGAGCAAAGAGGCAGTTTAAAATCTAAGATGTAAATATAGATTTAATTGTAAAAATATGTATGACTGCAGTATTTATACTCAATCGGAGTTCTCACTAAGACTTATGTGATTTTATTTTGATATCCAAATCGCATTGAAGTAAAGCGACACTTTTATAAAACGTTGACATCACCTCTGCTCCTGCTCAACAGTAGACGATCGTGCTCGTCCAGAAGAGCGTCGTCGCAATGAGCTGTATCGACAGTACTACGAAGAACTCCAGCGGCGCTACGACACTGACCGTCCTGTTGACTGCTCTGTGATAGTCGTCAACAAGGCACAGAAGTAAGTTCACTCTCCGTTCTTTACTGGGAACACTGGTCCTGGAGCAGAAACACCTGGAAAGGGTCAACCACATCATGGCATGTTTTCATTTCATATCGCTCGTCTGTGTGCGTTTGTCTGTACTTTTACTTGAAAACAACTGTAGGGAGTATGCTGAGACAGTCGGGCGAAAGGTCCGTGATTTGGGAATGGTGGTGGATCTGATCTTCCTCAACACAGAAGTGTCTCTTACCCAAGCACTGGAGGATGTAGGCAGGGCCCGTACTCCATTTGCCATCATCATTACCCAACAGCACCAGGTGCACCGGTCCTGCACTGTCAACATCCTTTTTGGCACACCTCAAGGTAATTTATTGCAACAGTCTACAAATCTGTTCCACGTGTAAAAAGTGCAGCATTTCAGAGGTAAAACCTATTTATTTGTTCTTTTAACTTTGTGTTTTTGTGTACTTGATGCTGCAGAGCATCGAAACATGCCAATGCAGGATGCCATGATGTTGGTTGCTCATAACTATGATACCTACAAAGTTGAAAACCGAGAAAAAGAACGCGAGGAAATTGCAAGAAAAGCTGCCAAGATGGCGGATGACGTGTTACTCAGGGAGTCTGACAGAGAGAGCCACCCCACCTCTTTACTTACTGCCGTCACACTGCTATCAGAAAACAGGTATGATCCAAGAGAATAGAAAAGAGCTTCCTACTGCAAAACTGCCAGACGTGTGTCCACAAATGTTTCTGCTGGAAACGAGTTCAATTCCCTAAACTGAAGCAGTCTGATTTCTTAAACCATAATCTAGGAAGACATAGTATGTGGGTGTAGAAAAGAGATTACGAAGGGGTAGGTGCATGTATTTCTTTTTTTTTTAATTGTTGATTGGTTGGTTAAAAGCAAAATTACAAAATGTGCATGTGGTTCATTTATAGCTTTTGAAAACGAAATATGCCTGAATTAATATTGGCAGGTTGCATATTTTCGGAAAAGAAAATTGGATGGATGGATGAACTTTATAGATCCGACTGATGCACCTTATTGAGCCCAGACTGTATGTGTATGTTGCAAAACTGAGACATCCTTTGATCTTAGAGAACCAGAGTTCAGTCATCTCTTCATCGTTGGTGGTTTTGAATGATTTGTTTGTCTCGAAGGTTTTTAACCCCAGAGGAACTGGACAGTCTCATTGTGTACCTGAAGGACAAGCGAGCGCGGCTGGTACGAAGCACAGGAGATCCACTGGCAGGTAAGAAAACGCTCACATTTATGTGTCTGATTTATTAAAAAAAAAAAGATCACTTGTGTTCATGGCAGCTGTTTAAATGTTCTTTATAAATATTTTAGTTTTATTGTATAGTTTATTATATAGCAGGGTTATTGCAGGGTTATTGAGGGAGTAGAGACTCAAATCCTAATTGAAAGCATCTCCCTACAGCTGCAGGTCATGTCGGACCTCCTGCGGGAGTCCACCATGATGTCCCGCCAGCTGCCGGACTGCCTCCTTCATCTACTCACACCCCCTTGCAGCCAGGTCACCACACCATGTCGGCTGGTTCGGGCGCCTCAGCCAACCCGAGTCATCAGCAGGAGCTGCAGGCTAAAATCCTCAGTCTGTTTAACAGTGGCTCAGGGCCTTTAACGGGCAATACCGGCCTTCCCTCTGGCACCCCTCAATCACACCCATACAGTTCCCTCGGTCCATCTCCTTCCCAAAATCAAGCCCACACAGCCATGCCTGGCCCTGCTGCAGCTGGATCTCAGGGTTATGGGACCCCACCGGGCCGTGTACCTGTCGCACCAGGTGGTCAGAGGCCTCCCGTGTCTACTTCAGGTATCAATTTTGACAACCCAAGTGTCCAGAAAGCCCTCGACACACTCATTCAGAGTGGACCATCTCTCAACAGTCTAGTGGGGCCTGTAGTTTCTCAGCAGCCAACCCCAAGACCAGCACCCAACATGGGCCAGGCCCCACCCATGTCCATGTACCCCCGACACTACTGACAGAAGTGAATTCATTCGTGGCCCACTCGTCCTCTGATTCATCCCACCTTTGTGTGACATTTACCAGCTTTGTATCAGTAGACTGTAACGGTGTTTAGCAAACGTTTTTATTTTTTCCTCAGTATTGTTGTTAAAATTTGGCGACTTATTCAGACTTTTGATCTTGTCTGTATTTTCAATTATTTGCCAGAATAATTTTATTCACTCTTTTTACAAGCGAGTTAAATAGTGAGGATATGAAGTATGTTTTGGTTCTTGATGGAATTATTTCTTTACCATTCATATTGTTTTTTTTTTGCCTTTTTTGTATAGTTTGTAATTTGTATTTTTGTTTTCATTGTCAAAACAAGACATGATTAAAAACTACAGACACAGTTGCTGTAATAAAATGGTATTGGTTTATTGCATTTTGTGCTGACAAATCTATAAAATGGAATGGGTATCGCCAGAAGCCATAGATAAGCATTTGAAATGTAAGACAAAACTACTTCTTTCCTCTTTTTAATGTACTATGAATCACAAGAGAGAATAATATTTTTATTTCAGAATATTTAACTTACACTGACACAGAAAATAAACACCTCCACACTAACTGTATTTGATTTATTTACACGTAGCCCCCTCCTACCCCTTGCCCATAACCACCCCTGCCCCCAGCAGTTACAAGTGCACATGTACACACGTACACACTCCCACAGAACCGAAACACACCACAGCGTTACTGTAAGACTGGGTACAGGAGTAAGGAAAAGTCGTGACTTGTCTCAGAATGATCAAACGTATTCATAGTCGCGAAATCTGATGGATGTGGATTTATACAATCTGCATCCATGCACAAGATTTCCAGCAATTCCAGTGAATTAAAAACATCTTAATCGTGACATAAGTTCATTTGTAGGAAACTGCTACTTGAGTTTAAGATTGTACTTCTTGAAAACCTAAAAGTATTGAGGAAAAGAGCATTTTGGGGAAAAATGCATATTGGAGTTGACAGAAAATCACTGCCGAGAACAAAATGATTTGATTATCTTTTGAGATGTTTAGGAACTACAGCTGGTAAGTCGAAACAAACACCCATATTAATTTTTTGGCTCATCAAATGTATTTTCTTTTCTTTTTTTCTTTCCCATTAAAATTTACCCAGTTTTGTTTGACAGCATTTAATTCACTGGAAAAGACATTTTCTCACTTACGTAAAATATATACTTTGGTAATTTCTTTTCTTCAGAAAATTGACACAATAAGAGAATATTCTCAACAGATCAATCATGAAAAAAAAAAACAAAAAACTTTTTCGTAATATAATACTCATATTGGATACGAGGTCATTCTTATGGAACAGGAAAAATATATTACCTGAAAGAAAAGTTTTTGACCAATATAAACAAAAATACCTTTTATATCACAAACACCCAATAAATACCTTGTTCAGGGTAGTTGCATGCATGCACTGAGTTACACAACAACTGGATTGGGGCTCTGCTTGCACGGCGTGGATAGCCACTTCAGTATTTTCTCATCTGACTCCCAGAGATGTCAACTGTGTGAAATTTAAGTGCAGCTGTTGTTCTGCCTCCAGCATCAGTCAGGTGTGTCTGAGGCCTGGAGGGTAGGATCTTGTCCAAAGTTGCAGACTGTGTCCGCCTTCTCTGCAGTAATCTGGTATTTATTTTGCTTGTCTCTTAAATCTGTGACAGAACAGCCTCTTCAACCCGGCAACAGATGTGTTTCAGAGCCCTTTATTTTCCTTTTAAGGATGGAGACTGAGTAATGATCACCAGCAGGTTTGTTTCATGCTACAATTGTGCAGGCAAAGGTTCTGATCTAGGTCATGGATCAGCTGGGGAGAGGGGCATGCTGGTTTTCGAAGTCAACTATCCCACGTGTTGTCCAAGCAGAGCCAGTACCAGAATTGGAAGCGCGAGTTTTGTTATTCTTTGATCATTTTAAATAATTACACTGCAATCACATTTAAAATACAGAGCCGGGGTGGATTTTTGTGGCTGGGATGGAGGAGACCAGGGGGTTGGGGTTAGATGGTGTAAGGAAGTGGGGAATTCTGGGAGGGCTCACCTCACAGATTGAGTGACAAGCACTAGTAATTTAACAGTTAATATTTTTCTTTTAAAGACATTTTTTTCGAAAGAAAAAAAATAATGTGAAGCATGCTAAAATGTACAAAAATGTTTAAATGATAACTTATGCAGGTAGTTCTCTGAAGATGAAAAGGATTTGTTAAAATGTTTTTTGCTGTGAGCCGTCAGACTGCCACAGCTTGGTGCAGTACACGCTTTCACCACCAGAGGTCACTGCGAGACAGTTACACAGAGGCAGCCGCCGCTGCAGACAGTCGGCGTCCCCTCAATGTGACGTGCTTTTCTGTCTCAGCCACGTTTGAGCTCAACCTATTAGATCATTATGGTTCAAAAGGCAAATACTGTGTTTAAATCAGTGTCTGCTGAAACCTTCCGTCACTTCCACAGCATAAAAACCTACTCGACTAAATGAGAAAAGAAAACCGATGCGAGAAAAATATTGCACATGATATTACAAAACTCCAAGACTTCATCCACAGTGATTGAAACAGTGTACAACAAAAGACAACACTAGTAGGTTACAGTGTCTCTGACTTAAAGTGATATATTTATTTACAAAACAGAAAATGACCCTTCTAAGGCTTATCTATTTGCAAACTCAAAAATCTCCTATTACGTTATGTAAGACTACTTGAGCAAGATTGAAATATAACAAGTAACAATATAGTGAACTCATACTTTTTCTTACTGGTTGCAAAATACTTGTTTTCAAGGTCTGGCCACATGTTTGACTCCAGTCCTCAAACGTCTGTAAAACATCCCGTTGTCCCCTCACCCTGCACCTTGAACATGTAAGTCATCACCATAGAAACCACTAAAACAAATATTGCCACAGAGTACCATGCAAACAGCAATTAGAAAACATTTATAATTTAATAAATAAATGAATTTCCAATAAACTTATCCAATAAACATCAGATATCTTTTCTTTACAATAAATTTTAAAGGCTCAGATGATGCAGGTGGTGTTGTAGAGATGATCCTAAAATAACCGTGTTATTCAAAAACTGCTGTGAGATTGAAAGAAAATCCTTATCATTTCTTTCTTTCTTTCTTTCTTTTTTTTTTTTTTTGCACCCTAAAATCTTTGAAATCAAGGAGCGGCTTCTTGTCAAGTATCGCGGGTGTCGAAGGTAGTTTCTAAACAGCAAATTTGTAAACAAAACAACCCCCCCTCCAAACAAAAAAACAAAAAAACATTATTTATTTCAGCAACTCCTGTTCTTGTAAAGTTGCTTGTCTGCATTTGTGGGGAACGTGAGGGGAGCATTTAAAAAGAGTCAATAAGGGGTAGAGGTTTTGCCCCCCATTTTTTAATATTGCGTTTATTTATTCAATGTATTTTTTTTTTCAATAAAACAGAAAACTAACCCTGTCCAGAGATCGCAGGCCAAATGTTTACAAGTGCAGCCTCGTCTAGTCAGATAGCCCCCCACCACCACTGATATGTATGTCTAGACCCTTACTTTAATTTATCTTTAACGTTGATTCAGTCATCTCTATTTACAGTACAAATAAATCTATATATACTAGCAGCATTCACAACATATGATCAGACATTCAAGCAACACTAAAAACATTAAATACTGGTTTTTAAATAGTTCTAGAAACTAATTTGTTCTGCTTCTCTATACTGTATATACTGTGTTTATATTGAATGAATATATACACACATTTTGTATATATATATATATATATATATATATATATATATATATATATATATATATATATATATATATATATATATATATATATATATATATATATATATATTCAAACGTCTACAACAAGTGCAAATGACCAAAAATACTTTTTGTTTTTATTTTAAGGAAAAGAAATAGGAATAATCAAAGTAAAGTGACATCTGTCCTTGGTCAGTGAGATGATTCTGGATTGTATTAAGACTTACGAAATCTACATATACAAAATATATGTGTTAAAAAAATAAATAACATGAACACGTGAGTCCGGATTTTAACTATTGCACATTCCATCTGAGATGCACTTTTCAAAAGCTAATTTGCTCTCAAGTTGTCCAGTCGGGGACACGCGTGGCTCAAATCAACAGCGATGTGGAGGATATAAAATCTGACTGGAGAACCTACTGCATAGAGTTCATCTCTGTGGACAGAGTGGGTTTGGTAGCTGCGCAAGCCATCCTCCTTTTTTTGGTTGGAACAAACCCTATAAACAGATAACTGATGGGTGATCGTCATCTCGTCTTGGTTTTAGTAAATACTTCAGCAGCTGGGCAATTTCTGGAGCTTTGAACATTATTTTTTAAAATGATTTGTAAGGCGGCTTTCCGGCTACAACGCCTCCACCATTCTGAGACACGTGTAATTTTTATATATTTATCTTTTTAAATACACTTTGTTCTCTTGTTTTGGTATCCATAGAATTTAGTTAATTTATTTTTTTCCTCATCCAAAAATACTTTGATATGGCACAGTTAATGTATTTAATTTGGCAATACATATATATATATATATATATAGCTTTGAGTGAAATGACATGACCTACAGTATGTCATAAATATGTATAACTCTTCTGTATAATCACAAATACATATTTGTTCTCTACATGAAAAAATAACATTTAGTATCTTCCTAAATGAGCTTGATGACGAAATCATCAATTTTTCACTTGTTGCACAGTGGTGAACAGTGCAGGTGCAGTGCGTCGTCGAGGTTACAGAGACGGTTACCATAGAGACAGGAACCTATGCCATCTGACAAATAAATGCGATAAATAAATACATAAATAAATACATCTTTTAAAAACAGCTTCTTCCGAGCTGTCCCCTGTGCGAAGGAACCGTTTTCTCTCCACTACGAGCTTTTAGTTTGTCACAAAAATACTACACTCATACCCAACAACGCATCGGAGCTTGTACATTATTTACAGCGAGTCACACGAGGGTCGAGAGGTGCTGGCGGGGAAGAATCTCCTCGGTTGTGGGGTGGGTGGGGGAAGTGGGGGTGTGTGTATCGTCTCCCCACTCTGCTGTCACAGCAGCCGTCTGCTGGGAAACTATTCACAGTTTAATTACGTGTCAATCTTGACAAACTAAGCTAGTCTTTAATTTTTTTTCCTTTTTTTTTTTTGGCACCGACAGTGGCCACAGGGATAAACAGCCACCAAGAAAAGACAGTGATGACAGTAACAGAACAAGTGGAGTAAAAAAACACACACACAGTTGGAAGGATGTCATGCTAAAAATAGATCAGGTTAAAGATAAAACTGCAGGCTTGACCCACATTTCAGTCTACTTCAAATATGTGTTTTTTCACAGTTCATACTCAACAAGATGTGCTCTCCTCCTTCCTCCAGCTGGTGATCCTGACCGTGGGCTGCAGAGTCCTTTGCCTTCAGAGGCTACAGGCTGTGGGAGGTGTCCGATCACGACGAGGTAAATGAGTACGCAATCCCACACCGAGCTCGTTTCAGCCGCTTCTCCTCTGCTTCTGAGCAGGAGCTGCGTCTTTGCGACACTTGTGTTTGGGAAAAGCAAAACTGCAGTGTTTAAAGCAAGGACAGACACAGGTAACATGCATGTATGCTCACGCCACAGCTAAAAACCCAACCCCCCCTCCCCACCCTCGAAGCCACATCTTGACTGAGTTACTACAACAGATTACAGACTAGCAGAAAAGAAGGAACAGCTCTAAGTAGCGTTTATTTTAGTCTTGAGCTTGCGATAGTCGGCAGATTAGTGAAGCAGGTTTTGCCTGTGTGCTGGGGGATGGAGCTGAGTGAGAGGAGCTGAGGCTGAGCTGGGCTGTTGGGTGGGCGTGAGACGACTATCTCTCAGAAATAAACATGACATGATAGGCGAGTACCGGCCCCAAAAGGGCGGGAGAACAGCAGACACAGGAGCAGGGTTGAGGGAGGGATGGTGGTGGTGGTGGTGGTGGTGGTGGTTGGGAGGGTGGAGGGCTGCTCTTTCAGGAGTAGATGGTGATAACCTCACGGCCGCCTCCGCGGACCAGGAGGACCCGGTTAAGGCCCTCAGTTAGAACCTCCAGGAACTCCATGTCTGTGAGAGAAAAGTTAAAGAAACCACCAGGAGAACATGCGGCACGTTGTGTCACCGTAAACAACGCTGCTGATCTGCCACGTTGATTTTAAATCAAAAATTAAAATTACGATTTGGAATTTTTCCATAAAAAAAAAAAAAAAATACAAAACAAAAACAACCCATCCAATAAACCGGTTCACCAGCATCCGTGTTTTCACCTCCACCGCATCCCTGGAAGGTGAGAGGATCTGACATTGAGGAGGCTGAGGAGAGGAATCGAGGATGTCTACAAATTAGGAAACGGAACGAGAGGTTGACATTTTCTGCGACGTGACTGTTTTTGTTTTTGCTACTGTGTTCCGCGCCTCAGGCCAACTGCAGTCTACGGTCCATTAACCACAATGACCAAGTGCAAAGAAGTTCTTAGACACTTCTGTAAAATCTATTAAAAATCTCTCGGAGGAGGCCTACTTGTGCCACACTTCTTTCCATTTCACGGTAGGTGTGATCACTCAAAGCCTTTGAACAGTTTTTTTTTCTGCCAATCCTGATCCAAACCTCTTCACAGCTTTATCACACAGGTCTAGAGGTTTTTATCCTGACAAACGTTTCACATAAAGATGCATATTTCACTGGATTTTAGAGAAACCATAAGGGCTCCATGCTGTTTGCCCATCTTAAGCCCACTCTGGATTTAGAGGGGGCTCACGTGGGCCTTTCTTCCCGTTCTCTTGACTGAAATGAGTGGGTTTCTTGTTTTCTTTTTTGGTTTAGAGGGGTTTAGATTTTCTAAACCTTTAACTGTTTTAAAGTCATTTCTGTGTTTCCAACCTCTGGCCGCTGCTCACAATTTCATTAGAAGTGTCAAAGGACTATTTTGGAGACATTAAAATTTGCTCCAGGAGCATTTTTGCTCATAATTTCAGCTGCATTTTAGACTTCCAGCCTTGTTGTTATTATTATTTTCAATTGTTGGATTTCACAATTTCAAAACTGCTGGTTTGGCACAGAAGAACCGTCTTGACTTAATTCTCAAACGGCTGCCTGGATCTGAGCACAAGTGACACCAGTGTCACAGCTGATTACTTTTGTTTCCAAAGGAAGGCGGCGCTGTCACGAACACATTAGAGGCTCCGACCAGTAAACCTACTTCTGTCCCCGTGAAGGATACAGTTCTCGTCACCTGTCCGGTTCTTGGGCGGCCCTGGCATGTTGAGGAGGACTAGCTTGGCCTCTGACGACTTCTTGAGAATGACCTCATTCAGCCGCAGTGCTGTGTGCATGCGTCTCACGTTGAACTGGTTCCTGAGTGAAGACAGAGTGACGTATTTTATACTCGGAAGCATGTGAAAAAGCATTTTGTGGCATTCGGATGAACATGAAAGATGCTCATTCACTGATTTATTTTCTGTTTCGTTTGAACAAACTTCCCCTTGTTGTGTGGCTGACCCGATCAGTATACGTGTTAACGGTGTGAATGAGGTTTAAGAGGACTGCAGTACTTACAGGTTCTCCCACTCACTGCAGCATGGTAGGAACAGAAACACAACATCATCAGCACTTGGCTGTCAATGTCTTTACTAAACGTGACGTCTCCTGCTACAAACAAGCTCAAAACCTTCTGCTGCATTAAAATGATTTTGGTGCAACCTGGAAACCTGGAGCTCTTTCAGTAAGTAACAAAGGATTTCTAACGGTTCAGTGAGCGCCGCAAAACACTCACGGCTTCATGTTGAAGATGTCTTTGATGCCCTCTGGTGTGGCTGCTCCGGGAGGCTTGGCCGGCTCGCCGTCGCACTTCTCGGTCCAGGTCATGTGAACCTGCTCCCCGGGGCTCTGAGCCCCCTCGCCGGGGGTCAGCGGGGTGGCCGGCGTTGCGGGGCTGGCCGGGGTGGTGTTGTCGTGGATGAGCTGGACCTGGGCAGGGGGGGACACAGGGGAAGATGCCGACTTTGACCATGAGACAAGAGGAAAATAAGACGGACGTGGATTTACATGTGTGTTACATGGAAGGTTGAAAAAGCCACAGTTGAGGTGGAAATGTGGGAACGCAGGTCACAGAAAGCCACAGTGTTTAAGGGAAAGGGGAGGAAGGAGAGTTGTGGTTAACCCTTTTTAACTCTTTCATGGATGAACTATTAAAAAAACATGACATATTTATTCCCAAGGACATACGAAGTGATGTATGATTTATTTTATTTGTATTCATATTTTTTAACAAGTTATTCATGTGTCCACTCTTCTAGACCGGATTCAGTCCTTTCACAAATGAATGATGGAGAAAATCAACAATTTAACACAATCATTGAGGATTTGAAGCATGTAAAGAAATCCCACAAAAACAAACGACAGCTAATCGCGACACCTTTAGTGAACTATCCGAACATCGTATACCAGGTAGGCAATCCTGCTGCTCGAGTGCCACAGTCCTGCATGTTTTAGATGTCTCGTTGCATCCACACACCTGATCTAAATGAATGCACGTCATCAGCTTGTCATCAAGGTCCGCACAAGTCTGTTAATGACACAGTGGTTTGTATCAGCGTGTTCAAGCAGGGAAACGTCTAAAAGAGGCAGGGCAGCGGCACTCGAGGACCAGGCCTGCCTACCCCTGTCGTACACCAGACGGCGATACCCCAGCGGCGATACCCCCTTTTATCCGGGCTTGAGACCAGCGCTGTGAGTGGCAAACATCACAGCAACCCCTCCTACATCATACTAATTTGCAAAGGATAAAACTGGTCAAACTGGACCTTAAAAACACCAATCCTCAGATACGAGTCTGCAATAAGTCAAGCTGCTCCTTTAAATGACTGTCCCTGTGTTTCTATGCTCCTGTCCAGATTTAGTAAATCCTCTTTCCTTTTTTATCGCACCGCTCCCGGGTGCTTGGTATTTGTCTTAAAGCTTGGTTCTTGATCAGCTGCGCTGCTCTGCGGAAGCTCAGCCTACCTCCTCTTCAGGCTTCTCCTCCTTGCTGGCTGGAGTCGGGTCCTCGGTCACACTCAGCTGGGTGGTCACAGCGCCTGGGTTCTTACGGCGGATTGAGCCGCGGGATGAATCTGTGATGCTCTGGATCTAAGACGGAACAGATGCGGGAGAGAGGAGAGATAACAATGAGGCAGAGATATTCTTTTGCTCCGCATTTGTCGCAACACCTACTTACTGGACGTCACTAGAGACTCTCACAAGTCATAACATAAAATCCTGAGCATCACCATGTTATAAGGTGTTGAACTGGGGCAATGAAACATCAATCATGCTGTTACACACCAAAGCGGGGCTGCTGCTGCAGTCAGCTTCCTGATAGAGACAATAAATATGGTGGCCAACTGGTCTGATGTAAACGCAGACATGCTTTTGTCCAGAGGGGTTTGAGTGTCATGTGAAGTCAAATCAAGCCATGCGAAGCCAAGCTGGACTGTCGAGTCGCGTCAAGTTTATGAGCGCATCAAAACTGTGCCACCAACAAACTTGCTTACCTCCCTCTCTCGCTCAGTCTTGGTCAGATTGATCTGCTTGAGCATCTGCGATCGCTGTTCCATCACCAGGGTCTTCTCATAAGTGTAGGCTGAGATGTCACTGTCTTGCTGTCATGAGTAAACAAAACATATTATTTTTCTAAATAAGTTGGGGGCATTTTGTGCTATTCACACTTCTCGTAGTACTGGCATATTTGCTCTTGAGCGATGGTGTTCCCGTCTCAGCTGACTCATCCTCTGACACCCTCACATAAATGCAGATAGAAGCTGTCGCTATAGGACAAGACGTTTAAACTGGAGAAGGTGAAGTCTGATGGATGCTCGAGACAGACCAGCTTTCATCTTGGTCGTGGTCATGAGAAGTATGTTGACGAAGACCTCCTGCCTCCCTGAAGGACGTTAAAGTTTAATTGTAGGTTTGCAAATTGCCAGACACAGCCCCCGACGTCTAGCCTCAGATAATTAGCAGGAAGGACGGTTTTAGACTGGTTGAAGCATTCTGACACTTTAATGCATTTCATGTGCTGCATAACAGCATTTATAAGCTTCAGACTCAGTGTTCACAGCAGTCATTTCCTCCCTGCATGTCCCACACAAAAACGAAACAGAAAAAAAAAAAAAATGCTGGTTGTGTTTACTGAAGCAACTGGCCAAGCCTGAGGTACTGCTGGATTTAGAAAATCAGAGTCAAGTTTATTGTCAAATAAATATGTCCCTAGTCAAGTGTTCTGACATTAAAGTGCGTGCAAATGTACTTTTATGGAGTATGTGTGCAGTGTTGCTTATGCAATAGTGAAAAAAAACAAAACAAAAAAAAACTCTACCATTTCCACAACTTCCACCATGGCATCAATGCGGAGATGATAGAGGAATGTTGTCAGGTCCTTTTTCATCTGGATGCTGTTGTCATCCATCTGAGCTACAGTGAAGATGCGCATCTTGCACTTCCTCCAGACCTGAAGAACGACAACGTTATTTCTGACATGTTCTCACGATCGTGAGAACTATCTTAAAACCAGTAGAAAAAACATCTGCATTTTAGATCCCCAAATGTGTAGATGTATGAATATAAGTGAACTGACAGTGGGATTTGAGATGGCACTTGTTTTAAAAATTCCTGCATTGGTAAAACTTCATGCACGGTACCTTGTGTTGACGGAGCAGGAAGGGGAGCAGCATCAACATGCCTCCATCGTGGACGATCCACCACACGTCGATGTGGCCCTCAGTGAAGCGTTCGCCATTGGATGGGAAGGCTGAGATGTTCTTGGGTACGAGCAGAGCCAGGTGAGCTGTGGTGGTTTCTCTGACCAGCTCTGCAGTCCGGAGGCAGATATGGAAATAAGATCCGGTTACTGTATGACATCTGAAATCTCTTTGTGATGAAGAACGGCTCTGACGGTTTTACTTCTGCTGCTCGAGTCCTCACTAAGACCAAAAAACTGGACCACATCAGTCCAGTTCTGAGGTCTTTACACTGGCTGCCTGTCCGTCAGAGGATAGGCTTCAAAGTTCTGATGCTGGTCTATGAAGCTCTGAATGGTTCAGGACCAAAATACGTCAGTGACCTCCTGACCCAGTATGAACCTTCCAGACCCCTCAGGTCATCTGGATCCGGTTTTTTATCAGTTCCCAGAGTCAGAACCAGACACGGAGAAGCTATGTTCAGCTTCTCTGCTCCACATGTCTGGAACAAACTCCCAGAAAGCCTCAGATCAGCTGAAACACTCAGTTTATTTAAATCCAGGTTGAAGACTCACCTGTTCTCAGCAAAGACACAAATCCACACTGTTTTACGTTTAAGCTCAAGTTTCAAAACTTGGTTACATTTTAACCACTGATTTGATCTATTGTTCTTTTTTCTTTCTTTTGTTTACATTTTAAATCACGCTTTTTATTTATGTGATTTTTTTTAATGTATCTGTAAAGCACTTTGAATCAACTTGATGTTCAGTTGTGATCACGTGAACCCCTGGTTTCCGAAGAGCGGTTTTGAAGCCCAATTTTGTTCGTTAAGTTCGTTAAGAAGTTAGCTTTGCCTACCAGCTCCCTCGCAGGTCCCATACAAGAGGCTGGTTGCTTCACTATTTAGGCCTTTTAGACATAATCTATTCTATTTATTTCCTCCCTGGCAACCCACCGATGAAGTTCCTCCAGGTCTGGTGCTCATCTCCTTGCTTCCAGTTGCGTGGCCAGGAGACCAGCACAGCATTGTGTTTCAGGCCCCCCAGCCCACTGGCCTGGAGCAGATGTGACGTAGCATCGCGCAGGTTTGAGGATACAGTCACCTGACTGAAGCCCTTCACCTTCTCAGTCTCCATCAGTTTACGCAATGCCTATAAAAAAGTTAAAAACAATAGAATAATGCTCATGTTACAAAATGCAAAGAAATCTACTAATAATATGCAACTTAAGGACCAAAAAAATCTTTAAAAAAAATAAATGAAAAACCTGGGATACCATTTACAGTAGAATTTGAATTAAAAAAAAATTTTTTTTAGATTAATGCTGCCTTACATTAATCTGTTTTATCATTCTGTTTAAGATGTTTTTTTTTTTTATGTTTGCCAATAAAATGCACAGAATTAACAAGTTACAACTGATGTCTGGAGTTTGCAGACTGCTTATGAGAAAACTCCTCACCTGCTCTGCACGCTGAGTCTGGTCATAGTTCTCCAGATAGGTGCCCTCCAGCGCCGTCCCAACGATAGTTAAGCCTTTGCCCGCCTTCAGCTGGTTGGTCAGAGACAGCAGACGAGGCTGCTCCACATTCTGCTCGGCGTCTGTACTCACCAGCACCAGCAGCTGTGGCCTGGATGCGGGGAGAGAGAGCAGAAGAAGTGAAGCACAGGGCAGACGACGGCCCAGAAAGACGGAAAAGAGGAGTGATGGCAAAATGGCAATGTTGAAAGTCCTCGTTGGGAGAAAGAAACGGGGAAAAAAACAGCGTGAGAGGTTCATTTGGTAATCTGTATTCACAAACACTTCTTGTTGTTTGACAGCTGTAACGAGGGAACGACTGAACATGTTCAAACATGTTGTTCATTTCTATGTTAATTAGAGTCAGGATAAAACAACACGGTGTGTGTGTATTCATGTGTCTGTGTGTACCGTACCTCCAGTTCTTGGTGTGCGGGGGACCTTCCTCCAGCCGCATGAGAGCGTAGCGCGCGGCACTCAGAGACAGACCTCGTATCCCATCACCCCATTCTTTCTCAGCACTGCGACACACCCACAAGTGCCAATCAGTGCTTGGCAGTCAAAACACGAACAACAGTTTTGCAGCTTCATTCTGAGTTTAAAAAGTGATACAGTCAGCCCACCAGAACAAACACACTTTTGTCTGTCATGTCGCAGTGTTTGATGATCACTGGTAAAAGTCGCCCAGCTCTGAGAATCAAGCTGCTACTTCCAGCATGTACCGATTACTGAAGGAGTCTCAGAGGTACAGACATTGATATAGAGACAGAGGCTCTGTTAAAAATAAAATAATGCTCATGGTAGTTTAATAAAGCGATGTAGTGATCGCTTTTTTTCCTTTCAATCCTAACTACCCTGTTAATGTTGAAAATCCACCAACCAAATCTGTTCTAAAATAAGTTTCTGTTCAACATTATAACTTTTTTATTCATATTATATACCTAGAACATTCAAAGACCATAGCAGCTTTTCATTAACAGACAGATGTACTTTAGTAAACTGTTACAAGTCAAGCGTAAATGAGACTAACACTTCCTCTGTACAGGAAAAGCGAGAAAGAAAGAAATACAAACCAAAAATAAGGGAACATCACACTCAATACGATATTCAAAATCTTTGCGCATAACTCACCCTGCAAACTCGATATACTTGTAGATGGAGCCGGCTATTACCATGGCGACGATGGCGTAGTACCAGGAGCAGAGGAACATGAGAGTCAGACACAAGCTCATCCCCAGGAAAGACAGCGTCCTGCAGAGGAGAGTCGAAGCTTTAAAACGAGACGTTTGATTTCAAACACGAAAAAAACAACAACACTGAGCTGCTTTTTTTTTACTTCGTAGCTGCTGAACAGACCAGTGATAGAACTTGAAGCGGGGTCTCCAGTTCGGAGTCCTTAGCAGCGTCTGGAGGGCACACGCCAGATTAACAAACATGTAGCACATCAGGAAGAACC
The DNA here is from genome assembly GCA_014839995.1 of Xenentodon cancila. Classification (NCBI taxonomy): domain Eukaryota; kingdom Metazoa; phylum Chordata; class Actinopteri; order Beloniformes; family Belonidae; genus Xenentodon; species Xenentodon cancila. The sequence goes on along the minus strand of CM026203.1, from coordinate 24,343,220 downwards.
TGGAGGACACACATTTTCTCAGTTTATGGCACAGCTCCACTTGTGTAATATGACTCAAAGCTTATTAAGGTGCGCATCTCCATACAGGAAAATATCAAACTGACTGCTCTGAACTCTCCGAATGTTTTTTTTTCTTCTAAATAGATATAACTCTTACATGGAGAGGATGGGAGCCACTGCATCCAGGGAAGCAATGAGGATGCCGCTCTCACAAATACAAGCTGTCAAGAGGAGGGACCACGTGGGCTCTCCGTTGGCCTTCCCATGACCGAAGATCTGGAAGAGCGACACACACACACACACACACACACACACAAAATATGATCACTACTGTACTTTACTGGTTGCTCTCAGTCCCGGTATGTTAATGACTACATTACAATTGTACGCAGTAAGAAAAAAAAAAGGAGCCCAGACTGACCCGTAGAGCGGGCACAATGCCGTCCTTGGCGATGGCCTGCAGGAGACGGGGAGCTCCTGTCAGGCTCTGAAGGCCCGCTCCACAGGTGGAGAAGAAAGAGCCGATCACGATGACCCAGGGTGACGGCCACGCCAATGTGCCAATCACCAAGTTCCCGTGGACGCCCTCTCCAAACCTAAAAGAGATCAGCAGTATAAATGTACCAACGGCATCAGAGCCGGACCCATTTCTTCTTTATCTTCAAAATATCTCAGCGATAAATCAGGGATGGACTCACTTGTCCCTGAGGACCACTCCCTCGATGCACGCACCAAACAGAACCACGCTGGACATGTCTGAGCAGTAGTAGATGAGGAAAGTCCCGTCATCGCACAGAGACAGTTGACATGCTCTTGTTTAATGACTATTGATTATTTTAAGAACTGACATGTCTAGACACTGATGAGACTGGACGGAAACAATTTGAAAAGCTTTCTTCTAAAGATCCATTTACTTTCCTGGTAAACCCATTAACTATGTTTGGTAGGAAAAGACATGAACTGAGTTTGTTTAGGATGATATCTCAGAGATTAGTGACATCGTAACAAATATCCCTCAGCGTTATTAACTTGCGCTTGCACAGGCAGCCACGTAATGCAATTACAGCTCCTAATGAAATTTGCGAAGACCACAAGCTGATTGTTTAAAGCAACACTGGAGAACATTCAAGACGGCCGCTTCGGTACTGTCTGCCTTTTATATTGACACTTGTTCCACAGATATCTGTTGAAAACTGGAAATGAAGCCAAAAAGAAAAAGAAATGTGAGCATACTCTTAACAAAACAAACAAAAAAAAAAAAGCTTACAGTGGCGCGATATTGACTCTGAGGCCTTGTCATTGTGTTTTTTTTAGTGAAGGCCAAATGTCATCCCCCATTAATCACATTAATGATGCATGTGTACTTTTCAAAAACTGTCAGAATTAGACTGGTGTGATCACAATTGTGACCTTTCTACATTTCAAAATCCCGACCTTTAATAATGAGGCGCCCACAGGCCACTGCGTGTGTTTTTATTGCTACAGTGAAAAATACTTCAGTTCATGATCTCTACAAATCAGAGTTGAACCGCCGGCCAAAAAGTACAATCGCTGAGCCCATCAGCGTCCCTCAGAGGTGCAGCAGTGAGGATACAGACGGTGGAGGTGGTGGTGATGGCTGCAATGGTTCCAATGGGGATGGACTTCTGTGCATCACGCAGATCTCCAGAGCGGTTGGATCCGGCCATGATTCCTGCAGAAAAACAAGTTGAAGTTCCAACAATATATCGAATATTGATATTATATTGAAGGGGAAAAAAAGAAAAAGAAAAATACAGAAATAAAGAACATTTAAGAGCCTGACCTCGTGGACAACATCAAAAACAAGACAGTACTTGAGAAGCCAGTGTTCACCTGTCACAGATGGGAAGTAGATGCCAACCAGCAACGTGAAGAAGCTCGTGATGTCGGCGAGCACGTAACGGTTGGCATTGGTCAAGGGGTCGTCCTGGTCTTCCACAGACGTCATATATTTCCTGGCAATTAGGTCCCCCTTCTCATAGTAGTTCCCAAACAGGTTCTCTGGATTAGAAATACAGAGTTCAGTGAAGAATAATGTAGAATAGTGAACAAATAGTTTGTTACTCAGCTACTGATAAATCACAGTTGTACGGAATTAGATTGATGCTGTTCATTTTCTTCAAGCAAAAAAATATGATAAACAATATTTATAAAATATAAACCTATATTACATATCATTAATAAAGTATATTTGAATTAAGCTGAATTGAATTACTTGGATTTTGAAGAGTTCTGAATCAAACTGTATTGTTATGCAGCAAAATGTTACTACACAGGTTTTTAAATAAGTGCATTTTCATGTCAAATAAACAAAAAAAATGTCTGCTGTGTGTGATAAATTAAGATAAATGTTAAGATTAGGGTTAACCCCAGTTAGTAGGACACAATGTTCACCCAGGCAGCAGGTCAGTTTTAAAAATAATCAACTTTGACATGAAATAGTCCTTCTACAAGTTGAATTTATAATGGCACCATCTACACCACCGGCTCAGATTTACTGATGTAAAACCTCCGACTAACACAGGCTCTACTGTGAAATATCAGTCAAAAAAGGGGGTTAAGTTAGCGTTGGGCTTTTAGTAGAGTTTCAATCGGCTCAGGGATACGACAATACCTTCTCCTGCTTTTAATCATGCAACCTTCTCCTGCTTTGTCTTCGCGAAACTAAATCATTTCCAACATTTCCTGGAATGATTCAGGCAAAGGGCAAAGTTGCATCATCGTCACATGTTCAGTGGATATAACGAGCCATGCCGAAGACTAAAACACAGATGAAGCAAAAAGTCATGTGGGTTTTTTTTTTGTTTTTAAATCCGTTTGAGAAAAGGTTTTTGTTTTGGGAATCTCACATGTGACATGATATATATTTTTTTCATGTCCAAAACATACATCAGCAAATACGCAAAGGGATTTAGATTACCCACGACAAGGGAAGTGTGATGTTTCGATTTTTGGGATACAAACAAATACACAGATATGAAACAGTGATGCACTTTAATTTAAGATAACTTCTCCACATCTTTTTGTGGATATCAAAAGCTGAAATCAAGAAAAGACCTCAACTGCTTGGGAAAATAAAATCGCACGCTGGTGGATCCAGAGTGCTCGGACCAACCTGCCAAGATCCCGCTGGTGACCCCGGGAATGCCCTGGATCTGAGTCACATTATTGTCGACAAAGTACGCGTCACAGGTGGCGTTGAGGAAAGAGGAATCACAGAACATGCGCCACAGCTGGGTGGTGACTGTGCCATTAGCGGTCTCAATGGTCTTGGCACAAACGTCGAAGGCCTTCCACACCAAAGTGCGGTTCCCCAAGATGCACACGCTGGAGGAAACAACCAGACAAAAGGAAAATGTAGGAGCGCTGGCTTCACAATATCACAACAAATAGCAATCACCATATTTCATATTCTACCTGTGATTTCTTCATGGCTGATTTGACATTTCATGGTTCGACGGCTGTAACAGTGGCTAAAATTTACTAAAGATTCACTCTTGCTTTCAATTTCAAATTGTGAAATTGCACATGAAAACGGTGTCGAGACATCTGGCTGGAAAACAGACACTTTAATGAGCGTTACAGCTGCAGTCGTCTGCAGCAGGATGCGTGCTGACGTGGAACCTGCTACCATAACTCAGTCTTGGACTTGAAAATGACGACGAAGCAGAAACACAGCAATTTATAATACCGATAAACAAAATCAATACTTATCAAGTTATATTTATCCAAACTTTGATATTACTTGAGCTGCTGTTTTATACTGAATATGATTACACAGTGGAGGGATATGCTCGGGAGAGTTTTCAGCACTCATGATTACGTGTTTTGGTTTTCAGTCGGCGTCTTGAGCGTTTTATGCTTTCTCGGATTTGTTACACTTTGTCATACGGTTCCGTTTTGTGGGTCGACTCATATTCTGTTGGACTGTCTTGGTTGGAACTGCTTACGGGAAGTCTGGGGGGTCGATGCCGGTCTTGATGACTCCAGCGTAGACGGCCAGAATGGAGAGGATGACACAAGCCAGAAACACCAGGGCCAGCTTGTTGACGTACTTCACCCCGACAAACACGACTGTGGCCATGGAGGTCAACAGGATGGTGCCGTAGACGCGCATGTTGTTGAGCAGCGCTGCCTCCGCCTCAGCACCCTCCAGACCCTCCAGGGGAAAGATGGCTGCTTTGGGCACTATATAGATCTACGGTAGAGAGTTATGCCATTTTTATTGTTAATTTTCATCTGACAAGGGAAAACACACCTGCATTTTTCTCATCAAAGAGCCACACATCCTCAGTGTTACTCAGGGGCGTCCAGTGGCAGTTGTTTAGGGAGGGCCGGTGTTACTCATCCACTTTCACTTCTCACTTTCCTTAGCCTATCTGGGGATTGAATCTGGCAGATTTGAGGTCACAAACCTGCTTCTCTAGCTCACTGTTCACTGCTGAAGTGAATGCATTTCACCCGGGGTGGAAAAATAATAATAAAAGAAAGATATACAATAAGAGACGTGAGACGGGCAAAAAAAGGGGGTGAGTGAGGCGAACAACTCTGCAAAGTTAGAAAAAAATGACACTCACATTAACAGCCCTGCACCGAAGTGCAGCGTGAAGCGGCACACTGGTTTCTCTTTTCATTCAGTTTAATTAAAATACTCAAGTGTGATATTAATAGTTGAAATTAACTGCCATTGTTATACTTTCACTATTACTGAGAACTGTCCTGTCACAATATATAAAATGGTAAACCCATAATTAGTCCATCAGTGTCAGCTTCAGATGATTCACGGCAAAGCTGTTTACATAAGTCTGAGAATTTATTTTAAACCCTTATTTACTTTCCACCGCAAACAGTTTAATTACCATGAAGAGTTATGAGAGAATCAAAAAGAACAAGTGGGGAATTTTGGCTCAGTTTGGACATTTGCCTGGCGAGGCTGATCTGACGCTAATAACAACATATCACTAGACAAGCAACTCTTCTGCCTCACTGTCAACTGTTCGAGCTTCTTAAAATAGCCGCTTCAGCTCGAGTTGTTGGCCGGCATGAAAGAATGAAACATATTCAACGCGGTTTTCTCCAGATCTGCTCCTCGCAATTCTGCAGGGGGGGGGATTCTCGTTTCACAGCAGAAACTAAGCCAGCTTTGACCCAGAAGACAGAGTTAACCTCTAGGGGAGATCAAACTTTGCAAAACCATCGGCGGCTACCAGAAAATGTGTGATAAAAGATTAAAAAATAGAAATAAAACAAGTGGGGAGCTTGCTGAGGGATGAGCTAATGCAGTCATTTTGTAATTAAGGAATATTTTCTGAAGAATGGGGGATGGCAGAGGAAATCTGATGGAAGAAAGGGAGAAGAATGGAAAGAGGAGGAGGATGAGGATAAGATCAATTTTGACATTTCCTGAAAGAAAAATAAACTGAGGGCTCATCTCCTTTTTTTTTTTTTTACTACAAGGATCACAGGAATATCACCGCCCTCGTGGGTTCAATTTAAATATCATATTCGAACTGATCAGCAATCAATGTTCAAAGCGTCTATTTGGTTTTTGACCAGGACTACACTAGTTTCAGACGTTGTCTGCGCACGGGCTTCTGTTTCATGGGAAAACAGGACCAATCAGATATTTGTAGGTGGGGCTAAGAATGAGAGGATCATCTTCATGGGGCTGAGAAACAAAAATAGTAACAAACATGGATGAGATTACCAGAGGTTGCTATAGGAACAGTGCAATAAAAAATATCCAACATCTTATTGTTGGAGGTGGAGAAGAAGACTGATATCTGCTCTGCCTACATTCATTTACTCACTCTGAAACCCGATTTAATTATAACAAAAAAAAATAACTATACCCCATCTCTCTAGATATTTGTGATTGATTTTAAAATATCTGTAGGCTGCTGATGTTGTTTGGTTCCTTGCCTTTTTTTTTTCATGTAATTGTATCCTACACTGGCATTTCTTGGATCAGAGGAACATGGTTGACACATCCATTATTTATTACTGAGAAAACTCAGTCTGGCAGTAATATTCATTGCTGAAATTTCCATTAACAACAACTCTGGAAGTTGGAAGTGGGATGTCATGATTACTGTTGTGTATGGACTTCACTACAAGGAAGGAAACGCTCACATGACAAACAAACTGAAATTAAGTGGATTTACAATTTGGAAACTGAATCCAATGTCTATTCTTTTTTATAAAACAGCGTGACAGCGGGAGGCGGGCAGAAACTCTGACAGCGGACGTACCAGGAGCAGCTCGATGGCTCCCAGGATATACATGGCTCCAGCGTAGGTGGTTCCCAGGTAGAAGCAGATTCCCACCGCTCCCCCGAACTCCGGGCCCAGTGAACGGGATATCATGTAGTAGGAGCCTCCAGCTACATACAAGCACAAGATGAACACAAACACTCAGAACATGTGCATTATTTGTAAGAACATCATTTCTACTGTGTGAATTAAAAAGCAAAACACTTTTACGGTTCATTCAAACATTTGTTTCAGAATTAATTCTAAATAACCAGCGACAACAAAATAAAATTTGTGCATCTCAAAAAAGCAGAAATATTATAATTACATTTGATGAAGCTGTAACTAGTTAACGTCTGGCAGTTTTACTTGAAATAATGCAAATGTTGACATTTTAATCAATATTATTAACGATAATCTTGTAATCATGCAACGTTATCTAAAACATTTGCGTAATGTTACAACAGTGGCTGTTTTTGTTACAATGCCTCATCACTGCATCTTAACACAGCGCCTGTTGTGTTTGTGTGCAGCTGTGCGTAAATTAATTAATTGAGCATAAATAAAACGGACCTTGATCAGCACTTTGCAGCAGCGTAACGGCTGCTACCACTTATAAAGGCAGACTGTTATAATTACCATACAGATCCCTGCTCCTCAACAAGCCTGTAATTTGCTCTGACCCCTGCTGTACGTACACCAAATGGAGACGCAGGCCGTCATTACTTTGCATGGTCACATTGCAAAATGTTGCCACGCTATATGTGTACGTTACTGTGTCTTCACACAGGCACAAGTGTGCAGCTTCACATTTCCACGGCAGCCATTTGGCTGGTGCTTTATTTTGTGTAAATAGTGTTGTGTGACGACAAAGTTAAAGTGCACAAGATCGCAGACTAAAGCTCTTAATGTTTCTAGAGATATCAAGCTGTGCTGGGAGTAATGTGCCAAAAGCAATCAGTGAAAATAGAAATTTAGAAACAGACAGCATCAAACAGAGATGACTGTGTGGCGCCAGCTTCTGCTCACCCACCTGGCACTACTCCGTTGGTAGCGATGGCACTCATCGAGATGGCAGTCAGCATGGTCTGCGTGGAAAGGGAGGAGAAGAAAGATTAGACCGTATTCATCAGATTCTGCATTTCCGGCAAGGAGGAGGTGTTGATTGTTGACATTTTGTCATATTTTCAGCCTTTAAAGGTAAAAAAAGCACCATTCATTGTCTTTTTTTTTATGAACTATTAAGTAAATCCTGATAGATTTTATACCTGGGCAAAGCACTGCTTTACATTATTACATTAAACAAAGTTCACAACCAACACAGACAACGGGGAGTTCATACACCTCTGCTTGCAGCTGCGTGACTCATTCTACAGTCAAACACACTCACGATGACGACGACGGCTGATAATGCCTTCAGGAGCAATGTTTATTGCACTGACCCAAAAACAGACTTCATTTTCATGTACTGTATGTACTAAATGTCATCTTTGTGACTGAGATAAGGCTTGAAGAGGAGTTGGCTTTTCTCATTTTGTTTAAAATGATGAATGTGTGTACTCCATGATAATTATACAGCTGGAAGCAGAAGTTTATGTCGTGGCCTCAAACAACTTGGGGAATTCATTCGAGGTGTCTGATAGGCTAACAGATTTGAGTTAACTGGGGGGGGGGGGGGGGGGGGGGGCGCCTGTGGATGTGTTTAAAAGCACACCTTCAAACACAAGGATCATTGCATGAGAAGGGGATAATCACAATAAATTTAAGAAAAACGTCAAGAAAATGGTCTGGTTCGCCCTTGGGTACAACTTACAGATGCCTGAAGGTCTCATGTTCATCTGTGATCCCCAAAACGCCAACACAGCAATGGAAGGTCACTGCTTCAAAACCACCATTTATACAAAATAAGAAGAACAAAAAAAAAAAAAGCCAAATTACAGCTTCCAGCTGCATTTGAGGCCAACGATCTTAATCGTTGGGGAAATTATTAATTTGACCTGTTTTGTTATAATGAAGACTGTTGTGTTGTGAGAAAAATGAGAGAAGCGTACAGGGGTCAGAGCAGCATCCCAACCGTTAAACTGTATTTGAGCGTCTGGTTTAAACAGGATGGATCTTTTGCCATTTTTAGTACAATAATCCCCCTTAAAGGTGCAGATGGTTAAGTAACCTTTGCATGTCCAGGACTACACATTGGTTCTGTTTTGGTTTCTTCACTCAGTAAGTCTCATTTTCTCTTATACTATTACTTTTTCGAGTTTCCCCTCTACAAATAAGAAATAAAGGTCAGTGATGGCTTTAAGAAGAAACTGGTTTACAGAGCTGCAGTCGATATCATGGCAGAGAGAGCCCATAAAGAAATAATGAAAGAAGTGAGGAATAGAAAACTACACAGTGATTGAGTGTCGTACACGTGATTTAACCTCCACGCCTGTAGGGGGAGCCTCTGACCTACAAATAGCAACATTTTCTTTGTCTGGCTCAAGTCCCTGGCTCAAGTGGGGAGTGGTGGCCTAGTGGTTACAGTGGTGGGCTTGGGCGTGGAGGACCCAGGTTCAAGCCCAGGGCTGCCCACAATGGTAAAATCACTGGGGGCCCCTGAGCAAGGCCCTTAACTCCCAATTGCTCCCCGGGGCGCTGCCCTGCTAGCAGGCTCACTAGTGAAACTAGTTGATGGGTTAAAAGCAGAGACTAATTTCGTTTTTCATACAGCGTGTGCACGATGTCCACACTGACAAGAAAGGGAAGAAAAAAAAAAAAAAAAAAAAGTCCCGACCAACTAAGTTGCGTCTCATGTGGAAGTAAGATTTGTTGCAGTTCCTCAACTGGCTGCAGAAGCAAATCAATCTCCACTGACCTCCATGTTAAAATACACAAAAGAAAATCAAAAACTGGTTTTAAAACAGTCAGGTGAATTTATATAAAGCAATGGATTTTTTCTAATATGATTGATTGTTTTGATTGACAGTTGGCTCAGCCAGCGGCTAACCACTGACACTTCCTCGTCTATCATTGTCATGCTGGAAAGATAAGCATAACACTTGGAAGTTTATACTAACCCCCGCTTTGCCTGAATTGCCTGATTTTGCCTGAAATCAGATTTTCCGCTGCAATCGTCCACCGGCAGCTCTGCAGGTGGAGGTCGCCAGAAGGAGCTGGTAACCACAGCTCACTTTGATTGACATACGGTGGGAGTGTTCCCGTTGGCTCCCTGGGCATCATGATGGCACGCAGTATGAGGAAAAGCGGCTTCAAAACAGCTCTTCACGTGTCTGATCCTTCGTCCATTGTATTTACGGTTTCTCTGAGGGACTTTCAAGACTAAGAACTGTTCAAGAAGAGTTCATCTGTGGAAACAATGTACCTCTACGCCTAAAAGCTAGAGCTTCCTGCACGTTGATTGGGTAAATAACACCACAGGCTCCGTCAACAGCTGTCAAAGCACATTCAGACAATTATTCACAACGCTAATGTAAGTGTGGTACTGAGTGGGAGGACAACACTAAAGTAATATAAGGGCACGCTCGAGTGGCAGCTGGCCTTCAGCCCTGCAGAGGACGAGAGGCGGAGATGTGTGCAGGAACCGGAAGAAAAGGCCATAAAAATATGTTTAAATTAAAAAAAAAAAAAAAGAAAAGAAAAACAGGACACAGTGAGAAGCTGTGAGGGGGACGAGACATGGAGAAACACGGTGTGTTTGACAGTTCAAAGACAACATTAAGATTTCATTATTCTTTCAAATGACATTGTTCATTGTTCTTCCACATGTCTTCAAATGAAAGAGAGCGAAAGAGACAGATGGAGAAAGATGAGGAGGACATGAAATCAGAAATCAGGTCCCTTTTTCTAAAACAGCTCCTACTTTTATGCTGTTTTAACTCATCTATCTATTACTGCTGTAGCCACCCTCCCTGTCATATTATTATTCTTTCAATTTTATGCCAATCTCTCTTACAGTACTTAGTGGTTAGGTTATCAAGATAAAATATGGTTTTGTTGCTTTGTCACTGATTTAAAAGCTCTCAGATTTAAACATATTTACAGTCATTTACAGTAAGAAAAACACTTTTTTACATTTAACCCACAACATTGCTGCTTAACAGTTTCCTCCGGTGGACGACGCCTCTGTAGCTCCTCAACGCCGGGTGGTTTGACCGACAACACGTCTTTCTCTGTGAAGACGTGTAACGTGTGTAACGTGGTTAGCGTCACCTGAGGGCCCCGTGGACTAATGATCAGAACTGAAGAGTGGGTGAAGCTCTGTTTGTCAGTCTAATCTGGTCATTATGAGGCCGCGAGCTCTTCTCCCATCACAGCAGATAAGACAGTAATTGTTTAAGTGTTTTATCTGATGTGGGCAGCAGCCACGTTGAGGTAGCCAGCCGCATACCTAATCACCAAATAACCACGCAACTGTACAGGAAAGTCAGTAATAGACTTGTCTGATTTACCCCAGTAATTCAGTCTAATAGGATTAATGTTCTGTACATTGGGAATGCTTTATACTAAAACCCGTATATTACAGTAAAGCTTTAGTAGAAAAGCCAACATGACGGTTCATAAATTCAATTCACTATAAATCATGATTTTGCCTCTAAATCTGCAGCCTGCTGTGATATTTCACAATATATCTGACTTTTTAAGATGTGGTGTGTTATTTTCTTTCCAAGAATCAAAACATTTGTCTTACTGTGTTTAAATAGATACAGTTTAATATCTATAATAGGAATTTCAGTTGTATGGACACAACCAAGACTAGTCACTTCCCCTGTCCGTGTTTTCTGGTGTCCTTATAATATGCAATCAAACAGTGTCTAGGGAAGCAAAAAGAGAGGATGTATAAATGATGTCCACTGGCAGGACTTACTGGCTTTTTACCTCTGTGTTCTGCAGAGCTGCAGCTGGTGATGCTGGTTAATTTTGTCATGAAACTTGACGCTTTCAGCTGCAGGAGCGTTTTAGCAGATAACAGATTTAATGCAAGTCACTGAGTGCATAAATGAAGACTTTTTCACAGGCTCTTTATGTGCAGGTGCTAACTGTAATTAGGTGCATAGACAGCTTAAGCTGATAAACTTGGTTGTGATAGTTGTGACTTCAGCTGAGACTCTCAGCGGTGGCTGGCTAAAAATGAGACGCCTGCCTTTGTCTACCTCTGCGTGAAATCGTGGACCTGCTGCTTTGAAAGTGACTGAGACTCGTGAACGGTAGCTCTGCCAGTATTACCTGCATTATCACTGACAAACTGCTTTGTGCTACGAGAGAACAAAAATCTTTACAAATGTAAAGGGCAGACACAAAAAGGGACACTTTTTGTAGCTGACTGGCTCAGTGAGCAGTTTGTTCATCTAACAGATTTTCCAACCGTATAAGTGGGATATTTTTATTTATTTATTTATTTATTTTTGTCTGAATCCCAAAGAAACAGCTAAAAGCTCTCATAACTATCTATCTTATCTACTTTCAAGTAGATCATTTTACTTTTATTCTCTGGTTAATTGTTCATAAATGTTCATAGGCCTATTTCTTTTTCCAGTCTCCATTAATTAAAAGCTAAGATCACTTTATCACTTAATCTTAACAGTTAACAGCATCTTATCGTTTCGTGTGTCCCTCTGCAAATCACAGCAGACAGGGACATTTGTAAATCAGCTGTTGTCAAAAAGAAATATTTTCTTAGTTTTTCAAAGTTTCATCTGATCTTAGATGCTTCATATAAGCAGACGAGGAGACCCGGTATCTAAATTTAAGTCTGAAATGGTGAGTTTTTTTGTGTTTTTTTTTTTTTAAATTTATGTTCTTTTGCAGTTCAGGCCATTGATGGCCAAAGGGCCCAATTACCTCTCCGGATGACCTCATATCTAAATCATCAGCCTATTGGTGGGCTGGCACCGAACGCAGCAGCGTTCTGGTGTGGCAGCCGGGATTCGCAGGGTCGTATTTTCCCCACTGGTCCAGAGCCCGTGGCCTGTTTTGCTGCCCCATTTTTATCCACTTTGTGGACAACCTAAAACACACGTGGTTTGAGAGTCTGCGTGATGGCTCAGATGACATACTGTAGTTGGTTAACACTAATATTTCTTTCCGTGAAAACTGGAGTCAGTGCCTCCAAAACGCTCGTGCTGCCCACAGGCCCTCTGGCCTCCGAGGATGCCAGGAGACAACATCAGATTACTGTATGTCACCCCGCCATCTGTTCCATCCACATGAGGTACGACAGCACAGAGATTACAGAAAGAGGCGTTTTCCTTCAAACATGGTCTAAATACGAAGAAAGCTTGAGATATTGCAAAAACATTATGATTCCAGATGAGCCACATGGATGTACACATTTTTAAGAGTTTTTTTTCTGGCCAAATTCTCCCTGACACTGACGTTAAAGGACATTTTGTTTCTGCTTCATCCCAAAGCTACAAACAAACCGATGTGCCCTTTAGTCGACCTCAGAGCTGAGCCGAAATGACTTTCGACAGGAATTGTTTCATGCCACCCTGAGAGCGTGCCTCATTAGTATGCTTCATTACACAGATGAGAATAGTTTTGTCAAACACAAGCTCATCAATTCATCAAGCAGCCGCAGAGCTGAGGTCCATTTTCTCTGCGATGTGTATCACTTGAAGCCCTACCGGATGATAAAGCAAAAGTGTCAAACGATGGAGAAGCAGGGTGACTTGTGCTTTCAGGCCGATATCGTGGATATATATTGATCGGAAGGGGGACTGCGACGTGGTCGTGTGAGGAAGGCGGAGGTGGCGCAGCGGGATACAAATTGTTTGGTAGGTGGAAAGAAAAACAAAAGAGAGAACGAGGCAAGGGAAGCAAATGGAGGAAACTGATGCAACAAAGAAAAAATCTAGCCTTGGAGAAACTGTGGAAGCAAACGTGATGAAAGTAAAAAAAAACAAAAAAAAAAACGAGACGAGGAGTTGACGGGAGATAAGCATCCTTAGTATTTATTTGAGTCATGGCAGAGGGCAGGACACCCTTTCCCTGGCAGCATTTGGATTCGAGGCCTGGAGATAATGAGGAAGGCCAAACAACAGATGAGTTTCCATCGAGAATATTAAATCTCATTTTATCTTCTTGACATGCCTGCATTCGTTATGTGAGATATAAATACAACACACAGCAGATGTTTGAATACACCAGCTCAGACTGCTGTCTGCAGCATAGTGACGGTTAAAATGGCCGGTTCTGTGTGTAACGTCGCGGCTGATCATTTGTTTGGGACGTGTTCTCCATAAATCCAACGTTCCCACAGACTTCCAGCGTGCTATGCATTGTTACAACCACGAGCAAGAAATATGGACTCACCACACCAGGAAGATGATCATTTTTACTTTGTAAGAGTTTGTAAGAGTTTGCCAGGGTTTGTAATGTTCTGCGGGGAGAATAAAGGTGCAAGTTTTCACCTGCAACTGATAAACTAATGAAACGTTTCGGTGGTTTTTCATTGCGTGAATAAAACATGGACCTATGCCGTGTTTTATCAATCACTGCGGTGTGTTTCCTTCACAAGTCCTGTGGTCTTCACTCCGGTGGGGATCGCGGGATCCACGCACGCACGCACGCACGCACGCACGCACGCACGCACGCACGCACGCACGCACGCACGCACACGCACACGCACACACACACACCTCTGTTGTGTTGCTGACAGCCCCTAGAGGTCTGGGTGGTTATGTGTTATGTAAGAAAAGAGAGGTGGGGGTTTCTCACACACCATATTCACACTCAGGCATTTCACCCCGGGGCTCTGCTATGAGCTTGTGTGACTGATAAGTGTGTGTGTGTGTGTGTGTGTGTGTGTGTGTGTGCGCGTGTGTGAGTAGGTGGGTGTAAGACCTAACATGAAGGGAAGATTATCTTTTTGAGAATTAATACAAACACAGGTGTATACACAGAGTACAGTTTAAGTGCTAATATGTGTGCGTGAGCATAAGAAACACAGCGTAGAAGTGTGTTTCCGTGTGTTTCCGTGTGTTTCCGCGTGTTTGCTGGAATCTTGTCAAACCGACTCTGAACTTGCTTTGATCTTTTTTTTTCCTCCACATTATTTTTAGCATGAAATAAGAGCTTTTTTTAATCAGGAGCTTTGTAAAATCTTTTCTCTTTTGGGAAATAACTATGGTAATTCAATTCCATTGTATTATTAAGATAGTAATAGGGAAAAATCAAAATGACATACAGTCTAATTTTATCATCTGCTAGAGGGAACGATGAGCACATTTTTCTCAAACATACATTTTCCACATTTGCGTGTTATGTCAGCTCCAAATCTTTACAGCAATCCTTTCTAAAGCAGTACGAAACAAACCGCGTTCTCTGCAATTGCCATTTAAAGCCCTCTTACGCTGTCACACAGAAACATGATTTGGAGGGAATATGTGTCTGTGCAGGCAACTTTGCCATCGTTGGGATTTGAGGGGGTTGTTCTATAAATATAACTGCTAGAGGAAAATCTAGGTTGCACAAACACAGACACGTACTGACATGCAAATCTGCCACGACGACAGCACCGACCAGAAAGATAAATAAATAAATATATTTTTATATATGTTTGTCTGACAACTGAGTAACTTCACAGTTGAAATTAAAATGTCCATTTGATTGTTCAAATTCCACCTGCATGTGTCAGTAACGTGTCCTGACGTCCAGCAGGGAGCCTCCGCACAGGTCGCTGTCATGCTGTCGTCGGGACAGTTGGTGAAATAAGTCAACGTCCTCCTCAGGAAAAAGAAGAAGGCAGCCTTTCGGCAAAAAAAAAAGGCCCAATATATGTTTTCTGACAACGAGTAGCAGCAGACAAGTCAAACACAATCAGTTGGGAACAGACACTCGGACAACTGACAGCAGGACCGTCGATCCCGTGGTCCGGTGTTGGCCAAAATTCAAGTCTCAAGGCCACGTCAGGGCGTCACTGTGACACACACGGCTTTCTGTTACTGACAAAACTGGGACATTTTTTTACAGGTTGCATGTGTGGCACCTCAAATTAGAGCTGCAACCAACGACTATTCTGGTAGTCGATTAGTCACCGACTATTGAAACGATTAGTTGACTCATCGGATTAGGAATTATAAAATGGCCCTTATTTGCTCTCAGCTTTTAAACGTTACATGAGGTTTTTTAAATGATGTGCTATTAAAAAATAAAAGACAAGAAAGATGGACACTTTATTCAAAAATACACGTTTTAATGAACTCTGCTGCCAGTCACTGTGGTGGTGCATTGGCCGCCGCCGTATTGTTTACCTGGCACTCTATTGCACACGTGCACCTCCCAGTAGAGATGGGAAGGGCGGGAGATGCCTGAATGTGTTATGGAAAAACACCTGAGATGACATTGCACATATGCAATTCGCTTGTGGGAATTTTCTTTACTTAAAGTTGTCCTGAGGGCAGGAACGTTTGTGATTGGTTCAATCTGACAACCAATAGCAAGAGAGGAGAGAATTGAAGAGGCGGGCCACCATTTTCAATCAAAACAACAAAAAGGTGAGCAATTTTCTCCAGAATTCAGCATTGTATGTGCAGTTGTGGGATTTGTGTCCATATACGTTAACAATAACAATATATATAATAATATACTCGTATGCCAGAGGTCAAGTATTGGTCAAGTAACAAAGTACAAATACTTCATTACTGTACGTAATTAGAATATTTTGCTATCTACTCCATACATTTTGAAAACAGTATGGCTACTTCTTTTTCTTCTCCATTTCTTTATGGTTATCCCAAATTTTGTCTGAGAGCAGGTGAATCTCTCCTGGTCTCAGGGGCAGAAGTCATATGTTTTAGGATATTAGCGAATGGACATGACTTGTCTGAAGGGACTCAGCTGTCTCCTCTGGTCTAAGAGCAGAAGTCGTGTTTTTCTGGTCTCCAGGGCAAAAACTGGAGGAGACAGGCAAGGGCATTCAGACAAATGATGTCCATTCACTAATATACTAAATAATACTAAAACATATGACTTCTGCCTTGAGACCAGGTTCACTTGCCCTCAGACAAAAGTGTGAGAAAACTGTGATCTCTGCCCTGGGACCAGATGAGACTAAACAGCCATGAGTTAAAATCCTGCAAAACAACTTCTGCCCTGAGACCAGGAAAACACGACTTCTGCCCTGACACCAGGAAGACACGACTTCTGCCCTCGAGACCAGGAAGATACGACTTCTGCCCTGAGACCAGGAAGACACGACTTCTGTCCTGAGACCAGGAAAACACGACTTCTGCCCTGAGACCAGAGGAAACAGCTGAGTTCCTTCAGACAAATGATGTCCATTCACTAATATTCTAAAATATATGAAGAACTAGAGAAAAAAAAACCCATACCGAAATACCGTTAATATGGTGGGTAGAATATTTAGGATATATCATAACATCATATGTTGCCTTTTATCCTATAATATTTCCACTTGGTCTGTGCTTGTAACGGTGTGTAAAATTCTGACCTTCAGAACAAACCAGGACTTAAATATGAGTCGTTTGAAACTCACTGTGGTGCAGCACATGAAGACGATGATGAAAGTCCCGATGACGCCTCCAATTCCCACCAACCAGGTCATCCTGAGGAAGAGGATCACTCCGAAGATGTTCTGGATACATGGAAGATAGACGCCCATCAGCGTGCCGAGCTGAGGTGCCTAGAGAAAGATGAGGGAAGAGGTTTTTGATATGAAAAACATGCAAATATAAATCAAACTTGACTATTGAAGGAGGGTAATTCATTGCCTGATGAGTTAATTAATAGCTTTTACCTAAACTGTGAGTGATTAGAAATAATCTGATACTTTTGATTGTGATGGTGAAGTGTAACAATCTGTTATGTTGTATAACTTTGAACTTCAGATGGCTATTTTCCCACAGAAGGTAATTGTTTATCATGGTGTCACCTGCCAGATTGCTGCCGGCCAGACTTGCCAGATGTGCAGTATTGACTGAGTGAGTCTTGTTACATTTTGGCAGACATGTGACTCGGTGAGAGCCAGTCCCCCAGCTGTGATTGCTGGGGAGCACAGTGTGCAGACCTGCAATAGTTTTAGTGTCTTATCTTTTTTAGATGAGCAAAAAGACCCAGCCGAGGAAAAACAAGACACAGATGGTCCCGCTGTCATTAAGGCAAAACAGATTTCAGAGGCCCAATTTGTAACAGTAATACGACGCTTTGGTTTGGACTGGCTGCTGTTGCTACTTTAATGTATTTAGATTTTTTATTGTAAACAGCCATTTTGATACACCTTTTCTTCATTTTCCATATTTGAAGTGTTAAAATGTGACATTCAAATTAAATTCAAACTTAAAAAGACTATTAATTTGCAAAGAGAAATCAATTTATTCAGTTATTTATTTATTTATTTATTTTATTTATTCAATTTATTCAGTACACATTGTATATATTTCATTTTAATCTAAAACGTATGGCCCATTTTGAAATTATACATTTTAACTGATTTATTTTAATTGAGTTTAAAATTATTGGAAAAGTGGAGAAGACTCATAAATCAAAGGGCAGGCGTGCGACCGACCTGCTCAACAGCTGGAGTTCTTTACTTGCCAAGTTTCTTTTTTTATTTTGTGATGGATTAGCTCTGGATGGTTCTGCTGCGGTGTTGTCCCTGCTCTGGATCAGTGGATAAAGTAAAAGCTGCTCCATACAGCCACAGAATCGGTTTCAAGGCTTTCTTTTGAAGGCAGTTACTGATACAGAGACAGACGTTTGTTATTGATGAACACAACATTTGTCTTCTGTCCTGAAGGCTTTTGTTATTGATGCGTGACAGTATGTCCACTTTTATTTTGTTTGCATACATTGCATTTATGTAAGTCTGAACCACCCTTGGTATGTATTATATAGGTCACAAAATAATTGATAAAAAGAAGTTTGTAGCTGGGGATGTTCATTGATCTTAAAAAAGCATTTGACACAATAAATCATGAGATATTAATAAAAAAAAGCGCTATGGTATCAGGGGAGTGGTTTTACACTGGATGTAGCAACAGGCAGCAGTTTGTGAAAATAGGTGACTTTCAGTCATCCGTTGTTTGCGGTGTCACCCAGGGGTCAGTATTTGGACCTAAACTCTTTTTTCTATACATAAAAACATATGCAAAGTCTCAAAAGTACTGCAATTTGTTCTGTTTGCTGGTGATACAAATATTTTCTGTGCTCATGCAGGTCATGGAGGAAATCACCTCAGAATTGAACAAATTAAAGAATTGGTTTGATATAAATAAACTATCAATACATTTGGACAAAACAAAGTTTATGTTCTTTGAAAATCTTGAGGGGAGCAGTGATATAAAAGTTAGGATGGAGGGTGTACATATGGACAGAGTCAATGAAATTAAGTTTCTGGGTGTGATGATCGACCATAAGATCTGTTGTAAACCTCACATTCAACGTGTTCAATATAAAGTATCCAGAAGTATCTCAGTCCTCAGTAAAGTCAAATATTTAACAAAACATTACATATTGTATATTGCTCACTTATTTTGCCATATTTGAATTATTGTGTGGAAGTTTGGGGCAACACGTACAAATCCTTCCACGTTCCAGAAAAGAGCCATCAGACTGGTTCATAAGGCAGGTTTCCAGGACCTTCTAAAACTCCCAGATCTGGTAGAATTTCAAACAGCTCAGCTGATGTATAAAGCTAGAGACAGACAACTACCAGATAATATACAGAAACTCTTTACTGCTAGAGAGGGGGGTTGTGATTACAGGGGAAACCTTAACTTCAGAACCAGGAGTGTTCGAACAACCATGAAGACAACGTGCACTTCAGTCAGTGGAGTGAAGGTTTGGAGTAAACTCAGCCAAGAACTGAAGCAACGTCCAAGCATGAGTTTGTTTAAGAAAAGGCTCAGACTGATGATTTTCAACAAGTACAGGGATGATGATCTGAGGTGAACCTGAATGGGTGTAAATAGGATTGTACATATGAGTATGACTCTATATTGGTGTGGGTGTGTATGTGGATTGTGCATTGGGACGTAGTTGAATCTCCTTCGCTTTTCATGGTCCTTCTGTGTTGTGGTCTGCCTCTGGGGTTCTTTGGGTTTGGGTTCCCTCAGTGGTCCACATTTGCCCCTTGGTGCGTGGGCTCTCTTGTGGATGTGGCTGTCAGAGGTCTGGGTGCTTGTGTGGTGTGTTGTGCAGGCCAACCGGGTCGGGGGACCTCCTGATTCTGCTCATGCACTGTCATTGTGGGGTGCTGAGTGAGGGCTGATGTGGGGGACTGGGCTTGGGTGGTTTTGGTGTCAGAGTGTAGCATAGTGGGATTGGGTGGGGGTCTGGGTGCTCTTGGCGTGCATTGTGTATGTGGGTGTGAATATGTAGTGTGAAGTATACGCAGTATATGGTGTAGTACATGTAGTATACAGTATTATGGATTATTGGAGAAGGGGTAGGATTAAATAAGCTTTACCTCTTCCTGCCCCTTTTCAGACATGTTAAACAGGACATATATTTGTTATGTGTATCGCTGTGTTTGTGCATGTATATAGGTATGTATATATTAATAGGTGTGTGCACATTGAGGATAGATTTATTTGATAGATTTTTGTTTTGTGTACATAAATCAATAACAGATTCATTTATTTGTATAGATTTATTTACAAGGGGTTCCGTATGTTCAAATGTGTGTGTATGCACGTGTATAAATGTATATTTATTTATTTATAGATTCATACTAGTGTTACTGTTATTATGCTTTATGCAATGGTTTTGACATGTCTGGAATAAATCAATAAAAATACTAATTTCCTGTTCAAGGACACCTTGGTCAAAGATGGTGAACAATATTACCACATTCAGCAGGGACCCACTGCAAGTGAAAAAGCAGACCTCCACACAACATCTGTACCATCCGCACACAAACCACATCTGCTGCTTCTCTGCACTTAAACAGAGACAAACAGAACAGACGGCAGTGGTTCATGTCAGTAATGACTGCAGTTCCCATTTGTTCCCACAAAAGCTTCACATTTCACATATATGATTCATTTCATGTGAGCATTTTCCCTAAAATAGAGACTGAAAGCCCTCATAGTACTGGATACACAACTGGACGTTTGGTGGAACAGTGCTCATGAAATGATAAAAGGTTTTGTCCTTTAGACAAAGCAGAAACACTTTTTGTTAGGGAGGAATTACTGAATCATGTGTCATGACACACAGCGACAGACATGAAGACAAATCACTAAATCCTGCATCAAATGACCTTTTACTTAGCAGGAGCATATCAATTTGTCAGATATTTCCTGCTTGTGTTCTCTCAGTTGGAGAAAAGCGTCATCTAAATGACAGTAGTAGTAGCAAATATCCAAAAATCTGCCCAGCAAGTAGGATTCAAACCGACAGCCAGCTGTTTAATCCACTGGCAAGGTTATGAAATGGTGAGTGTAGTAGATTCAGTAATTAACCTGGTATTCATGTTTTTGGACTTTGAGATCCCCAGAGAAAACCCATGCAAGCATGAGTGAGGTCAACATGGACCCTTTTTGCTGTGAGGTAAAAGTGCTAACCAGCATCAGTCATGTCAATCTAAATATTTCTTCAACGCTGACAACTAAATTTGCTGGAACAGCGTGGGATATACTATAAAACATAAAGGATTTGAAATGAGAAGGCCTGTGCTGGTGATGACCTAAATCATCCTGACTCGTGGCTGACATGAAATGAGTAATAAAGCATCTCATACTGTGGTATATGATTTGTTTGGCTTGTTTTCTCACAAGAGGTGCATATTGGAAAACAGAATGAGGAGACCCAAACAGGTCGAACAAGCATAATTAACCTCAATTTTCCTTTAGACAAACTGCACCAATCACATAAACTAATTAATAATAAACTTTTAGATACCCCAATCCCACCCAGACAATATATCATATCATATCACAGCGTACTGTACTGTATTGTATCTGTTGTGTTCGTGCTCACAAGGATGAGACCAAGTTGGATGTTCTTAACTCCTTTCTTAATCAACAGGATACCATCTGGCAGTGACAACTCGTGGTCAAAACATGTCACTACATGCAATCACAACCGTATCGTATCGTATCACAGCGTACTGTACTGAATTGTATCGTATCGTATCACGGTGTACTGTATTGTATTGTATCGTATCGTATCACGGTGTACTGTATTGTATTGTATCGTATCGTATCACAGCGTACTGTACTGTATTGTATCGTATCGTATCGTATCGTATCACAGCGTACTGTACTGTCTTGTATTGTATCGTATCGTATATAGAAACAGGGGTAATGAAATAAATGTGTGCTCAGCCACATTCTGTATGAATCCTCATTCAAATTCAAAGCGCTGCTCCAATGGCCTTGGAATCTAGACGTACCAAACATTTAAATTTGCTTTGCAGGTACGTCTAGCTACCACCCATTGGAGCTCATTAAGTATGCCCAAAAGTCATGAGGAGCCGATGAAATTAGACGAATGCTTGTAGAGAGAGTCTGGGTGGGCTTTACACAACAGCAATAGAGTCGTGACGTTGTAATCTGGTTGTAAAGAGTGTAGGTGGCTGGAGCTGAGGAAAAAATTGAACAGACAACAGCCAAATCATTTCTTTAATACTTAGATTTATTGTATCGCTGTTGTCTCCCCAGTCATCGCCCTGATGGAAGACCAAGTGAAAGAGGTGAGCAAATTTGGACTTTGGGCTGTGCAACCTATCATCCACAAAGAGAGTGAGAGTCAAAATGCCCAATGCCAGCTGATATTTGGCAGTCTCCACTGCAGTGCTGTCCTCTGAAGAGGCCAGAGTAACGTCTGTATTCCTTTTTTTTTTTTTGGAGTTTGGTTGTCCCTGAAAGGCTTGTAGATCAGAATAATAATATAGATAGATATAGATAGTTTCAAGATATATGGCGCGTTTTTCAGCTTCGCCTCTGGACATTTTTCAGTGTTTATTGCTGCAATCAATACAAATTTGTTCATTATTAAAGAGCAAACATACCGGCACCGATCTCTATTGAATGGTGTGCTTTAATATTTGGACTAAACATAAAATATTCTCCCAGTGTTCTTCCTATGAACAACCTTTACTGAAATATCCTGCTTTGTTACAGCTATGTAAGTGGCATCAACCCATATTTGTCGCATTTCTCACATTTTCTTCTTTTCCTCAGTATGACAGTGTACAGTATGTCTTCCACGGGGCTACAATTTAACCTACGACTTCACCTCTTACAACTTAATCCTCGCAGCGGGGAGCTCCTCAGCCTTCAGCCTCACTGGGCTTTAATCAAAGATCATCATCTTAGGCTCCACAGGTTGCTTGAAGAAATAGCTCAGAACAAAGCTCGTTTGTCTCCGTCACATCTCCTGCTATATGATAATGATTTACACAGCCTGCCTTTCGTCTGTTCGTATGTAAATCAGGTGGTGCCTCACTGTGACTGTGCCCTTCAGTGCGTGGCAGAGAGGATTTTTCATCATCTGCATGTCACAAGCCTTAAGGACATTTTTCAGAATCTAAGAACTCTATCTGTGTAACCATATATGTATTTCTGAAGGAACATTTACATTTGGTGGAGTATTTATCAAACAATATTTAACACAAATAGTAATATGTGTATATAACGTGATGCACCCAAATATAACAACATCTGACCACTAAAAACAGCCCAAAAGACTAAACGGAGCGTCGAGTCTTCTGATTTAGTTCTGGTGACATACAATGTCACCTCTTTCACCTCCAAAATACTAGCAATGCTGTAATTAATATGGGTTTCCTTTGGCAGGTCCTTGAGGGACTTGGTGTGTAATACGTGATAGCAGAGAGGTGCTGCAGGCACGCAGGTACCCCTGCGCTCAGCACTTTGTTGTTTCAGCCAAAAGTGCTGCTGCTGCACAAAGCAGGTTGAGGTCAGTTTTTAATATAACAGGTAGGTTATTCAAGAAAAACCTGTATGCATTTACAAACTGTTGTATACTATAATAGACACAACACCTCAGTGAGGGTGAAGGCTTAGAAATGTAGAAAATGGCAGGTTGAAAGCACAGAATGAATGTAAATAATGCGGATTACACTCATCTGACCTAAAATGTGTGCAAATGCTATTGAGTATTAAGGCGACAACAAGGTACTTATACCCCACAACACTCAAAAGGAGAGTGACAAAAACCAAAGGAGTGTAACAAGCCTCTCCGAGTTGCAAAATGTCATTTTCTCTGCCTGCTCGCTCAAACAATGGGGAAGCACAATCAAGCAGACCTTGTCTGCTGGCCTGCTGTATGAGTAGCTGAGGAAGCACACAGCTGAGTGAGAAATCATAATCCAGATTCGACAAGAGGAGGGCTTTAAAATCCTGGTTGCTACATGATATGCATCGATGATGATATTTTTTTTTTTTTACTGAGAAATAACCTGAAGCAGATGAAAACTCTCATGATGCACCGACTCGTGACCCTGTGCATCGACGAATCCTGGAAAGGCTGGACACTTGTCGAAACTCCCCAGTCTCCATTTTCATTCAATTGGTGCACCGTTAGTGTGTTTGTGGATGGGGAATGCAATTCTGACCAGCATCTGCGCTCACAGACGAACGTGCTCACACACAAACACCAACGAGAGTCTGTGTAATGGGCCAGGAGCCAGCAGTGCGATGATTTCCCCAGAGAGTGGGCCGCCGAGAGCAAGGGGAAACCAAACTGCTGCAGAGCTACAGGTAGGCCAGTGGGGCACCACCGAACTTGGAAGAAGCAGCTGCCCACCAACCTCCTGGGAGGTGCAGTCAGCCCAACAAATGGATGGCTCAGGTGTGCTTAACAAACAACACAATCTTTCAACATTTTCGGCAGCAGCATCTACTTCATATTCTCTGCCTCCTGCTGACCCTCTCAAGCTTATCTGCATCCTTCTGTTCTTAAAAATATCTTCTCTTCAACTCTAAGACTATATTCATCACAAACATTTATTTTTAATATACGCCAAAAATATCTCCTCATACTTCTCTTCCTACTCCTTTCAAGTCACAATGTGGCTCAACATCTTTGTGGGCATGTTTAAAGGAGAGCAGATGTGGTTTGGTTGGGAGAGTGTGAGTAGTTCCAGATAGCCCAAATGACTAGTCAGTAAAGCTGAGGCTCTGTCTCCTTAGATGATGTTCAATGACAACTTCCTGATAATCCAACATTAAAACAGGGTCAGTTTCAAACTTTAGACGGTAAGCGTTCAAAGAACATTGTATTCTGAGAGTGGGATCTATTTTAACATTTCACATCAAGGCAACTGAGGGGATGTTCAGTGGCGAGTTGGCAGCTTTGTTGCAGTAAATGATGCCTTTTGGTTGGCTGCAGCCTTCCTTTGTGCAGTTTAGATCTGCTCTTATGACCCAGATCTGTGTTCACGTGAATCTGTGTTTGATTTTTGTCACCTTGGCAACCTCAAATATGGACATACCAAGTCTGACCTCGTCCTAACCCTAAATGAACGGCTTTGTTACATGAACCTAAACACGAGTTCAAACTTAACCAAACCTTGTAAACGTGGTAACTTTTATGATGACTATTGTACAAAAATAGTAACATTTTGCTGTTTGGATATGATATAAATTCATACAGTATTTGTTAAACAAAAACTTTGATTCCACTTTTTTTAGTCTTCCCTGCTGAGCCAAGCGGCTCCTTTTAGAGTTTTAGATCGAGTTAAAATGGAAGTAGAGAACAGCTCCATATCAGTGTTTAGCCTCAGGCCACGTGGAGTGAAAGAGAGCGGGAGCACAAGATTAAGGGGTGATGCACAGCAGGCTGCTGTTTCTGACCAGAGAGACTTGCAGGGTCTGCGACACCCTGATACCCTGCTCACGCTGACAAAACCAGCAAAAAGTTTTAATGACTCCTTACAGACCTCTTTGTGAGCTCATAATAGCATAGTGCAAATCAAGTCAATTTTTGATTCTTTATTAGTGTAGTACTTATTTTTAGAGGCCTGGAATAGTTCTAATCTCAGGATGGGAGGATATCATTAAACGCAAGATGAGCAAAACTGCCTGACGTTTATTTTTTAAAACACAAAGCATGTGTTACATTAAATGTAAAATGTGCTTTTGCCTCGCTTTCTCTATCTGAGACGAGAAAAGTGATCCACGTTTGTTGTTTCATTACTTTCATTACTGGCAGAAATGAAGTCCCGAAGTGGAGCGAGCGCAGTTGGATGTAGGGTGGTGGTGGGATAATAACAGAGCGGGTACGAGATTGTGAGCCAGCGAGACCATTTCCATCCCCTTCGGGCCAAACTCAACCTGATAGAGCAAATAGGTTTCTGGTCAGGTGTGCTAAATTATTAAATACATAAGCAAGCAAACATCAGATTCCCTGACTGGCTGTGGGTGAACCAGTCACTTTGTGGCCACGTTCTTCTGTATATGTGTGTGTGTGTGTGTGTGTGTGTGTGTGTGTGTGTGTGTGTGTGCGTGCGCGCGTGTGTGTGTGTGTGTGCAGCCTCTGTGGAGCTGAGCACTCACCATCTCAAAATAACATCTACATGTGTTACTAGAATATTCTAGTATCTTCATGTGTTACTGCTCGTTGCGGTTTGGCTGAAAGGCTCTTCACGAACTAATCTACATGTTTTGCTGCACCGAGTCTTAAATCCAGGCTTCCTCAAATTCAGGTCAACATGAACCTGACAGAAAAGAGGAGCGTATGATGTGAAGACGTCATGTACACTTTTAATAATTTCTCCAACAAACGATAAGGAAAGATGCTAAATCACAATATATATATATATATATATATATATGTTTTCAGTTCAGTTAACGTCATGCTTTATTTTGAAAATCTGTTTCCTTGTGTGTTTCTTCTTGTTACTTTCCTGGTTTCAATCAATCTAATTTCCGGGTTGAGTTTCATGCAGAACTAAGATTTGTTGCAGTTCCTTAAACAAAAAAAAGGAAGTCGATTTCCTTTGACTACGTTAACATGTCCAACTTTAGAACAGAAATAAAAATATTTACAGCATGGTTCAAAAAACCGTTCTGGACCCAGTTATTTGATTTCACATCCATGACAACTCTGAGAGAGGTACGTTCTTCTTGTACAATCTCAGGGGAGCTTATATTAAGCAATACATTTATTTGTGATATGATTGATCTAAAGTCAGTTACGTCACTGGCTTAACTGACTTTATTCATAACCATCATGACATCACGTTGAGGAAAACAAATCAGCAGTTTGTAAGAATCCAGCATCGGCTAAACATGACAGCAGCTTTTGTTTTCGCCATTGCGTCAACATGTTAAATAGCGTAGTCCACTGTAAACGTCTGCCAGCAGCGTTGCAGCTGTTTAGACGGGGGTTGACAGCTAACTTTGATTGACATACAGTGGGCATGTTGCCCGCGGCGTCCCAGAAAACATGGCTGCGTTCAGCATGAACAGGGTTGCACACAAGCTCGAACTCTACTGCACGTTTTAGATGTTTCCTTCCTTCTACACACCTGATTCTAATGACTGGTCGTCAGTAGCTCGTCATCAAGGTGTACACGGCTCTGCTGGCGACGCAGCCGTGTGTCACCATGTGTGTTGAGGCAGGGAAACATCTAAAACATGCAGTAGACCAATGATTCATATAATGTAACGCTTCGTCCATTGCTTTCTACAGCGCATGGTTCCAATCTACCCTGATTGTGTGCACCTGTGTCTCGTCAGCCCTGTCTCGATTGCCTTGGTTTTCCCTTCCTCCCTGCTGGTTTGTTTTTTACTCTGTGTTTCCTTTACTTGCGAGTAGTGGCTGTTCTTTGGTTTATCTTGGATTCTTGTACAACAATGGTTATTGTTTATTAAAAGACTTTTTGGTTTCCTGCTTCCTCTATCTCCTTTAGGTCCTCCTCAGCAACACCAATCCTAACAAAAGCGTTATAAAGCCTCCAAATAAGGCAAGCAGATATAACTTTTTAAACACCTGACAATATTGAAACAATATTAACTATTGTAAACCAGATTACTTGTTTGTTAAATGTAACTCTGATTTTAGTAAAAAGGAGTTCTTGCAACTTTTCCTATTCTGATGCACTATTTAAAGCATCATGAGATGAGAGGCTGCTGCTTTTTTTTTTTTTTTCCTTTGCATAATCTGACCACAAATAAACCATAACAATAAATATTGGAGAGCAACAGCGTAGAACAAGACTCTCTGCTGAGCTAGTTAGCTTCGTGTCATAGGTAAGTGATCAATACGTGAGCTGTTCAATTTCTATTTAGCTCTGTTGTAATAAACAAAACGAACTGACTATAATCAGGATTTATCCTTCAGAGGCCTGCTTATGGGAATACCAATCTGATACGGCAGTCTAATGAGTGGGACAGGATATGTGGCGTAGAGGGCGAGGGCAGAGCTGAGAGCGGGATCGTAAAACACCCAGAAGTGAAACAACCTTTATGTGAGGGAACATTAGACTGTAAATAGCAGAGACAGAAAGCGTATGGACAAATGTTCCTGAAATTCTTGGCAGGAAAACTCTTCTGGAAAATAAATACAAAATAAGTTAAACAGATATCATCAGACAGCAGAAAGGACTAAATAGTGCTCTGCTTGATTTCTGAACCGTCATAAGTAAAAGTCAAAAAGGAAATCCTGGCCTTTTTACAGATACAGATTTCTGATTCAGCAGCCGTATCAAAGACAGTAATAAGTTCAACCTCTTGTCATGTAAAACAAATAGCAGAAACTAAAGGTCACATGTGCAGACAAGATTTAAAGTGGCTCATTCTGTCTTATTCTCTTACAAAAGGCTGCACTAACACAAAAGGTCCCTTCTTTTGTCTCCACGTAAAGATCATTAGACAAACACAGCACACTCATGATGCTGGTGTCAGATTTCCAATGAGAACTGTGAGAGATGAGGAAATTAGTCACATTCCTAAGTCTTAGCGCTGGCTCTCTTTTTGTTCATAAGACAGGTTTTAAAGTGTTCGTCATGTTACAAATAGCAGAAATTACACTCCAAACTTTATATGATGGAACTAACTTCCTTATGATCTTAAAGGTTACATATGTCTTTTTTTTTCCAAATAATAAACATTTTGGTTAATTATAAAATAAATTTAACCTTTTGGTGGTTGTGCTTCCCTATAGGTAATCATAAACATTAGTTGCTTAACTGTGGATGTTATTATCAGTTCAAACAATTATTGCATAATTGAATATTTCCTACACAATCATTCATCCGAGCCAATGTTTAATCCAAAATATAAATTATAGCAGCTTTAAATATTGTTTAAATACTTAAGCAGAGTAAATTTCCTGTAATGAAATAAACCGTTTTCAGCCTCCAATACTGAATGGATCAGCTAAAAGAAAGCCCAAGGCGGATCATCTGTGACTGGTTTCCATCTTAACCTGTGTGACCTCTATCCCGCTCTTTCATGTCAAGCACCGACCGACTCTCTAATCTGGGCTTTCACACCGCACTGACAAAAGTCCGCTGCCTCGGTCACTTTCTCTTATATCTCTCCCCGTCCCGCTCACTCGAGGGAGCGGTGATGAAGGAAATGGACAGAAAGGAGGGTGTGAGTGGAATGAGAAAGAGAGGAAAGGTGATGGGCGAAAATGTGAGGGGTCAGTGTGAGAGCGATAAAATACCAAAGGCTGCCTTAATGAAAAGCCTCTCGTGGTGATGGAGAGATTGCCAGCGGAATGGCTGCTGATTGGAGAAGCAGAAGATTGTTGCAGCGTGCAGACTAATTAAAGCGCTGAGGAAGTTGAGGAGACAGGGAAGATTAGAGCGACTCACGGTGTTACCTGAGCTGAGGAAAGGTGGGGAAGCACACTTATGTTCAGAAGATGGAGTAATATAACAATGGATTCCACAGTGAGGACATTTTGAGCTGATACTAACCTCCTTTTTTTGTGATCAGGTTTGTTTATTGAACAGAAAAACATAAAAGATAGGACCAAAAGTAAATTATATACAACAGAAGCTCATAAAGTAAGCTCATAAAAACACATAGAGGATGTACAGTCATTAAAATAAGGGAAAAAAAAAAAAATCAAAATACTGACACCTACAGTTTTTCAGGAAGTTCCTCTAAAACAGTTTTCCATGAGGTTAATGAGGTTTAGATCTATTGATTCTAGCTGCGGAGCGTTCCGGTAGTGAAATGCTTTTAAAATCAGACTGACAAGTTCATGGGGATTAAACAAACATTTCAGAATGTTTTTTTTTTTTTTTTGCAGTTGCTGTTGAGTAATGCTAAAGGGTGTCATCATTTAATAAACATAAACACAGGACTTGAGAAGTTCTTTGTAGACAATGGCTGATATTGCATGCAATACAAAATCCCAAATCCTTGATATTGAAGGACATTCCCAAAACATGCCAAACTATGAGCGTGTTTGGTCAGAATTACAGAGGGCTGCACGCCTTTTATATGTTTGCACTGCTGAATGAAGATACAACCTGTTTACACTCAGAAAATAAAATCTATCAGTAAAAATCAAGTGGTTTAATATGTATACAATGCACAGTTCTTGATTTTAACTATTTTCATAGGAACAATTTATAGATCAGTAGAAAGTATTGAAGTGTACTCAGGGTTGAAAGAAAGATTTTGTTTCTGCTAAGATCAAAACGAAGCAAAGGTTGTGTGCTTAGTATGACTGGTCCCGGCGGTCTGGCTTTTGTACATTTCTACTGGTGACAGAAACAGTCGGATACAACAAGAAGGAATTTGACTTTGACTGTGAATCGAGGAGATGTGTTTTAAATGACGGCGAAGCATCAACGGCATAGAAAGTGACACTTCCGTTGACTGGTAGCTAAGTGGCTCTTTGTTGTAGAGTGGTCATCTTTAAACCGTTACAGCCTGTGGGTTTGTACTGGTACCAGGCCAGTGCTTGTAGAGCTGATGACTAGTTCTGGTTTTTAACTGAGCTGCTTGTGGTTGAAAATGTGTTAAGATTAGTTAGAAATGGTCTTTTTAGGATTAAAGCTTTTTTTTTTATAAATGATTGTTGTGCCTCATTGGTGATGGAGCATGACCGATTTATTGGCGGGCTGATATTATAAGGTGATAACAGCTTTTTGCCAGTTTATCGATAGTGGTATTATATTAAACGATCGTTTAAAAAAAAAAAAAAAAAAGATGAGATGAGATGGGGAAAAGCACCCTTTAACTACATTATGAGTAACAGCAACACGTGATTGTAACTCCACAAACTTTACATGAACAGAAGTTTAACATGATATCTGTTATGGAAATAAAAAAAGGCTTATTTTTAAAATGCATTGTCACGTATACAAATACATACAATACTCATACATAACAAATTGGTTTATGCTTCATGTTTCTGGAAGAAAACAAAATATTGGCTAATATCGCAATATAAAATTTACTTATTTTTACGATTTTTATGTTACATTTTATGTATTGGTTTTAAAAATTGTATATCATTGGGCTCTAATGTGCACATTGTATGATGCTTAAAACTGACTTGAATGATCTCTGTGTCCTCTGGCCCCAGATCTGGGAGTACTCGTTAAGAAGAGGTTGGCTCTAAAGGAAAATCAAAACCCAACCTCAAAGCTTGTAAATATTTTAACTGCCTGTAATGAAAGACTACAACAAGAGCAGTTCAGAGGGTGTTCGGAATGACTTAGAAGCTCTTACTAAAGAAAAAATGCTAAAGACAAGCTGTCATGGTTTTTTTTTTTGTTTTGTTTTTTGTTCCTGTTTTATTTTGAAAGTGTGTGTCAAGTGTGTCCTTGTGTTCAGTTATAAGTTTGACTGGCCTCCTTCATCTGCCCTGATTGTTTGCACCTGTGTCCCGTCAGTCCTGTGAGTTTATCTTGTCTTGTGTTTCTCTTCCTTTCTGCTGATCCGTACTGTTTTGTATCTCTTGATGTACGCTGTTCTGGTTCCTTGTGTTCTTCATGTTAAACTTTTGTGTGTGTTTTTCTGGGGTGTTTGGGATGTCTTAAGTTCTGTTTTGGGTTTAGTTTCATTTGGGTTATGTTTTTGGCATCCCTGCCTAACAGAGCTTTATACATTTTTAAATTGCCACTAAATGATCTGAATGCACGGATAACCAAAAAGTTGAAAAGACTTCTGAAATTCATCAAATGTAATTTAGAAAAAATTATAATTCATTATAGAATATTGCAGATAACGTAATCTATGAGTTGATCCTATCATTAAGTGTGGAGATGCATGTTTAGAAGGATTCTCTTGTTTGGGATATGGGGATACTAATGATTGCTGTGTAACAAGGAGAACCTTTGTCCAGTCCCGCCGAACACTTAGCAGCTCGTGATCATCGTCATCTGATTGCCGTCTTCATAATGTGCCACACATTTTCAATAGGAAACAGATCTTGTCAGCAGGCAGGCCAGTCAAGCGAACACACTCTTGTGTCCATGAAGCAATGCTGCTGCAAACTTAGGGCTATGAAGTCTGGAATTGCCCTACTGAAATAATCGCAGACCCCCAGGAAAAGTACAGATGATACAGCATAGATGTCTCTCCAAACCTCAAAAATGTGCCTCTACATCAACGCTATCTCCACACATACTCGAGTCAGCAAAGCTCAGTTACTGTTGCACTGGAGAAAACTTTCAAATTTGATGTCATTAAGTAGTTTTTACTGACTTCAAGTACTTTTTACCCAAACATTAAGGGTGTCATCATGGAAAGGTGTAACTATGTTACAGGTTCTTTCATGTTGTGAAAACTTACCACACAAGCAAGTAAAAACTTCTTTTAAACGTCTTGGAACCACCTGTGAATTTTTCATCACTTTCACACAGAAAACATCTAGTAAGCTAATTTTCCAAAAAATCCACGCAGTTCAATAACTTTTATCCTCCCAAACTTGGAAAACACAAATCCATTTTTCAAATACTGACACAGTTTTAGAGAGCACACCCTAAACAGGAGGACACTTATTAGACATTTTTCTGAAACTCCATACTAAACTAATGCAAACTCAGCAGGATATATCACTTCATTTGAGTTCAATTTAGTATATTTCTATAAAGCGCATTTAGAATAGAAGTGCTCTCAAAGCAGAGAGAAAGAAAACAAATATTTTATATGAGAAAACAAACCCTCACAGTGCTGTACAGTGTGATGGATTGGACTGCTGTTAATGACTGCTTTTTATTATTCAGGGACTTGGTTTATTGTTTTAACTTTCCATTTTTCATAAATAAATTGCTAAAGGAAAAAGATAATGAAGCAAACTTCATGCGTCAAAACTAAACGTTTGTTATAAATATCATGGTTTGTACATTATTATACAGGTTGTGTGTTTCAGTGAGATAATTGCCACTTTTTTATAGCCTAATAAGGTTGTTTTAACACGTGGATAAAGTTTCTTTGACTTTTTTAGATGTTGTGCAATTTGGTAATACAGGTTGAAAAAGGAATATGAATGAAGATGAATTCATTCAATTGTTTATCTTTTTCCATCTTTTCATCCATCTCTTTCTGATCACAAACCATGACCTTTCTTTTAGTTTTTTTTTAGTTTTATGCATCATTTTTATAACTATAACCAATACATATGTTGTCCTTCAGTAAAGTAATACCTATAAATATCTTTCTCCTGTCAGTTAACAATAGGGTTTTTATTCGCTTTCTGCTGTTTATCTGCTGGATTCATCTGCAGCCAGACTAGAAAGAGCATCTGATATAGTCACCGCACTGACCTCATGGGTCACTGTCAGTGATTTGCTTCAAGGTGAAAAAGAAAAAGCAACACCTGGGTGAAAATGAAACCGGCCAGAAGGTAAGAAGAGTAGTGTTAGAGTAACTGACACTTAAAAAGGACAAAAACAACAGGGGAGGGAGCATATCAGACTGATTAGGCACCTGGACAGACAGATGCGTCAAAGGTCATTGAGAAGCCCTCTACCTGTCACTGCACGGCTTTTCAATGCCTTAACTGTGTTTTACCTCACTTGGACTGACTCTGTAGCCAAAGACTTCTGAAAGTCAGTGTGAAATATGGGGATCAGTCACTTTTCAACCAGCCTGTCACACAGATTTTGTATAATACGCTTTTATCATTTTGCATTGTCATCTTTTATCATTTAATTTTGTTTCTCAGCCTCTCGCTGAGTGGCTGATAATGATGATTGATAATGTAGCCACCTACGTTAGAAAAAGTCCTCCTGCAGGCGTCTCAGCAAGCAGCAGCAGTGAAGCAGGGGGCGATGTGCACGGACCTCATTACTGTGTGGCATTTAAGATGGAATGAAGTAACATGAACGGGGGATTTCTAACATCACCAGAGATGGATCGACAAGCTCTCAAACTGGTGAAGTTTCTCTGCCTCAAACAAAACAAAAACTCAGAGTTGGGGGATTAATTACGTGAACTTGTGCAAAAGAACGAATCTATTTTCGGTAAGACTTAATGAACATCCATGAAGCAACAAGGACACAGTAACAGCCCTTTCTGGTTGAGCAGGTTGCCCGGAGAGTGCAATAAATAACAATCACGCTGCAAATGTAAATGCACTGGAAAGAGATGAACCAACGCGCAAAGCATCCTACTGAGCAAGGAGGCAGATGGGTGTAAGTTGATTTTTGTAATTTGTTTTAGGAGGAATAATTTTTCATAACAAAAGCCTGGCCTTTCTATGCATACAGATTAAACTATTATTACAATATTATTATCTATATTGCAGCCTTTAACATATGTGCTCCATCACAGTGACACTGCAGCAGCATTGCACTTCTTTGACAAGCTGCAGACTGCATAGTGGATAACATGAAGCTGCTTTTAAAGCACACGGTAAATATATTCAGGTGCTTTTTTATAAACTGATGAACACTTCAGCGGATATGAGAATTATTTTGCATCTTGCAATAAACTACCATTTTTCCTCAAGCATTACCGTGGCTTAATTCATTTACTTCAGCACACCGCTAAAATTCACTAAACTGATGTTCACCTCATTGAACTGATATTTCTCAAGACTTTGCTGTTTGCTGCTTTTGGAGACACAAGTTCAATAAGTACAATAAGCACAGCTTATACAGCTCATGTGACAGCAAACAAGAGGAAACGCTGGTGAAAGTGCGCACACTTAGAAATATATATTATTATTATTATTATCATTTTGTGCTCGTTTTTTGCATTTGCCTTTGAATAACTCAAACTTTTTGCGTACTCGCTATGTGACGCTGCCTCATGTCTGGCAAACGGCTGTCAACCGCTCACTTCAGATCAGCCCGCGCATCACACCCATCTATTCATCTTCTACCGCTTATCTGGGATCGAGTTGCGGGGGCAGGGGCCTAAGCAGGGAAGCCCAGACTTCCCTGGCCACTTCGTCCAGCTCATCAGGGGAAATCCCAAGATATTTCCTGGCCAGCTGAGAAACATAGTCCCTCCAGCGTGACCTGGGTCTTCCATTGTGTCTTGTCTCAATGGTGAGCTACAGTGGCTCTACTCTGATTTCCTCCTGGATGACCTTATCTCACCTTATCTCTAAGGGAGAGCCCAGACACCCTGCGGAGGAAACTCATTTTGGCTTCTTGTATCCACAATCTTGTTCTTTCGGTCTCTACCCACAGCTTGTGACCATAGGTGAGGGTAAGAACGTGGATCGACTGGTAAATCGAGTGCTTTGCCCTTTGGCTCAGCTCCTTCTTCACCCCGACAGGCCGATGCGAGTCTGCATCACTGCTGATGCTGCACCGATCCGCCTGTCAATCTCCCACTCCATTCGTTCGTCAGTTATGAAGAAGACCCCGAGGTAGTTGAACTCCTCCTCTTGGATCAGGATCTAATTCTGTCCCAGAGAGGGCACTCCACCCTTTTTCCAGATAAGGACCGTGGTCTGGTTTCAGGCGATGACTCTTATCCAAGCCGCTTCACATGTGGCTCCAGACTGTTAGAATTGAAGGTCATGGCCTAATGAAACTAACAGACCAAAATAACCAACATCTGCAAAAAGCAGAGAGCCAATTCTGAGACTATCAAACCAGACCCCTCCACTCGCCATCTGCGCCTCAATATTCGGTGACAATGGGCAACCTTGGCCAACCCTAATGGAAACGAATCCAACTTCCTGCCAGCAATGCAGACCAAACTCCGACACTTGATGTACTAATTTGTGGCTACTGTATAATTTATCACAAATCTATCTGATTATTCATTTTCATGTCTGGGGTTCTGTAGAAAGCCATTTGCACTTAGTGCACTTGAAATCAGATTTACACAAATCCTTCAAGACCGGTTTAAGGAACAGGGTTTTTTTTTTTTTTTTTTTTTTTTTGCTCCCATACCATTACTTCAATCAAAAAACATTTTATGACCAAGCCAAATTTATTTAAGCCTGTACCACACAGATTATTTGTATCAGTGTATTTTGGTAAATACCTTGACGGGTTTCTTCCGCGCTGATTCAGCCTCGTTGTTCTCAGCCTCTTCGTGCTCTTTGCTGCCTTGGGGCAGGTTGGAGTAGTTAGCCAGGCTGCTGAGAAGAGAAGACACCATGGGGCTGGTGTCCATCTCCTCCTGCAGAGACACAGACAGACAGACAGACAGACAGACAGACAGACAGACAGACAGACAGGCAGACAGGCAGGCCGCAGTCAGCTTTGATTTGAACCCTCTCAGCCAGCGCACTGAGCTCATTTGTATACTTGGCGATGGTTTTCAAAGACCACTGGTGTAAGTGAGTATTTCAGTTACTGTGACATCCCCCTTTTTTGTTGCAAAGAACAAAAAAGTGCACACACAACAAAATATGTGCCTTTTGTTTTCTCGTTCGCACTAGAAATCCCACTGAGAATGCTATGTAAATACATTTGTGCAGAGCTGTGGCAAATTGCTTTGTTGAAGTTCCTTCCTGTGGTGGTATGAGATTTTCTTGCATTAACCTGAAGCTCCCACATGCCCTTCACACAATAATTACCCTCATTAATCGACGTCGGAGGCCCTATTCAATCAGTGAGTCACGAGAATGAGTGCATACCGTTTCTTATTTCTTCATGTTAACAAACCTGCGCCTGTATGAGCCCGTGTGCTCGTGCAGAGTATTAGACCGTACCTCAAACAAGGCCATGTTCTTGCCGTCATATTGCTGGCTCTTCTCCGCGGCAGCATCGCTGCTGTTGATGAAGGGGCTGCTCTCCTTGGGGTTACTGTCGCCTGGAAGAAACAAAAACACGCGTCGACGATTTAAGTTTGATTGACACAACTGAAGAATTACAAGTAATGCTAAAAAAATCCAACTACTTTTTTTTTTCTTTTCATTGCCTGAGTCCACCGAGATGCAGGAGCAGCGTGATGTTATTTAGGTGACAGGTTGCTGGAAGCATTGTGGCTCCATCGAGAAGCATCTGTCCACAACTGCTCAAACCCAGACCGAGGGCAGATGTCCAACGCAAACAATTCCTCAAAACAAACACTGCTACAGGGCAGCATCTGGCTCATGGCGAATGCATTGATTTTCAGTCTCTGAGATCATTGAAAAGCTAATTGATCTCTATTGGCATTTGAACACAAATTACAAACCAAAAAGACACTGAACACTCCACATTTGCAGAATAACTCTCCGCAGCTGCTCCCTTAAATGTTTCCCATCCTAATTTCTTGACTTTACGTATAACCCTACAACCTGTTTTTATTTTGTAAAAGCTTAGCACAGAAACGCCTGTGTTGTTTTAGTCATCCTGGATTCCTCTGTTCAGAGCCAGATTTATAGCTTTAATGTTTCATGTTTTCTAGTCTCTGTAGCCCAGCGTATGTATCGGCTATATACAAGTGATATATTCCCTGCCTTGCACTGCAAGCTTTTGTTCTTCACCTGCCCGTCTCCACCTGTGAGTTTGCATCGGGGTCCTTTACTTCATGCTGCCTCAACAGTGTGGGGAAAACCGATAGGAAAGAGCACTTGAAGCTCTCACATGTACCTACCAACACACTGAATGAGCACAGAAAAAGTTCAGTCTTAGTCTGGCTGGAAGTGATCCTTGTGTCCTTTTAAAATGTGCAAAAATAATGACATTGACATTAGAGCATAACTGCTAAATTATCCAAGCTAAAACATCAGGTGATATGAGCAAATAATGATAAATTAATTGTCACATTGCATTTAAAGCAAAATAAAAACTGCCCTTGTTTTCCAGTTCCTCAGAACAACGTGAATGAAACGGTGTCGCGAGAAGAACTAAAATTGAAGAATGTGGCTCATTTCTTTTTTTTTTTTTTTTTTTTAACGGTTGAGACCAAATGAACAGATTAGTGGGGGTGAAATGAACTGAAATCCTTTTTGTGGAGCTGAAATTCAGTCCCAGCGGTGTAAAATGTTCAAGTTCTTGACCGAGATCTGTCAAAGAGCTCCACAACATAAAAGGCCACACGTTTGCAGGCATCTTTTGTAGAATAAAACCACAACTGACCAGACGTTAGTTATTGTCTTGGAAAATGATGAAGTTCAGAATCACTTGAACAAAGAAGGCTTTGTCAGCGAAGGTTGGCCGGTGTAAGCCGGCTCATTTGCACCTTCAAGCATCTCTTGAGGGAGACAGCAGATTGCTCTCCCTCTGGCTCTCGGTCCAGTCTTGGTATGGATACTGCGAGACCGAGTTATTTATAGCAGGAATGCAGCAGCCATGTGCCATGACGTCGGGACACCGCTCACAGACAGCACACTGTTCTACAGAGACGGCGCAATAGGACTACTCAGACGGGGTCACCGAGGGGAAAAAAAAAAGGTGGGTATGTGTGTGAAATTTGGAAAGTAGCAGACAGAACAGAAAGCAAAAGGCAGCAGAGAGGTTAATACAAAGAAATGGAAAGCAGGAGAACAACAGAGCGGGTGAGAAAATGGAGGAAGACGATGATAGATGGTGCAAGAGTGAGGAGAGACAAGTAGAGATGGAGAAAGGCGAGGCAGCCAGACCTGAAATGAGAATGTGCACACGGAGAGAAGAAAGCCATTTTTCTGGCTGCAAAATGTAATGCTTCTGCAGCCCTTGTGCTTCAGCTGCCTCTGACCCACAGGTTAAAACAAATACAGCTGTTTAAAGGGATGCCAGTGCATCCTGTACACAGTTTTTCAGAACATTTGTATAATTTTGCATTTTACTTTTTAGTTATTCAATGCATGAGAGGATTATGCAGATCTCTGCATTGCTTGAGACAAATGGCATCATTCTCGTTGCAGTAAGCACAAACATCTAGATGCAAGTGAGGAGCTTCACAGAGATTATTATTCTTTGCTATACATGAGAGACCCACTTCTTAAAGGATCAAATGAGTATATGGCAACGCAAACACTCGCATGCACAGATGGTTGAATAAATATCTTGCATGAAGCCCCAGAGGGCACCTCTTTATTACATCTTTCGTTTCTACATGGCCCATTTATACTTATCATTTCGTAATTAAAATCCCATCATCAAAGGAGTGATGGATTCCTTCTTTTTGGAAAGATGTCAGTTCTTAGAGTTTTGCTCTGACCACATCCCAAAACAGCTTATCCTGCTATAATCAGATGGTATCTCTCTAACAATAGCTCTCACCATCAAAATCTTTCTCTATCTCTGATCCAAATCTAAACTTCACTCCTTGAAGAGCAAGTGATTGTCTTCGAAAATCTGCTACAGAAACTCCGGATCTACGCTTACGTCATTTTTACAAAGCTGACAGTTCACTGGCTTATATACTTTACCATAGCAAACAAGGAAAAAAACAGATTTTACTCTGAATGCTACTGGGTTTTCTGTGCAGACTATTTTATAATTTAATATTTAAAAAAAAAATCACCTGCTTTGTTTGTGGCATTTGCTCTGCAAAACAATCATTTCCATGCGTAATTACTCCTGCAGTCATTTTGTGTGAGCCTCAGAAGCCCGACTGTACCAACGTTACAGGAAACGGCCACCATCCCAAACTTAAAGCTACCTTAAAGACCGTGTGACATTCAGACATGTGATCGATTTGCGATCAATGCATCATTTTAAGTGGACCAGGTTGTATTTCTTTAAGTCTTTTCTGGACCCTGGTTAAGTTAAGATTTATCAATTCATTCTGCCAAACTTTCATCAAACTTCCCATTTAAGGCCACTTCCACCTAAATCTATCAAAGCCCTCGATCGACATCAGTGTCGCTTTCAGAAGGCTGCTCTGTTACGAAGACCTTGAAGGTCTCTGTAAAACAGTTCTGGGCCCAAACTACTGGCCAACACAGCCACACAGTACATTCAACATATCACCATTAAATAAAAAAAACTTTTGTTTAATCTCATCAGTTCACGTTGATAGTCATAAACTGATACTTGCAGTTAGGCTTCTTGCAAAAGGTTGAGAGGAAATACATGAGTAACGGACACTGGGCCATTTTCTTTTCTTTTTTTTTCATTGCAAGATCAGGCTGCATCTTAATCATCTTCCCCACACCTGCTGCAGGTCACGGTTGTTTCTCATCTGGACTACTGCAGTGCTCCTCCGCACCTTGATACGTCTAAAGACTGTCAAGAACGTGGCAGCAGGTCTGCTGCTTTATCAAACGGGACACATAAATCCACTTCTTAAAAAAACTCCAAATGGCAAACCATGACGGCCCATATCAAATTCCAGTTTGCTACAGAGTGATTGCAAGGTCTGCACCAGCAGTCAGAGTCCTTCTCAATCACTGCACTCTCTCCAGGAACATTATCTGGTGCTGCCATCTCTACACGCGAAGCAGTCTCAGCTCCCTGTTATTATTTGTGGTTCCACAACGGTGGAATGAGATACCAGACTTTATCGGAGAAACGCTGTCCTTCTGCACCTTCAACAATGTCTAGAACAGTGTTTCTCATTTGTGATCTCTCCCACTAGGAGGGTTTTTACCTGCCGTCGTTCATGTAATAATTGTTAGGAGGTCATGTTCTGGGTCTCTGGAAAGCACCTAGAGACAACTTGTATTGTAATAGATGCTATATAAATAGAATTGAATTAAAATATGCAGGTTTGAATGATGTTCCTTGCTCATATTGCTTTGGATAAAAGCTTCTGCTCGATGAGTAAATGCAACATAAATGTAGTCTCGTTCTTTTCAAGAATTAATCAAATCCAATTGTTTTTTTTTGCTTATTAGTAACTTTCACATTGAAGTGAGCCTATGGTAATATATTTTGTGGAATCTTCTTTTCATAGCAGGTCATTGATATTACTGACCACCCTGAGTGTTTTGTCGTTTGACTACAGCTTTCCTTTTCCTTTGAAACAATCTAGGAGTCACACTCTGCTGATGTCCTTTTAAACTACTTTACTACTCTTTAAAGACTCTCTATCCATGACACAATATTTATGTTGTCCATTTACATTTTTTGCTGATGACAAAGATCTTCAGATCACGTAGCTGTTAAGTCACAAACCTTTCCTCCAGCCTAAAATAAAATAAAAGAGCATCTTTAATATTTAACGGACACCTGAAAATGTTTAGGGAAGCAGCTAAAGTACTGATGTGTCTGTGTTCAAGGGCACAGAGGTTTAATTCTACGATTGACAGCACAACTCTTTGGAAATATTTGATGCTTTGCAGTTGGTGTGTGTCTGGGACGACTGTTTCATGCACTCAACAAAAACTGTCAATTGTCTCTTGTCATAGGAGCCACATCGGGAGAAGTTTGAGAGCAAATATAAATTTTAGTCTGAATGATTGAGGTCTGGTCCACTGTTCACACTTCAGTTTTGCAACAGATCTTTGAATAGAGCCACTGAGGATTACTTGGTGAGAACTATTTGACTTTGTTTTATTGATCCCTCTGGCACAGCAGTGAGGCGGTGAGTCTGTTACTCTTTCTTTCTCTCTCTCTGCCGTGTCACGCTGCTGTACCTCTCCTTCTCTCTGAGGACGGACTTCCAGAGCAAGAGCCAAATGGCTGGATGTTGATTCTTGGGGAGCTGACTCAACAGAAGCTCTGGGACCACTTGTTGGCTTGGTGTGTGTGCATGAACGAATGTGTATACATGTGACGGTGCATGCGCTTGGCTCAGACCCCACTGACTGTGCTGTACAGTAGAAGAGTAGCGGCTGTGGCCAATTAATCTCGCTCTGGGCACAGGCGGCTGGATTTTAGCCATTTTGCGAGAAAATAAGAACGCGATACTCCAGTACTACCGAGAATTGTGGCTTTCCGTATGCACCCGCAGTGTATTCTCACCTACTTTATACGCTGAAGTAAACTTGGGAAATCCTTGAGCGTGTCAGTTCAGCTCACAGAGGACTGAACAGAACACAATCTCACAAAGACTTTAAAACTGGATCCAGTGAGAAACACTTGAGCGTGTGGGAGAGCCAGGAATTTAAATGGAATTAGTGAGA
Organism: Xenentodon cancila; assembly: GCA_014839995.1. Classification (NCBI taxonomy): domain Eukaryota; kingdom Metazoa; phylum Chordata; class Actinopteri; order Beloniformes; family Belonidae; genus Xenentodon; species Xenentodon cancila. The sequence continues at coordinate 24,301,653 of CM026203.1, read as the reverse complement.
TGGAACAAACAATTTCACCAAAGACTCAGTTGGATTTTCTTGCTAGATGTATTTCCTTCTATCGTCCTTTGGTGTATTGCCAAATCCAAGCAAGTCACGATTTTACTCGCTGACTCTACTGTCTCCTTGTGTGTGTAGCGCATTAATTAGTGTACAGCAATTACTAGTATAGGTCTCTCTCTCGTTCTCTCTCTCTCTCTCTCTCTCTCTCTCGCTCTCTCTCTCTCTCTCTCTCTGCTGATGTAGCCGGGGGATGGTGGGCAGAGTCAGGTGAAGGATTAAGGTCACTTTAATCTAAATTTCAGTCAAATCAGGGCTGACAGTGATTTAATATGCAGAAACACACACACGCACACACACACTCATGTAATTCAGGATAAAGAAATAAATAACAACCCAAGTTTGTGTAAAGTTGACCTACAATCATAAGCTTATAGTGATCAAGCTTCTAGTTTTATAAAGAGATTTAAAGTGATAAAGAGCTGGATCAGGCAGCGACTCTGAGACTAAACCTAAATATGGTTTGCATATAGGCTCATATATGTAAACCACTGTAGAGACTAAAGTATTAGTAGTGATATTCAAAATAATATGCAATATTACTGGCCTTTTTTTTTTTAACCATTTTAATGTTGGTAGAGTACATTTTTGTTTTCTAAAATCTTTCATTTAGTTGTCCTTTAGTTTTAATGCTTGATTATTTTCATTCCTCATAATGAAAAGTCGCATTAAAAAAAAGCCTCAAACCTCATGAAAACTTTAAAACAAACTGGTATTTAAACTTTATTTTAACAATGCTGCATGGAAACGCTCCAAAACAATTCATAAATACATCACAAGGCATACATAAGGCATTTGAGTTAAAAAAAAAAACATTATCAGTTAAAATCTTCTTCTTTATTTAGCTGTAATTGAGGTAAGAGGAACTAGAAAAGATGTGGAAAGTGAAGCCAACAGTGGTGCCAGCTGTAAGTGGAGCTCTCGGGGCTGAGACCTCTAAAATGAGAAAACAAATTACGGCAAATCTGGGAGCAACACCGCCAATTTCTGTCCAGAGGTGCACAGTCCGCAGAGAAGTGAAGATACTGGCTAGAAACCTGGAGTTCCCAGATGTTAGAGGACTCTAGTTTGAAGGGGCAAATGCTCACATGGTGGATAATATATATATATAACAGCTGAATATGTTTCAGCTGGCAACAAGCTGTTTACGTAGGTGATGCACTGAGGGGCATCTCATTCATTAAATAAACATGTCGGAAGACATATCCCGTGGCCATCGAAGAGAACTCTGTTTCACGACCGCCAAACTGTTGATCTTCATCAAGCCACCAAACTAAGAACATGGATGAAAACAGTGTAATTGGTTTAAGATCTGTGCAATGGATTATTAAACCCTGAAAGGATAGTGACGAATATCTATATTCCAAGAATATTGCTAATCATTTTTTCCATTATGATAATTTGTTTTCTTCCCTGATGGCGTGGGCATTGTCCAAGATGACAGTGCCAGGATTCATCGGGCTCAAAGTATGAAAAGAGTGGTTCAGGGAGCATGACGCATCCTTTCAACAAAACAATTCCCCCATCATGAATGCAACTCTTGATGGAAATAAATGCAGGGGCATTGCGAATACTTACGCAAACAATGCTTTCAAATAAATAATGAATTTATAAATATAATTCATGTAAATAATTAGTGAGTCATAAATGTAATTTGCTACAATCGCAAGTAATTTAGATTGCATTAGAGTGCAAATCTACAAATTGGCTTAATTTTTTAAAACTGGGAAGGGGAAACAATCTGCCCTAAACCTATGCAAAATCAAACCGTTCAATAAAATGTTTTTAAATTCCCAAAAGACATTAATTTGCAAGTAACATGTGCGACACGTTTATGTCATACTTGATCAGCTTCTGTCTAAACTGCAGCACTAAACATCTAATTAACAACAACAAGCAAACTGAGACCTCACTGTTTTTTTAATTTTTATTTTGTCTTTTTTAAATATGACATAACTTGTCATTTGTACTCATTCAGGAACACGAGAATGATGTGCATGAAGAAACAAACAGCAGCAGCAGCACATGGTTACATGACCACATCTGCCCACACACATCACCATAAACGGATATTCTCTCCGTCTCCTTCCTCCGATCGTGGCTCCAGCACCACATCAGAGACACAACATCCTTGTATAACGGGATCTCATGCTCCGCGTTTTCTCTTTCTCCCACTCTCTGCTATCTAACCATCTTTATTCCTCTCCTCTGCATGATGCTGCTCCCTCTTATGATATATTTTTATGGTTATACAGCTTGCTTGTACACAAATGCACAAGTGCGAATATCTACATAAAACAGCTCTGCAGGACTGAACTGGTGCGCTGATCAGTATTCAGTCCGGAGCTTCGGTGGAGTATGAATTTTAATGCGGCATTGCCTCACAGGGTGTGCGACTTTGACACAGTCCCATGTCCTCAGCCCATCAACGTCTTCGGCAGGGATCCTCTCTCCTGTTCGGATCTGCAGCTGACAGCTGCTGATTGGCTGAGAGTGAAGGCACGCAGGAGGACGGAGATTCATGCACATGTGAATGTATAGCAGCTCTTAACATGTTGACCACGCACAACACCCCCACCCCAAACCCCACAGCTATGCAAGTCAGGATTAATTTTGGTTAAATGATTGGCCCCCGTAATGCGTTCTCACCAGCACCCTATTTATCGAGCTTCAGGCATAGAAGGTAATGACACTCAAAACTAAGCCATGTCTCTCTGCTTAATCTCTGCCGCTACCAATAAACCAAAAGAACGTCTTGATGAAGGATATGCAGATGTGGCTGAGAGAAGACGGCATGAAAACAAAAATAAACAGTTCAAGGTGCTTATGGGAGAGTCTTAAATGTCTATCCATCAGATACCCAGAAATGAACGGATGGCAGATTTATAGGTTCCCAAGTAGGTTACTTGATTCACATTACATAAAATAAGACGTAAGCAGCGCGAGGAAAAGAGCACTTTTAAACCCCCTCATCAAATAATTCCCAGGCGGTAACTGAATTTTCAAAGTAAAAGCTTCCCACTGCAAATGATTTCCCCACAATGGGTGCTGCGGTGCATGAGTGTACAAAATTTTAATCCAAACTCTTACACCTTTCAGGCTTGTTTGCCACTCCATAAGTCCTTCAGGATGTTCACTAGGAAAAGAAGAGCGGTTGGCAGGCGGCAGGCCGCCTGGTACGAGGTGCAGCAAATGGTTAGCCATGTAAAGCCAGCCTCACTGAGCCCCGGTGGAGCCTGGCTATCAGACGTCCTCAGGACATGTGCCGGCTTTGGGAGAACAGTTGTGTCAGGACAGTCAGCTGCACGCCTCCTGCATGCAGGAGACTGCCTGTGGGAGTGACTTCAGCTAGCTGCCTATTGCTGCTGTAATTGGTGAGCCTCAGAGCCGCAGGGATGAAGGGAAGAGATGAAAATAAAAGAATAGCGTGGGTGGAGGAGAGGGAGTGAGAGGCAGGAAAGAAAAAGGACTGAGTGGGAGAAGAGTTGAGGTTCGGTAAGATTACACACTGGTGAGGTAATTGGCTGAGGAGCAAAGGTGAGCCACACCTGCTATCTTTTACTTTATTTTTAAGAACAGTGTTGCCAGGATAAAGATGATGGGGCAAGAAAGAGATCTGAGGGGTGAGCGAATGGAAGGAGGCAGGAAGGGGGACGCGAAAGCAGCTGAGAAATTCTCATTTTTATGAGGTCATTAAAAAAAAAAAAAAAAGAAAATCGCTCCTGCTTATCATGCACAAGGAAACCAGTTTAACGAGGAAACATAATTTCCTTCTGTGTGCTCTGTTGCCAGGTCTCCGTCCAAAGAGAAGTGCTATCACATTTTTATTGCATTTGGACCGCTTTGGGACAAGGGCGTCCTAGGAAACAGCTCAGCTCACGTCGATAGGATGAGAGATATTTTGGCTTAGTCAGAATATTGGAGAAGGAACAGCAGCAGGAATGACTCGGGAATCCAATCACCTGCACAGAGCTTTATAGATGGTTAGAGTAGTGGGATGTGACTTCTAGGAAGGTGACAGGCTCATCATCTCTCCAGTTCTGCTGCCTTCTGGATCTCTGATGGGATGCTGGAGGTGTGAATCGAGGTGCATATTAACACCTGAGTGGCTCATCTGACCTGTCCTGCCTCGAGCAGGCTGCATCCTTCTTCACCTTCCATGTCAGAGAGGGAACAATTTATCCAAAATCCCACAGGACAAAAGTTGGAAGAGCTTATCTTCCTCTCCTCACATCTCCCAGCATCTTCCCTCATTTATTTCAGTCTCTGCTCTTCAGCCTACAGCTGTGAACCCACCCTCCAAAGTTCTGTTCACTCCCAACGCCCTGTCGACGCTTTCTCCTTCCCACTTTTAACTTTTGTGCCCCTTTTCTCCCTTCTCATATTGTCTGTCAACCTCTTTCTTTCCTCCAGAGAAATAACAATGTCATTAGACCTGGCTGTGGACACAGAAAACCAATCTAACAAAATGGTCCGAATCTGAGAAAGAGCAAGAGAGCAAAACCAACCTGGACTGCTCAGAAATAAAAACAAATGGAATATAAAAGACAGAGAAATAGATGGAAGAACAATAATGCATTTTGTGGCAATCTTCCACCACTTTGGTACAAAAGGGGCCCAAATGTGATTGGATCCTGGCATCTCTGAAGTCTGTCAGTTGACTATTAAAAAGAAATAAAAATTCCAACAGACATAAAGGAGGTGCAATGACAACATGGTTTTGAAATAAATGAAACGACAAAGGATTTTTTTTTCATTAATATGCAATTTCATGTTTTTTCGTGTCAGATATTACAGACTGTTATTTGAGAGTTTCTGTGATACTTTTATTCCTCGTGGTTGTTGAAGGGCACCCAGCCTCAACCACTGTAGCCTTATGACACCTGCTTCATCCTGTTCAGGTCATGGGAGGGGTCAGAGCCCATCTCAGGTGTCACTGGGAGAGAGGCAGGACACATCCCGGAAAGATCGTCAATCCAGCTGCACAAAAACAACCACCTACAATTTTGAAAGATAGAATTAGTGTCTGTGACTTGCACTTTTATGCACTTGGGGACTGAATGGAAAAAGCTCCTATGACTTTATGGTCAAAGACTTTGTGCAGAACTTAAGACTCGCTGTTGACAATGAAACTGAGCCAAACAGCAGGAAAGCATGACGGACTCTACTGGGAATCTAAATCCACAACCCAGAATGGTCTGTCAACCTCTGCTGGTCTCTATAAGATCTTCATTTTCAAAAAACCTGAAACAAACAGCAGTCAGTCTCAGCGTTGTCGCAGCTGCAAAGATTTCAAATATTTAAGCCAAAAGACCAATTGCAGGGAGTTGCAAGCAGACCATCTGTGTCACAATTAATACTTTAATGCTGATGCGCCTGCCAACTGCTCAACATCACACTACTTCACAGCAAGAAGGGGAAAGAAAAGGACTTATTATGTAACGCAGACAAAGCTGACTTCAGTGCACCACTTCACCAGTCACTCTGAGAGTCAGGGCCCGGCTCGCATGTTGGGGATAAATCCACGTCAAACTCATTTGCTGGGAAACAAAGGCCTAAACAGCAGAAACAAAATCAGCTGTGAGAGTCATAAAAGCAGACAAAGCCAACTTTATCAGAGGCCCGTTCAGGAATAAAACCGTTTCAATTTGCTTCAGTTGACAACTGCCACATCATGTGTTGTGGTCCCCGGTGGCGTTCTTGCGCTTTAGTCTCCGGACATCACATCCATCTCTCTGCTGCACCTTTGACTGGTTATAAATTTAAATTTCATCAGTGTGTTTGTACCTGAATCTCCCCGGTTTTCCATTAGGGCTGGACAGAGCTGGGCTAAATCGAATCTGACAAACAACTTGAACAGATTGTCTTCTGAATGTAGCTATTAAAACGCCAGACTTGAAAAACTCTTGAATATATGTGGTTTCCACATCACCGAACAGCTCTAGACTAGTCTTCTTTTTTTTTTTTTTTCTACAATTAGAACTTTTGGGTCAAATGATAGAAAAAATTATGAGCAACAGAACAAAATTTAAGAGCCACCTCTTAAATTAATTTGAACTTTTTCTTTTGAATGTATTAGTAATCAATACATGATTTATTATTAAACACATGACTTCAAGAAAATCTAATCTACTTCAACTTTTTTTTGGCACCCGCTCATAACTACTCTTCTGTCACCACATAGTTGGATGTACTTAGATGAATTTTACTGCCATTTCAGTCTCACTTGCATACTGAGTGGATGACTGCTGCTTTTCAAATGCTGCTAGACAGAGAATATGATTTTTTTTTTTTTTTTTTTTTTTTTATCCCATTTGACCACTTAAGCCTCTAGATGCTGCTGGACATGCAGAGCACCAGTCAAATGTAGGCAGAGTGACAACCAGATTAAAACCAACAAAAACCACAAAAAAAATCCAAAAATGGTGTACAGTGGACTAGAAATGCAGTGACTGATAATGATGAAAAACAGCGGTCATACTTCCAAACTGCACCAGTATGTCTTGGAATATTTAGCAATATGTGTATTATTTTAAAACTGTAACTGGATGGTCAGAGCCTAGGGGCCTATGTGCTGCCAACTGAAAAAAAGAGTCCAGCATCTCCATGTGGATGGAGATTTTTCATAAGCTGTCTTGTATGAAAGGGACTTCTGTTGATTTAGAAAGCAAATGAAGGAAAAACTCCTTTCAGCCATGTGTACACATAGTAATGCCCGCGTACAGGAAGTGAAAGCCTCAGACGTTTGGAGCACATATCTTGGTGCAGTCCTGGTTTGAACCACATCTACTAAAGTCTAAAATCCCAAGACTTATAAAGTATAACGTTATGACCTGTAACTTGTTTTCCCGTTGCAGGTGTCCTTGTGTTAGGAGGTCCACATTCAACTGGATGGATATTTTCCAAGTCTCATTCCAGGAATGAGATAATAGAAGACACAGGGCAGAGAAGACCAAAAACATTACAGTAGGAAGTCATAAATACTACTGAGTTGAAAGATGCTTTAAACTCTGCCATCTCAGTGTTTAATATAAAGTCATTTACTAACGGGGAAGAGTAACAAGTTTAACTACACTTTGTTGCATCTGGTAGTTCTGCTCAACCATAAGGAGACTGACAAGGCGGGGGCGGCAAAATTAGCAAAGAGAGGAGCAAGAGAGATCATCCATATTGAGCCAAGTTTACAGTTTATCAACTCCAACAAGAGGAGCATCGAGGAAAAAAACTGAAGCGTTGCAAAAGGCACACAAAGAGACAGATATGGAGAGAGGGGCAGACAGGCCGACGGACAGATAGACAGAGCTACACACAAAAAAGACCGGAGCCTTTTCTTGTCGGGTCTGGCCCCGGCAGATAAGACTAGAGCGTTCAGGGATTTATCAGGTGCCTTGGTACAGGTGCATTACCTAGACGGCTGAGCGCAGTCCGAGACACATACAGCGTAGTCTGTATGTGAATCAGTATGTGTCAACCTCACACTGGTGTGCTCCTTTTGGGGGTGTGTGTGTGTGTGTGTGTGTGTGTGTGTGTGTGTGTGTGTGTGTGTCTCCTCAGCCCAAAAGCCCGCTGCAAGGCCAAAGCTAATCTTGTTGAAGACGGGCAGATCTCAACGGGTATTTCTAGTCTCTGGGAGATAAATAAATAATGGAACACGGGTTTGGAATTAGACAGCGATGAAAGTTTTAAGGGCTGAGCTTTTTACAGCTGTGCCCTCACAGAGCAGCACAGAGAGGAGGAACGGGAAAGTGAAAGCAAGCAAGCACAGGCAAGCAGGCTCCGTGACCCCGGAGGTAAGCCCACAGCTTACCAGTTCACTGGCAGCGCACCTTCAATCCTTGTATGGAATAATGTCACTGCTAAATATGGCTTTTTAAAATTCTTATGGGTGCTGGTAATCTGCATTTCATAAAATATTAAGTTGTGAGCACAAAAACAGTCTTCGTTCTAGCTATGAACCTTCTGTGCAGGCGTTCACAGAAGAGCCATTTCCTCTGGAGATCTACTTGTGAGAAAATGTATTGAGGAAAAAGAGGAGCAAATGAAACAAGAACTTGGAGCCAGCAAGCTTGGGGAGTTTATCTCTTCTTTGCTGCCTTTTTTTTGGTCTGGCTAGAACTACTTTTAAAATCTTGTATAAAAGGAAGAGCAAGTTGTATGAGAGGGCTTCTAGGCAGGGAAGGGAAGTGATGAAGCTGTGTGAAAAATGACCTTTCTCTCTTTTTCTCTCATTCACCTCCTTTTTCTCTGTGCTCCCCCTCTGCGGACGATTGCCTGGGTATTAGAAACCTCTGTTCACTTGAACTGATACAGCGGCTGTGTGAATTTGTCTGTGTGGATGGAAATTTGTGCCGTGGCGTGGCCATAAAATCAAAAGACTATGGCTTCTGTCTGCCTTTGATTATACCTATGAATTATGCATCCTACACCTCTCTTTTCTGTGTTCCCGTGTGTGTATCTGGGTGCATATATATGTGTGTGTGTGTGTGTGTGGAACTGAGCCAGGGACTGCAGTGGTTAGTGACAATGACTGATGCTTTCCTCTCCTCTGTCTTCTCTCTCTCTCTCTCTCTCCCCCTCTCTCTCTCACACACACACACACACACACACACACACACACACACACACACACACACACACACACACACACACACACACACACACACACACACAAACATGCATATACTTACACCTACATGTGCCAACACCGATACTGATGTAGACAAATGTGTTGGTCTCCATAGAGCTCATTGAAACAGTGCTTCAACCCCCGAAAAGCAAGTTAGTTAAGAGCAATTGTCTCATTTATGCCTGCGTGCCTTTAATATGTGATAGAATAAGCCACAAGAAGTATGAAAGACAGGATTAATTGTTGATTTGACAAGCACGTTCTGAACCAGCTTTGGCAGATTTGTGAGTACACTTATAAACTGACCAGAGCACAAAACATGGACCAGACCAAAGTAGAGAGGAGTCCGAATAAAACTAGGCAACAATATCATATGCAAACTTGATAATGTGATGTCCTGCATGTTGGCTTTGAGAAGAATTTGTATATAAAACAATTAAATGTGGTGACAAGACACAGTACTAAGGTGATCTCCTGGATGATAAAAGAACATTCACACCTTTGACCTTCACGTGCTGAGATGTTACAGTTAAACAAAATCCAACAGCCAACATTAAAGACCTTGATCAATGTTGAAGTGGGTCTTCATCTCTGTTTTAAAATATGAGGCTGTACAATTAAAATCTGAAGAAAAGTCAATAAAAAAAGTAGCCCAACTGATGATTTAGCACCCCATACATGTGACAAAGTTAGGACGGCATCATCCACCCACCTTTTAGACTTGTGGGAAAATTGGAAAAGGTCCAGATATGCCTGAATTGCACCTCCAAAGTGTTTCCAGCACCATTCTTTCAAATGTTTACATAGGTTCGATAAGAGCTGTAGGTTTTTCATTATTAATGCCGTTCACCTATAAGATCCATCTGGTCTTAACAGGCTGATGGATTTATACGTGCATCCATCCATCCATGCTTCATCCCGTTCAGGATCATGGGAGAGGTGGTCTATTCCCGAACAACTACCGGGAAGGCCACACAGAAACAAAAACACAAGCAAGCATCCATGCAAAAAACCGGTCCAATGTTCAATCCAGAATCACTAAATAAACAAATCTAATATCCAAGTAGATATTTGGAGAAAACCCATGCGTGTAGAAAAAAAGGCCCATTCTCAATCGGATTACATTTACCTTTTGCAGAAATCACTACTTTTGTCTGGTCAGCCATCTAAAACTAGACTTACATAGTTGAGATGGTGGAAATTTGGTTATTTAAATTGGATAAAGCAATTTTGTGTGAATTATAATGGATTCAATTACATCAGGACTATTTTTAACGTGGGATGGTATGAGTCCAGATGGGATATCGATGCACAGACAGCATTACTTCAGTTTACAGATTCTATCTGGAGATAATCCCAGTAAGCCGCCCGCCAGCTCGTCTGTCAACAAACGGCGTACTCAAAAAAGTACTATTCCAAATTACCAGTAAATTCTCCAACAGGTGCTGGTTGGAACAAAATGTTTACACATCAAGATGATGATCGTATAAACCTTTGACTTTTCAACAAATTTATGACAAAGGATAAATGAGGGCTGAGTTTCTGACGTTTCTGGGATTACAAAAGCCTCGCTTTTGTGTTTGTGTTTACATACAGCTTCAGACTGAATGCAGTACGTGGCACAGCAATCTCCTGGCCGTAACTTTTTATCAAGTGACCTTCTGCTCACACAGTTGTATCACCACATCTATTCGTCTTATTTGCCTCTTATCTCCCATCTCAGACCCAAGGGAGGCTTGCACTGCTGAACAGGAACAACCCCCTTATGCATGACAGAGGAAATCCCTCGAGGCGTTTGCTGCTGCGCACACATACAAATAAATGAGGCCGGACGTTTCGAAACATGCAGCATATAGTATAGTTGCTTGGATGTACCGTAGTAATACCTCTCACTGACAGGCTGGCAGGTGATGCAGCCACTAACCGTCATTTCTTCTTCTTTTAAGTCTTTGCAAACTGAATCTACTTTCCTTTATCAAAGTATGTTTGTGCCCAGGACAAAACATTCAGTGAGTTAGGGAAAAAAAGATATACAGAAAAGAAATTGGGGATGGAGATAAAAGGGAATGGTAACAACATTTTAGATTTGGAAGTAAAATATAACGGAGTGAAAACGGGAGTAGGGAATAAAGGTCAGATGAAAAGGTAGAAAAGAGATAGAAGTTGTGGACATAGCCACAAAGGGAATATATTTAGTCCTGACGTGTGCTTCTATTGAGATCATTTCCTTTCAGACACAATACACATCTGTTCAGCCAAAACCACATCTACAGTGAATAAAAGGTGTAATCTTTGAGATGTGGAGCTGTGAAGTGTCTGAGCAGCTCAGCAGGGGACAGCACACAGTGCCAGACCTTTTAACTGTGATTACACACCTGTCCCTAACCATCCCACGTTAAAAGTAAATCCCTTTTCCATGTGAACTTCAGCAAGTTCTCTTGACCATGTCTGACGTGCCTAAATTCATTGAGTTGTTGCCGTGCCATTGGCTGAAGAAACTGAACAGGTGGACCTAATGATGTGGCTGGATACCAGCAAGGTAAAGTCTGTCTTGCCTCAACACATAGCAGAGATTATGAAGCGAATCTATTGGAGACAGGCTGGACTTCTGTGGACCTCCTGTGGAGTCATCCTGGGGATCAGGTTTGGGGGAATGGTCCAGACTTTTACATAATGGTGGGAAGCCACAAGAAGAAGCTCATCCTGTGGGTTTCATTAGGGGGTTCAGATTATATTCACTTGCCTAACAACTGTTGAAAAACGTTTGTGAAGTATCTGGATGGTATGCTGTGTGTGGACTCCATTGTCCTGTTGGGTAATTGCAATACTCTCCAAGGTGACAGCAAGCCCTGGAGTGATGTGACTTGGAAGAACGGTCTGCCTGATCTCACACCGAGAGATGTTCTGCTGTTGAATCTCACCATGTTCAAGCATGTGGAGGTCCATAAATGCACTTGACCTCGAGCGCACACAGTCACAGACTGATGACTGATGATGCCTTAAACACCTGGACAAAGAGATGGTGCTGATCACTACCTGGGGGTGAGGTGAAGCAAGTGGCGGCATATTTTATCGGTTAAGATCACTGCACTTTGAGTGTTTAGCGCATGTGAAGTAACAGGAAAATAAAGAAAACCAAAGCATGATCAAGGCCTTCTTGTTTAGGCTGCCAAAGTGACTGACGCTCCCTCTGCTTCTGCTGCAGCCCTATTCAGTGTGAGCCAGTAAGCCAGCTGCTAATCTCCCTCTGTTCTCCTTGGTAGTATGTATTGTTGAACATTTGTAAAGCCACCTCTGCCAGTTTCTGGCCACAGATGCCTGCCAGCCTCCCTCCCTCAGTAAGCTATAATGCACTCTCACCGAGTGATCGTTAACCAGGCCTCCGTTTTGGGGACTCCTGTGTGTAGGAATCGCCCGGTGGTCCGTGGTGCTTTCTACAATCAATGGACTCTTTATTTTGTGGACAATGATGACAGCGCTCGTTTGTGGTCAATACCACGCAGGAGGAAGGAGCGTTTGAGGGAGTGTCTCTCTGGAGATTTGTTATATTTTTGTTACCAGATTAAAGTTGCTCTGTCGTTACCCAGTAAAACACAGTGAGAACGTGTCTGTTGTACTTTTAACAGTTCCTTTATGTTCTCATGGGACTGTTTGGTTCTTGAAAAGCACATTCAGAACAACGGGCCCAATATGCCCAGCATACCAAGCAGCTGGGACTTGGTGACGGTAAAGTTTGTCCATCAAGCGCGTTCAAAACCCAGAACTTTGCATCCCAAGAGACAGTGATGTACTTACTGTATCCTCTGAAACTTGAGACATTTTTTTCCCTCCATACAAACCGAAAAGAGTAAAAACAATCATGTCTTGGTAATGACATGGTATCCTGCTATGAAATTCAGACAAAAGCATAATTATGCCTGTTTCAATTAGAGACAGCCATGTCTAAGTTTGACTTATCTAAACGCGATTAAAGCAAACAAGGTGCAATCATTTGCATATTTACTTTGACACATGTTTCTTTGGAGACAGTATGAATTAAGGACATTTTATATTTTGTTTTGTCAGCTTGACTTTATTTTTAAATACACAGCCAATCTGGCCTCTCAAATCATGTTTCCAGCCGACCCACTGTTGGGACCCCGACTGGGATACCACTGGTGGTGTTAATTATGCTCTAGATGTCGGTGATCTCCCCATTTTGCCCTACACTCTTTCTCATGTGTAACCCATTGGGTCTGTGTGATTAATTTAGCCTGTCAGTTACTTGTCATAACTTGTCATAACTGGAGGTTGTTTTTTTTTTTTTTATTTTATTTTCACATCCTACAGTTGGCATCTCATGAATACTGAGCGTCCCACAGCACGTGTGCATGTCTGCGTGCCTGTATTCCCGTTTAATACTGCGTTTTAAACACGTTGCCGCCCGGCCATGTCCTTGAGCTTTATTCTGGGTACAGACGAAGTTAGGTTGGTGACTAATGGCTGTCCACAGCACACCTTCATGGTCCGTCTGAGCTGCGGGATGAAAATATGCTCCTGATGAATAAAACATACATTTAGACTCACTATGAGCACACAGAAGTCACACAAGTAGGATGACATATGTGCATATATGTGTGACAGTAACAGCTTCTTCATCAGTTCACAATGAAGAAGCTTCTTCAACATTCGACATGTATTGGAGATATTATCCCTCCAATATGTTTTCGGAGTCTGATCCCCTCTTTTTAGAAATGCTCTTGTCTCCTTCACCCCCCCCCCCCCCCCCCCCTCACCTTTTCTCACATTTCTTTTCATCATCCTGTCTTACATAAGCAGCTGGTGGTGTTATGTTCGTCTCTCTTTTGATGGATTCCCACTGGCGAGACTCCGGCTCTTACTGAGCTGAGACAGATGTGCGGCTCTACTTAACCACACCGTTCCTTAAGCCTTGGATAAATACACATCTGACAGGCGTCTTAAAAGTGCAGGTGGACTCGGTCAACTGATTACTGCCAGGACACTGACACTGATCTGTAATCGAGCAATCTAGCCTTTTCTCATTTGAATTTTACAAAAAAGCCAATAGACGCAGTGAAATGGTGTCTTAAAGGGGACGTATTATGACCTTTTATCATAAGTTAAAACACTTTCCTGTGGTTGTAAAGACATATCTGTAGCATACTTTGGTCAAAATAACACATGGATACAGTAAAAAGCTCACTATTCAGTCATAGCTTTGCATGCGTGTTCATAACAGCCGGTTTTAGAGGGAGAAAGTCATCCCCAGTCATCCCCACGCCCCTCTCCTGTAGAGTCTACTCCTAATGACCGTGTTACACCCGTTGACCACTTACTTCCAAACTACGGCAAATGCAGAATGACATGAAACTGGGCAGAAATACAGACGAGGAAGCTGAATAATTGTACTCTAATCTGAGTTTGTGCTGTCACAAATCTGAGCTGCTCAGTGAAATGACACAACACTTAGATTTTGTTTTAGGACACGTGAGTCTGAAAATGTATTAATTAGTTTTCAAGTTGGTTATCCATTCGGAAAATAAAACACTTTAGCAGAGAAAATCTGATTATTTTTTCATAATACAACCCTTTTAAAACTGGAAGGCAAAAGACATTTGTTTAAAATATTTATTTGAACATTACAGATAAAAAAAATTAAAAAAAAAAAAAACCTTAGATCTATGATTAGATGGTAAGGAGTAGAAACTTTCATTAGTGGGAAAAATGTTGTGAAACAAAGCAGCTTTGATTGAGAACAGAAAATGTGTTTGCAGCAAATGGCAATTAATGTTAACCCTGGGGACGACAGACCTACATCAAAACATAGTTGTTTTAAGCCAATGATAAGGCTTATTCTCTTAAGTGATGGTGTGGACGAGATAATTTTAACTTTGTAGTTCCAAAGAAAAGAGCATAAAGAGGACTGTTTGTACACATATCCCCATGTAGTTTCAGTTATCTTGTTATAAACCTGTAGTCAACTACATAAAAAGGACGAGAGTAGGACAAGCACGTGGCCTGTGCTGCCAAAGATTTAGATCAGTACTTATATATTTATGACAAAATAGGTAAGTGTTAGAAGTTACTTTTATTATTTCCCCCCCTTGATAAAATGTTACACCCTTTATCATCTAATAATGTAATAATGTTCATTTAATTCCAGCCATAGTAATAGCAGATAGAGGATGAATTTATATTTGTTTGTTATTATAAGTCTTGGTGAAATATGTGTTTGTTGTTTATTTTCCTATCATCATAGCTGCCCAAGTAAATCAAAAAATAAGCAGCTCATCAGAGCTGTCATTATAATGTCATTTGATTTCTGATGAACCATTACGGTTCATTTAGGTGGACACAAATATCTTGGCAAATACAGGGACAGTGCTTTTTGAGAGTGTGATGATTACTATGTTACGCTCTCTCTTCATGGAAACTTCCGCTTCTTTTAATAGTGTATTTGCTTTGGGGCTAATTCGTGTTCACAGCAATGAAGGAAAAGCGGATTTAATGTGCTGGCACGGAGGAACAAGTGATGCCAGCCTTCACCTGCTCAGGTTATACGTTTTGTAGAATTACTTCCTGTTAATGGGATTTATTGAAAACAAGGTAATATAAACAGATATTCTGCCAGGTTGATCTTTGATATATTTTGAAACGAGTAGAGCATCTGTTTCACAAATCATACTAATGATGTGATTAAATGCTTTGATAACCGCCTCATTTACACCCATGCAAAACATGTTCTTCAGAGGGAGCGTACTTTCGCTTCATTCATAGTCAAAATGAATAAAAACTGTACACTAGGTCCTGAAGGAGGGTTCTGCAGCTTACTTTTATCAGCAGAATAGTTGATCATTTGAACCTACGTTCTGAGTAATTCATCGTTTCAGCTTTACTATAAATAATATTAACACGCTCATATGCGTTTTTGTCATCCTCGGTCACATTGTCCTTGAGGCCATCTTTTGTTTTCAGAGTCTTGTTACATGACCTGACCACACTGAGCATTTAACCACAGCAGCTTTTTAAGCTGTGACATCAGACCTCACAGCTGAGGACAGGGGCCCCTTTGATATGAGCATGCATATGTGAATGTGTGTGTGTGTGTGTGTGTGAGAAAGAGAGAGAGAGAGTGAAAGCGAGAGACGATCCTTGCTTTCCCTGCTGCCTTTGAAGATAGATGCCGGTAAAATGCTAATTACCCTGGGCCACGAGGCTGGACGCGTGCACAGTTCAAAGGCTGGGCCGGGCGCATCTGAACCTCAAAGCTGTAAGGCTGAATCTGTTCCGCTCTGAAGCTCTTCAGCAGCTGAAGGCCAACGAGACAAATTCTCTCTCTCAGTGGAGACAAACCCCTTACATTACATGCATTACACATCCACAGAATGTGGGTTTAACTGACTGCATGCTTTAGTCTGAGGGCCTCTCAGTGCATATGCTTTTATAAGCATAGTAAAAAGAGAGGCTTTCGAGCTTGGTGATCGTGCGTTGGAAGACACTTTAATCTGCGGGATGCTACACGTTTGAAAGCAGAGATGTTCCCGTATCATTTTCCCTTTCTGATACCAAATCTGAAACTGGTGGTTTGGATATTGGCCAGCATGGAGTGCTGTAACGATACCAGTTTATTTTTATAATATTCATAACAACAATAATTGTTGTTATTGTGGCCTGGTTCAGGTTAAACGCTTTCTAAAGCCTGGGTAAACACACGTAAAAAATGACTATTTAATATATTTTTTTTAATCACCTAGTATGGCAGTCGTAATGAATTAACATCAAATGGAGAATATTAAAGAAATGCACAAACTTAAAGTGTAAAATAAAAAGGCATTTATGTTTTGACATTTGAACACATTGGAGGTCTGTAACGTCACAAAGGTGACTGCCTACACTTCTTTTAGATGACGTTAAACATGTTTAGTCGGTCTCACACCATTCGTAAGGAGCAGTTTGGAGATGTCGTGGATCTGTGAAACTATGATGACACCAGATGTTCATTTATGCAGCAATATCCAAGGTTGGCGCAGTACTGCAGAACTTCTTGTGCTAGTTTATAGATGAATGAATAAGAAATGGGATTCCGTTTATAAAAGGTACATGGCAAAGGACGATGAATATATGTAAATATATACAGATCCTGCATCGGAGTCGGAACAACTCTGCTTGAAAGATGTACTTTCTGTTTACATTACTTGGCTAGCGCATTGAGACGCTTATCCTGTTTTTTATTTTTTATTTTTATCAAGCTTTGTCAAGTTATTTTTATAACCTCGTCTTAGTTGCAGTGTTGCATCAGTCCCTCTGGTTTGACCTGCTGGCACGCTCACAGCTGGAGTGAAAGGCAATAACTGGATGCCGCACTGCTCTGCGGCACCGGTGTGTTCGGGGCGGTAACAAAATATGACAGGTAAATAGAGGTCACTTCCTGAAGGAGAATAACGGGAGAGGAATTGGCGCGTACACACACACACACACACACACACGTACGTAAACGCTGCCTCCGAAGGTGATTTATGCAAGGTGTTGGCTTTGCAGGTATTAGCATTTGACAGGGATCGTGATGAATCGCCGTCGAAAGTACATTTCCGACAAGTCACTGCCGAATGTATATTTTTGTTGCTCTCGACAAAATGCGTGGCTGGACGCTCAACAAGAGACGCAGCTCACTGTGCCATCGATCACTGCATAAGAAAAATTGCACCAGTTTGCTTCTGCTGACAGTTTACTGTCTGTAGCCGTTTAGGAAAAGTCGCACAACTGGAAACGAGGCACACGCACACTCACGCGTGCATGCAGTCATAAGACAAGCTGGCTTTGTG
Source organism: Xenentodon cancila (assembly GCA_014839995.1). Lineage (NCBI taxonomy): Eukaryota > Metazoa > Chordata > Actinopteri > Beloniformes > Belonidae > Xenentodon > Xenentodon cancila. Next base: position 24,284,145 of record CM026203.1, on the reverse strand, counting down.
ATGAACGTAAGAAATGAAGCACGTTTTTTAAAGATTAGAAGGCTGTGAGTCCTGTGATCTTGCAACTATATGATTTGTTGAAGAAGAAACAATAAGCTACTAAAATACACACATGCCGCATGTCTTGTAGACCAAGAAGCATGAAAGTAAAATCTCCAGTGTGGTAAAACTGACCTGACCGTGGTATTTTGGCTGAGGTTTGTCCCGGTTTTGGTGTCTGTAGCAATAAAGGATGCTGGGGTGATGACGCATCACTTCTAGCTTGTTCCATTTCACCCAGCAGAAACAGACGTCTCAGTAAATATTTAATCATTTTACATTTTCAGAAACTCGTCTACACCAATCAAGAAGTGGTACATTAACATGTCGTCTTGCCTTACACTGTCAAGGAGGGAAGGTTGTTTTGTGACTTTAAAGTGTTTCTTGAGCAAGCGTGGCCTCTAGCAATGAAAAAAATAAACCTGGTGGCTGAAATGTTGTAAGGTAATCTGAGTCCTCACGTCTGAGTCTGAGAATGCCTTCACAAAATACCGGACCAGGCCTGGGACTGAGTTTTACTGCTTAAGGAGAGCTCATTAAGTGAGCTCCAGAAAAAAAAAAAAAAAAAAAGATTTGCTTGTGATTGTAGCCTTTATACACAACCATGAGGATTTAGAGGATTTTAGGGTTTAGAGGTAAACCCTCTATATTTACAATCATGAAGGCATCTTTTGACTGCAGATTTTCATGGATGGATGGATTTTCACGATGACACGTCTACCATTTCCAGAGAACCCTTGATTTCTACCGATATTGTTAAAAACATTTTAAGAGCTGTTGATCTAGCCGCACCAAAATCAACCATCCATAAAAAAGATAAGAATTGAATCACAGACCTTCCAGTAAGAGGAAAATCGTGAGCTATTAAAAATACAATAAGTACAAACACCATTTCAAAGTTGCTAAGTTTTCTAAAATGCAAGAAAAAAAATTCAATCTGAAATTTGCGCATCTGTTTTAACTGTTACTCATTTACAAACTTGATTGTATATAGACTTGTTTGTTTAAATCTACAGTTCGACACGAGTAACATACTTAAAAAAAAAACAGTTGTAAGAGAAGGTTGTTTACCGTAGTGTTACTTCACCGTTAATATCAGTACATTCTGGTGTTTGATGATGCCGTCGTTGCTGCATCTGTCTCTCAAAAATTAGAATACAACTGTTTTCCGTCAACTGCACTTTCACACATGCAGTTATGTAGGCAAAAACAGGCAAAGCAAGATGGAGTTTGAGGTTAAACGCTGCTTATGGATGCAGCAGGAGCACTGGCTGCATCTGCAATGGTACTTAAATGAATAAACTGCAAGTACAAAATGGTATGGTTGACCAGAGTGAATGAAGAGGAGGACGCTGACCCCTCCAAGACCGTTTTTACTGGCTCCATTTTCACAATAAAACAGTCTGAGACATGAAACTGCCTCTTTCTGTTACTCTCTCTGGTAATCCAGATAGTTGGGGCACATCAGTAACTCACGCTGCTTCACTTGATAACATGCTGCTTTATTACCATGAACACTGGCACTTTTTGAGTCAGTCATGACTCCCCCACTGTTATAAATACATAAATAATGGCAAATAAATGCACAATTCACTCAAATAGTCATTAGGTAAAACCTGCCGCACAGCTGTTAAAGGAAATTCCCAAATATCTTTAAGAAATGACATATCATCTGAATGATTATTCATGTCTCAAAGACTACAACAAAAAAGGACAAAGAAGGAATAGAGGAAACTTACTTTCATTACATGTTTTGAGATTGATGAAAAAAATAGGACAGAATAGCTGCAACCTTGTCCTTTTCTGGCATTACGCAAACTGTGGAAATAATTATTAGGAACAAAAAAAGGTGCTTCACTGATGTGTCAACAGTCCTTCACTTGTCACGATCTTTGGCAGATATTCAGCAGGCTCAATGCCAAAGATTAATCAGATGGACTGGAAGACAGAGGAGGGAAGTGAGGAGGATGGAGAAGTTGTTGCCATGACATTTCCAACCCGGTGATGGAACACAGTTGAGGAGTGTTGTGTTACAGTACCAATGCACTTCTGATGCAGACAACCACACACATGGGAATGACACGGCTTTGATGATGAGAATGTCCAATGTATACTGATGATACCTTGGCACAACAACACATAGGTCTCATTTTGGTACTAATACATCAATGTTCTTTTTACACGAGCTTTTATTTTGGGTTCCTTTTCTCTCTTCTTGCCCTCATCACTCTTTTTCTGATCCCCCCCTGCCGCTTGCTGAGTGGGAGGGCTGTGTAGGACTGCACACCCTCTAAATGGCAAACATTTCAGCAAATATGAGGAGGTAACACGCAGCACTGATCTCAGGGATTTTATTTGAGGGCGTTGACACTGGCATTAGAGGCTACTGACAAATCCACAGGTATTAATGACCTAATGAGGGTGTTAAACTGTTGCCGCGTGCCCGGTTAACATAGTGTGAATGTGCAACGCGTGAAATGTATGTGTGTGCACTCTGGAAGGGTCTGGGCTGTGCAAGACGGATCCTGGATATTCTGAACAGACATAAGTAACGACAAAATTGGTGCAGAAGACCACAGGTAGCGTGATCCTCCAGTGAAGACAAACGTTTCGCTTCTTATCAGACCTCACAGCTGTGGAGTTGAGCTACAGTAAAGTCAGTTTTACAGATACATGTCCGCACTGCTCTGATGTCCGACTGCCAGCAGTCTGACGATCAATCTTTACAACACTGACTCTTTGTTGGTGCCCTTGACATGGCTGAGCCTATTCAGATGATGGAAAGCACACAATTCATCTCTTTTGAAATGTATATACCCGCAGGTGTGCATCCATTAATTTTGTCTTAAAACAGCAGTTAGCACCCTATTTTTGAGCTGTGTAACTGAAGCCGAGTGATGCTTTCCAAGCTTTAGGAGCCACAGTCATTGCATTGAATTGCAAAGCTATTGAGCTGGTTTGAATGCGAAGCTGTTTCCTATCAGCTCTCACGTCCACTATCCACCGTCTGATGAGCTCCCATTAAAATGTCTAAACGGGAGCTATACTGTGCATGTTTTTATATCCCCCCTCGCACCAGGTTGTGTAGCCACAATGTGATCAGCTTACACCTTTGTTGATGCCTGTTAAGTTTTTTCAAAATATCTGACTAGAATTGAAAGTATGCCTTCATTAGACAGAGTTGAAACATTTGACTTGACGTGAAAAACTTATTGTGAATCATTTTTGCAAAGAATGAGCAGAGATGACAGCGTGTTGTGCTTTTCGCAGAGTCTGAGCCGGTTTGGCAAATCATGATACCCTATGTATCAAAACTGTACATGCAAGATATTGGAATATTAAATTATTGCAAGGAAGAAGCAAAAGCGGAACAACGGGAGGAGTAATGGTATGTGTGTATCAAAGCTGTCCTAAGACATGAACTGGCATTTTTTCAAATTCTTGCATAACATGTACATGTGTTTTTGATTCTCTTCAAATGTTAATTATCATATATCCTCCAAGGACAAAATCTTTTAATATGTTTGGAAATAAATCCTGTATAATTCCGCATAATGGGCTTCATTTAATTTGCATTGAGAAAATAGATGCACTAAGTGAACATTACCAAAAATACTGTAGCAGTACTATGTATTGCTCTGCGTCTGCACACTAATATTCTAAGATTGCACGCTGAACGCTGAACTAGTAACGATATTGCCTTTTTGAATGAGCGCATCTGTGCAGATTGCATTTGCATGTGAAATTTCGTTTCACCCGTTGCAGCAGTACCTTTTTATAGACAATATTCTCTCCGTCCTTCCTCCATCTGAACTGATTGTGTGCTGCCGTCTCTCCTCTTCCTGAACTAAGTGCTCCTCCTGTTTCTAACCTCTCATCTTATTACTTCAGTTTTCTATCGTCGCCTTCCTTTGACGCTCCTGTACTGAATGTCCTCTCCATTTCTTTATCGTAGCGTTCCTTGTCTAAGTCTCTTCGCCTTCTCTGGCAGTCAGAGCGACTGCAGTGTGACCTACTTAGCGGTGCTGCTGCGGCTGCTGACTGGCGCGCTTGAGAGTTGGCATCATGATGTAGGCACCCGAGAGGCTGCCATGATGAGCACTGCTAACAGAAAACCCTTTTGAACCAAGAGATATTAAACAAGCATTCACCTAGGACGAGTGAACCGCTCTTCCCTGGCCTCAGTTTAGGCAAAAAAAAAAAAAAGCAAGCTGCATAAAGATTCGTGATGTCGGTTTCTACATCCTCAGTCTTTAATGTTAAGATCTGATACAGGGCTAAATATAGAAATAGTTAGTCATTGTTGTCCATTTTGGTGATACTTCCCTGTTTCATGAAGCTCCCCGGTTTCCTAATATTGTCATTTAATGAAATGAGATAGATGGTTCATTCCAGTTTGCATATTGTTAGATTCTTTGGCCTGAATACGGCAATCTGTTAGATCCATTTGGCTTTCCATCTGTAGGTAGCAATCTTCATTGTCTGTTCAATCACACAGGCTATTTCTGCTAATATTAACTGCATGGGTTTTTCATTTGAGTCAGATGGAGCACTGCTGCTTTGAAACTATCACTTCTGAAATTATTTTCTCTTCCCTGCGGATTTTTCCAAGAAGCCCTTTGCAAAACTCTTGGAACAGACAATATAAAAGCTTTTATAGACCGGGCACGAGTCGAATAACTAATTGGGTATTTCAAATCGAAAGAAAAGAAATGGAAGGCTAGATGCAAAATGTGTCTGCGTACATGGGCAACCTAAGCTGCTTGTAAAAAAAAAAACAAAAAAAAAAAAACAATGTTCTTGCGCCTCCTTGTTGAGGCTTGCTTTAACATCCACATCAACAAGGGCAGTTAAAACTATGTACCAAAGTAGCCCAGTTTTCAGACCTGCATTTCAAAAAACCTTTTCACATTCATGTTTTGTCTCTTGAGGCTTTTTAAAACAAAAATCTTGTCACTTTTTGGCCCAGGTTGGTGTTTCACACAACCCACAGTGGATTAAGAGCAGCAGCATCATGACGACAGGATTCCTCAGGAGGGGAATAACATGTACAGTAACCTCTCTTCTACTTTGTCGTCTCTCTGTACAATATATCCTTTTTAATTGTATTCACACTATAAAAAAAACTGTTGAAATCTTGACTTATTAATGAAGAACTTCTGTCACCCAAACACACCTATAAGGTTTCCCTCCTATATCATTTTGGTGAATCCCCAGGTGTTGCATATATGACACAAGTGATGTTGCTGAACTTTTTTCAACTTTGTTTGTTTCTGCGCTTGTCAGTCGCAGCCCACAGTTATACAGGCGTCAACAATTTAGGCTTTGTTTTTAATAAAGAACCAGAAATGATGCAGATGGTGCAATTTTTCAGGATAGCGTTTTATTACTTGTTGACACACATGCCCAAAAGATGTGTGTGTGCAGGTTTGTGTAAGACTCCAGATGCATGTGTGATTACAAATACAGCTCCCCTGTGACAGGCCGTGGTGTATTTTTCTGCCGTTTCCCCTGTTTGCTCTCTGGCAAGATTGTGTGACCTACTCCAGATGTTAGACTAATGAGCTGGGACATTAGCGCCAACTTGCCATATACCTTCATTTAGAATAATAAAGACCGTTTTTTTGCTTTGCCTTTCCCTTCATAGCTAGAAAAATGTATGTGTATATATATGTATATATATATATATATATATATATATATATGTATATATATCTATATATATATATATATATATATATATATATATATATATATATATATATACTCAGTAATATCACCTCTACAATTTTTTGGGGTTTTTCTTCAGTGCAATTTAGTGTAACAGCACAATCTGCAAGAGTTTCCAATTATCCTTTAACACAGAGGCCTTTTATTTAAACAGCTGCACATCATTTCTCCAACATTCAAGCAGTTTTGCAGAACTCTAGAGATGCGTTACTTATGAGGCCCTTGCATGACTGAGCTCCACACAGAGAGTAACGTGAATAAAGACCGATATGCATTCAATTACCTTCAGATGTATGTGTTTTTTTTCTATTCAAGTGTATAAAATGAAGCTCTAGGTGCTTGTAAAGTCTGGATGATTAGGCACTGTGCAAATATATTTGACTAAATTTGGCAAGATAAGCAGATAACGTGGAATAGAAACGTTGCTTTACGTTAAAGCTAAGTTATCATGCCTCCAGCTCAGGCTTCTTTCTCTGCATCCGTGGTTTCTTCATGCAGCACTGACTGTCACTATGCATCTATATATCCATTACAGAACACTGAGAGCAGAGCTCTTAGTTTTCTTAATATGCCCTAAATAAACAGATTAGCACAATACTCCTCCAGGAAAACAGGCTTCAAATGATGGCGGCTGGAACACAGGTACATTGTTCAAATGTGCAGAAAATGCGACTCCGGCATATAATTTCCCTTTTCGAACCACTGATTCAAATGAAGATTTGTTTTGGGGAGTATAGTCAGTGCTTTCACCAGCAACTAATGAAAACACCGAGTAACTGGGTGCTTTCCCAACCATCTGCGCTTCTGTGAGTTTCCTGACTTGGTCTGCACCGGTGCTTCCTAACAAGCCGACAGGAGTAACCTATTTACATATGCTCAGCACATACTTATTTAAAAATGCACATTTATGATACCCTGGTGAAGTCCTGTGATTTTTGGCTCTTTTTTTCTTACATCTTTTGCTTTCCTTGGTGGTTAGGGTTAGTATATTTAGCTCCCTGCTTGGTTTGCCGCTGCCGCTGTCCGAAAGCAAAGACAACACTTCGGCTTGTCTTCATGAAGCACAAACACATCTTTGCTTCTGATCTCTTTTTAAATTGCGTTACCTCTGTATAAGCTTTTATTTTCTTCTAAACTCACGACTTGGCTGCTAAACTGTTGTAGGAAACGGCTTAATTTAAGGTCATTGACATCTAGTGGGTAAATACCATCAATGTACTGAAATTAAGAAGTATGTAGTTAAGGCCCATGTATAGGCCTAAAACAGCAGAGAATTGTATTATAAGTATGCAATTGTTTTTACACAGTTGTGTGGGCCACAAAAAATGAGCTGCAGGGTCAAATTTGGCTTGTGGGTTTTGAATTTGATCTGTGGTCTTTTCTAGTGAGTTTGACTTTTTGTGTTTTGAGTTTTGACACTGATACTGTGCTGTACATTCACAGATGGTGCAAGTGCAATGGCAGATGAGGAGGGAGTACACCGTAAAGAGAAGTAGACAACGTTTATTGTCTCTTAGTAGGCTGATTTGCAGATATTAGAAACACGGCAGTAGTCTGCTATAAAAGACTGATAGCAACTCAGCCGCAGTGGTGAGGTATTTCAGGACAAAGGAAGGTTGCCGAGGGAGACGCACGAGTGAAAATTGATCAAAAACGGCAGGTGAAAAGGAATGCGAAGTCATGTTGCTATAGCAACTAGTCATGCAGCCAAGGATAAAGGCTGGGGTTGCGTGCAGCTCTTTTCCCTCCCTCTCTCCCTCTCGCTCGCTCTCTGAGCTGCCTTTTGACCATCTGAGCAGGTTCCTTATGCTATTGGCGAACAAATAACATGTCAAGTAGCCAGACCATCTGACTGTATCATTTCCTGTTTACTTATGGAGGTGGACGAGGACTGTAATCGCACTAGTGTATTTCTTGATGCCAAAGCAAGAGCGACTGAACCTTTCCAATTTCCTCAATGCATCACATGCAAAATGTCTCATTTGTATGCAGGAGACAACATTGATGCCTATATCATCGCTAGAAGCAACTGCCTGCAATGTTGAATAATAGAGGTGGGAAGACTGCCGGTTGCTAGGGAAGAAATTAGGATGTTAGTAAAGTATTTTCACTGCAGCAATTTTTACATTTTTAATACAGAATTATTTCTTGCTCTCTGCAAATAAGCTTCGTGTGTTTTGGGGACCAACCAAACATCTTCTTGGACTGAGAAATCTCTAAGGCTGCGAAGATCTTTGAGTATGTTTGCTGACTCAGAGTTCAGTGCTCAGCTGTCTGTCGGCCTGTCAGCTCATCATGAAAGTGTTAACGTATAACGTCGTGCGCAAACATCCTGAACATGAAACCAATGGCCCCATTCAGTCACACATGGTTTGACCAGTCATATACCGTTTGGCCTGTAGGCCTTCAGGTCCAAAACATGCAGAGCACAGATTAGTATTCTCGGCTGTTTCTTTTAGAAACAGAATATGACAGCTGCTACAGAGAAGAAAGGAAAACTGCAAAGCAATAGGCGTGCGTTTTAAAGTATTTTCTCCTCCTTTTCTTTGAAGGGTCAAAGCGGGGTGCAGTCAGTCAAAACGTATATTCATCTCTTGACTTCTTTACCCACTTTAAAAAAAAAGGAAAATTTAAGACGCTCGGGAGTGGTGGGGGCACATGTCTGCAACATAAAGCATTTAAAAAAAAAGCACCAACGTGTTTTTATTGCTAAGGTAATTGAATAAGCCGACCCATCCATTGGCCATCTTGTTTAGGGACATCTGCTGAGGAATCCTTTGATGTGGCTGAGAAGCGATGGGAAACCCCCCTCTGGTCCTTCTTTCCCTACATATTGTGCCTCCCACCTATCAAGGGCTCCTATTGGTTTCTCCCTCTGTTCCACCAGCAATAATAAAACTTTGAAAACGTGTGACAACCGTGGGATGAGGGTAGACGTTTTGAACGAGCGTTGGAGCACATTAGTTCTTGTGAAAAAGCACAACGAGTAGCAAATTTTAAAAGACTTCAAACCAATAAAAGTCTTAGCTGACTGGACACCATGAGGGTTTGAGGCTTGGCCCAGATGTGAGAAATACGGTCTGAACAAAAAAGCTGAGATAAAAAAGTAGCAGTCTGATGACCAATCTGGTCTTCAGCTGTCAAATAGCAGGATGAGAGGATTACGACGTGCTGGGTTTAATGATCTAGACATCCTGGATGAAGATGACAGAGCAGGGACGGAAGAAGCCGATAGATAGCAAACGAGGAGGGATCAGCAGCGTGTAAGGAGAGGCCCAGGGATTACTGGATGGAGGTCACGGAAAGCTCTTGCTGTCAGACGTGCATGCACGCAGAAAACTCTTTCTACGTGACAAACAGAGAGCAGGCTTTAGTGGAAAGACTTCGCCAGGCCGCTTTTCAAAACTAAAAAAAAAGATACATATTCAAGAAGAAGATGGAGAGGGCTTTTTTGTTTCAGAAAGAATGGTGTTACATGAAAACCATGTCGATGGATCATGAATTATGAGACAAAAAAAAAAAGAGGACATAAGGGTTTCTATTTTGAGTTGCCATAGGCTTTCATGTCCCTCCGTAGCAGACTAAAGATGCATTATTGAATAAAAAAGACCATGAAGACCAGAAGACCAAAATAAATGCATTCATCAAAGTGTTAAGTGCCGCTACCACCATTCAAATATTGTAGTTTTAGCATATATGAGAAAATACATCCTCTGTTTAAATCTGTTTCTGAAAGAAGTGAAACAGTGAGCGGAGGCTACTATTTAAAACCAGTGTAATGAGCTGTTGGCTTGGGTGCTATCGAGACGTTTTTACCTTTCTGGCATTTCATTTAAGGATAAAATATACTGTGGTTTTTGTGCAAGTAAGGTTTTACCATAGCTAGAGCTAAGAAATTCAAACTCTATCATCGGATGTGATTGGATGCTCCATAATCAGTAAATGCATTTGTTTTTTTTAACTGACCTTTAGTGAATTTGTGTTAACATTCTATTATTCTATAACATATTCATCTAATTTAAAACACTCTTTATAAAGTGACAGTATTTTTTTTTAACTGACCTTTAGTGAATTTGTGTTAACATATTCAAATCACGTCACATCACAGCATCTGCTTCACTGAAACTGCCAGTTGGGGTAAATTATTTGTCAGTCTGCAAACATTTAACTAACTTTGACCCACTGGTGTTTAGAATTAGTTATTGGTAAAACTTTAACATAAAAAAAAACAACAAAAAACAAGTCAATAACTGAAACCACCTGATAATGTAAAGTGGAGGTAGAAAAAAGGGACATGGTCAAATGGTTAAATGCACCTTGTAAAGGAGCAAAGACTAAAACTTGTATAAACTGAAAATCCATGGAGACAGAATATCCATTACTGCTGCTTGCTGAACACAAAACATCAAACATCAAGGGCGCTTTGAAAGATCCTTAGTGCTTCTGCAGCAGGACACAACACCAGTCTCGCAGCTCTCCAGTTAAGTTGCTCCATTTTCCATTTGACAATAGCTTAAATAGGTTCCTATTGAGGACTGAGATGGGATGCGGGGCAGGTGACATTGCTCTGCTGCCTGCAAAGGGACAGACTGATAGATGTTTCTTTATTTTTTTCATTCTTTGAGGACACCGACAGGCTCTATGGACCCCTTTGCAAAATAGGAAAAAAAACTATTCATTCAGGCATATCAGCTGCAGACACTTGCCTCACTGAAAGTAATGGAAACATGTCAATTAACCTGTCATCAAAGCGAAAGACCGAGAAAGATAAACACGGGAACAAAGAGAAGTGCCGTACCGCTTTAAGCCAAAAGGAAGAATATACTCAGGTAAATGTTGCATAAAGTAGACCGGGACACACAATCATAGGCAAACGTTAGTAGCCCCTCTTTTAATCTTATATTTTGTTGCGGAAAATCCATATAAAAGTGTTTTAAAACCTTGGCTTTGGCGTGATAGTGGGAAAGCAGCTATTAAAAGAGGGGATATAATTTTTTTTTCATAACCGTAAACGCTTTGTTGTGAGATTATACTAAATCTATATGTCCAGTCAGCTGGCTAGTGTTTGAGTAGATTGGCTGGAGAGGTGCATAAGAAGTTATTCTTTACGAATTTCTGTAAAACGCTATACAAAATATGAATAAAGGGATATGTAATTGTTAAATGAAGTGAAAATACATGTAGCTTGTATAAAGTTAGCAGATTAATGAATCACAGTTTGAGCCCTACAAAACATGAGGTGACTTTCTGACAAGTCTTTAGGAAAACGTTACCACTATAAGGATGTATAGGAAAATCTATCAGGATGAGGAAGGATGCTAGAGATGCTTATTGTGATAACTAATGAAGAAGAAACCTGCATGTCACCTCCTTGCTTTGAATAAATGAAATATTTGGGAATATTGTGTCATAGCAGGCCTCACATGGCACGTCTTAGATGCGTAAAATGAAATGAAAAACAACACAAGTGATGAAATAAGTGCTCACAACATTCCCTGCTGTTTTCAGCATTATACGCCTTGGAAAGCAATGCTTCATTATCCTTCCACGCACAATTCCTTCTTCCCTCCAAGCAAAGAGCCACCAAACCAAATGCAAAAATGACCTCTGCTGAAGCGTTGGGAGACCTAATAAACCACACGACAAGTTTAAAGGTACCAGAAGCTAAAACTCTGTCACCACCTTTGACCTTTTCAATATTCAAGCTATACTATTTGCCTTTAATCGTAAAAAGTTATTCAATTAACTATTAGTATTAATGAGATCGAACACATACATTTTAACAATTATATGCTGTGTAAATATCAGAAAAATACAGTACTTTTGCTGTAGTCTAAACTTTGAATGTAACTGACCCGATTTCGCAGAAAGAAAAAAAAATGTCAGAGGTTAAAAGTAGTTGTGTTAACAAAATATCTTTAATAAAAACATCTATTCATTGATTATTTCTATCGATTAATTCATTTTCTCAGTGAGAACCCGGCCAGCTTTCTGATAAGGAAATTGTTCAAAAATTGCACGCCCTCTTTAAACACACTGTGTAACACATTTTAGATTTAGAGCTGTCAATAAAAAAAAACAAAAAGAAAAAAAAAAACTGCACTGTTGTCCCAAATCATTGTCGAGTAAATTCCCGTGCTACAGCTGAGTGCGGTGACGCTCCACGGCTTTGCTCAGCGATGTCACATTAAAGCCAAGTACGCATCAAACACCAACAGCGTTGCTCCTGGTAGTGTGCGACAGACTGCACGCCGCATTGCTCACTGGAAAAATTAGAAAGGAAAAAAATAAATAAATAAATTACTCAACCCCTGTAAAAATCAGCAGCAGTGTAAAACTGTCATATGGTGATTTCAAAGAAAAAGTGCAGTCTTTCAATTCTAGGTGATCAGTTAATTAAGTGCATTTGATCAGCAGCACTGGACTGCTACTTACCTTCTTAAGTCGTTGTCACATAAATAACACTGTGCATTATGTTATGTGCTGAAAAAGAACAGTATGTACTTTCTGTTTCTAATGACAGTAACTGTCAAAGGCACAGCAACATGCAGTAGCCGGCGTCTTTACTATCATCTGGCTTGTCTCTGATAACATCCTTTTACTGTCTGGACAAACTCTGCAATGATAAGGAGGAATTTAGTTATTAGACCCGTTCAGACAGGCATTGGTTTTCTCAGTCAGTTCCACGGGGGTATTGACATGAAGCTTTAAGATATTTTAATACCAAAAAGAGACAAGCAGTGAGAACTTCAACTGACTGCAGGGCGTCATTTAGACTTGTTCCTGGTGGGTACTGGACTCTGCCAGGGACTCACTGACTTTCATCATGTTTAATTTAGAGCAAAATCAAACAGAATTTGGACATCGTCTTTGACACACTCAAAGGGTGGAAGGTTTGTTGTTTGGTCATCAAGCAGAGATCACTTGCAGGCTGAGGGGCAGTTTGCTGCTGAGCTGTGAGTCGCTGGGATGAGAATTGGCACCTCCAAGTGTGAGGCCATAGTCTTCTGTTGAAAAAGGCCAGATGACCCACTTTAGTTGGGAGCAAGTCACCGAGTTTAAGGATCCTGGGAGATTGTTCACGACTGGTGATAAAGCAGAGAAGCAGTTGTCAAATGGATTGGTGTAGTGTTTGAAGTGATGTGGACCCATATATGTTGATCCAAAATGCAAACCCCAATGTTTCACAATGGTACAGTTGCTGGCAAAAATCCATACAAAGTCTATGATAAATGTAGTCTAAAGAGTTCAGAGTCCTCAGGCCTTTATTTGATTGTCCAAATACTAAAACTTTGCAAAATGTCAATGAAATGCACCATGCAGCAGTTATGACCTATAATACAAAACTGAATTTGAATTTCCATAAAAGATGCCTAAATTTAACTTCTTTACTAAACTGTACTGCGACCATAACTTCAAAGTGTGCAATACATGATGTGACTCTGTTAATGTTCCCATGTGCCTCATTAGTACCTCCAATGACACTCAAAATATATGCATTCCACATATGTGAGTTGTTTGTTCCCTGGCGTACTGCGGGTCAAAATGAGCATGCAGCAATTAAGAAGACTAGTACCGTATTCCCTTTGTGTCGTCTCCTTCCTATTTACAAGGCTGTGTTTTTCACATTCAGTCACTTGAATATCCACAAAACCTCCACATCTGGCCACACAATCATCTTCAAGTCCTTCTGTCAACTCATACCTACCAAATAAACAGCTTGTTACTTTAAAGGTGAAGCAGTCTCAAGATGCCATGCTGTAAAACAGAGGATTTTCCCGCAGTTAAAACTGTATGCTTATCTTTTCTTTTTGTACACAAATGAAGCCTCAGCTGGTTGACTTAAACAATTACAGTACTCTCTCGTCAATTGATATTACATTTACATTACTGAACAAAATACATTGCATATGTACAGTATGAAAGTCACATTATACATTTCAATGATCAGGCCTCAGTGAGCAGACTGTAAAACAATGCAGTATAATTCAAAGCTTTCCTCAGATCCGAACAGTTTCCTGTGACACAGCGGTACTGTGAGTTTGTAAAGAGAAAAACATGACTTCCCTCTGTACTTTGTGAAATAAAAATGGTTTATCCAACAAGGAAATTCCATGACTGAGACTAAATAAATTCTCTATGAAATCAGAAGTATTGCAGCAACAGTAAACTTGCATAAAGCAATAAATGAAAGCATGCGCTATATTTTGTTTGTTATGGGTTACCTTAGTGTAAAGCCTGCAAATTTAGCAAATATATGGAAGATTTCCAGCTGTGCAGACCGTAACCATGGCAATCTGCATTACATATTGGGTTATTTTTCTCTGCTGAGCCAAAAAAATAAACTGTGATAAAATGGAATAAAGCCACTCTTTGACACACACACACACACACACACACACACACACACACACACACACACACACACACACACACACACACACACACACACACACACACACACACACACACACTCAATACAGATAAGTCTTTACGTAAAGCTGTTGAATCCTGTACTCCCAATCCGAGTGGGTAACAAAACTCATGGAAGACTAAGATCTCTTTGGTCACAAAAAAGAAAATAGAGGTTGTGGAGTTTGTCCACTTCAGATTTACTTTTTGTATTAAATGACGATTCTCAAACTGAGCCATAGCAATCACGGAAACGAAAACAACTACAGTTTAATTTTATGCCAAAGCATTACCAGAAACCTCCTGATACTGCTAAAGTGCTCAATCATAAGTTTAGAATGAAAGTCTATGGAATATATTCAAAAGAGTTGTGTTTTGGTTTTATATTATTTTCAATATTACAGACTTTTCTTCGCTCAGTCTCATTTTTTTCTCTACTTTATGATTTCCCAGCATGCCTTTTGACAGCATGTCCAACGACACATGTCTAAACATTCTGCTTTTGTTGGGGAGAAGAGTGATGGAAAAATTGAATAAATAGCTCAGTAATCATTAAAGGCCCACAAAGGCAGTTTTGTTCCTTTTAGCCCAGGGGGTCCCCCTTTTAGGTGGTTTAGGAGGTTAAATCGTTTTTACGACATTGTCCAAGCTCTCTTGTTTGATCATTGCTTGATCACTCATTCAATGTCATTTGACCGCTTTCAGCCAATTTATACTTTCCCATCAAATTGACACTGCCCTGACGCAGTCTGAGGCGGCATGAAACCTTCCGCAGAGCGTCTTTGCCATCCGACATGCACCTCCAAAAATTTCTAACTATGTCAAGGCAACACAGACTGCGGTGGCTGTGACTGGTTCGCTGTACTGCATGTTCGGCCCTTTGCTTTATCCATTTTTTATCTTCTGCCAGCCTGATATTTTTCATTTGTTTGAGCTGGAGAGTAAACAGTGGAGTAAGCAGACATGGATGGAGTTGAAGAGCACTAATTGAAGAAGCATGAAAGCACGAGCAACAACGTCCAACAGTTCAAGCAACATCCTCTCTTACTCTGTTGTTATTGTTCACCATGACTGGAAACCCAAAACCATAAAGTAGACACTCCACCAACGAGTTTCACGTGATTTTAATGAGCTATCCTTCGGACGGTTCTCTTTGTGCCAAGTTGACGGAGAACCAACCACCCCTGCCAACAGGTTCTGTACTCTGATATGCAGATGTCCCGCTACAGAGATATTGATCACTGAACTTTATCTTTAGGACTACTTTTGACAGTAATTAGTTCCTATAAGGATCATCCAAATTTCATTCTATTCTATGTACATTTTGTATTATAGAGACTTACCTTGAATGAGACGAACCCTTATTGTTGTTTCAGGAGGCTTTCAAAATTCATCTTAGAATGAAGACACTATGAGCTGGCACCTTCAATACAAACTTTAAAGTGATGCCATAAAATTAGACTTGAACACTTTCTTTATTTTGGTTATTGAGTGGCCATTAGATGATTTGGCTATTGATTAAGTGGCAGTTGTAGAAGCACATTGTTCTTTTAAGGCATCTTTTTAAGATTTTTGGCAGCTTTAGGAGATAACATAATTCACATCACTTTTGTCTAGCAGTTTCTTCCTTAAAAGGTGACTTTCAAACTCAACAGAAAATCATTAGATCAAAAGAATGGAAATGCATGCCTAAATTTAACGTTGCGTGGAAGCTGTTTTTTGTTACCACGATGAGAGACTGTTACCATTCAGCTAGGCAGAGATGTTTTATTCAAATGGCACCTTCTGACGCATTATACTTGAGTCCATCCAAATTCTGTATTCATACATGTACAGTGATATTATCTATGGCTTCTTTCTGATTATCTATTGCTGCATCACTTGTTTTACAACTCTGACATTACACAATTTCTTTTACATATTTTTATGCAGATGTTAAAAGATGAAGGTTCCTGTGTTAGCTGAGTTGATTTTTTATTTTGTTTTTACAAGATTCCTCACAGGTTTTCCTTCATGTCAGGCGGTCTCCATCCATTTATCCATTATCTCTGCCCACTTATTCCTATTCTGGGTCACAGGGGTCTGCTGGGGTCTATCGCAGCTCTCTTCAAGTTAAAGGCAGGGGTACACCCTGCACAGGTCACCAGTCCATCGTAAGACCACATAGAAAGAAACAATCACAAGCCCTCCCTCCTACGGGGCTTTTAGAATCAGCAGTTAACCTAACGTGCATAATTACCACCAGAACATGCAAACTCTGCACATAACAAAGTCAGCCAGGATTTGAACCAGTAACCTGCTTGCTTTGTGGCAATAGTACAAACCACCGAGCCACCATGCTGCAGATCTCCTCTTCCCCTCCATAAAACCAACCATTCATTTCTCCTGTAGCAAATTGGTTGACAGAAAGTCCTTTTAGTCCCATGAACTTTGGAGACTTAATTTAAAGATTCTACTTGCTGCTGAAGATTAATGTCACAATTACAACTGCATTCAATCGTAACACCCTTCTTTTCTAAAAGCAAAACAGTTTTGAGTGAGAGTGAAATATATGTTTACAGAAAAATGGCCATTAATGAGGGCACCTTCCTTGAACAGAATAATTAGCTATTTAAGCCTCTGACAAGACTCAAAAATGTCATTCCAATTAGGTGATAGTGTGTATAGAGTCTCAACAGACAAACGAAGGTAAATTAACTTTTATATGTGTACAAAACGAGCATTAAAAGGGCTCATTGTACAAGAATTTCTGTCTGTCCTTGCTAAGATGTCATAAATTTGTAAGTCGTCTACCGATCTGTGCAAACTACTGTCAAAAAATGCATAAGAAGAACAGTTGATGTATGTCTAGAATGCACACAAGACCTTATTTGTATACCTTTTTGTTAGAACTTTTCCCCATGTCAGTATGAGCCAATGCTAAGCTCTGGTCAGGTCTGATTATACTCTACTTTCTTTATTTTCTTTATTTTTCACAATGCAGTAATATCCATCCATTTTGATCTGGACATTTGCTACTGATGGTAACTAAGCAATATGAAAGAAATCCCATTCAGTGTTAAGTAAGCCATTGTCTCTATGCTTCATTAATAACCACCTTTATTAAATCCAATTAAGGAATACATAATTATAGTCTACTTTTGAGTTTCAGGTGTATTATAATAAGCCAACACAGGCAGAATTGATACTTTCGGCAAGATATTACCAAGTCAGCTGTAATTTGCAGAAATAAATTTTGTCTTTCTAGAAGACAAAGGAGTTTCTAAAGACAACAAACAATTTAAGCATAAACATACAAGCAACTTGGTTGACATGACAATAAAGTATCAAATTTGAGTTGTACAGCACCGCGCTGCAGGCTAACAGGACTATGTGTCTGTCCGCTCATGTGGAGCTGATACACTTAAGCACTAAGCCACTGAAAATACATGTTTTTGTGTCTGTGTGTGTGTGTGTGTGTGTGTGTGCGAGCGTGAGCAGCAAAAGAGCTACCTTTCCAAGTAACAAGTGCCTGTGGTTCTGTATTAGCCAGCAGTCTCACATGCTGTGCATTTCTACTTCCTCTCTCTTTCCATTCACAGCAGACGAGTTGCAGAATGTGTAGACAGAGAATAATGACGTTGAGCATGCACAACAACTGCTTCCCTAGGAGAGGGCCCCAGGGAGCATTTTGCAGTATTATGTTGTCAGCCATATCTAAAACATCATTACCTCCCTATTCACAGCCCAGACCAGGAGTGCAGACTGGCTGCAGCGAGACGGCAGATGGATGGATAGAACTCAT
Source organism: Xenentodon cancila (assembly GCA_014839995.1). Taxonomy (NCBI): domain Eukaryota; kingdom Metazoa; phylum Chordata; class Actinopteri; order Beloniformes; family Belonidae; genus Xenentodon; species Xenentodon cancila. The sequence goes on along the minus strand of CM026203.1, from coordinate 24,266,180 downwards.
GATTGTTTTCATCGACAAACAACTGACTGGTTACTTGCTCAATTAATCTAATAATTTATAATAAAACATCTTGGAAATATCCCGAATTTGTCAAGACAGTTACCATCCCTACACAAATCAGTTTACATAATCGAGAAGAGTTTCAGTAAATGCATATTGTGGTGCAAAAAAATGATAGTTCTCTTGATCATTTAGTTGTTGGACTTTTTTTTTTCTTTTTATTGTTTTATTGTGTATGTGATTCAAACAAATGTACACCAACAAGATTGCATGGTGTTAGGCTTTCCAAATGACTTTTAACAAATAGAAGTCAGCAACTCAAGAGGAAAGTTGGTTGTGTCTTATTGCTGCTCAGGAGCTACTGAACCAAGCTTGAACATAAAAGATACAAGATGGATTCATTAAACAAAAATTAAAACAACATCAAAAATACAAATCAGCATCAAAGCCAAAGAGCAATATTAATTGAAACCAATTTGAACATTAATGCAAATCAAATGTAGATACGAAAAAATAGGAATCAGGTTTGTATGAAAAATTGTGATAAGCCAGCTAATTACTGTGGTTTCAGATGGCTTGATAGATATGATACTCTTGAGGGGATTTTGTAAAGAGCTATCATAATTTAATGCATGCAACACAAATATGTCCTACTCTGTACAATCCAGTCACAAATGCATAGGTGAGAAATAAAAAGCTCCCCCTTGGCAGTTTCTGATCAAAAACTAACTGCAGCTGAACATACACATTCTGCATTTCTTAAACAACAATTTTGATATTATTTTATATCAGCAATAATATTTACATTATGTAATCAATATATTGGTCTTTACTGCTTGGGTTTATATTTAGGCTTAACTTGATAAGTTGTCAAAAACAAACTCGTATTTTGTTTCCATTATTTGACAGTGTCAGAGCTATTAAGTTACTTCTAATTCAATGCCAGCATATCCTAATGTAAGTTTATTAGTACATTTATCTATGCTTACCTAAAAAAAAAGCAACAATGTTTAATATTAATCAGTTAATTCATCCATTTTCTATACCCACTTCAACCCTAAAAGAAGCATTAGGCTGGAGCCTGTCCCAGCTGTCAGCTCCCCTGCTATGTCAATGACTGTTACATGGCAGAAATATTTAATTATGCATATATAAGAAAAAAAAAAAAAACGTTTTTAGACCTTAGCAATTAAACTCAACTGACAAGTTAATGAGCAACTTGAAATTCTAAATGAAAAAAGGAAACAATACCAATTATTTGGTGAAGTAACATTATATAATTTCAGCCTGCTAACAAGAATTATGCCGCTGAACATGGGTAGCACCATAAACAGTGAAAACTCTTACAGCCTGAGCAAACATTGTGTAGCTCATGCTTATCATTGTAACTGAGACAGTCAGATATTTTGATGATTTTGTATGTATATGTAAAATCTAATCTTTTCTAAATGCTAAATTAAATTAATCTCTTCCCAACTAATTTTTCTTCATTACCCTATGTTTCATACAATAACAACTTTCCTCTTGTGCTGCAAAGCAAGCCACATTGTTATGACACTTCTCATTTCATTCAACTTTTGACTACAACAATCTCCGCTTCAACTGTCCAACTAGTTCAACGAGAAAATTCTGCAGACAATTTACGGTATAATGAAAGCAACGCAATCATGAATATGTAAACACATCTGTGATTTAACATGCAGTACTTTTAGTATCATAACAACCTTTTGTAATATCCCAGAGAGTCATTCTTTTCATCTTTGCATGCTGATAAGGTACACAGTCCAAAAATACACGCCTACAAACTCAAATGCCCACCCCTGATGCCGTGTGTACTTCTCCTAGGCTGTAATCCAACCATGTAATGAAGGCTGTAAATCAGCACCTTGGACAGCACCAGACAGCCCTGAGAGAGGGGGAGGACCACTTTCAGCACCAGGGAGCAGCGGACAGCAACTGCGTCTGACATTCTGAGTTACTGGAGATGCCCCGCGTGGTACTGATGACTAAACAGAGCAATTCACGTGGTTGCATAGCTACCTAAGCAGAGACGGGATTCAGATGAGAGGGATGAAGGGGTTGGTGTGAGTGTCAGAGTGTGTGAATGAGGTCCTATGCTGGAATATGCTGCTACTGCAGAGTCACAAAAAAGGGAGATCAGGAGAGAATGACATGACATGGAGAAAAATGTTGTGATTGTGATGGAAGGAGGTCACATGGGGCACTAATCTCTCTCTTCCCGTGGGCCAAACATGGCTTTATGCCATTATAGGCATAAAAAAACAACTCACATCTACATATAGTTGGAGAGGCGATGAGCTACATCCGCATGCACATAAGCATGTGCATGTGCTAAATTGCGTGTCAACTTCTAAGTATTGTTCGGCACGTATGGATGCATATGTAAACATTAGTCACTACTAAGAGAAAAATACACAAACACGAAAAACATACAAACACGCTGAAGCTATTTTATCAGGTTAACTCTTCTTAACACTTCTGCATAGACTGGTTTGTATTCTTATGTCAAGCTCAGTAACCTGCCCATACTTGAAAGGTAACCTCTTAATGTCCATAGTTCTTAGCACATCATTGTAATTTCCCTTATTAATTAAAAAAAGAAAAAAAAGAAAAAGATGCCTGCATCAAATTAAATATTCATGTTCCCACCGCTAGTCTATTTTTATCATTAGGCCCTCACAGATAGGAGAAGTCTCTTCAGTGTATTTATTGGAGCCCTGCATTGACAATAACTGGTATATTTGTGCGTAATGAAGAGTGAGAGAGATTTAAAAAAGAAAAAGCGAGTACGCAGGTGAGACAAAAATGGTGTGCCAAAGCAGAAAAAAGGGCAGCGAGTGAGTCTTAAGCGAGAGACGTGTGCAGAAGCAATGATCTTTTAACATGTAGCAAACATGATAAAGAAGTGTTTCTCTTTTTGCTTTTGACGCTTCTGCATCAGCAAATGCATAATAATTCATACAATGAGTGACAGAAGAACTGTCGCACAGGTAGCCAGGACATCTGAAATTCTGCAACGCTTTTCATGACAACAGGTTCAATGTTCACCAGGGTCTGAGTGGGTATATGCTGTATAGTTTAACACACACATCTCAGGAAGCCAGCAGGTTACAGGTTTTCCCTGCAGAGATTGAGGAGCAGAGTGAACAGAGTGGATTGGATGGAGGGCTGATTTTGACAGCTGGGGGTGATGGGATTAGCAGCAATGGTGGCTTGGTATCTGTAATTGTGAGCGGTACACTGTGTATGCGTGCATGTGTAAATGTACCGCCAGTCTCATACGTGGAGAGATGATTTGCATTGCCGTGAGGAGTGGGTGAACCATTGGATAGTCGTGACATTTGATGTTCTACACTGTTTGTGCATGAGTGTGTTTATTAGTGTGTTGGACAAAGCTGTAATGTCCTTATATTCACAATCTATCGTACAGCGTGAGCCCATTACTATTCCTGTCACAGCAGCCTTGCAGTAAGAGCAGCAGCAGAGGAGGCAGGCAGGCCACTGTACAATCTCACACACACACCGACGCTCTTCACTCCAATCAGGTTGTGTGTGTAAACCTACATCACACATGTTTTTATGAGCTGTTTTGGTGCTACATGCATTTATACTCCATCTGTGCTGTTACATGGACAGATACAGCACTCCGCTTGTATGTCATGCATCGTCATGTGTGCGTCTCAATTTATGCATATCTGCTCATGTGTTTGAGTTACTGCATGACACATCTCATCACTCACCCTGGCTCTGCGCTCCCCCGTCCCCCTCCTCTGTGTCGGTCAGGTTGTTAAGCATCCCGGCTCCTCTCCCTGTACTCTTCTTCTGCTGCAGAGCGATGTCACCGATCGAGCTCCCGGCGGCTCTCCCTGCGCTCCACGGACTGTGATACAGCCACAGAAATTGCAGGGATGAAGCGCAGAAAATATGCCAGCCGGATCCTTCTCACTCCTCTTTGCTCGTTGCTGCCTGTAGGATGCCACGAAGAGAGGCAGCCGAAGAGAGAGAGGGATTTTTTTCTCCTCTGTAGATCCTCCTCTTGACGTCTCTTCTCAGGCTTGCAAGCGTGACTCTTTCTGTTGCTCTCTCTCTTCAGGAGGAGGAGGAGGGAAGTGGGAAGCTGCAGGAGTTTGGTGGATGATGGAACGCCTCAAAGCTGCACACTTGCTCTCCTTCCTTCCTAATTTCCTCCTCTATGGCTATTTTTTTCTTTTTCTCTGCCTTTCTCACTCCTGATCTCAATCTCACCCACTACAAAAACACTCACTTTCCTCTGCTCAGATGATGTTGCTCAGTCATTGTAGCTGCCAAACTGATTGCATATTCAAGCAGTGTATTTTCCTCTATATCCATTTTTTCCCTCCCTCCTTGCCCGCTCCTTTCTCATCTCTCCTGTCAGACGGAGATGTGATTGGGTAAGCAGAATTAAAGTGGTTTGAAGAGCTGCTCTGATGTTTTCTGTCCACAGAGGTGTGTTAAGAATCGGCATCTCACTCTGCCTGCTTTGTAATACGCTTGCCGCGTTCAATTTAATGTCAGATGCAAATAGAGCCCCTGTTTCCTTTTTAACATCATCTGAATGCAGTTATGATAAACATCAAGGGCGGTGAACTCAGATGCACACACACACACACACACACACACACACACACACACACACACACACACACACACACACACACACACACACACACACACACACACACAGACTCAGTCTCAGCCTAAACATATATCAGCAACTGGTTTTACACTTCAATATTTTCCCATTATTTGTTGTTTTAAAATCCGTCTTTATCAGCAGCGCAGCTGAGGGGACCTGCATGCCATATGGCAGCAGTGCAACACTGTAGCCTCGCCGTCAGTTTAACCAGACTCCTTTTGATCCATGTAGATTCCTTTTGATCTAGTACACTGTGTACTTTGAGGGAAATATAAGGTGTGTACCATGAAGACGCAGCATGTGTGTTGCTCTGTGTGCGCTCTAGTGGCCGTGATTCAATAAAAGCATTTCAACTTGATTTCAGAATGGTAGTGCAGAGTAGATGTTGACAAAAAGAGATTACTTTAAAATATAACGTGCATACTCAGCTGTTTATATCTGAAACAAAATTGGTTATATTGAGATACAATAACTACAAAAAACTACAATACCGTGAAGCTTGGTATTGAACTTCCACACTGTGATTTGTGTTATCTCTCTTTGGTTTGAAGCTTATAGTCTTAACAAACAAACAAACAAAGAAATACCCTCATGAATTAAATTATAATCTTCAAGGGAGAACCATTCATTTGGTTCCAGTGAATCCTGAATGACCAGATAACCTTTGTGTCATGCCACAGACTGCAGAAAAAGAGACAATTTATAATCAACCACTTTCTCTCAGACGAAAAGAAAAGGAAAAAAAAAACACCTCTGCTCTCCCCAATGCTGCAGAGAGAATGATGCTGAAAGAAGAAAAAAAAACTCACAGCGAAAGGGATTAATAATGACGGCCTTGCAGTCCGGGGCACAGCTGTTGCAATAACCACAAATTTGTAACAGCGTGACATTGATAAACCAACCGCATGGGATGTCAAACTACTGCTACAACAGTGCTCGCTTTTTTCATAACTCAGTATGCATGTATTTAATGTTACATAACAGCTGTGAGACATGACATCATAGAAGCATGTTATATGATAGGATCTCCTGAGTCTTGTTCGTGACAAATGGCAGCGGTGGACGATCGTCCACCGCTGATCGTCTCCTCTCTCCAGCCACCCAGCCAGTCCAGCCTCTGCTCTCTCCTGAGCTTTATTACCTCTGTCAGGCTCAGTAAAGGCAGATATTGAAAATATGTTTTGTGTCTGAACTGAATTCTAAGACTGGGCTCCGGTTCTTCATCCACCGCTGCAAACATAATAAATGAATAATATCACCACAGTTGTTTTAGCCCCTGTAAGACATCCGCATTAACTGTCCAAATTGACTTTGTACACTAAAACCCAGAGATTTATATTCTGTATAATTTGACTGACTTAAATGAAAATGTATTTTACACTAAACAAGCTGACGTTAGCCAAAAGACTGCCAATATTTATTGATTAAGAGGGTCACAGGGTATGCAAAGAACCAGCTGTAAATTAGTTTCTTTTAAATCAATGGCACATCGTGTATCAGTACTGAAAAGACTAGGTCCTGTTGGCACAGCAGCCGTCTTTCCCCAAAAAAGGTTTAGATAGACCTCTCAAAATCAAAATAATCCAAGGACCAATTTGGAAAAGAGACAAACTGTAAACAGAACACAGGACTGTGCAGGGTTGTTTGTTTCTTCCCTTCAGAATATGTGTCAAGGTGGAGCTGTTGTCTGAGGTGTCTGTGCCTCCTTGCAGAGCCTGCTGAAAGCTGAGTGACCTTCACACATCAAAAGCACCTTAACCCCATGTAGAAAGCCTTCCTGCAAAACTGTGATGTTTGACTGGGGGGCATGGCGGAGTTTACACGGATATGGTCCACAGAGACCACAGATTTTTGCAAAAAACATCTTGAAAGCACTGAGTATTTGCTTAACTGATTAAAAAGTCAATCTCTAACTTTGATATTGAACGCACTTTCAGATTTTGTTTTCAACCCCTGAAACTTACAAAGAATGGGGATACAATCTTGCAGGTCTGAGATAAGAATGATTATCTTAAAAGGCACTTCAGATAAAATCGGCGTTCAAGCAAAAACTTTATTATGTTAATACAAAACGGCATTGACAGAGTTTGTTGTGTCCTTAAGGGCGGTAAGAGATGCTCAGTTCGGTTTCAGCTCCAGGGGGCCTGAAGAGGAGTCTAATCAACTGTATCATTTTCTCTTATTTTGACCAATTCAAGCACTACAAAGTCTAATTATTTGCAATTTAAACTCTCCTGTTGCTATAATTATGTGTGCACATTGAATTACTCTGGCATCTAAGAACCTCTCTTTCCTTCTTTCTTTTTTTTTTTAATTAACATGGCTCGCTGACAACTTATCAGTATCTCGCTGGAGTCCTGTTATTAGATTAGCATAACTCTTATGACAATAAAAGAGTGGACCGTCAAACTGTAAGAGGTTATATGGGAGGAAGATAAAAGACAGGCTGCAACAACTAAGACAGAGGATGCATACAAAACTAAAATTACAGCTGCACATCGGGACGCCTGTGTGTAAGATTGTAAAACTGAATACTCCAGCAGGCTTCGAAAGATGCAGACGACATGGACAAGGCGAAAGAAAAGTAACAAGTAATATTTGGATGTTTGTGCTCAGCTGTGGATCTTTAGCAGCCTGTGATGCAGAGACAGAGTCGAGCAATCAGAGGAGATATTGAAATGTACAGTGAGAGTTGTTTTATAAGTTTGAATATATGAGTCGCATAATCTTAATGAAAACAGAAAATAAGCACATACGCTTAATTCGACAGCAACTCTTGCCTTTGATCTAGGAAAAAGCTACAGGTTTTTTTTTAATGATTTGAAGTGTTTATTAGACCCTTAAAAAAATTACAGCTTACATTTACAGCAAACAATTGATTATGACACTTTTTTTTAAATGTTTCAATTATGTCCAAAGTTTTTTTGTTTTTTTTTTTAGGAAAATTTAGATTATGTGAGTAGTGCACAGGTCTAAGAGCATCTTCTTATATTTAATGGGATATTCGATGGTGATTGTTCTAACCAGTTTGGTTTGTCTCCGACTGTCAGTCTATTTTTAAGCAAGAAAAACATAATTTGTCTTTGTTGAAAACAAAACTTTCTTATTTAATGACTGATCTTGGACACTGAGAGAGTCAGGTGTGTGTGGCTTTTTGGCCAACGTCACCGCTGAGGTTCAATAAATAAAAAGTTTTGTCTAAATGAGTGACAGAGGTGGAAACTGTACACAGTCAAACGGTATCATTTCATCATCAAACGTTACTCAAAGCATACTTTTTTGTTTTTACTATTCTCATTGGCTAGATAATAGACTGTTACTTTGACTATGTGTAACAAATGGTCAGACACGTTTTTTTTTTTTTTTTAGATTTTCAGGATAGGCCCCAGCAGACACCTGTGACCCACTGGGTGTAGATAATGGATGGATATTTAATATTTTAATGACTCTATGACACTACAGGAGTTCTGAGAGCTAGGTCTAGTCTACCTGTTCTGGCTGTCATCTAGGGGTGCACGCCTGTGTCATTCTCCAGACGAGCCTGTTGAGAGCATGTGTGTCACTGTGTCCCAGATATCCTCTGGCCAAGCCAGCTAGCTCACAGATGGTCCTCCAAATGCAGAACAAGGGATAAAATTGTAAAATCAGACAGCCAATGTCTTGAGTTTTCTTTGGTACACAAGTCACCGCATCAATGCAGATGCTGCTACATCCTCTGAGTCAACGACGACACAGCTCCTTCACAGCACATCTCGGTTCGTTGCAGCTTGGTTCGACTGCAACGCGTTGTTTCGCTAAATGATGGTTTTGTGTCCGGGCTGCTTTCGTTACATCTGGATGATCTAAAGCAAGGACAAGCAAGTCCAACCTGCAGTATCACTGGCAACGCCTTGTTTTGTTGTGGTTTCTTGGCCTCCTGCCAGATCATTATCGTTCCTCTGAGAACCTCCAGACATTGACAAGGACATACAGTATTTTACAGCATTTTTGTGCAGCCCATAAAAGCAAAGATCTGGACATGGGCTGAAGCTTCACTTACAACTATGACAAATAAAAGATAGAACTTATCAAGATCATTTTCAAGAGAACTGAACATTTGTTCTTACTGCTTTCCAAAAGTACACCAGTAGAAGCAGCACAGGTGTTGAAGAGAAACCACATTCCCAGTATTCTCTTGAAAATTCCTTAAACACATTCTGATCAGAAAACTGTATTACTATTGCACTAGATACCTTTTTTTTTCAATAGTTTGGGTTACTTTTAAACAAATAAAAGCTGATACTTTGGTTAAACATGACTAACCCCAACAATAGATATTTCACCTGAAAACATCTTGGGATTCATTTAGGAATTAAAAGTTATATAACCAAAAGCAACCTAGTCCTCCTAAGTGAAATCTTCATTGATCAGGAACTGGAAAAACTAACTGAAGCATCATTGTCATATACAAATCCGTTTGGTTTTCTGACTGAGTGAAATATGGTAAACATTTAAGTATCTGCCAGGATGTGGGTCTGAGTGTTACTACAGATCCTCGGCAAAACTATCCAATCATAGCTTTTTACCAAGTTTAAGAGGGATTCTGCAAAAGCTACAGTACTCTGGGAAACACACTATCAATCTCAACCACATATGTTGTTCAGAGCTGAGAATCTACATGTCCTGGTGTCAGAGATTTGCTTGTGTTGAAACCTACCAGAAGCTCTTGGCCCTCAGAGGAGCTTTCAAGTAATTAACGTGAGAATAGCTGGGGCTGTCTTGAGAGATGAGCCCTCACATCTGACAACGCTTTGATTCTGAGACAGACATCTGAAGATGAACGGGAGATTCTTGTAGCCACGGCAGGAAGACTGCGCGGATCTAAGTTTGTCCAGTGATGTTCCCACACTGGACAACCAGGGTTTTGTTTGCTCTGAGCATGCTTTATCTGATCAGGCCCGCTGGTCGACCCTGGACGCTTGTCTTTCTAATTGATTAACCCATCCACAGCAGTCATTTTTACAGATAAATAAAAAAGGCATCCACATCCTTCTGTATCCACAGTACACTTCTAGTAAAACATCCAATATGCATGAATGTGCATAGATATTTACTTACATACACCCAGGTACAAACAATAATGCTTAATGTTATGTGCATTTATGCATGTCGTAAAAACTTTAAAAACAAATAAATCACATGAAAGTAAAAGCAGAAAATTGAAGAAAGTATCAGGCTATTTGTTTTCTTGCTCCACAGATTGTAAATTCATAAAGTAAAAAAAAAATAAAAAAAATTAAAAAATAGCAAAACGGAAAATAAAAGCAGCTATCTCAACATCTGTATTCTTCTTTTTCAGCTTATACATGCCAGGCTCATTATGCACATTTATAACTTTTACTTTGTATTAGTTGTATTATATAAGGTTTATAAATCTATTTAATTAGACTGTACATACTTTCCACGTATACATGTATTACAGTGAAGGTGTCTTCAGCGATCAAAACTATCCATTAAGCTTTTTTGGGTGTGTTTAATTTTTGTCAGATTACTTATTTGTTTGAATGTTAAATAATGCATATTTCCCAGTCATGAGTAAATAAAGTGAAACAGCAAAAGTATGGTCATTGTGCAGTTATTCCACCACTCCAAGTTATTGTTGCATGTGTGTTTTCAGTGCTCCTGTGTGAGGGAAGATACTCTGACATCTTCCCACAATAAAAAAAACCCCAAAAAAACAAAAAACAAACCTGACAGACTATTGAGCTGTGGTGGAAGGCAGCCTGAGTTGAAACAGCTTGAAATGTTAGATAAAGATGTAGCAAGAGGAAAAGCAGCAGTGAGGTGCACCTTTTACAGGGGAAAAAAAGGGCTCACAATAGTGGTTAAGATGCTCTGGAAGCAGAGAGATGTTCTGAGTGCTTTTAGATTGAGTGTGCAAATTTATGGGGGCACAGCAAGTGTGTGGAGCGGCACGGCTGCAATGCCATCCATACATAGTCATCCTCCCAAACATCCACTAGAACTGCGTCAAATCATACTCTTTTTTTTTTTTTTCCTTCTATTTTTTTCTTCTTATGCCACTGAGGAGGAAGAGCAGGACGAAGGAAGACGTGACCCAGTTTGATTTTCTCCAAAGAACAGAAATGAAGCAACAGAGAGAGAGAAAAATAAGTGAGAGCAGAAGATGAAGCATGGAGAGCACTGGCCTGAATGAGAGCAGAAAGTAATGAGGGCTCATTTCCATCCACAGCTCTTCCACGTCTTCCTAACTTCTGACAATGATCCATGTGCCACTGTGGTCAAATTATAATACTAAAGCACTTTTTCCTCTGTAAAGTGCCCACTAAGGAGGTAGACATTGACATAATTGTGATAATTAAATACAGATGATGTGCGTTGACCCCCCCCCCCCCCCCCCCCCCCCCCCAAAAAAAAAAAATTACAGCTGCTGAGCTGCTATATTGTTGATTTGATCCATGCTCATAAGGTATACAAAAACAAAATAAATGAATTAAAAAAAAATCTTATGAAAAGTTTGGATGATGTTTTGTGAGATTTTGGTTTTATTTTCAATAAAGAACTAAAACAGAAAGATTTCAAATGGTTACTGTGGGCCAATTTGGGTGTGAGCACTAAGGTCTCTGTATCCCTCAGCTCTGGATTTTGGCTCTGCCTATAAAGAAATATCAATAAACAACAAAGAATACAACAATCTCCAATTTCAATGCATTTTTTGGTAATCAGCTGCTAGAATAGGAAAACAATTGGCACACAGTTGCATCTTCAACCAACCACTTTATGATGCTAAAAAAGATCCAGACCTAAACTTTAGGTTTATAGTATTTTAACTGTATGTTTTTGGATAGTTTATGGGATATTTTTGTCATGTCTGGCTGGTTTGTAATGCACTATTTCTCATCAGGGGCCGTGGGAGATTCAAATCTAGTGAGCATTGAAAAAGGCCATTGCTCATACTCTGCACCTGCATACCTCCACAAACTTATGGGTCATTCACAAACAGGTCAAAAATGAGAGATATATAGAGATAGAGAATATGTTTTGTCAAAGGAAATTAAACAAATACAACACACCTGATTACATGTAAATTTGTCTCTCTCTCCATCCAAAATGAGATTGCATACGTTTAAGAAAAACATTAATAATCCTTCCATACATCACTTAAAGCTAAAAACTTCATGTTTCAACCTTGATGTGATTAAAACAAAAGCTCACAGGATGCGTGTTTCCCATTAAAGTTCACTGCATTACACAATCTGCTGTCAATTTTATGCCACACTGACCTTTGTTTTCATTCCTGTCTGGTCTGCCACAGTCCTGGCTGACATTTGTTGCGTAAATACCGAAGTGGACTCAAGGACAAGTGCCAACTATCTAACTTCCAGGTTGAGGCTCACGTAAAACTAAGATTTGTTGCATCTGCTTGACAGACCGAAAGAGGCTGGCTCCAAAACCGACTCAATCTTCATTGACTCCCATCTCAAGATGTCCAACTTTAGAGCAGAAGTAAGCATTTGATTACAACTTCACGCAGTAAGTGAAACACTTAAATTGTAACACATACTTGCCTTTGGTGTTTAGGCTCCATTCAAGCATTGTTTATCAGGCTTTACACATAAATACAAGGGTATAGGACTAACCCCCCCTTAAATCGGAGACCACAGGGGGAAGCCAGGGAGGAGGTGGGATTGACAGCGAGCTTAGTAGCTGAGACACTTGAAGAACATACCCTTCTTGCTCCTTAAATAGGTAAAAAAAAAAAAAAAAAAACGAATGGAGTAATTGGAATGAACCATTCTTGGGGGTAAGCAGGCGCACGTACTACAGAGATCACCTGCCTGAAATAACTCCTGGGGGTCGTATCACATTTACAGCCTGGTTAAAAAAAACAAAAAAACAAACAGTTTTGGTCTCAATGGTTAGATTTCACACCCATGACAAGTCTGAGCGGGGCGATTTTTTTTTTCTTGTACCCACGCCAGGAGAATTTTCTATAAAGCAATACATTTATTTATTATTATTATGACTGATTGACAGTCGACACCCCTAGGGGTGTGGTCTTTTCTTAGTTGGCTGCCTGTGGTTAATGGCAAGCTGTCATAGCTTTAGCACCTAGCACTGTCTTGATTTCACGGCTGAGCTGTAAATAAAGACCTCACAGAATTATCGCTCTTATTTTAAAGAGACAGTGGCTTGTTCTGCTGTTAAGTCCTGTAAGACACTACTGTGACCAGTTTTAGGTTGGCCTGGAAGGTAACTAGAGGTTATCAGCTGGACTACAGCTAAGTCATCGGCTTCCACCAGTCATATGGAACTGGGTCCTCCAGTTGGGCGAACCTCATTTTAGGACTTTTCCAAACGCTCCCCTTACCAACGGATGATCGTGGCATTGCTCATCCGGCTAGGCCGCTAGGCTTGATTGACAGTTTGCAGGCCACCTAGCAACCACGGGTCCCAGCAGACCTATGCAGCCCTCATTCCAGTTGTCATTTTGGTAGCGACATCTGAAACACGGATGTTTGGAGTCCACCTTCCTGACACCTCAGTGAAGCCGCTGTACAGAAACATGCAACTCCGTAAAGTTCCAGCATGCTGTTCCCACTGAAGGAAAGTGTCTAATTTCCTCCATAATTAACTTAGGAGGGGAGTGGCCCCCATCACTAGAGGGACAATCTGATTGGGTCAATTGACACCTCTGGCTTGCGATACGTGATAATGTCCTATTCTGAGTGGATAATACAGAGGTAATCTGTCCTGTGGAGATCCCATCGCTGCCGAGGCCCATCCAACCTCAACTCTGTTAACCACAGATAATAAGATTAGAGCTCAGCTTGTGGCTGAAAGAATTACGACTATATCAAGGAAGTAGATAATTTCAAGTTATAACATGCCTTTGGACAGAAATAAAATACACATCGACTTGCTGTCACCTCACATTTGCAGTACTGGACATGTACCTTGACCAATGACAGGAGGTCAGGATGATTCGATGAAATTTAGGTTCTTGTTTATGCAGTACTGTTGTCATCAATAGATTTGGACAAAATTAGGACAGCGGGACAAAATAAGGTGTGCCAATATTAAATGTATAGCAGCTAAATTATTGTTTATTGGGATTGCAAGAATACAATGACAAGAAACTTGTTTTGCCATAAAAGATAACAGTTAAAATAGAAGTGTTATCTTTTTTGCAGTCTTTTTTGACCCACGCAACTGCAGCCAGTGTCTGTGAAGCTGAATCCTAAATATTAATGTAATTCCCTGTCAGCTGGTGGGGATTAAAATTTGAGATCCTGCATAAAACTTTGTTCCCTCATCTGTCATGTCTATTATATCTGGACCCTCAGTCCGTATATGCATTTTTGTTGAAGACCATCAAACTCACAAAAACAAAAAAAAAAAAGATTACAGCTTTTGCTCTGATACAGTAAGCAGCATATTGGATAAACACATGCCAGAAAGAAACTGTGCTGGAGCCTTAGACACTGAGCGAATTTATGTTGTACAGCAAGTCTGGTGTAATGCAACTACAAATTAAAGGGAAAAAGACAGCAGTATGTTGTCGATACGGTAGTGCTCAAGTTCTCGCAGCCCGGGTGTAGATCTAGGCAGCTTGATGTGAGCGAATGTTTGGTCCTGAATCTAAATGCTATAATCTTATCTGCCCACTGGAGCAGGAATCAGAGAGCTACTAAATTTCCTTCAGGTGATTGGCTCTGGCATCTCTGTAACACACTTATACTCTCTCTGACACACGCACATGCACGCACGCACGCACGCACGCACGCACGCACGCACGCACACACACACACACACACAAAACACCCTCGCAGAGGGCTCATCTCTAACGTGTCTTACCCACTTGCCTGTGAGTTATTGGACTTTCAGAGCTGAGGAGAAAGACTTTCTCTGATTCCACTGCTCTGGCTTTGTAATTCAGAGTGACGATTTCAAAGTAAGAAAACAGGAATAAAAAAACAACGCTGTTTCTCAGGGATCCATCACCGCATGAAAAGGCTTGTTTTGCTGGTTTCTCACCAAATGGATGAAGTTACCACAAGGCTAGCACACGCCTCTAAGTACTGACAAATATACTAACAAATATACAGCATCTTAAAAAAAAACAACAATTTGTTCTATATTAACCCTGATACAAAGATACAGCATAAGAATTATATAAAAAAACAGGTCAGCCTACTTTTTTCACAGTCAAATAAGGAAAACTTATGTCAATGTTGAGCATATTTTCCCTACAAAATAATAATAATAAAAATAATATTAATACAAAAATATATAATAATAACACAGCTGCAGCTGTGAAAGAGAAGCAGTTTGCATTGGAGAGACAATTGCAGAACATTTTAATAAGTTTAATATTTCATCACTCATAATACAACAAGTAAAAGGTTGTGGTACTGAGCTTAAAATCCTTTTCATGTACGTGCAACCCAGCAGGTGGAAACTGATCCTGGAGGCAACTGAAAATAAAATAAGCCACGAAAACATAGTTCCATTAGGTAACTCAGTCATAAGACATGCGTAGTTGACACACACTTTAATAACATTTTACATAAACTTTAGCAAAGTAAATTCTTTAGCATTTTCATGTCCAGAAGCTATATCGATGACAATGCTGTTTTCAAACACATAATCCTTGTATCTGTTGCCAAATAGAGCTATAAGTCAAACATCACTCACGACATTCACTGAAATATGTTTTATTTAGTTATCTATTAACATGAATAGGTGGCTAAATGAAATGGTGCTTTGGTTATATAAAGGGGTGGAAAAGCGGAGAGGTAAGAAAACCTGCTCCCAGTCAGGCTCATGGAGCAAGTCACTATGAAAACTGAGTCGCTTCTCTTGCTTGGGTTTGAGTTGCCCTCGATAATCCATAGTTACCCCATTTCAGGTTTAACATACTCAGAGTTTTGACTAAATCTGCTTTGAAATTGGTCACTCCTTGTGTGTGAAAAAATAAAAAAAGACACATCTCTTTATCTTTGATCAATACTGGAATACTGACCAATGATATTAATCATATTCAGCAGCCCAACGAATGTAACACTCCTTTACTTCAACATCTGAAGTCCCAGCCATAGGAAGTACCTATTTCTAATCCATCAGTCCATGGCTGTCCATCACAACGAGCAATCACCACTGCATCATAATGCCCTTGACTAACATTACAAAAACATACAAAACAAAAAAAACAACAAAAAATGTGATACCACCTGAAGGCAAACATCCTTATGTCAGGTTGTGTGTCAGAAAAGTTTGTTATGGCTGCCCTCATTAGCTGACTACTATTCTGAAGAAGTGATATTCAACAGCGTGAGAAGACAACACAGAAATGTGAGGAATTCTGTTTATCTAGCCTCTAGTTTGCAAACTGATGAGCTCGACTGTAGCCAACTAGGGCTTCGACATATTAAGAGACAGAAACAGCTCCAATTTATCCTCCTGTTGATCATGAGACAGCGTCCCGGGAATCACAACGACCTAGTTATTTCTGCCAAGAATGTTTTGCTGTTAGGACTGATGTTTTTGTGTGTGTGCGTGTGCGTGTGTGTGTGTGTGTGTGTGTGTGTGTGTGTGCCTGTGTGTGTGTCTATATATATATCTGTATATCTCAAAATGTGTCAATTCATTGCTATGGAAAAAAAAGTATAAATAGAGATATTATCATGCTCTTTTATCAAAAATTGACACTATTTCCTTAGGTCCGAATTAAATGTGACGTACTTTGCAAAAAAATACCACATAATTACATTATTAAAAAAACCCTTTTAAACCATGTCTGTCCATGGCAGGCAGGTGTGAAGTGAGCCACTCGTTTCCACTCCACCCCCTCTTTGGTGCACTGAGCCTCTTCTAAACCAGGATTAAAGCTTTGTGCTGTGCACCATGTTGTGAAGCTGGATAAGCTTGACGATGGAGAAGCAGGATAACTCTGCTCTGATCTGGGTCTATGATGTCACAGTTCCCTGCAACTGGAAATGGCTCACTAAAGGACATATTCTCGGACCGAAGTGTCTCCACACAAAGAAAGACGATAGCGTTATTTCAAGTGGTGGTGCTGTGATTTGGCACCACTTGTGAAATACATATTTTTCAAAGATGCAAAGGACAGCCAACAAGAAAATTATTCAACAAACCTTCAGACGATAACTGGAGGAGGGTAAGCATTTCATCACAACGTAGACTGATAATTGAGGATTAAACTGATTAGTTCTTGCCTTACATGTGGGGTTTTGGTCACAAAGCATAATCTGTGTGTATTTGAATGAATCTGTGGTGTGACACATCAGCCTACACTGATAAGGGCCTTCAGAAATCAATAGTGAGGTTGAGATATTTTCTATCCAGCACATTATTTGTGAGTAACATTGTTGAAGTTTTACATCTGTTGTCTTAAATAACATTGCACAACAAGAACACGCATTTATTAACATATTAGTTATTCATTTTATAGTCAGTGTGGCAAGGCTGAATTTGATCGAATCACTATGTCTGTACAACCAAACTGCATAGCAACAGTAACTATACTAGATTATACTCCTAGGCTTTAAACAGCACCTCACAAAATCGGTTGAAAGCTGTAAAGATAAACAAACGACATGCGTTACAGTTGTCTAAATCAGTGTTTCCCAACCCTGGTCCTCAGGGCACACTGTCCTGCATGTTTTAGATGTTTCCCTGCTTCAACACACCTGATTCAAATTAATGGTCGTCATCAGCTTGTCATCAAGGTCCGCACAGCTCTGTTGATGACACAGCTACTTGCATCACGGTGTGCTGAAGCAGGGAAACATCTAAAACATGCAGGGCAATGTGCCCCGAGGACCAGGGCTGGGAAACACTGGTCTAAATTATGGTGCCAGAATTTCTTGCCTCCAGCAATCTTTTCCTGCGGTCTATCCAAGCTTTTAAAGGGGCCTCAAGGAGAAAGGCGGTGTTTCAAAGAACCGTATTGTGAAATGGAGTGAGAGTGACACAGTGAGGTCAGCCTGTGCCCTGCGGCCCCACCTGTTCCCACCTGACACACAAACTGGTACAACCTCGGAAACCAGCTGCTGAGTTAGCAGAGGAGTAGGAGCGACATTTGAGGTCTGAGGCTGCAGGCTGAGGCAACAGAACAAGGGATGGCGGCAACTCAAGGAAGGAAAACTGAAATGAAGTTTTACTAAACGTGGAAAAGGACATCAGGGAGGAAGGGAAGGTAGTGGTGGGAAAGTACACAACTTCCTGACTCAATGCTAAAATCCTCGATAAATGTTGCTTTCCTGGAGTTAAAGCAGTAGCAGCTCAGTAAAATATGTTAATATCTTATCATCTGGACAGAAAAAAAACCATGCTAGACAGTGTCTGGTATAATCAGCTGAACAAAAAAAGATGTTTGACAAAATGATAACAAACAGGAAAAACACGTCGGCCCCGAGAGCGCCTACCTGTTATGTCAAGGCCTATCACGCAATGTAAGGTGTTTTTATACGCTCAAATGGTGTCGTGTGAAAAGAAATGGTGTTATGTAATTAAAACCTGGGTTGATACCTTTTAATACTTCCTTTAACCTTCTAGGCAGCGTTTTCTCCTGGTGTTTAAGGTTGTGCTGAGTTTCACAGAAACTAGTTTTGACCTTGATCCCCGCCTATATAAACTACGACTATTAATCAAAATCTTGTGTTGGTATATTAATGCAATTATACAGTGATGGTTCCCAATTCCTAAGTCCGCATGCCAAAGTCTCCTTGTGCAAGAAAGCGATGCCCACGTTGCCCCTGATACTTTCATTCTTGTATGTGACAACATTATCTTCGATAATGATTTAATAAAATCCATTTCACCATTTTTCAGAAGGCGTTAAGATGTTGGAAAACAACATGAACCAAAGCCGTTTTGAGTGTTTTGAAAGAGAACAGAATATGTGTTTGCAGCAAAATGGCAATTCATGTTAGCACTAGAGGCAGCTGACTTTCGTCAAGAGAAATTGCTATTTCAAGCCAGTGACGAGACTTAAAATGTCATTCCACTTTAGTGATAGTGTGCATTGGGTCACTTCAGACCGTAATTTTAGCAAGTTATTTTAACTTCTCCATTAAGTCGTCCTTCCAATTACTGTCAATAGATACAAAGAGAGGAGAGTTCATGGCCATTTACATTTTAAAACTACGATTTCAGCCAGACAAATGCAGTGACCTAATAGTTTCTAATGTGAACTTTTCCAGAAGCCTCTTTGCACTTGCACTGATTTATTATGTCAGGAGCGATGTGGTTGTGGTACTTTACAAACTGTTCAATAGTAGCGCGATGAAGTTGCTACGAGGTATCAAAATTAGGTATTGAATGACAGAGTTTTTCCAAAACTTGATCGTTTTAAAGCAATCAACACCAGAAAGTATTTTAGATATGCAGCCCTAATTGACCACGTCTTTTCCAATAGAGGCATATATAGAAGGCTTGGGGAAATCACTGATTTGATCCAGAGAGCCAAAGGGAAATTGGTACTGCCTGGATCTGCTCTAGGTAAGAAATCTTTGTCGTTTACAAGAATGTAAATACTGTGAGATAAGGTTTTCATAATATCAATCTATCACTGCATAAGCATCTTGAAGAAAAGAATTCACAGAAAATATGACAGCAATATTTATAAAAGTTGGAAAAAAACAAAACTGAAACATAATTGTAATGTAGAACATGTGTGAATATATATACATATAACTTTAATTGTGTTCCTTCTTTTGTGTGGCTAATAAATTGGAGACAAAATAAACCTGAAATAAAAGCATAAAAAGGCTGAAACCAAAGATGTATAAAAGCGGCAAAAAGAGACATGGATACATGGTGAACAGGGAACCGCACAAAGTCATTACAAATGTATGTTTGTGTAACGTTGTCGCGGTGACACAATGGTGTGGTTAGTCCTGCTGAGACGAGGAAAAAGCACGAAGGTTCTTTTGGTTAAATCTCAAATCTCTGTGCCTGAGTGGCTTTTATCTGGCTCCTCCCAACCCCTCCTAAAGTCCAAAAATCATTCACGCCAGTTAAATTAGATGCTTCTACCTGAGCATTAGTTAGACCGACCCAACACTGTAGTAAGTAAAAGATAATAATACTGTAATGACATGCATTGAATGCGCCACAAAATATATAATGCACGTTGGGTCACATTTATGTCCAAATAAAGTAGAACTCAAGATGTTTCACAGTCTGAGTGGACTGATTAAAAATAAGCTTGTTATCTGTATGTGGCAGAGGTGTGAGGAGAGGTTGAAACACTTCCTGTGCAGTCTCACAATACAGGGCTGATGTAGACTAAGCATGAGTGGTGTGCATTCTCTGGAAAAAGACAGAAATACGAAATCAATAATAATATGCTCGAGCTAACAGGATGTAGTGTTTGTCTTTTCCTCGGTTTATCTCTAATGTCTGTTTTAACAGGTATACACGCCAGACAATTTACACTATTATTTAAAATCAATGAACTGAGGGATGTGTTTTCTAAAGCAGCCTTTGCAAAGCTTTATATGAAAGAGAAAAAAAAATCAGCACACTTAGGATATGGATATTTGGTCAACAACTCAGTGTACACAATTTACCTCAATTAATCTTAAAAACCGATGTGCACGTGCAGTAGAAGCCATCTCAACACGCAAGTGGAGAAAAACAAGTTGACGACATGTTTCGTTCCGTAGGAGCCAAAGAAAGAGAACTAATATCTGCACTACAGATTGTTTTAAGCTCTCATGGATGCAGAAATTATGTCACCCACCCCATGTGTTGCATAAAATATTAATTTTGGTGCCTTAAGGGGATATTCCATCATTTTTGAAGTGTGGTTGTGTGAGATACTTATGGGCAGTTAGACAGCAGTCACAGCGCTCACTGTTTGGAGAATCAAAAAGAATGTATGCAGATTAGAAAAACCTTCTGATGCATAGAAGAGCAGACTCTTTGCGGCCTAAAAAAAATCTAAAAACCTTCATGGCTTTTTGAACAAATAGTACTTTATGGATTTTTACACCCTGTCACTTTTGCATCAGATAGTTGCACATACCGGGTTGCAACATTTGTATTCTGCAAGTAAGGAAATGTGCACAAACGCCTGATGCAAAACATTTCACAATACAGCATTCACTTGAGATGTTATGTTATTATTCACTTGTCTCTTAGGGGGGGAAAACAGGCATATGACTTAAGGGAAGCATGTGAATGCAAAAGCAAAACAGCTTGAAAGTTGGTGACTGTGCAGCTTTTTTAAATTTATTTTTCTTTTTTTGGTCTATTCAAGAGATTTTATGATAGAGATGTTGGGAGAACTCAGTAGCCATGGAGGCATGAGTACAGAACATTGCCCTTTATTTAACAACAAAAACAGTGCTGCCAGAGGACATCCAAAACCCAAACACAGAATGCAAAAACAAGCAAGCAGAGGACAGGAGAGCATAACTGGGATCCATGACAAGTAGCATGACAAGGAAAACAGCGCGGAGCATGAACAAGGGCAGGAAATAAAAAGGAAAAAAGAAAGGTAGACAAGACTAGACTACATACACGATCTGACAAAAGACAGAGGGCCTAACGGGGACATGTGCAGACACACAGGACAGACCAAACAAAACACATGAATGCTACCTAAATATCCTATTTCCTACATAGTTTTACAACCTGCGAAAGAAAAGTAACCAGAAATGACAACTAGCTCAATTCTGTTGTGTTTTTTTTTTTGTGTGTGTTTGTTTTGTTTGCACAAACATTTGGATTATTGTCCCCAGTGGATACTTGGTAGTTACTCTAAAAAAGAACAACTTACTGTCCTGCTGGAAAAAAAGGTCACAGGCTGCAAAAAAAAAAAGAAAAAAGAAAAGTAGACTTCCTACATTAAAATTGTATAAAATGATTCCTTTCGCCTCCTCATTGCAACTGCTCCCTCATAAATGCAGTGACTTTTGTAGATCTTTATTATTGTGGACGTGTAACACAAGGTCAAATCAGAAACACATTGACAAGGTCAGGCTCTGTGATGACACAGGATTGCATAAGTGTCCTTGGGAAAGGTCATGTGCACTTCCATGATGGCAGCAATGATGCAAAAAGGTACATGGAGATTTTAGAGGAACATATTGTGCCTGCAGGAGCACGTCTTTTCCAGGGATGTCCATTCATTTTTAAATAAGACGCTGCAAGCCACGCTGCACACTCTACAAAGACTTGGCTGAGAGTAAAGAGGGTACGGTCACTGTACTGGTCCTGCAGGACTGATATGTCCACTTTCAAACCCAACCACAACCCCATACTAACGCTTCATTGCTTAGTAACCTCACTGCTAGAACGCAGTTTAAGCGTTGGGTCGCATCCCTTCTTACAAAGCTGGTCTTTTAACCTTTACAGGAGTTTGCTGCAGGCTTAATATGCAAAAATATAACACTCACTCCTTTTAATGATTTGGCGTTGCATAATAACTCTGTTACCCAATCCTACAAACTTCATCTCCTTCCACACCTCCCTCTTTGATGTTGATTTTTTTTGCATATGAAACTTTTGGCAACCAAGAATGAATAACATGAACATAAAAAATGTACCCAACTTAACATCTCCCAGCACCATGTTGTTAACGAAGTATACTTCACTACCTAAATATGCCTGTCTGTAATGAATCTTGCTTTTTGTACATTTGTGTCCCAAATTGATTACCAAAATGTACAATTTCTCTCTGTTATATTCAATCAATAGAGTCAACCCGGATCATCCATGTGAAATACAAGAAGAAACATGTGTAGACTTTAGATCATACATTTACTTTTGTAAATTCATGTTTATATTGTGCCTTTAGTGGCTCTCACAGTATAAGCTATGTTGGTTTTATTATACGCAAAAAGATGCAGAAAAGAGTGAAACTGAAATCTAGAAATATAATTAGAAATGAATCATAAGCTTGATCTTGATCATAAGCAGGGATGCCATTGTGTGACATCGACCAAGGCTTAAATACTCAACATAACCTAAACAAAACATGTTTCTCATCACGTTATCGCAGGACATGCTGTCATGGTAACATACTCACAATATACAACATACATGCTTAACCAAGTAAGTTAATCAAACCTGCTTTCTCGAATACCCCCCTTGCCCTATACCCATTAATGAATTATTATGATCAATTAGACAAACATGCAATAACCATACAATACTTTACAAGCATATATTACATTACATTATGATGCCTACCAAAATTGTTTGAATTTAACATATACAGACACCGACTTTCTTATTTATTATTTTTCATCTTACCATCCTTCCATCATCTGTTCCTGCTTACTCTCTATCCCAACGCATAGTAGGCGGAAGGCAGGGGTACACCCTGGACCCTGTACATACAAGACAAACAACCAATCGCACTCACATTCAAACCTACGGGCAATTTAGACGTATCAATCAACCTACCCTGCATGTTTTTGGACTGCGGGAGGAAGCCGGAGTACCCGGCGGGAACCCACGCAAGCACGGGGAGAACATGCAAACTCCCCACAGAAAGAATCGAACCAGGGACCTTCTGGCTGTGAGGCAACAGTGCTAACCACTAATCCAGCTGCCTTTTTTTCACTTAACATTTCCATGAAATATCATTTATATGTATTTATTTTGATATTACTATTACGTTTGCATCTCTCATGGATACACAGAGCCATGTTCTTTCAGGGATTAGTTAGTTGAACCTGAATCATTTAAACCTGAGCACAATCTTTGCCAACATTCCCTACTGGATAGAACCCAAGGTGCCGCGTTCACTGTTGTTAACATGACAAGAAATGGAAACAGAAGTGTAAAACACTGCACAGTGTTTGGTGGAGATGCTGACACCGTTCGTTGCTTTCTCGCCTCTCCACACCTGACTCAAATACCGAACAATGTTGCTTTAAAGACTTCCCTCTGTTTTAGTTGGAAAGGGACCTCACTTGTAGATGTCAAAAATAAACCTGTCAGCGTTCACAAATGGATAAACTATCTAATGATGATACACTTGTTGTATCTTCAGCAGCTTATTACACAACATATACACAGATATCAATCTGAAAGTAATAGCCCTTCCACTGACAAACTAATTCCGATCTGTCATACCACTTTAACTGTAAACAAAATTCATGCATCGTATCTCCCTGTTATTGGGATCTCTTTTACACCCCAGCTGCGCGTTAGCCTTGGGCCTCCTGTCATGTCAATTTGCACATATGCAAGAGCTAATTTGAAACCTCAAGTCAACATTGCAGGATTTTGCTGCACTGAAACTGCGTGGCTGAGGCAGAGGTGCAGCCTGATGGATCGGCCATGCTCAGCAGGCGATGACTGTCCTCTGAAGTAATGTGAAGTCGGTATTCCCGCGGGGCCGACGAACGCAAGTACGCAGGGTTGATATACAGTACAAGAAAGAGGAGATGAGTGGAGTGGTGAGGAAACAAAAGTCAAGATAAGAACTGAGATGAAGAGATGGTAAAGGGGTTAAAAGGGGAGAGAGACGCAGAGGTAAAATTAGCGGGAAAGAGTGTAGAGAAAAAGGGATGTAATCCATGATCAAGATGGAGGGAGGCTTATGTTGGGAACAGCAGGGGATTGGGGCTCTCAGTTAATATGACGGGCATGCTGGGTAAAAATAGCCCAGGGAAGCAGGGCAGGACTCATGTACGATGAATAATACACAGAGGACTTGGTGGTGGTGGTGGTGGTAGTGGTGGGGGGGGTTGGAGTGTGGAGGGGAAGGAAGCAAACGCTGCTTTGCTGAGATAATATTATAATTAATTACAGGTATTCTGCTGTCTTATTGTCCATCTCCAATGTTTATGTGGACACATTATTTGATGCTTGAAGACGTAAAGGCATGCCACAGAACAGAGAGCATTACACAACGATTCGGGTTTAATGGAAGTGAAAGGAGAATTCTGGTGCTTTTATCCCCACTGCATCCTCAGAGACTGAGGGATATGCAGTTATTTCTTTCTCTATTAAATATTCACAAAGGGAAAAAAAACGCACCGGATCTCCCAGGATCCGTCTGAGATGCTTTGTGCATCCATACAGGTACATTTCATCATATGAGCTCAACAGGCAGCAACCTCATACATTTCATTCGCTCCCAATACGAACGGTCCCAGTCTTCCACGTGTGTTGTATGTTCGTGACATTCACCGCGTTTGTCCAGAATTAGTCACACGAGCAACCTTCTTCATCCAACACCTTCAAACATCGTGCGACCTTAGATTGCCAAGTCATACCTCATCTCATAGTGAAAAAAAAAAATCCCCCTCCGCAAATTAGGAAACATGATCTGCGTCAAGTTTAACAATGAAAGTAGGTTTCAGAGAGAGTTCATCACTGAGTATTAGCAGAAGCAGCAGCAGTGGTGCATTGTTTGAGCTTTACTTGAGGAAAATTGATTGCCACGACCATTATGTTGCTGAATGAGTTTGTTTACCCTGTTCAGTTTACATAAATGATGGGGGAGATGTTCCAGCCACTCATATCTAAACGAATCACCCTGTCTGTTGATAAGACAACAAAACAATGATGAAATTCTCTTCGTGAAAAGGTAGAAAATCACGCTGTCCGCCGTTTGACTGACAATCTTTCAGATCGGCCGTAATGCCTTTGCTAACTGCAGTTTTGCTCTGCGGGGTGGGAAGCTTTTATGACCATAATGTGTCTACACATCTATAAAAGTGGAGATTGGTAATCACGCAGTCTTTATTGAAGATGTAGTGTATGGAAGCTGAATGCATCCAGGTTTCTGATGGTGCCGGGAGTGAATTCATGTCTGAATGGAGCGTGTTGCCTGAGCTTATGAAGGACTTTGAGATGCACAAATCCCTGTATGGTTAGTTTAATGTGCTTCTTGAATCCAAGCTGATTTCTTATTTCTTCTTATATATTCAAATGCATTTTTTTTCTACCTTATATAAACTTCAAAGGAGAGAATTTCCTCCATGTGTGCGCCCTCACGTACAATATAAACATCTGGACAAGTGGTAGGACATTAAAGTGGTGCAGATCAATAACAGGAGCCTAAAAAAACAAACTTATGGCGCTGAAAGTGCTTACAGCTCTCCTCTTCTGCTGGATCCGAGACCAACATTTAAATATTTAATTGACACAGGTGGTGTCACATTGAACCCTTTTAGTGAATTTATCAACTGAAGCAAAAAGAAAAAAGAGAGCTGAAGTTTTAACCGGTGGGGCGATGTGTTTCCGATTTGAAATTTTAAAAACTATTTATTTGAAGTTCTGCTGAGTGCAGCTGGCCGTGCACAGATAAATAAATAAATAAAATGATTGCTTATCAATTTTCAATAGGGTAGAAGTACATGCGAACAACGTAAGAGTTGCTTTTATAGACGGTGTGCACAAGGAGAGGGTTGATGTTTTATAACTCGGTTTATCAAAATGGATTTCAGAGGTTTTTTTGTGCATTAAACTAGTCATCCATGAGGCCTTACAATGATGTAGGGGCAAGTCATTGTAGAGTATTAATGTTACTTTTTTTTCTATTCCTTAGCATCAAAATGTTTTGATTTATCACATTTAAAAAAAAATCTGTAAAAAAGTATTTTACTAATTTTGTTTTATGTTTTAATGACATTATATTTTGCTTATATAATATTATTTGTAAAATTTTATTTTCATTGCATGTAACTTGCTTTGGCTTTTGTTAAATGTGTAATATAAATAACTTTGTATTTGACTTTAACATAGGTTTAGGCTGTTATTTAAAAGCTAATTTTCACAATTCTAGTTATAATTGTTAACAGGAACCAAAACAAAACCACGTGTCTTCAGAATTTTCCATATTTGTGCATAAACCTAAAACAACATCGAATTCTTTCATTTAAGTACATGTCGATAAAAGAAATACAGTTAGCAAATGAGGAAAAAACTAAGAAACAAAAATTGAACGCAATCATTTATTCTTCTATTATACATGATAAATATGATCTTAATGTTAAATTGAGACATACACAAGTTAGTGAATCTTTGTTGTCAATTGTAACTCTTGTCACTGCGTGTGAAGGATGCTGGATCATTTTCAGCTGTGATACTGGGAGGTTTACTAACACAAACTGCTCACTTCAAGTCCTTACACAATATTTCCCTCATATTAGTTTCTGGACTTTGAAGGTTCATCGTAAAATATTAGCTTTTTCTTCTTTAACCATCATTAATCTATTTCAGTGCTTAATCTTGTTTTCTTGCTGAATGACCCAGTTCCTGTTTAGATTTTGTTCATGGACAGAAGCTCTGATATTTCCCCAGAGAAATCACTGGTATAATTCTTCATTGATGGAAAGTTGATTTGAGTCAGCTCGCGAGTAGTAGGCCTTAACCATGATAGTTCCGACACCCTGTTTTTCACATCACGTCAACTCGCTATGTCGCCAGCTGCAGACGGAAAGTTCTCCTGATGGTGGGACAAATGAATGCTGACATCAACTAATATGAGCTTTTTTATAAGAAAGTATAGTAAAATTCTTTCAAAATTTTTTTATATCAAATAAAATGGTCTACGAATGCTGTTGAGGTCGGGCACTGACACAAAAAACAAAAAATGATGGTCATGTTAAAGATCAAACTGGGTATTTCTTCATCAATGCTGCACATGTTCATTTCAAAGAGCCATGAACTTTAATTAACTTTATTTTTCATGTTTTTTATTTATTTTTCTAGTGGCCCATATAAGCAAAATAAAAATAAATGTAAATGAAGGCACGAGCTGGTGCACGAAGGAACTCTGTGTTTTACAGAATTCGTTTGGTGAATTTTGGACCATTTCGAAATCTCAAAATCTAAAGGCAGAACGTGCGCTGAAACCATGCTCTATAAAGTAAACCTTTTCAAATGACTGATTTAATGTTGTTGTGATAAATCTACACCAAACTAAATATATATGTCAAGCTTTACGACCAACCACTTTGCGTTAATTGAAAAAAATAATCAACAGAATACCTGATAACCCAATTCGTTCATTACAGCTTTATTTGAAGCGATTCGGATTCTATTCAACGCTTCAAAAGCCAGCGTGAAATCCCTCTCTCTTCTGTAGCAAATTGATAGATACGCTCTCGTGTACCTGACCTAAGACATCCAAGAATGAAAGCCACAGAGAATTATATTATAAATAATACGACACACTAGACACGTCTCAGAGGTCCAACGGCAGAAGGCTAAATAATATGAAACATGATACAAATATTTGGGAATTCTGTTGGTACATTTGTCTTTTGTTTTCAGTGACAAATAGTTTGACCTCGAACTTTGCAGCTGTAAAAAGGGTAAACAAAACAAAAAGAAACAGAATGCCACTCTTCACACAACACATGTTCAGGTTGTCTCTGCCAGCCCGACACTGTACACTGCACCACAAACATCTGTCGGGATAAAAAGAACTGTCGGTTAATCGTCCACTCGGTGAGCGCTTTGGAAGCTGGTGGCTCCGGTGACAGCTGCTTTGTCCCAAACAAGGGACTACAAGTGCAGAGTCTAGTGCGCAAAGGGAGTGGCTGATTGTAGTGCCATATTAGCTGACCCCAGATGTGTACTGAACATCAAATCCTCTGCAGTAATTCCACTCACTGCTCCAAATACCAATCGAGGGCTGCTGGTTCCCATGGCAACGGCACTCCTGTCCAATATAGCAAGTACTGGGTCTGCCAGTCTCTCTGTTTCTCTCTTGTCCTCCCTTTTCTCATCTTGCGTACAGTTTTATCTGTGTGTCGCATGTGTAAATAACACGGCACAGATTTGCTGTAATGTTTATGATTTTTTTCTAGCTGTGGTATGACAGTCACTGGCAGCACTTTGATGCAAGATTGAGTTGTGTTTTTTTTTGGGGGGGGGGTGTCATATTTTTCCGGACATGAGTGAGACTCGCTGGATATGATCATGTTTGGCATGATCTGACCTGATAAAGCATTTAACTTTCAATCCAAATTTGCACAACTACATTTGCGACTAATCAGATATCTATTGACAGTACTAATGCCGAGCCTGATCCGCTTTTCTTCTGGGGACCAACACGAGCACCTGTACAAAAAAACGGTTACTGATAACTCAGAAGTCCTGCATGGACCACTGACCAAAGAACCTTTAACTGCGTTTATTGTTTACACACAAAATGATTGATGTACCTGCACCACTCTGGCATTCACGTTTATGATCCACTTTCTATCTTTTGAACCTATCCTCCTTTATGTAATTTACCAAATGGTCCTAACCTATTTGTGCTGGTGCACAATTCAATCCATTATACTTCAGTGTTCAGTCCCAGATTCAGCAGACTGTCCTTTTCCACTTGGCTGCCTGGCCGACTATGTTACAGGCTGTGGTGCCCACTGCCAGAGCTTTGCCTTCTTCCAGACCACTGATTCTCATCTGCCTTATGGTGCTTTCACAAGGCACACTCCTCTCACCTTGCGTGTATGACAGTCAGGCCCCTAGGAGACTATATTTTAAAAACATCATTGTCTTTAAATACTGTCAAAGGAAACTTGTGACAGAAGAAGTGAGGAAATGATGTTGTCACGTCTTGTCTACTTCATCAGTCTGCTGCATAATGATATCCTGCATTACGCTTTAGATATTTACAAGTTCATGCTCCTAATAGTTTTTTCTCTGTGATTTTTTTTAATTTAGTTTTTACACTATAAATGTAAAAGATTTGCAATTAGCTACATTCCTGTGTAAAGTCAATCCAGGCACAAAACCTTTAATTAAAAAGTGAAAGTGTTTCTTTTCATGGTTGGCTGAGCTTTAAAAATAATCACTTTTCTGATCAGTGACTTTTGTATATTCTACAATTGACTGTCATGAAAAATGTTGATCAAATGCAGGACAACAATAATAAAATTTGGAGCATCCGTAAAACTTTTTTCATTCAGACATACGTTTAAAAAAAATTGTTTTTGAGAATTACCACCGATGCATAATGACAACCTCAAAAAGAGGTACTGCATTGCAGGATTTTGAACGTAGGTCGGAAATGACGGCTCCATGATGTAGCAAAGCAAGTATTTAAGGCAAACAAAAGCTGACCACTACCTTCACATTGTACTCTTACTAACAGGGTTAAGACAATTTTCTATCCTTGAGGTATCCAACTATGCGTTCAAGTCCTGGATGGGCAACACACCATCTAAGAAAATCAGATTCATGCTTCCTGAACTAAAAGGCCAAGTTGAGGATCTAACGTAACCTTCTTGTAACATAATGATTTTAAGGGACTGTATCTGCACCTTCTTATTGGGAGTGGATAGTGAATAGGCTCAATTTTGTCCATTATTTTTAAAGAATTTGCATTGACATTTGCATCTGCATAGATGACTAAACACAGATGATTTTCAGGTGGGCCCATGCCTGATGCTGTCGTTTACCTTTTAAAGTTTTTAAACTTTTAAACTTTTAAAGTGGTACATTGAGGTGGAGGTGTCACAAAGCAATTTGCCACCAAACACTATGTTGGTTGAGTGTTTACCTTTCGGTTTCATCTTTCTATGAGGCAGGGTGATGTTGGAGCTGGAGCTCATCAATTAGGAACAGCAAAGGTGTGCAGGGCGTTGGTCTGTACACCCTTTGAAAGAGGGGAAAAGTGAAGCGCCATAGGTGATGCAGTACAGCGTACCAATCACAACTCCTGAGATCTGCATTGCATCGATGCGTGCATGGTTAGAACACTTTGGAGGTGCACATCAGGTGACGCAGAGCTCTGCGGTGGGTGGTTTACGTCGATGGAAAGGCTCTGCGTTGTGACGCCACTAATTCAACGCAGAAGCATAAATTAGGCTTTACTCGGATGAATGGATACTAGGGCTTGCTGAGTGCCATATTAAAAGCATCCACTGCTTATGTAGATTACAAAGAGCACTTATTTCAATTAAAATAAATGCACTTCTACCGAAGTGGTATAACAAGCTAAACTACACAGCACGGTATGTATACCTCTTGCCCTGTTAGACTTGGATGGTGAAAACATGCTGTAAAAGCATTTTAGTAGCCATTACCTTGTACCTTTTCAGCCTTGAACCAATATGAGCCCAGAGTAAGTCATCCAGGGCGGTAGGACATTTTTTGTAGCACCTTGGGAGAAGAGCTCCATTTTTGGAAAACCCAAGCTGGCATTGTGGAACACTCCACTCACACCAACGGTGCGTCTGTCATGTGATCATTTCATGATACTAGCACGCTTTATGTAATGCGATGGGTACCTGTGTTTGTTTGATTTTCTAAAGGAGAACAGCATCTGTTTGAAACAGCTATTCTTTGCCAATGTGGTCTGACCACCGAGTGTAAAGAGATATAATCTTGATGGCCTTATGAAATCCAAGAAAAATATGTTGTACAGTTAACATAAGATTTGACATAAAGATAACCCTCTAGTTATGAATATCTGAGTTTGAAATTTTCATATATATATATATATATATATATATATGAACAACGTGTCAAAATTCCATATTAGCGCTCAAAGATAATTTGTGTAGTTTGAATGTCTGCCAGGTGGTGGTAGCAGCTGTCTGTGATGCAATGGATCATGATCGCACTGCCAATGTCACTGCTACTGTCTCTTTTATGAAGAGATGAAAAAAGGGCTCATGATGACAGGAGTCTTGTAACGAGCCTGACCTGGTGCCATCAACGAAAGGTCTCACAACAATCAGGTCAACAGCTTCTCCTCCAACATCTTATGCTGACTGTCATCATTTTGATGATTAATTACAGAAAGCACACAAAGAAGTTGTTTTATGTTCAAAAATAGAAATGTCTCAAACTAAAACTATTATCCACACTTATTAATATAGTAGACATTTTGAACTTAGAAACAAAAATGGAGCTGCCAGAACCCAGCCAGTACATTCATGTTCTTGTTTATCTTGCTTCCATGTAACGTTGTTCCTTTTTCACCTGAAAATGCCAACTGGAGGAGTGTAAGTAAGGCACATAGCTGTGATACTGTGGAGGGCTGGCCTAAGGCTGGTGTTCAACACACCAGCCTTAGGTCATGCTTAAACACAACAACACCAGACAGATGTTTGAAAGCTCCTGCTTAGATCACCCAGGCCACTGGGAATATCTGGCCAAGAAAACACAGCCATGTCTTAATCTGCTTTCACAGCTAAGCATATTTAGCCAACAGGATTACAAGCATGACCATCACAGCCTGCACGTGTCAGCTGAGAATATCAAATCAATGTTTTGGGTGCATAAGCCTTTTATAGATCCACAAGGGGGAAAAAAAAAAGCTCATACTAAATTATTCTGAGGTGTGAGGACTGTTGTCCATGGCAGTTCAATGCACTTGCAGAGATTTTAAAAGCTCACTAATTAGCGCAGCTTTTTTAAGTCTTGCAGTCATTATCGTCTGTTTGTGAAGGGGGGGATAGCTGAAGCAGGAGATGGTGGAATGTCTGAGGCATTAAATTTACTGTACTGCGTAGATGTGGCACATAAAATGTTTAACAGCTAAGCTTTAGTTACATAATGCAATACACGAGCAAAAGCCCATGGCACAACACTCTGGACAGCAGGTAGTCAGCAGCAGAGACTGGATCAATAGGGACTAAAAAAGTACACTTCTCCTGGTTTTAGTGTAACTTCAATATGACATGTTGGCTACCTGGTGTGATGTTGGATCTGGGATCTTATCACACAGGATAAAAGTAGGCTGGTTTGTGCTATGGCAGTTACCACAGAACTAAGATGAATCACTCTGAAATTCTCCCACATCCCATTTGCTGCCAAGGGAAAGTCAGAAATTACACTATCAAATGTCAGAAAGAAAAGAACTTAAATCATTATACTTTAATAAAAACTTAACTTTGGCTTTTCCATGAGAGCTTCAGGTATAAAGAATTATTTTTCAGATGCGTCACTCAATTCAGTCCCACACAGTGTACAGAAGGCTCCCACAGTAACAAATGCGCCTCTATTTTAAATGGTTTCCTTGACTACATGGTATCCTAGGCATATCCATTAATAGCACATGGTGACGTTTGATATGGATTCCTTCCCTGAATAATGGGAAAGACAAGTAAGAAGAACAATCTCACTATGCAAATATTTTTGCACTTATGCCCAGCGCTTCTTAGGGGGGCGACAAAACAAAGTTTTCGACCACTGTTTTGGGATTTGAGGGTCCAATCTATAGCAGCGGGCTGTGTAGGAGATTAGAGTTGACAAGATCTTTAGTGATGAAGAAGGAGCAGTTTTGTGTTGCGCTTGCCGCGGTGTTAGGGGGGAACCATCAATAGCAACAGAGCAGCCACGGTATTGATATCTGCGGTCATCTTGCCTCTGATTTGGCATAACCAGGGTACGAGGAAGAGTAAGTGTCTCTTTTCAGTCAGATTGTAAGAAGTGATAAATACACTCAATTCCACATCTGGCTCAATTGAAAGCAGTTTGGAGCTTCATCTGGCTCAATTCAATTAGAGGTGTACACAAATAACCTGAACAAATACACTCAGTCAATTTGAGCTTAATGCCGAAGGACAAGCCTCCACCTACTTCCAACGCCTGATCACTCCTTTGCCACTGAAAATGAAAAAAACAAAGCAGGCAATTTTCCACTGATGCACACCTACACAGATACTGAATGCCCCTCTTTAAAGAGAGAGTGAAGAATATGGAGAAAAGGGTAATGAAATAAAAGGAGCGAAGGTGCTGTGAATTCTGCTATAATAGCTTCATTAGAAGTTTATATTACAACTGAGGCATCATATCAGCGGAAATGCAATTATGTTTATTCTTTTTAGCCTACACTTTAATGAGAAGAGCAGGTGACAACAGACATGTCGACTTATGAAGCCCCCAAAAGTACAATGATACTTTGGGAGATTTGGAGGCACCAAGAAACATTGTCCATCTGTTATAGAAGATTCCTTTGCTGGAGACAAAATCAATTTCAATTAAATCAACTCTCGCCAGGACAGTCCCCAACATCAACCATAAGAGACTGCTGGAGATAGAAAATGACAGTTTGAACATAAGTGTCAATGAGCACTTGGGAAATGTATTAATTTGACTAACTAGTTGGAGAAAAGGAGTTCTTGGAACTGTTGTATGGTTGAAGCTCCAGTAATCATTATTTAAAGCCTCCATCATCCATTTCCCCCGGGTTACCTTCAAAAATTAAAAAAATCAAGACATGAATGCAGCATAATTCTTATTCTGATTTCGAATTTTATGGCATTTTTCAGGGAATTTGATCATTGCTTATTTTCCATTGGTAGATTTGACTTTAGCAGTCCACATCATCTCCTACCGCTCAACTGCTGAGTTTTATTCATGAATTCATTTGTTCACTCATTGCGCTCCTTTCTTTTTATTGGTACTACAGTTTCTTAACATTGAGGGCTATAGTAGCTGATTGCGTAGATTTGGGAAGGCTTTTCAATATTTAACCATTTTAGGAAAATAATGAATAATCTATATTTTACAGGCTTATTATTCTTTGTCTACAAGGATTGTTCACATTTGTCTTTTAGATTCAACAATCTGATTTTACTCATTAGAGTGGTGATTTTGGATCTATGGCTCACGCCGACACTCTACTGCTGCACAAAACAGATCAAGGGAGCAAAAACCGAGGTCCCTGCAGTAACAGAGAAATTAGCTGCCTGAAACAGCCTTTTTGCAAAATGCACATGGGCTTTCCATCTGGGTACGCCCACTGTCTGACCTAATTGCGCTGCACACTCCCTGCATGTCTACAAATACAACCTCTAAACCCAGAATAGCCATATTAAGAATTATGACGCCATATATAATCTAAACATATCTTCTGATCATTTCATGTCATTGTGATTTCATCAACAGTCACGGTAATTTTCTTTATGATCTGACCAGTAACTGAAGGTTTCGAAGCTAATAAAAAAAAGAGACAAGACAAGATAAGGGGAAAAAAATCAAATACCATATTGGCCCTGGGGGAAATCTTTCTTGGGCAGAAGTGCTACAAACACCTGCAAACAACTTATTAACTGACAGTGAGATAAGAACACTTATTATAATAAATGAAAATAAGTCGCCGAGGTAGGAAAAAAGCGTCCTGTTGGCAGGGGTCCAGGGCAGGATCAAGTCTGCGTCGTTTCGCAAAGTTCTGGATGGCGTATAAAGACAGTTGAGCCAAGAGTCGATCTATGTTCCCAGCCTCACCTACCATCAAGAGTTGTGGGTAGTGACCAAAAGAACAAGACTGCAAATACAAGCGGCTGAAATGAGTTTCGTTTACTGAGTTACAGGATTCACCCTTATTAAAAAAAGTTGCTGGTCCGAGAGAAACGTGGAGTAGAGCTGGTGCTTCTTCACATCAAGAGGCACCAGTTGAGGTAGTTCAGGCTTCTGGTTAGGATGCCTCCTGGGCACCTCCCTCAGGAGATATTTTGGGCATGTCCAATTTGGAGAATGTGCCAGGCAAATCTTTAGTGTCCTTCTGGAAGAGCTGGAGGAGGTGTCTGGGAATCGGGAGATTTGCGCCTCCCCGAGCAAACTGCTTCAGAACGTATTGGCATAAACAAACCATAAAAACATGCAACTAGTGCATCTCTACTATCTTGAGGTTCACATCCTTAAAACAAACCATCAGGATTTATGTTGCCATTTTACCTTTTCAAGAAATCTCAACTATGTAAAATGTTCATGTTCATAATCTAACTATGTTATGCTTTCAGACACATGAACAATGACGTTTTTTTTAAGAATGACAATCAGTTTTATTCACCATACAGATGACATGATAAGATAGACACTGATGATCTGTCTTAGCAATCCCTAAAGGGAAAAGCCAAAAGAGGATCAGCTTGATCCAATAAACCAAAAAGGAGTTTTTAAATTGTAATGTCACGTGACAGAGCTGAGATCTACTCCTGCATAAACATCAATGGAAAGCCAACAAATCTGAAATTACAATGACAGATCTTATTAAATAAAATGTTTATTTAACAGAAAGCAGCTAAGTATGCAAGGTGAGTTACTTTTCACAACTGATATCTAAAACTCAACAGCAGTCATAGCTGGGACTAAAAAGGATGAATCCACATCATCCCTGTGCTTGTATCCCTGGACTGGCTCCCTGCTATATCTCATTATTATAAAACAAAAATAAAAGGGCATTATGGGCTTGTTATGTTTCAGAAAAAAATATTTCATTAGTCACCCAGTTAAACATGAATGGTTAAAGCAATGGCTAAGTCTATAAATTAGGTTTCAATATTGCAAAAGAATAAAAAAAAAAACAGCCTGGTTATGTGCTCTCACATGCTGGGATGGTGCCCTCTGAGGACATGCACTTGCATCTGCAGATATCAAATATTTCAGTAACCTTGCAGTTGTTGGTTAACATAACAAAATGTTGAAATTGTGTAACTTGCTCTTTCATGGAATAGGCAGTGTGAGCACATGATGAGAGGCAATGAGTCAATCCAGCAATGATAAACTGTCTCACTAGTCTAAAGATGTAATTTCTGATATCTCTAGTGAACATTTACCAAACTACCAGATGAAAAATGAGCCAGGTGTTGGTGGTAATACCCAACTCTGTCTCACAATGGCTCTGCACAAAATAACTCCACCAAGCTTCCACTTTTTTTCTGTGCATTTGCTTCTCTCAGTAGGTGCAAGGCACTGCAACCTTTGTAATGGGTGCTGCTCTTCCCAAAATTAACCCAGGTGTACTAGGCACACGCAGTGTACGCTCCAGTAATGACACGCTTCTACCGTACTGTCCTGCAAAAACAAACATACAGTAGATTTTTAAATTGACTCTAAATCCACTGGGCATTTGTCTGATTTCCTGAACTTGTATGTAGCCCTTCCGACATTTGTGGTGGGGTATATCAACCATAGCCATCTCAAAATTAATCCATTTCTCATTTTTACTCAGCCGTTCCAGTTGCAGATTACTCAAATTCTGCAAACATGGAAATCCAGGGAAGTGCTTCTTTTCTGTTAAATGGTAAAGAATTAGCTGTCTGGATTATGGCTACACACCTAGATGGCACAAAGTTGTCTATCTCCACAAGTCAGTGAAAAACTTTACTCTATCCTTTAACTAGTTTGCAGAAGTTGTTGTCTGATACACATAAGCGGGGTGAAAGTATAGGCCGAAACAGCCTAGAACTACTGTGCTTTGTCATTTGTCATCAAGCACGGAGTGGTAATCTGTGCAATTTATGTCAAGTCCAAAGGATTGTGTGTAAAGAGACGGTAAAAAAAGAAAAAAACAAACAACAGAAACACACTAATGCTCATACACAGCAGGGCTCCGCTCATGGCTTCTTCATTGCATTTACGTGACGTTTCGAGCAAAGCACCACTTCTTCAGGAAGCGTGCAGGAATCCCCTCAATCTCCTCCCACTTCTCAACAAAAAGTAGGACATTAGAAGATACCAACACACACTCATACACACACAGTATGCAGCAAGAGATATACCAAAACTCACTGATACAGTATAACTGCACATCCCCCAATCAGATGATCCTTTACATTAATAAAGCATGTCCGTGCCTGGAAAGGAGTTCAAGCATTAAAGGAGGGAAAAAGCATTACATAACACATACATGGAATACTAAATCACAGGCTCTGCTGTGGGAATGTTCCACACTGGGTTTTCCTCGCTCAGTCCTGTGTACCTCTGTGGCCGGAGTGGGCTCATGCGCCACGAACTGGAATAAGCATGGAAAACCTTTGAATCGATATTCTATTCTGTTGTGTCCGTTTCCAGTTTTTTCAAACAACAAAGCAGATATTTTACTTATTCATTTGACTTTTATTATTTATTTAAGTCAGCACATCATGCGGTGACAACATGTTAAATGCTCTGTTGTGATTCAGACTTAAAACTGTAAAACTGTAACGTACAAGGTAAGTTAGCAGGTCTCCAGCCACACGGACCCAGTGTGTTAAAAACAGTAAAGACGGATCACCTGAATGAACCTGTTAGTGGGTTCCACCCTCTGTCTGAAAGGGTAAAAAAAAAAAAAAAAAAAAAATAAATAACATCACGTAAAACCTAAGGGTTTCGGAACATGACACAATTATCAATGTCTACTAAAGTCGAAGAAGAAACTATACATTTAAAATAAGATACCGATTAAAGACTTATAATATTTAAAAAGAACACATCCTTGTTCATGTGTCTTATGACAATAAATAATTTTAAGCCTAATAGGAAGCTACTGTCTTACCAAGATTGAAAGCATTAAATAAGAAGCACTTAAATTTTGTTCAGAAAAAGAGATGCATGTATGTGTTCCCCGAGGTCTTAGCAGCTTAGGACAATATGGGCCGTGATTAAACAGTTATGTCTCAACTGACTATATTAATAGTGACAAGGGAAATATTGTGACTAACCCTGCTATCTTCTGTCTGTGCAGTATTGTAATTTTACTGACTTTTATGAATAAACTTAATTAGCAAAGAGAGATTTCGGGGACATTATGTACAGATTTATTATTTACAAGTTAACATCATCCTGCAGACATAATGTTGAAATCTATTTGTTGGTTTGAGAATACATTCATCTCTCATCAAATATATTTTTAATCACTACCATTCCAGTGTTCCTGGTCTACTCAGAGGTTTTCTTTCAAATAACAGTTCAAAAATCATTTTTGTAACTTTTCCTTTAATTCAACATTCTTATAGTAAACATGTTTATATCAACTTACAGTTAAATACGATGGTTAAAGGGTCCTTTTCCCCAACATTAGGTGCTTTAGGATTTAAACGTTTATTCAATTTTCAATAGAAAATAAGAAAAACTGTATATCTCACTATATGCATCAGATTGAAAGTCCTCTTTTTCTTTACTTTTCTGAAAAGAATCTGATTAAAGGACAAATGTGCTTCACAAACCGTGAACTTCAAATAAAGAGCTGTACATTATTTTTTTTTGCAAATGGGAA
The DNA here is from genome assembly GCA_014839995.1 of Xenentodon cancila. Classification (NCBI taxonomy): domain Eukaryota; kingdom Metazoa; phylum Chordata; class Actinopteri; order Beloniformes; family Belonidae; genus Xenentodon; species Xenentodon cancila. Next base: position 24,227,559 of record CM026203.1, on the reverse strand, counting down.
TAACTGTGGTGATAAAATCTAAACAGTCACACTTAACATGGAAACGAAGCTGAAAGCAGATTGAGCGGCTTGTGTCTGGCATGAAACAACATTAAAAAGCTCTGGAAATTCAATGTTAGTGAAATATCTCCTGGAGATTGTTTAATTTCCTGAAACTGTGACAACAAATATGGATGATTATCCAGGGAAAGGAATTCCAGGAATCCCCTTAAACTGATTTATTATTTTTTTCATTGCTGATTACCAATATCAGTAAAAGATAGATAATAGTAATATACTACTGGCTGTGTGCTCTGCTGGCTCTAATTAAACAATCTTAGCCTTTGTTAACTGCTTAACAGCCATTAAATCTCTCTGTGCCGTACACATAGTGTATTTATTAACTAAAAAAAAAAAAACATTTCTTAGTACCTTACTGTCTGATCACTGGCACCAGTGTCAGTCAAAGTAAAAATCTGATTCCTGTCAGCAGCCAAGCAATCAATAAATCATTAACCAGAATTATCTGGATTAATGGTACAACGCATTGCTTCCCCCAGTATGTGTACGTTTATTTGTCTTCTGTTCTAATAGATGACACAAATAGCAAATCTTACAAAGCCTATTCAGTATCTTTAAAGTATCCTTATTTGCCAGATATGAGAACACAACCCATTAAGAATAAAAGAATAGTGTTATGTATGTGTTTATACGCTCACCATCTCTTTTTCAGTACACCTGTACCTATTGTATATACGTGTGTATGTGTGTACATACAGTAAGTGTATACACAACATGTGTGTTCACCATTTCGTAGTGCTGTTTAATTATGGAGTGAGAATTTGAATACCCTGTACAGTGCACTATCTCACAATGCATCATGAAAAGCAGCGTACTACTGATGGGCATTACATTAGCCAGTGGCAGTCCTTCAAGTTGTATATTTGTGAAAGCAATGACACAAAGAACAACAACGACAAAAACACCACCAGTGGGGTTAGAAAGCTGCAACAGATGGTGTCAACATGGATATGTTACGGTGAAGGAGCGTCTGTGCACCCCTGATATTTAACTGTTAGCTGGAAATGTCAGTCCACGTTGTCAAATGAAGAAAGTTCACCTGATTTCTTATAAACACTGCAAGTGACATCATCAACTCAGTTGTTGCCATGCTATGAACAAAATGCTTTGATGGCAGTCTCTTCAGATTTCACCCACACCTCCCTCTGTGCTACACCTACAGGTTTTCTAACAGTTTGTGAGTTAATTTGGATTTATTTATTAATACTCAATAATCCCCTTGGGGATTATTAAAGTATTATTCAGTTCAAGTATTATTCCTAGAACCCCTTTTATTTAGAATTGCATGGAAATGGTGGAGGTTGCTGCTCGGCTCATTCTGAAGGCTTTGTCTCTTACACTCAGTAAGCCTTGAGAGAGTATGAGAAAGAGGAAGAGATGGAAAATTGGGGCTAAATTAAGAATAAAGAGAGTAGAAAGTGTGTGTGAGAGAGAGAGACAGAGAAGTGGGGGGGGGGAGACCTTGTTCGCCAAGGCTGTTGTGTCTTCAGTGTGGTGGTGGAGCCACTGCAATGCACCAAAACCAAGGGGAAAGAGAGAGTAAGAGTGAGACGGTGGGTAGAGACAGAAAGAAAGAAAGAAAACAGATGAAAAAGAAGAAAAGAGAGTGAGTCAAAAGCAAAAAGAGGGGGTACTGGTAAAAGCACGAAAGACATAAGTAAGGAAGAAAAAGTATCACAGAAAAATGGAGAGAACTTGGAGAAACCTGGAGTTCGACAGTGTGTGTGTGTGTGTGTGTGTGTGTGTGTGTGTGTGTGTGTGTGTGTGTGTGTGTGTGTGTGCGTGTGTTTGAGTCTTTAGTAAGCCTTTTACCATCCTCCTAGCTTCAGCTCACGCTGCCGACAAATGGAGGAGGATATGAGGCTAAAATCCAACATATCAGTATTTCACTTTGCTGTTCCACTTGTTATTCAGAGGCACTTCTAATCCTTGCCGCCATAAATGACACGTCTATACAGTATTTAACAGAGTACTCTAAAGGCAGACAGCAAATTCTACCTATCATCCTCACAATTAACAAAGCAAGTCAGCCCAATAACATTTACACACTAGTGCTTTTGTTCCTAACCATTCAGCAGGCCAGAGAGGACAACGCTGCCCCCGGCTAACAACACATCACAAGCAAAGAAAGGATTTGGTGAAAAGGTGCAGCATGTGAGAATCCTGCCCAAAAACAATCACAGAGAACCAAAGTTAACTCGCTGTCAGGTGGACTTGTTTCAGAGATGGATTGTGCATGCAGCAGAGCTGTAACGTCTGCAGTTTACTTGAGTGGAAAAAAGTGTGCGTGGTGGGAAAACAAATGACTGCAGACAAAGAGGATCATGATGTGCCTTCTTCAAACGCTCATCATTACAACAACTTCAGAAACACTAGGCTCTTGGCAGCCGAATAAAGCAAGGTCACAGAGACATCAAAATGGGGGGGTGAGTAAGAGAGCTAGTGTGGAGTAAAAGAGAGGGAAAGGATTAATGACTTGTCATGACTCCACTATTAAAGGAGCTAACACCCATAATGGAAAGTAGTCGTTTGTCTAAATAAACATGGAAGGATGGATCATGATTCATCATAATTTGGCTCTGAACTAATCAAAACCGAAAATTTGTAATATTGTGACTGGGCAACACATTTTAAATTTAACTCTTTATTCATATATTGTTGATAAAATATGAATTGATATTAATTTGAGAAATTGTGTGAATGGGGTCATTTGCTTCTCCCAATGGACAAATGCAGCCTCTGAAGTCTGAGAATGAACTGTTTCACTTACAATATATGATTTATTGCATGTCAGGACTGTCAGACAGAAAAAAAAAGAAAAGCAGCTAAGTATGTCAGCTTGGCTCCTGCAAAGAGTTTAAGTTTATTTGAGAAATTTGGACTCCTTACAACACTGTGAAGTTGCCCTTGAGAAAGGGAATCCTCATCTGCAGCTGTTCTTGTTCTTCTTCTTAAGTGATTCAGAATGGGGGGGGGGGTTTGCACACATGGATGCACAATGACGTGGGTGATGCAAAGGATCCAATGGGTGACACAATGTACACTCATCATCAGTGCACACTCACATTCATAGTATGTGTTATATGTTATGGTGAAGCACTGGGAGAGAGAAAAAAGGCAAAGTAAAAACAATTGTAAATAACTGATCAAATCTCTGCGTTTGTGGAAAGGTTGGTTGTCTGAACAAGTTTTAATAATCGTAAAATCTTCAATCATAAATACAAAAAAAAAAAAAAAAGAGTCCAAGATGTGGTCAGCATTATCCGGGTGTGATCTGCTTCTTTATTTAAACTGTTTCAACAAAATCAACTGCTGGGAATTACCTCATTTTATTGCGTAAAACATGAATAGACACATAGATTCTTTCTGCACAGCATGCAAAGACTGTCTGCATACCGTATATGAAGTGGTTAACCTGAGAAAGGTATGTCATATACACCAAAGTGGTGCAAAAAGAGGGTGTAGCACCAACAAGCTCATAAAAACATAAAACAAGCCTCCCAGCGCCAACTCGGTCGGATCAGTATGCTCAAGTGAAGGTATACCATTCATTATAAAAGACATATTTACTTATAAACTGACGACACTGCGTCACTTTTGATTTCTAACATTAAAATTGATTAATAGCCCCAGAGGAAACACCAGGCAGGCTGCAGCTTCAGCTGTAGAGGTGGACACCCAAGAGCTGCACGTTTCCCACTGCAAAGCAAACAAAGATGATGCAGAAGAAAAGGGCTGATTGCGACAGTGCCGAAAGGTTCACTGCCCTTCATTTCAGTGGAATCAAGTTGGTTTAGGTACAGTAGGCAACAGTGGACAGTCTGTTATTCTCTATGTTGTACAAAACTTTGGAGCAGAGCTTCCAAAATACTCTTACTTTCCAGTTTCTGTGTGCAGGACGTTATTACTTTTTGCATCAACTAATTTTATTCTGCAAGGAGAGAAAAATGAGTTGACATGTTGATTTTCATAAATATAAAAAAACATTGCAAAAGTAGACTAAAAAGAGATGCCAGAATTTTCAGTTACATTCTGATCACATCCCGTTCACATATGAATATTGATGGAAATCAAAAGACAAAGTTTCTTTTTCTCTCCGTTTTTTTTTTTGTTTTTTTTGGGTGTGTATATCTATTTTCTTAGCCTCTGATAAGTATAAAGAAAGAATATGGCTTTTTAAGAATGTTATTTATGTCATAAGTCTCTGTATCAATGAGCAGTTAGTATCAGTATCTATAAAATCCTAACATACCCATCCCTACATATAACTTATTATTTACAAGTCTGCCTACATGGGCAAGTTTCACCCTTACAAAAATACAATAAAACCTTAATACAAATGTACTGCCCACTTGCTAAGACGAGCAGCGCTGTTCTTCTGACGAGTGCGCGCAGCCTCCTCGTGTGTTTGCTGTCCAGAAAGGTCACATTTGTGCGCTCATGCATGCAAGTCTCCCTCAACGTGAGAACATTTCAAGGTTGCGCTAAATAATGTATTTCTATCATTAAAAGACTCAAAAGTTCTGGCCATAGACCCCGCTGAATATAGACATCTCAAGATCCCAGTTAGGTTTCACTTCTGGTTTTGACTCGGCGTGTTTCAGGGTCTGGCGCTCAAGTGTAGCAACGAGAGGTTTTGTAATGTCACGCACACGGTTACATCTATTTGATATTTCTCTGTGCTTTCATGCATCGTATTTCAGACATTATATACATTCATTCAGACACTGCGTAAGGGAATTTCCAACAGGACAGTCCTCAGTTTCATGTTAGTTACCTCCCATGATGCACCGGGATCTTTCCTAAACTCTATTATCTTAGTTCTTCTTGTATGTGTATAGCATTGTTACTCCAAATCACACTGGTTTCTATTTCCTGTCACCTCAGTCCCAACCAGCAGGGCAGACTGCCGCCCTCCCAGAGTCTGGTTCTGGTGTAGTTTTGTTCTTTAAGTTCATTTTTGTTTTCTCTCGACTGTCGCCTTGAGCTTGGTCAGGATGGGGGATTGCACTGAAGTTCAGGTTTGATGCAATCTGCTGTAGGCTGTTTAATTGTCATTTGGATAAGTTGGATTAATTGGATTACATATGAAGTATTGAAATATATAATTCGGCTGAACCGAATTGTACTTCACTGGAATGTGTTTAACTTGTTTGCTTTCTGTGTAATGTGCTTTGAGATCACTTTTGTTGTTAATTGGCATTTCACGAGGAAAGTTAATTGAATTGAAAGAATCTATGCTGATTGGAGAACCTATCTGTTGCCTTGTTGTGAAAACTGGACTCCAGGATCGGGATGCATTTTACATGAAGTGTAATGACATTGCACGAAACCTTTTAGCCAATGTTGATTATGCCCAAGGGGCTTTCTACCTTTGCTTTATCTCCACTACATCAACTGCTTTCATTTTTTTGTGTCAGAGAAACTCTTTGCCATTTTTAACACGTCATCTGTTGATTTCTCCTCCTTGCCCTGTAAGACATTTGGGACTGCAGTGGTACAGGTGGATCTGAATGATCTACTTTCTGACAAATTCTATTGATTATTCTTTGGACCAGTGGGTAGATGATGGATAGATGACAGTCTGTGCAGAACGGTCCCCACCCTTCATCGCTACAACAGCAGCCAGCACTCCACTAATCAATTGAGCACTCTGAGACACACACAAAGTACACATATAAATTTGCACACCTTTCTGTCGGTACAAGTGATAAGTGGCAAGGACATATAAAAGAAAATTATTGAAAAAAAAGTAAAAAAAACAAAAACAAAACCAACTTATGACAAACATAGTGAACATAACAGCTGTCTGACAAACTCACAACACCTGATTATTTTCCACTAGCATTTATGCCCTAACAACTAGAGATTTTTAGGTGTATTTGGGAAATGCAGTGGGGTAAAATTGTGTAATGAACCGCTGAAGAAGCAATCAACTGATTTAAAAGCATTGCGTCTTTTGTTGTCCCTGCATAATCAATTTCTGCACTGCAAAACAAGTCGTTTAGTATTTGGAAATGCCATCTGACTCAGGCCAGTGCGAGTGTCACCCTCTTGACATTGCACCACAGCAGTGATGGAAACTGCGTACCTACAACCGGGTGCAATGTGCTGACAGAACCATTTGACTGTGGACAGAACCGAGCTGGGGAACAGCCGCAATGAGCCACTTATGTCCGTCTCCCTGCTCTCTGTTGTGGCACAACGACATCTAGCCAGTTAAAAAGTATTATTAAATTTCATAGCACAAAATTCAAATCTAGAGCTCACAATTAAAACTGATTTATCCAGTGGCATAATTCAACATATATCTTCTTTTACAGTTCACCTTTTCAAAATGCAGACGATGCCCCAGCACAGCTCTCAGCCCCAGAGTCTTCTCAGCTGGAGAGTCAGAGGCTCACAGAGAACGCCGCCTTCAGCGGTCCTGGGGGACCGGAAGGCCTGGTATAATTCCTGAATACCAGTCCAGCCCCATGGGGATCCGTGACCTGCATCCCAGGGCCTGTCCTCTCTGCTTCTACCGACCCGTAGCCGGAACGGCTCTCCAGATCAGATACACACATACACCAACTCCATTTGTCTGTAACTCGCGCTTTCTGACAGATACAATCATTCTGGCAACCTATATCAGCTAAATTATCATACTGACCAACTGAAAATAGTTCTGTGTCCAATTGTTGCTTCATTTAACATTTACAGAAGGGTAGATGAAACAGGCATATTGTTTTTTTGGGGGCCTTTTTTTCTGGGAATAATTAGGGAAATTTTTGCTATACAATAATGTTCAGTGACCTGTCCTGAATGGATTCAGCTGTTAGCTGCAAGGAGAGAAGTCATGAGAGACTTGGCAGCTTTCAGATCCTGATGGTGCTGCATTGAGTGAGGCCAAAAGACTGATAAAAAGAATTCAAAATGATGAAACTGACTGTAACATCCACATTCGCTGATAGTGACACATTAAATGTGAAATAAAAGACACGACGCATGCAAGTCATCAGGAAATAAAGAAAAGCAGGAAAGCCAGAGGCTGAAATAAAATGTTATTACATTTTATTACATTTCTGTGTGATGCTATTATTTTCTTCTCAGCTGGTCCTGTTACATTTATTTTTTTATCCTTGGATATTTGTATTCATTTTAAAAACAGAGAACAGAGTACTCATGAGATGGCCAGGTAGCGGTTGGTGAGGAAATACGGCATCAGGACAATGCCAAAATACGCAGATATGAATTCCAAATGCATAAACTGTGCAGGATCGAGAGCAGCCACAAGGAAATATTTACTAAATGTGAACAAAAAGTGTTCGTTGCTGCATCTCAGTGTTTAACGCCATGTAGAATCGCTTATCCTACCATGAAGAGGATGGCACCTGGGAAAATGTGCTTTTTTTTTCTTAATTGTGGCTATTTTTCTTATCTGGGGTGAATATGAGAATAAACAATAGATATTGAATGGAAATAATGGGAATATCAACAAGCTAATGTATTGCACAGAAAATGACATTAATGTAAAAAAATAGGCAATCGGTAAATAGATGAGACTTTTTTGTTCAAACCGGTGTTAAATGTTAATGACAGAGACGTGTAGAACGCAGACATGTCATAAACAGTGTTAAGACTGGACATCGGTTCGTGTGCTGGAGAAAGATGCCACAGCAGTGTAACTGCAGACCTGTGATGGATGTACCACTGTCAGGATGAAGTGTTGCAAGTGGATGCTCTACCTCTCCCAGATGGTATTTTCTCTCCTCCCCCCGTTCTGCCCATGTTAGTGTCACTGAGGTCTGCCCTTCAGCCTGCCAGCATGTGAGAAGGATTTTGTCACTTTCTATCAATTATTCCCCACCACATATTCACAAACGCACGCACACCTCCCCCATTTGCAGATGCAGTTATGTAACTGCACAAGGTTTTCTGGGCTAGGGGAGGTTTACAACCCATCTCGCCTTGACCTCTTCTTTCTTTGCATCTTGATTCGTTTGTTTTCATCCTTAGTCACGCAAAAGCACACCCACACCTTCCCCCGGCCTGCTATATGCTTGACAAGCACCTTCCATCAAACACACGACACAGACTGTTGTGTAATTCATTGGGTTTCCGATCTCCGTCTCATATCAGGTTTTTCTACCACATTATTCGCACTGAGGGGAATACACTTCGATGTTAGTAGTCTTGATTCAGAGCACAGCTGCCCCCTGATGTCTCAGCAGAGAAATGCATGTGTTTAAGTTACTGCAGAGCAATTTATTTCTGAAAATCAGCCTTCCAGTTCATGTTTACATTTTGTACATGCAAAAACCAACATAAAAAAACTCAATTTAAGTTGAACATGAATGTAAACAATCTATGTCAAGAGCGTTATAGTTTAACAAATGCATCTTTAACAGTCGTTACTAACACGTCCATGTCCATTCCCTGTGTCATTTAAACAGTGAAGTGGCTGCCCTCTGCTGTCTGGTCAATATCACCACATTTCTCTACCTCAGAAGGAAGCATCTGTGATCATTTGATTTGATTTAAACACCGATTTTGAAAATTAGATGGGGACGGTACATGCACGAATTAGTCCCTATGTGTTTATTGAACCACAGCGATTTGATGGTTCCTCCTTTGACAGAAAAGGTAATGACGGGGTGAGTGATCTCGCAGCAACGAGGGCATTTAATGGCTTGCTAGATCACTAATCAATGGCTTCTCTCAGTGAGAAAATGTCTGCCAATTAATGCTATTAAAGCCAAAGGAGGAGAAATGGGCATGGAGACAAAAAGGAAAAGGAAAAGGAGAAGGTTGAAGCGGTTTCTCAGCTCCACGAAAACATACAGAGACTTCTCAACCGTGTCTTTCCTACGGCTGTTAGGGAACTACCAAACTGTTATTTAGATCAACTCAGAACAGCTCTGCAGCTACTTCAAAAGGAACAAGTGTTGGTTTATGTCTTTATTTTTATTTAAGGACCCTTTAAACTTCTGACAAAGTCCCAAAGCATTTATTTCTCTTTTGAACAACTATGTAACTTTATTCTCATATTATTATGACTTTTCTTCTCATTGAATATATTCAAAACTCTTCTTTTTAAATAAAATTAGAACTCCCTAAAACTGTTTCTTAAACTTGACTGTTTCTGTATAACTTAATCAGATCATTCAATAGGTTTTGGTCAGTTTTGGTCCACAACTTCTTTAATTTCTTAAACATACTTTATCGTCTGCTGTTTTATATATTAGACACTGTATGTCTACGGTCATCTAAATTTTTGTCTGATCATTGAGGCATGAACTGTGATACTGTGAAGTGTTAAGGACAATTCCCGGCAACAAAGACGGTTCTGTCTGCATTATGGGCTTGCATGTGATCCTTGAAAAACCAAGCAGCACTTGGAATCACTGAGAAACAGCCTGTGCTAACTGGGTGAAAGTAAACTTGAGCCAGAAAGGAGCCAACAAAAACATATTTAATCACCACAACAATAAAGTTATAAAATCAAGAATACGGAACATTTTTCTTTTCTTTTTTTTAAACATTAGATTTTACTGTCGTTTTTGACTTCTGTCCCTTTGGCAGCAGCGGCGAGGACCAATTAGAGATTCAGCACATGCAAAAGTAACCAACAGTGTCATTGGGACATGTCATTGACAGTGATGGTGTGCTGGTGATGGTGTGCACGCCATATATGATTCACACAAGGCAGGAAAACGCATCAAGAGAGAAAAGGTTGTGTAAAATGTATATAAAAATAGCTTTCAATGATTTACTAATCTCATAAACAACATATCGGATGGTAAGACTGAGACACTTTGCAATTTCGTGAAAAATATTACCTCATGTTGAATTTGATTGCCGCGACAGAAGTTGGAACAGGGGGATGTTTACCATCGTTTAGCACCCCCTCTTCCTTTAACGACTGTCCGTAAATGTCTGGGAACTGAGGAGACCAGTTGCTGGAGTTTTAGGAGAGGAAACGTCATCCTGCTCCTGTCTCATGCAGATTCTAGCTGCTCAATAGTCCTGCTGAATTTTTCATTTTCATTTTTATTAGTTAAAGGTCTGAATTGCAGGGAGGACAGTTCAGCAGCCAGACTCTTCTCCTGCGAAGCCATGCGGTTATGATGCACTATGTGGTTTAGCATTGTCTTCCTGAAAGAGCCATGGAAGTGTTCCTGAACCCATGCTGTGATTCCCAGTAAAGAATCATGCCTGTTTCTACTGAACTGCCACCTGAGGGCCCAAACATCACGAGCATCCAATTTGTGACCTTCAGCCTTGTCCCTTGCACACGGAGATCCCTCCTGATTATCTGAATATTTTAAAGATAATACATACTACAGATACCGGGATCATCAAAGTCTCTGCCATTTTTTCATTGTGACAATTTTCGACGCAGTTTGTTGGAGATTGGTGAACCCCCTGCCCATCTTCACATGTAAAGACTCTTCTTACACCAAGGCCTGCTGCCAACCTGTTGCCTGTGTACCTCATTAGTTACTAAAGCCACTAAAAGCCTAATGAAACTCTTTCTGATTTTCCAGTCTTTTGTTGCCCCTCCTCCAACTTCCGTAAGATGAGTGACTACCATCAAATTCAAAATAAGCTAATGAAATGGCAAAATGTCTCAGTTTGAACATTTTATATGTTGTTTGTTTTCTACAGGGAAGAAACAAATATGGGTTTATGAGATTTGCAAATCATAGCATTGTTTATTTTAATTCCACACACCACTTTAACTGTTTTGGAGTTGGGGTTGTAAATGGCTTCATAGAATTGTAATTTTCTTACAGAAACATCTGTTTTTCTATAAGGAGCTATTTGAAATTCTGGCTTTTCTAAATGTTTCATTTTGCTGGACTGAGGTTTACCACTTAAATTTCACTTTTGAGTTACAAAACTGAGATTTGCTGTCTAACATACTGAGAGCTGGTGAATAGTTGATACAAGTCTAATCATGTGGCTATATTATCCTTTCCCAGAAGTGACTGAAACAGCCACCCAACTTTATTAGTCTGAGAACAGAGGTCATCCACAATAGGCCTTTGTGCCTAAATATCTGTTCTTGCCATCGGATATCCCCTCCATATCAAAGGGCTTGTCTGCTATTTACATGGCATATTCATTACAGCTAAGGCCCAGAAACGCCTGAATAAACACACAAACAATCATCCGTCTGGTCAGCCAACACTCCATTATTATTGAGGAACAATAGTTGGCAGCCACTGCTGGGTAAGAAGTTCAGCCAAATTTGAAAGAATATTACTTTTTATGAAAACATAATCCGAAAGGATGACCAACCTCTAAGTGCACCTTTTTCTGGTTCCTAAGTGCCTGTATGGCAGCCGTTTTCTTAGACGCTGACTTTCCCTGGAAGACAAGTAAGCAACTTAGCCTTGATTTGAGTTCATTTTTAAACAGATAAAGGAAACATACTTTTCTATTGGTTTGTTTGTATTTTGCAGAATGAAGGTTCATGTGGAAGAATCTGTCTTGTTGATGTTATTTCAAGACTTACCTTTGAGGCTGCGCGTGAAATCACTCCCTTCTCCCTATACTACATAGCATGATCCCCATTTCCTCGAGCTGTCCAAACGTGTAGTGACATTGTTTTTATACCCCATATAGTGCGCCCCAATATTACCACAATGCGTCATGAGAAGTAGGCCACGACATTAGCTGTTATGATCTGTTACATTTTAACTGCGAGACAGCCATGATTTAATGAACACAACCAACAAAACTATTCACAGTAAAGTCTGAATGTTTACTTTGCCAATGTTCACTTTATTGTTCCCAGCAAAGAACTCCCTACATAGTGACTATGGATTATTGCACTACATAGTGAATAATGGGTAATTTTGGACAAAAACATATTTTGTCATATTGCGGCACCCCTTTGCTATGGGGATTTATACAAATTTGTGTCCAATGAAATGCTTTCTTGAATACTTAGCCCTGCAAGGTAATTCAATGGTTTTGTTAATGCGAAGGAATCCTTTTTGTGGTCATCTCTTGCATCAGCTGCATATGCTTTTATGGCTTACATCAACAATGGTAAACTAACTCCCGGAGCTACATTGGACATGATGACAGCGGTGACAAAGGCTACGTTCTCACTGCAGGCAAACGTGACCAAAATCCAATTCTTTTGCCCATATCTGATCTTCTTTTGGCTGTCTGAACAACTCATATGACACAAAATCTGATTTTTTTTTTCACATCAGACCTGGGTTACTTTCATATGTGGCGCTAAATCGAATGCGTATCTGATGGTTTCCAACACTACTTCAGTCTGAACTGTCAGGTCGCATCTCATCCGTCTTACTGGTGACCGGCTTTAGTTAAGCCGGTCATGTCACGGTCCTCCACTCCTGTCTCCGATTCCTCAACCACACACGTCTCTGTACAGATGTCGAAGCCATCATTTTTCTCAGGTTTCTTCTCAATATAATTATTTTATGAATCTATCCACTTAGACTGCGCAAAACACTTTTAAAATAATTTATACAGGCTCCCTGCTGGTGCATCTACACCTGACTTACTGCGTTTGATGTCACTTGTCTTCCTGCGCACATGCTGGTCACTTCAAGACACATCTGTTCACAACGAAATCTGATATAAGACGCAACTAACTTGAACAACCACAAAATAAATTGGATCTTGGCAATAAATGAGAATTGAGCATTAAGCCTGGCAGTGTGAATGTGGACTAGGAGAGCGAAACTACAGAAGAGAAAATGAGCCACACATCTAACAAAAGCTAAGAATAAACTTGGACAGCGTCATTAAAACAACTTAATATCTATGCCTATTAGGGAGAACAATTTGCCCTTTGTGCAGCATCTCTGACTCATGATGTAAAAAAAAAAAACCTTTTGATATGCAGCAGAAACTATATTCCTTCTATATACCAGCAGTAAATGTGTACCTGCTGATTCCCATTCAGTCACTGGGGTCAGCTGGAGCCTGTCCCAGCTGTCTTTGCGTAAAGCGCCGGGACAGGCCACCGGTGCATTGCCGGGACCACATATAGATAGACAGCCACACACATTCACTCCTGCAGGCACTTGGGAATTACCAGTTAGTCTTACACACGTGTTTTTGGACTGCTGGAGGAGGTTGGGGTATCTGGTTAAAACCCAAGCAAAAACAGGGAGAACTCCACACAGACAGACCCCTGCAGGGAGTTGAACCAAGGACCTTCTTGTTTTGAGGCAAAAGTGCTAACCCCCAAGCCACCCGCCTCAAGCCCCATTGTTAATGATTAAATGCATATTGCTATATTAAATGCTATGTGCTTTGTCATTGCTACAGTAAGATCACAGGCCCCGCAGTATTTTCTGCGTAGGTCAAACTGACCTCTCGCTAGTGACAGAACCAGAGAAACAGCCACCTCTTTCCCTCAACTTCAAACTACCAAAATCTTTGTAAAAAAAAATGTTTTCCCTTTTTTTTTTTTAAATAAATCCTTGTTCTGGTGAAAATATGTAATGTAAAATCAGTAATAAAGGTTTATTTTTTGCTTTGAGATGACGCACAGCACCTGGAAAAAAGAGGCCAATATCGATAAGTGGAATACATGTTATTTTGGTTTTGCTGGTAATAGCAAAAACATGGTTCCCACCATTAAGGTTAAACACACGCAGGTTATTTTATAAAATTTATAATTCAGGAAGATACTCTCATAGCCACTTTAGATGCATACAATGCATTTTCAGCATTGTATAGGTGGACACCTTCAGCCGTGGTTGCCAGAACCCATGGGCACAGGGAGCCGGAATCCCCATCCCAGGGCCCCCCAGACCGCCACGCTCCAGTCCACGGCACCGGCGCCACAAAGAGCAACCGACCCGAACAGCCTGGCAGCAGCAGCACCAGTCCTGCCTCTCGCCAGGCACCAGCAGATGAAAGGAGAAGAAGACAGTGGAGAGGGAGGGGGGAAGGAGGGAAGAACATGCGCCACACAACCAACACCAGAAGGACCAAGACAGCCACCACCCACAACCTGTATCCAACGCAGTGGCAACGACAAACAAAAGGGCACAACCTGCAACAAAAGGGCACACCAGGACAGCTGCAGGCGAGATCCTGATGTTAGTCACGCACACCAACAACCCAGGGCCCCCGGGGCCCCCCTGGACCCCCCCTGGAATAACAGGGCAAAACCTGCCCAAACAACCCCCCCAATCAGTCAACCAGCTCTCCTCCTTCCCAATTAGTTATATCTAATTCTTTTAATTTTAGTTTTTTTGTGTTTATTTTGGAATGTGTGTGTCTGAGCGCATTAAAAAAAATATGTGGTGTTCAGGTCTAAGCATCTCCAGCTTTCTCTGTAGCTGAAAAGTTGTTTTTTAACACCTCGTGATTATCACCTACTGTTTCCAGTAGTGGTGTAAAGTTGAGTCCAGCCAGCTCTGATAGTCTGGAGGAAACTTTAATGCCTAAATAGATGATGTGATCTTTGCGTAGAGGGATGGCTGATGGGTGGGCTGCCTCATTCCTTTTAGTTTAGTGCAGCGGAAAAATGAAGACTTGTTCCAATTTAGTGAGTAATCAGCAATTTTAGAGTACAAGCTAATGAGTTTTACTACCACTATTAAGGATGATTAAGGGTTTTGTGAAAACAGTAAAATATCAGAATATAAGCTGATTTTATGGTCTGCATGAGATGTCTGAATTTATATGATGTGAATGTGCTGACAGATAGCTGCTATATATATATATATATATATATATATATGTTAGTTTGTGGTTACAGCTATTGTTTATATCATAGTCTCATGGTGTGTCATGTCCTCCTCTTCTCGACTGTGATTGCCTAGGGCGAAGAAGATCACTGACACACACTAAACTCCAGCCAAGCCGGCCAAAATACTAAGGACAAAAGTGATTAACATTCTTCCTAACAAACATCTTTGTTTACATTATTAACAAAGCCCTACTACTTCTCACACAAATGTTTAGAAATGTACCTATCCCATGGGACCATTAAGCGCATACTTTTGTATCTCACTGCATTTTGTGTTAGTTTTTGTAAATAATTTTGTAAATAAAGTGATTGAATAAAGTTATTTTTTTTGTCTTGTTTTTTTCTTGTATCACAAGTCTATATTATATAGTCTATATTGTTTATCTAATTGTTAGAGCCTGTTAGAAATCTCGCTCTATCACTGAATACAATGACAATAAATGGTTCATTTATTCAGATGATGCCCTGCTATCCGTCATTTATGCGTAACGACGGTCTCAACAGGAGTCTCACCTCGTCTCTCAAATACAGTGTATCTGCATGGATGAACGGACACCACATTCACTTAACCCTCTCCAAAGCTCAACTGTTTGTAATCCCAGCCAACTCTTCTATCCAGAACCTTTTCAATGTTCAAATTGCTTCTTCATCCTTCTGTCCCGTCAAGGTTGTAAAAGGCTTGGCTGTCGTGATCGATGACCAGTTTTCCTTCTCCAGTCATGCTGCATCTGTATCTTGAAACTGCCACTTGGCACTGCCACATATAACATCTGGCCATACCTGTCTTAACATGCCACACAACTCTTGGTTCAGACCATGAGTCAAGAACTGCTACATTTGCACTTTGTCATTTTTGCTTTTTGTTTTTTAATTGACTTTGACTTAGCACGCAATGCCAGGATCTCTAACTAGACTGTAGCTTGATATTGGTTCATCACGTGTACATTGCTTCGGATAGACTTGTTTGCTTAATGAGAAACTACAACTGAATATTTGTAATATATGTTAAGGAAATCATTTTTACCAATGATGTAAAGCAAAAAAAAAAAAATACAAATACGTTCAGATTAAATGTAAGTTGAGAGCCGTGTATCCTTAAGTCAAATGTGTTGAATCTCGCTGAAATGCAAGTTTCAAAGCAGCTTTGTGAACTGCAGACAAACACCCACAGCCTGTTCTGAACCCATCAGCATCTCTTTCCACTGAGCTCCACACATCTAAGAAAGATGTATCTATTTACAATAATCCAAGGTCAAGGGCACAGAGGCCACTTGGCAACCACGGGGAGATGTTCCATCCTGCTGCAGCCAATCATCATCAACCTCATTGACTGGTTGAGCCAACTGAGCTCACACCTCCCTGTGGATCAATAACAGCAGAGCCAAGAAGGAAGAATAAAGACATTGCCCTTTACCACACAGAACACCACGCAGTAACACAGAAACTAAATTTATAAATTGGTAAAAATAATAAGAAATGGCAAGAATAGAATAAATACACTGATCGCTTCAGGCCTAGAAGCATATTTAGATTCTGCAGATCCTTTGTGGTATCAATTATATGTATGCAAGCAACAAATCTATTTTAGCTAAGGTAGTACATAAATACGATACTGTAAAAGGCCTGATGGATATCTGCTGTACGAGACTATGGATTAGAAAAGAGACAATTAGATAATTAATCAATAGTTTGACTGAAACAATGCACAATTGTACATTTTCTGAATATGCAAAACACTAAGACAAAAGATTTTAACTGATAATATTTTAATAATGAAATGGTTACTGAGGAAAATAACATAGTCCAAGCATTCATTTTAGTTACTACAGAAATATCTGTGCTACCCTCAAAGTGATGTGCATAAATGTGACATTCAACCATCTACAGCTGATGTTTAGTCATTTTACAACAATTTCTGTCCACCAAAAGCAAAAAAGCACATAATGGGACTAAATTTCATATTGCCACTTGCATAATTTTAAGTGTTTTCTGCTTATTGCAAGACGACTTCTCTTTCAGCTTTAGTCAAATGTAATCGTCTAAACAGACGCAGAGCCACTATTCTTTAGTAGGCATGACATGAGGGAGGTCCGGAGAGGAAGCTGTGTGTGTGAAGGGGAACATAAGCAGATGGGGCTCTTATTGACCAGCACGGCCATTTCATCTGGATTGATTGATACAGTGGGTAAGTGGTGCTGCGAAATGCTGAGGAAGCACTTCTAAATTATTCAACTGCTCGGAAGGAGGCGATGGCCGGTTTTGCTGGCCCACTTGTATCAGCAAGGAGAAAAATTAGACTGATGATCCAACTGGGGACATGGCCAGGGTGTCACCTGATATGGTCCGCAGAGGAATGGGAACGAATGAGCATGAAAGCTGGATGGATGGAAGGATGGAAGGATGGAAGGATGGAAAGCTGGATGGCTGGCTGGCTGGATGGATGGATGGAAGGATGGATGGATGGAAGGATGGAAGGATGGAATGCTGGATGGCTGGCTGGCTGGAAGGATGGATGGATGGATGGAAGGATGGATAGATGGAAGGATGGAAGGATGGAATGCTGGATGGAAGGATGGATGGAAGGATGGATAGCTGGCTGGCTGGCTGGCTGGCTGGATGGATGGATGGATGGATGGATGGATGGATGGATGGATGGATGGATGGATGGATGGATGGATGGATGGATGGAAGGATGGATGGATGGATGAATGGATCGATGGATGGATGGATCGATGGATGGACCTGCTTAATAGTAACAGCAAATTATTACAATGTGTGGACACATTTGTGCTAGATAAGACAGAGTAAAACAGAAAACAGAACATTTAAACTTTGTTTACAAAAACTAAAATTGAATGTGGATAGCACCAGTGGCACACTGATTCACTCTGCTGCCTGTTGTGTCTTTATGTTTTGTTTTTCCCCTTATGTCTAACTTTGTTTTCCTCCACAGTCCAATAATTTAACCGTGATTCCAAATTGGTTGTAGAGGATAATATGAGCATGTTTGGCTCTGCTTCTCTCCGCCCTAATGTCAGCCAGGACTGGCTCCCTCCACCCCCCTGACCTTCAGGTAAGGGAAAGGCGAGTACAGCGATTGAATAGTAATATTGCTCTTGAAATGTTGTTGGTTTGGTTTGACTAATCACTCTGTAAAATAGGACTATATTATGTTTATTATCATTAAGATTAGATCATAAATAATGTAATAATTCCCATGCTTCATCAAAGTAGTGTAGCATTAGTGGAAAGGTCTTTGACGACATTTTCTCGGATCTGAAAGAATCACACTTCCACTGTACCGCCGTACTAGAGCCCTTTCTTTATTGAGGAGGGAAATTACTTACATTTCCAGCAGAAAGGGGCTTTCTTTCCCAACAGGTTCACCTGCCTTTGTGCGATCAGCTGGTGACTGGTGCGACAGACTCGGGTTGCTCAAAGCAATGAACAGCGATTTGTTTGGTAGAAGAGAAGCAGCGTAACAATTCATACAATACATGATTCTTTTTTCATACTCAGCCTGTTTACTTGCAGAAAAGGTTTCTTGTAAGCTTATCCTTTCCGTGATCCTACAGTTGAATGTGTCTGCTATATTGTCTGGGAACATGCGAGGGCAGCCCTGCGTGAGAATAACTATTTTAATTTTACGTATAAGCTTAAAATATGACATCACTGTAGTCACATTTTGATTTTAATCAGTTGCTGCAAACAGAAAAACCCGCCAACATATATAATCAACAACTAGTAATGGGGGAGCGTCGTGAGGCCAACACAGAGCCTCCCACCAAAGTGGACACTTGTGAATACAACTGAGGGACATAAATAAGAACAACCAAGCAGCCGTGCTTCTCTGCTTGCTCTGCCATTTTAAAACAAATTCTTCCAGGGTCCCACTTGCTTCTCTAGAGAGATGTTGCAGAGGGACAAATTCCTTTTCCTCAACTCGGTCTTCGATGCCGTATTTATCTCTGCAAACCTTTATCTCCCTTTTTAAGAATTCGAGAAAGGGCTACACATTACAGCTCTGAAATTAAATCATTGTGCATTCTGCACAATGGGCGATCTCAGAAGCAGCGTGACCTCTCACATCCAAAAACACCCCTCAGGACATGCACCATTGTTCCCAGGGAAAGCAGCAATAATGACAGTTCCTCCGTCAGAGGCACACGGGCGCTTACATTTCAGTGTTTAATGCACTCAAACCAGCTGACAGTTAACATTAGTGAAGCTCACACTTCAGACATTTTAGAGCGGTAATTCCTTCAAAATAGACCTTTGCTATATTGAGGGAAAAACTAATGCAAACGCCAAAGAATCCGGGAATCCGTCAGCCCTAATCTGGCTGTGACAAAAATTAAAGATCAAGAAACAGTACATGGCAGTGGGAATATTGAACGTTTGGCTAATTTAAAAACAAATATCATAAATGTAGCAGCTTTTAACGATTTACTGTGGTGTGAAAAGTTTTCATTCATATGAGGTATCACAAATCTTTATTTGCACTTCAGTGGACCTGAATGATTACATTTTTCTAATGCTAATCATTAGCAGCAGCAAAGACTCCCGTTCCTGAACAAATGAGAACTCCAGCAGCCATTTGTTCTGCGCCGCTGCGTTCGATTCACTCATGGCCTGCCAGGACCTTCATTTCTATAAGCCGGTGATAGGATTGTGGCACTGGCTCCCAAAAGACAAGCCTGGAAGCCCGCAGGGGCGGACTGAGGGAAAACTGGCATAAGTCAGCTTAAAAAATTAACATAAAGAGGTTTGAGTGACTGTCTTACGTACAACTGATCAAAGTCCCTCATTGTAATGATGGTGACGATTATTACTTTTTACATTTACTATCATTATAGACCATAACAATGCCCACATAAAATACATTCATGTTAGATGTGCATTAAGGGCAAACCATAAAAACAATTACTACTTATTTATGACACAATGAAGTAGATTCTCTAGCGTATCAAATGAAAGTATCTTCAGAGCTGAACGTGAATGTCAGAATAAGAGCAAAAACACAGCAATAGCCGTAATGGGAGGGAGGTGCGTGTGGGCTCGTGTGTGACAGCTGAGCCGAGGAAATCAAGTGGCACTACCTCTGAGTAACAGAGGAGCACAAATATGTTTGCATATTGTGGCAGTTGGAGCAACATGTGAGTCATGGAAATTTAAGAGACCATATGAAAAAATAAATCTGTTTTATTTGTCAACATACCCTTGCATCTCCCAAAAGGGGCAACGCACCTGCAAAACATTTTAAATGCAGAAAATGTGACATTTTCACGTTTTGCTCTTGCACATCTGGTCTTGACGACTCGATGCCCACAGATGGGTTTTTTTTCTTTATTTTATTAATTTCATTTTTTTTTTTTTTTTTTTTATCAAGTCACCCACGCAACAATGTGGCGTCTCCGAGCAGCAGACGTGCCTGGACTGTTAGCTCCTAGCCAGCAGCTACCAGACCGCGTCAGGATGGATGAAGCAGCATGAGCGTCTCTCTCCTACCTGTCAGGACCGCCGACACCTCGGCACCGGCAGCAGCTTCCCCCTCGGCGCCGCCGCAGCTGCCACTCGGGGGGTCGTCTCCCTCAAACAGCTGGTTCACCTCCCCCTGGATGTCCGACGGGCGCCGGTCGCCGTCGCTTTTGGAGACCGTGAACCGCTGGCTCATGGTGGTCGACGGTGAGGCGAGAAGCGATGGCTCTTCTAGCCACGGTGTGGGGTGACGCGGACAAAGGCGGAGGAAAAATAAAACAGTGATTTAAAAAAAAAAACAATCTTCTAATATGTCTTTGTGTGCGTGGTGTGTGACGGATAACTTTAGTTTTCCAGTGAGTACTATGTCCAGGAAACCGCCGCTCTTTGTTGGTTTATTAGATGTGTGATGCGGAGTGGAGCATCTCATCAACCGGTGTCTGCTGGCTGCCGCGCACCTGGGTCCTAAAGCCGAAACACACACACACAAACGGCGCCTTTCTAGCGGAGCCGCGCTATATTTATGCCCAGGTATATTTGAGACTAATATTTAGTCTTAAATAAACCAGTTCATTTAGCGAAGTAGTATTTTTTGTTTCATCTAAAAACACTGCAGCCGTCTGCTTCAGTGTAAGCGTTGCTAGGCAACTAAAGTCACTAAACTATCAGTACCAGGTCCTCTGTTGTATGACTACAGTGATTTACTGATATACTACAATAGTTTATTTTCATTGTGTTTTGTTTGTTTGTTTTGTTTTCTTTTGTTTTTTTTCCCACACAGATTTACAACTATAATGGCAATCTATTTGAAATAAGTCCAAACAGCAAATAGTTATATTCATAGTTTAATTGAAAGCACTTACATGAACACTAAAACACAAAATCAGCTCCAGCTGGTGCAAAGTTATCCCATCCTCTCTTTTTGTGAAAATACAGATGTGTAAAACACTCATGCACTAATCTACCAAAACAGTGAATGGAGTGCATTTACATGGTCAACAACAATGCAGTTATAATCAGATTAAAGCAATGTTCTGATTATGAAACTACCATGTAACCAGTTACCTTAATCCAAATAAGGTTTTAGTCAGAGTCAGTAATAATTGGATTAAGGCATGTGGAGTATGCTGATCATTACACATATAAATTAATTGCAAAATGACACTCTGTTGGAATTTTTATACAGCATTTTGTCTCTGCATACAGAAGTTGTGAAAGATTTAAGGATAACGACAAGGATGAATGCAGGAATGTGCACATTTCTGCATTCATAATAAATTGCATTACAAATAAATACATTTTTTTTTTTTTTTATTAAAAAGTCAAACACCCACAGTGGTATATGGAATCACTATACTGACGGATCGTGTTTGGTGTTCAGGGTTGTCGATTCTTCATTCTTCATTTTATGAAGTATCCTCCAGAAGACGTCCAGCCTTCTTTCTAAACTTGTTCAGTATCCATATAGTCTCATTAATCTATGCTGCTCAATTTGTAAACCCAGAATATGAAATGAATATATAAATACCTTAATCAGAGTATTTTATTTTATCGATTAAGATAAATAATTAGATGATTATTGCACATTTAAACATAGTTTTTAAACCATAGCTAATTAATCCTACATTATGCACAAAAAAGATAAAATGACCAATATGTGGCCCCCATCTACTGCTGATGGACAGTATCAAACATGTAGACATGGCAGAGTTCTTGATTCCTTATAACGTGGCATGACGACAAGATTCCAGATCCTTTAGAAATAGGAATAAGATCGAAGTGGAAATTGAGAGTGGTTACAGTAGTGGGCTTGGGCGTGGAGGACCCAGGTTCAAGCCCAGGGCTGGCCACCATGGTAAATCACTGGGGGCCCCTGAGCAAGGCCCTTAACTCCCAACTGCTCCCCGGGCGCTGGGATAGCAGCCCACTGCTCCTACTGAAACTAGTGATGGATTAAAAGCAGAGGTCCAATTTTGGGGTGTATCGTGAGATACACACTGACAAGAATGGAAAAAAAATCTGTAATGAGTTTTTTTTCTTCTGCATCTACATGTTCATCAGATGTCGGGCTTTGAGTCCCACATATGATCCTCTGTGGGATCTATAATTTTTCACAAAGGTACTTGGTACGGAGGAGATTTCAACAGTTATCGCTACTTGAGCGTCACCCTGAGAAAAAGTGGTTGAGTTTATAATCTCTTTCTGCTTTGGTTTTTAAAATTAGGTTATTTGCTCATATTTATTGTACAATTTTGAAGGTGTCACTGTTGCTAAATTAACTGCTGACATTAAGAGAGTGTTTTCAGGTAAAAGGCAGTCTGAACCTAATGGAGTAAATCTAATCGGACTTCCAAAGTTATTGTCAAACATTCAACATTCGACGAAAAATTAATTACTTGATTTTTTTTTCAAGCAAAAACTAAAGCAAGTATTTTAGTGCTGTTCATAGCTGTTCAGAAACATAATTTTGAAGTTTACAGTTTCATTTAACTATATGACTTTGTTATTGCTGAGCATAATTGAGAACAAATACAGTATGCAAAGTTGTCTATATACTAGTTTTTTTTAACATATGCAAAAAGGAAAATATTGATAATATAGACAAGACCAGGAGTTTCAAAATAAGTATGAACCATTACAGACTTCATATAGGGTAACAGAAGGGATATATTCAAATCCTGACTTATTTGGGACCTGATCTTCTCTTCAGTAGAAGTGCATGGTCATTGTTATCCCAAAATGTAAATCAGTCTCTTAGCCCTTAAGAAAACAAGAGTGTGGACGCCTATGGGACATCTTCTCTTCCGCCTGGAGAATATGACAGGTAAAACTTTAAAAATGACCAAATACTAGCTCGTGTTTGCTGAGCCCGTCTAAAGGCAGCATGTGGATAGTGCACAAGTGTTTCTGAATTACATGTGAGAAGCTCCGAGAATATGTTTTTCACTCTTTGTCCAGGTGGTGGTGCCAAAGCTGAAGAAACAACGTCGGAGTTGTTTGCTGCTGTGCAGGTTTCATGATCTGCAAAGAGAGAGAAAGAAAAGTGTGTAACGCGGAGACAGTATTGTTACAAAGCATGAATTATTCCAGCGCTTATTTTTTATACTTATAAAGTGTTAAAAAAATAAATGTCATGAATCACTGTACAGCATACCTACACTACATTTTTTTACCATTTCACTTTTCATATTCAGAAGTCTCAATGTGAACAAATGATTACTTCTCATCTCCCCATGATTTGAGTCCAAAACATGTAATTTGTACAAGCCAAGACATTCTGTGGCTCAACCTCATTCATCTCTTCAGCAGTGATGTTTGGTCTCTTACCTGTTAGAGACACGTCAGATTGTCAAAGATGTTGATCACCATCCGGTGTTGGGCACGAATGTGACATCATTATTCAAATGGCTTCAAAATGAGCTTTACATCATCAATTCTCTGCTGAAGCTGAACCTGGCTCAGCTTGATGAAGGGGAGGAATCAGAGAGAAACTCTGGCTTTGTGGAACTAAACTTTTTCTCAACTAGATGTACAGAGTCGGTTACCATGTTAACAGACTCAGAGTTTGAGACATCTCGGTTTCTCAAATGAGCGTAATTGAAACCTGCATGCTTGGGGTTCACATACCTGTCTTCGTGAAAAGGAAAATTCAGAGTTTCCCTGCGTTCATGTTCAACATACTCAGAGTTTGAACATAAACCCCTTTCTAAAACAGACTTGAAGGTGCTTAAGGTACCAGATTCAAACATGATAACAAAGCCAAGCAGTATTATGAATTGATTTGTGAATTGATTGATTGATATTGATTTGTGTGCACTTCTTATCTTTGGACCCTAAGCCCACTTTGCTTCAATTTGCATTCTCTTATCAACATTTTTTAGTCTTTGGGGCTCCAGTGTTTTCAAGTCAGCAGGCTCAAGTCCAAGTAAAATCCTTAGTCATTAGTACAAAAGTCTAAGTCAAGTTATAGGTCTTTTAACATTTTATTAAGTCAAATCAAAAGCTGTCACATTTACGACTCAGATCTCAATCAAGTCCAATTCACGTTACTTGAGTCCACACCTCTGGAAATGGATGGGGTCCAAAAATTCAAGATTTAGTGCTTTTTGAAGGTTAAAAAAATCTTTATTATTGTGATGGTTTCATTCAAAACAAGACCCGTGTGTATTGACAGCACAGTTGTTTCAATTAAACTATCACACACAAAGATAACTAGATAACCTTTTAAAGTACATTCAGATTTGTAAAACAATATTTCTCTTTATCCGTGAAAGAAAACTCACATAGTTATTGACTTTTTCTGGAGCCTTAGTTCACCATGGAACTAAAATGTTTTATTTTGAAGAAAAATAAGAAGGTAAGTAAGAATAAAGGGAATCTGTAAGACAACTGAACATATTCTGACTACTTAGTTGCATTCTGCCAAAGAAAGTGCCTAGTGTGTTGTAAGCCTTCTCCCTGGTCATTTCACCATCAATGTCTGGGCAGTTTTCATAGTCTGTATTTGGGAAGGAAAACAGAAAATGATTAAAGTAATTGACTACATATATATATATATATATATATATATATATATATATATATATATATATATATATATATATATATATATATATATATATATATATATATATATATAATTTGTAATTTGTGTTTTGTTGTTGTTGTTTTGAATATCTTACCATGATTTCTGCCCAAGACCCGTGGGTTGGACCATCCGAGACATTTTGCCTGTATCTCAAACTCTTTCAGCGCAGCTTCAGAGACGCCGCTTCTCCTGCCTGGTAAAGAAGTGATATTTAAGACAAATGCTTTGCAACGTAGTGTGATTATATTTTATATAACATGAAATGCAGTGTACCAATCCTAAATGTAATGTTAGCAAAACATTTTTAAGATGTCTACAAACAGGTGACAAAACTGAACCAAAAACCTTGACTAATATGTCTTAGTATGGGGTTAATAGTGTGGATGGTCGATGGCTAAACCACCATTCTTTGGACGGGGAGGGCTATCAAACACCTCACTCCAAAATGTCCATGGTTAATGTTTTAAATAATTTTAACAGTAATTAAGTGACCACTTTTTTGCTGTGGAGGGGACATTGTCATCCACAGAGATTTAATCATCTCACCACAAAATATACATGGTCACCGATAAGTGTTGTAATGATTTGGAAAGATAATCCAAATCAGGACAGAGAAAAATCATAAGAAAGATTTCTCCTTTCATTTGTCACTTATTTGTACAGTTATTTGGCATAGCTATATTTTTGTGCTGATTTACACTAAATGACTTTCATCACATATTTATATGTATTGTGTCTTTCTGTTGTCCTTACTAAGTAACGCAAGAGTCTCAATGAAGTCATTAGATTTCACAACGACACAGTCGGGGCAACTGGTATACATCAAAACATCTGGCTCTCCAGTTGGGACATCTGTTAAAAAAAAAAGTGATATTACAAACTTAAATTTAAATCTCACCAAAAATATGAAATTCTACTACTAAAATCTGTCACAGAAATGCCATCATCATTGTGATTTATCGATATTTATGATGCCTGTTTCAATTCTGCAAATGGAACTAGCACATGATATGCAAGAGCAGATTAATGAGTCAGATACAGGGTAGATGCAGGGTAAAAGTTTAAAAAAGACATAAGAAGAAGCAAAGACAAACACTAATGAAATCAACAGTGCAAAGAACAAATTTCACAAAACTCTTACTGTTGCTGTCGATTTTAAAGATCTGCTTGTTGTCATATGAAATGGCCCTGGAGACATTGTAGCAATATCCAAACCTGCATAGGATTTATTGAACATTTAATACTTGAAGATACTATTTACATGGAGACAGATAATGTACAAATACTCAGACTGCATGGAGCATTCTCCTTTTTAAAAATCAAGCAATCAATCAAATGCTAAGATGAAAAAATCCCAAAAACATTTCTTACGTGTTCACATATGTGATGGTATCAAACAAGTTTGCTGTGTCTTTAGGAGTAACATCCATTCTAAAACTTGGTGATATAAAGCCATGAAACAGTGATGACGTATAACAGCTTTTTGTAGTTAAAGCAACGTAGTACCACTTTCCAGTCATCTGAAATGAACAAACAGAATACATGAGAAAAAAAAAATCTAGTCGAGTTACATTTATTCAAGGAAGTGAAAAGGCACTTACAACTGGACCTTTTTCAACTGGCTGTATCAGCTGTTCGCATGTCAGGGGTGCAGGCTGGCCGACCGAGATGAGACTGGCCACAACAGCTACAAACAAAATCTTCATTGTGGCTCTGTGTGCGCTCTTCTGTCTTGTCTCATCGACCCTTTCAGGTCTGCTTTTTATGACAATCACTGACCAATGGTTTTCCTGCCAGCTCTATCCACCCCTGTCTCTGATGTTACAGTAAACCACATGGTATGCACAAAGATCGTTCACTAAACTTTGATGTTTGTTCATCAAACTCACTGAACCTGAACCTCTCAATTTTAGGAATAAACCATGTAGAGACAGTGGTCTGTTCGTACCTTTGCAAAGGGGGGGAAAGGCCGACGCCAAGGTGTATCACCCATGGCGACTACTGGCCATCCCCCTCGTCCCCACTTGCTGTGGTCTTTTTATTCACAGAAGGACAAAGCAGTCACATGACATCTTGTATGCAAATGGCATCAGGTGAAGAAACAGACACGCTATAGGCCCATTTGGCTCTGACATCCTGTATATTATAATGTATATAATGCTCAGACGTATCCCGTTGAAGTGTATATAAATGAAGTAACATTGCAAAGAGAAGTGGGCTGTTTTAGTTTCTATTGAAGAAAAAATAACACATATTAATGTCATATGTTATTGTTCATGACATGTTATGTTTCGCTTGTAAGGACCAATAAAACTTGATGTACTTTTTTTTACACAAGATTGTATGTCCTGGATTTTGAAATTTTTACTCAACATTCAGTGGCACATTATCATAAATATTACATGTACTGTATACAGAATATTCTATGTTTCTGTTCCTCATTACTGAGGAGGACAATAATACCAATGATAATACCACTGCTTTTGATGACATTTTGATGACGCTTTAACGTGGTGAAACCAAAGGCGGATCTCGTTGGAGTGTATAGCTCACAAAAGGTGAGGGAAGAATGTAAATCCCCTGGAAAACTTCTCCGATTTTTGGCCCGGAAGGATCCTAATGAAGCTGTTCCTGAGGCAAGAAAGTTACTCCAGGTCATGGTCACTGTGACAGCGACTACAGCATCGGTGGAGCAGTCATCCTCCACCCTAAAAACACTGAAAACACACAGTCGGAACAGGATTGATCAGCAGACTTTGTTCTCTGGCTGGGATCTCTATTGAAACAGAGAGACTTTTAAAACTGAAGAAAGATAAGAAGGACTTTTATAAACAAATTATTCAAAAGGACTGGCGCATGGACTTCATTTATAAGTAAAAGGTAAGACAATAATAACATTTTTTTACCATTTTTTTTTTTTGCCAATCACTTGTTGAATAAGGGACTCTGTAGGGTATATATATTTGTAAATCTGACTGTGATTATGTCAGTGACTCACCAGACATAATAGAAATGAGCAATCATTACACTGATTCAGTCAGACAGCATCAGAGGCAACCCCAGCAAAATATTGATAATATAGACAAGACCAGGAGTTTCAAAATAAGTATGAACCATTACAGACTTCATGTAGAGTAACAGAAGGGATGGTCGTAATCAGGTACACTTTGTTTGATGTATACTGCATTGACAGAGGTTGGACATAACATCTGCAAACACAGCACCTTTCCTCAAGAGTTTGTGGAGGTGTAGACATGCATATCAGTGCATCAGAAGGTCAATTACTGAACTGTCAAGCTGTTGTTACATTACCTTTTAATTCTGCAGTTTATTGCTTTGATATGAGACTGACTGACTCGGAAAATAACTGTAGAGGTGGTTTGTGAAACTGAAGGAGGGCGGCTTAGTGGTTAGCACTGTTGCCTCACAGCAAGAAGATTCCTGGTTCAATTCCCGGCCCAGTGGGTCTTTCTGTGTGGAGTTTGCTTGTTCTCCTCGTGCGTGCGTGCTTCCGGGTACTCCGCCTTCCTCCCACAGTCCAAAAACTGATAATTCTGAATTGCCTGTAGGAGTGAATGGGAGTGTGCATGGTTGTCTGTCTTTGAATGTAGTTCTGTGAGGGACTGCGACATGTTCAGGGTGTACCCCTGCCTTTCGCCTGCTATCGTCGGGATATGCCCGACGACCCTGAGACCCTGAGTATAGATAATGTATGAAACTGAAGGAGAACCTTGTGTCAAACACAGAACTGGCAGCAAATGCATGCACATATATATTTACAATTTTATTATGTGTTCCTGGTGTGCCTAATAAAGTGCTAAAAAAGTGGCCTTTGAGTGTATTTATTTGTTCTATATTGTGTGACAAGACCAGGAGTTTCAAAATAAGTAGGAACCATTACAGACTTCATATAGGGTAACAGAAGGGATATATTCAAATCCTGACTTATTTGGAACCTGATCTTCTCTTCAGTAGAAGTGCATGGTCATTGTTATCCCAAAATGTAAATCAGTCTCTTAGCCCTTAAGAAAACAAGAGTGTGGACGCCTATGAGAAATCTTCTCTTCCGCCTGGAGAATGTGACAGGCAAAACTTTAAAAATGACCAAATACAAGCTCGTGTTTGCTGAGCCCGTCTAAAGACAGCATGTGGATAGTGCACAAGTGCTTCTGAATTACATGTGAGAAGCTCCGAGAACATGTTTTTCACTCTTTGTCCAGGTGGTGGTGCCAAAGCTGAAGAAACAACGTCGGAGTTGTTTGCTGCTGTGCAAGTTTCATGGTCTGCAAAAAGAAAGAAAGAAAAGTTTGTAATGTGGAGACAGAATTATTACAAAGCACAAATTATTCCAGCGTTTATTTTCATACTTCTAAAGTGTTAAATAAAAAAATGTCAAGAATCACTGTACAGCACATCTCCCCATGATCTGAGTCCAAAACATCTGGTTTGTACAAGCCAAGACATTCTGTGGCTCAACCTCATTCATCTCTTCAGCAGTGATGTTTGGTCTCTTACCTGTTCAAGAGACAGGTTTTAGCTGTAACATACGACTTACTGGTAACTGTCATGGCTGTCACTCATGTGGTTGTTAATGGATGACAGAGGTGAAAGTAGTCAATGAGTTCTTGTGTGATGAAGGTTTTTTTTTTTTTTTTTAAGGGCTCAGGGAGTCTGCAGGCATGTTGTGTACTGGGAGCCTTATGCCTTATTCCCCACAGGAAATCTGTTAGACATGCCTGATGATAATTTGAAGTTTCTTTTGAAGTGTCCAAGATGGGTAGAACAACTCAGAACATTTCACATTTTGTTACTTATTTTCTAACTTATTTTCCTATTCTTCTGTTGTGTTGGGTGATCTGTTTTGAAGCAACCAACCTTTTCCTGCAATGCAGAGATCACATAAGATGATTGCTTTAAAACTTTACTTTTTTTAAATTTACGTAAAAATATCACAATTACAGTCACTCATCATAAGATATACAAAAATCATTAGCATAATGGAACACTACTGGGGATGTAAAACGACAATTCAGAAACTACTTCTAAAAATAAAATACATTTATTCATTTGTTAAGACTCAAATGTGCAACAAGCCCAAGTCTTATTGTGAAGGGTTCTAACACAGACAGAAATCACTGACATAACAAGCAGAGGGCAGTTAGTTTACAAATATCAGAAACTACAAAGGGAGAACCTAAAGGGCAACTGAATGTCATCCTGAAAAGAAATAAATAAATTAAAATTAAAGGGTGGTTGAAGCCACGTTTAAGTTAATCTACTCTTCTCACGACTTTGGATACCAGTTGGATACAGCTGTTCTAAACGGCAATCCTCAGCATCGGTGGTGTTATTAAAGATAACTAATTAAAAGCTTACATAGTTAATAAAATAAGATTACCCAAGGTTTGCTTTATTTGTGATGCACGGAAGGATAGGACCATGTATTAAGGTTATGAGATTCATGCAAATGCAAAATAAAAATCAGTAGACCTAATATTCGAAGTATGAATGGCCGCTGGCTTGACTGCTGTGAACTATCTATTGAAATCCTCAATGTACTGTCCCGACACAAATGTGACATCGTCATTCAAATGGCTTTAAAATGAGCGTTACATGATGAATTCTCGTCTGAAACTGAACCTGACTCAGCTTGATGAAGGGGAGGAATCAGAGAGAAACTCTGGCTGTGTGGAACTAAACTTGCTTTCAACCAGATGTGCAGAGTCGGTTACCATGGGGACAGACTCAGAGTTTGAGATATCTCGGTTTCTCAAACGAGCTCAACTGAACCTGCGTGCTTGGGGTTCACATACCTCTCTTTGTGAAAAGGAAAATTCATAGTTTCCCTGCGTTCATGTTCAAAATATTCAGAGTTTGAACATAAACCTCTTTCTAAAACAGACTTGAAGGTGCTTAAGGTACCAGACTCAAACATGACAACAAAGCCAAGCAGTGTTATGAACACTGAAAGTCAGCTAAACTCAGCTTGCTCAGCACAGCATAAGAAGACCACCTGATGTTCTTTCTGCATCTCCATCTGTGGTTTTGAACACACATTAGTTGTTACTATATGTATTTGCAGCATGGTGTTTTTATTTTAAAGAATGAAATCTCATTCTGGTTCAATTGATTGGCTGCGCTGACAGGTCATGCACTCATACATGCACAGTGGAAAAAGAGAGAATCTGTTTTTGTTCAGTGAGTGAAATGAATTGATTTGTGTGCACTTCTTATCTTTGGACCCTAAGCCCACTTTGCTTCAATTTGCATTCTCTTATCAACATTTTCTAGTCTTTGGGACTCCAGTGTTTTCAAGTCAGCAGGCTCAAGTCCAAGGGTTCCGGGATGGCGGCGCGTGCCCACGCTGCGGCTTCTCTCTCTCCCGACGGTGCGCCGTTTTCGTGTTTTTCGTTCGTGTTTTTGTTACCAAAGTTGTGTTTTTACAAGTCATAATGTACACCAAACAAAAGTACAGCCGAGGGTTTCTGCTCGACGTTGGAAACAGCTACACTGCTACGCTGAACTCTAAACTCGCCAGCCAACTTCGGGAACGCGGTCTGCTCCGGGATCCACCACTTCCACCATCCCCCGCGCCTGAATCCCCGCCGCAATGGAAGCGTCACAAGCGGCGCCAGAGGAAGCAGAAGAGGGGTAAGCGAGCCGGTATCCGGACGAGACTGGCAGAGAACCCGAACAAACCGACGGTCCCCTCCATCGTGTTGGCCAACGTTCGTTCGCTGGACAACAAACTGGACCACATCTGATTACTCTGTTCCGCCGAGAGGACCGTGAGAGAGAGCTGTGTTTTTGTGTTCACGGAAACATGGCTTAACAACAGCATACCAGACCACGCCATCCAGCTCGACCAGCTGACCTGCTACCGGGCGGACCGAGCACACACCGAGGCAGGTAAGGGCCGCGGCGGCGGCCTTTGTGTTTTCCTCCTTGATGCTTGGTGTAGAGATGCTGTGGTGGTCTGCAAACACTGCTTACCCCTGGCGGAGTTTATGATTATTAAATGTCGTCCTTTCTATCTACCACGCGAATACTCGGTCATACTACGCACTGCTGTTTCCATCCCCCCCAGACCCTCCACCAACACCACCAACCTGTCCCATGGCATCAGGGAGGCTAAGAGACAGTACTCCAGGAGGATAGCCCGCCGTTTCAGTGACAGCAGGGATACACGGAGCCTGTGGTGAGGGATTCAGACCATTACGAACTACAAGTCCCCACCACAGACCTGTGAGAGCAGCACATCCCTGCTGAATGAGCTGAACACCTTCTTCGCCCGCTTCGAGGCACACAACACCATCGCCGCACAGAAAGCACCACCCCCTCCCAGCGACCAGGTGCTGACGCTGTCACAGGACAGTGTGAGGAGATCCCTCAGCAGGATCAACGCTCGCAAAGCTCCGGGTCCTGACACCATACCTGGTCGTGTACTGAGAGACTGTGCAGGAGAACTCATGGATGTCTTCACAGACATCTTTAACATGTCACTGAATCAGGCGGTGGTTCCCACGTGCTTCAAAGCCACCAACATCATTCCGGTCCCAAAACGGTCATCTCCCTCCTGCTCTAATGACTACCGTCCAGTTGCACTGACTCCCATCATCATGAAGTGCTTTGAATGGCTAGTCATGCATCATATCAACCCCTCACTTCAGGGCATCTACAGCAGCTGTCTGACTCGCAAAGCCCTCAGCATTGTGAGAGACCCCACCCACCCATCACACAGCCTCTTCAGTCTGCTGCCATCAGGAAGGAGGCTGCACCAGGCCGTCAGGATGCCGAACACTCTCCCTGCTCTTCCACCGTTTCCCTCCCTGCTCCCCCCTCACTCACTCTGACCTCTGTATCTGCACCAGGCACTTTTGGCAGAACTGGACCACCTACTTTGCACCAGGTCACTTTAATCAGACCGAAAAACTGTTGTACACTTAAACCAAACGTCATGCCATAACTTGTTTCTTTTTAATTTGCACTTTGTGTTTAAAATGTATTTATTGTGTAGCACCAAGGGTTTGAGAGTAACGTAATTTCGATTCTCTGTATGTATCTCACATGTAGTAGAATTGACAATAAACCTGACTCTGACTCTGACTCTGACTGAAGTAAAATCCTAAGTCATTAGTATAAAAGTCTAAGTCAAATTATAGGTCTTTTAACATTTTATTAAGTCAAATCAAAAGTTCTCACATTTACAACTCAGATCTCAATCAAGTCCAAGTCATGTGACTTGAGTCCACACCTCTGGAAATGGATGGTGTCCAAAAATTCATGGTTCAGTGCTTTTTGAAGGTTAAAATAGTCTTTATTATTGTGATGGTTTCATTCAAAACAAGACCCGTGTATATTGAAAGCACAGTTGTTTTAATTAAACTATCACACACAAAGAGAACTAGATAACCTTTTAAAGTGCATTCAGATTTGTGAAACAATATTTGTCTTTATCAGTGAAAGAAAACTCACATAGTTATTGACTTTATCTGGAGCCTTAGTTCACCATGCAACTAAAATTTTTTATTTTGAAGACAAGTAAGAAGGTAAGTAAGAATAAAGGGACTCTGTAAGACAACTGAACACATTCTGACTAGTTTGTTGCATTCTGCCAACAAAGATGTTTAGTGTTTTTTTAACCTGCTCCTCGGTCATTTCACCTTCCATGTCTTGGCAATTTTCGTAGTCTGTATTTGGGAAGGAAAATGAATAAAGTAATAAATATATATATAAATATATAAATATAAATATATATATATACATAAAACTAATTGTACAATGTTATGTTGTTGTTGTTTTGAATATCTTACTATGATCTGTGCCCAAGAGCTGGGGTTTGTACCATCCAAGACATTTTGCCTGTATCTCAAACTCATTCAGCTCAGCATCAGAGACGACTCTTCTCCTGCCTGGTAAAGAAGTGACATTTAAGACAAATGCTGTGCAACGTAGTGTGGTTATATTTTATATAACATGAAATGCAGTGTACCAATCCTAAATGTTATATCAGCAAAACATTTTGAAGATGTCTACAAATAGGTGACAAAATTGATACAAAAACCTTGACTAATATGTCTTAGTATGGAGTTAATTGTGTGGATGGTCGACGGCTAAACCACCATTTTTTGGAGAAGGAGGGCTATCAAATATCTCACTCCAAAATGTTCTAAATGTATTCACTGTAGTTAATAAGTGACTACAAAGGCCATTGTTTATGTTTTAAATCATTTTAACAGTAATTATGTGACCACTTTTTTGCTGTGGAGGGGATGTTGTCATCCACGGAGATCCAATCATCTTACCACAAGATATACATGGTCACCGATAAGTGTTGTATTGATTTGGAAAGATAATCCAAATCATGGCAGAGAAAAATCATGAGAAAGATCCATCCATTATCTATTTCCACTTACTCTGTCTCCAGGTCATGGGGTCTGTCGGAGCCTATCTGGACGCATAGTAGGCAAAAGGCAGGGGTACACCCTGGACATGTTGCCAGTCCATCGCAGGACCACATTCAAAGACAGACAACCAATTACATTCACAACTACAGGCAATTTAGAATAATCAATCAACCTACCCCGCACGTTTTTGGACTGTGGGAGGAAGCTGGAGTACCCGGAGAGAACCACAGGAAGAACAACCAAACTCCACACAGAAAGACCCACTGGGCCTGGAATCCAACCAGGAGGCAACAGTGCTAACCACTAAGCCACCGTGCTGCCCATCATGAGAAAGATTTCTCCTTTAATCTGTCACTTATTTGTACAGTTATTTGGCAAAGCTATATTTTTGTGCTGATTTACACTAAATTACTTTTATCACATATTTATGTATTGTGTCTTTCTGTTGTCCTTACTAAAGAACAAAAGAGCGTCAATGAAGGCATTAGACTTCACAACGACACAGTCAGGGCAACTGGTTTGCAGCAAAACATCTGGCTCTCCAGTTGGGACATCTGTTAAAAAAAAAAGTGATATTACAAACATAAATTTAATTCTCACCAAAAATATGAAATTCTACTACTACAATCTGTCACAGAAATGCCATTATCATTGTGAATTATCGATATTTATGTTGCCTGTTTCAATTCTGCAAATGAAACTAGCACATGATATGTAAGAGCAAATGAATGAATCAGATACAGGGTAGATGCAGGGTAAAAGTTCAAAAGATAGATAAGAAGAAGCAAAGACAAACACTAATGAAATCAGCAGTGCAAAGAACAAATTTCACAAAACTCTTACTGTTACTGTCGATATCAAAGATCTGCTTGTTGTCATATGAAATGGCCCTGGAGACATTTTGGCAACATCCAAGCCTGCATGGGATTTATTGAAGATTTAATACCTGAAGAAACAACTATTTACATGGAGACAGATAATGCACAAATACTCAGACTGCATGGAGCATTTTCCTTTTTAAAAATCAATCAATCAAACTCCAAGATTAAAAAAAAGTAAAAAAGCATTTCTTACATTTTCATATATGTTATGGCATCGAGCAAGTTTGCTGTGTCTTTAGCAGTAACATCCACTGTAATACTTGGTGACATAAGGCCATTATACAGTGTTAAAGCAAAACATGTTTTTGCGGATATAGCAATGAAGTACCACTTTCCAGTCATCTGAAATATACAAACAGAATAATTGTGAAAATAAAATAAACTAATCGGGTTACATTTATCCAAGGAAGTGATAAATGACAATTTTAGTAACAAAAATGAAAAGGCACTTACAACTGGACCTTTTCCAACTGGCTGTACCAGCTGCTCGCATGTCAGGGGTGCAGGCTGGCCGACCGAGATGAGACCGACCACAACAGCTACAAACAAAATCTTCATTGTGGCTCTGTGTGCGCTCTTCTGTCTTGTCTCATCGACCCTTTCAGGTCTGCTTTTTATGACAATCACTGACCAATGGTTTACCTGCCAGCTCTATCCACCCCTGTTGCTGTGATGTTAAAGTAAACCACATGGTATGCACAAAGATAGTTCACTAAACTTTGATGTTTGATCATCAAACTTACTGCTATGCAAAGAATAAAATTAGAAGCTGTTGTAAAACACACTGATGGAGCCATACATGACACTCCTTGCATACAGTGTCACGTGTCCTTCATGCATCCTTCTTGCATACATCTTCATGATGCTGGACTCTGAATACTGTGATTGTCTCCAAAACACAGTGAGTCTCCCTGTGTGTTTAGCACCGTCACTCTACGTCTGCAGAGGCTGTGGCAACTCATTCACAGAGACTGCAAACAGCATGTATTGGCTCCTGATATCCAAAAGCCTTCATCATGACTCCTGGCAACGTCAACAAAACCAGCTGACCAGCTCGGAAGTGAGGTTGGGAAAATTAAAAAAAAGAAATTAAAACATATAAGCATTTATTTTTAATTTTGTATGTTGCTGGGTGGCCCAACAAATCATAAACATGCAGCTTCATTACCCATAATACATGCAGAGAGATAAATGGAAAGAAAAGAACAAAAGAGACTATGTTGATTTGCTGTGCAGACACATACCAGTACTCACTGTCAACTGTACACTTTGTTTGATGTATACTGCATTGACAGAGGTTGGACATAACATCTGCAAACACAGCACCTTTCCTCAAGAGTTTGTGGAGGTGTTGACATGCATATCAGTGCATCAGAAGGTCAATTACTGAACTGTCAAACTGTTGTTACATTACCTTTTAATTCTGCAGTTTATTGCTTTGATATGAGACTGACTGACTCGGAAAATAACTGTAGAGGTGGTTTTTGAAACTGAAGGAGGGCGGCTTAGTGGTCAGCACTGTTGCCTCACAGCAAGATAATTCCTGGTTCAATTCCCGGCCCAGTGGGTCTTTCTGTGTGGAGTTTGCTTGTTCTCCTTGTGCGTGCGTGCTTCCGGGTACTCCGCCTTCCTCCCACAGTCCAAAAACTGATAAGTCTGAATTGCCTGTAGGAGTGAATGTGAGTGTGCAGGGTTGTCTGGCTTTGAATGTAGCTCTGTGAGGGACTGCGACATGTTCAGGGTGTACCCCTGCCTTTCGCCTGCTATCGTCGGGATATGCCCGATGAACCTGAGACCCTGAGTATAGATAATGTATGAAACTGAAGGAGAACCTTGTGTCAAACACAGAACTGGCAGCAAATGCATGCACATATATATTTACAATTTTATTATGTGTTCCTGGTGTGCCTAATAAAGTGCTAAAAAAGTGGCCTTTGAGTGTATTTATTCGTTCTATATTGTGTTTCTTAAATAGTTTGTGTTACATGTTCCTTACTGTAAAGATGACGACCAAGATAATATTCCTTTGTGCTTGTCACAGTACCTGTTGAGGTGTTACGCAAACTCCTGGGAAGGGAAACAATAGGTCTGACCAATTAAGATAATTCTTGTAAGGCAAGATGACAAAGCAGTGAGAGAAAATCTGTACTTCCTTACTTCTTCTGCAGGAATTAAAAGGGTAATAAACGGCCAGATGCTGCTAATCAAATCTGCCTAATTAACTGATCTTCGACAAATGTGAGCACCTCTTTAAAAGTACCCATTTGGCACTTTTTGCTTTTTGTTCCTCTTTGGTTTGGAGCATTCAGGTGTGCGCTAGTAAAAGGGAACTTGAGAAAAAACATCAGCAATTATCTTAGAGAGCCAATTGTTGCTGCTCATCAGCCTGGGAAGGGTTATTACCAGGCCATTTTCAGACCATTTTGGAGTCAGTTAAAAATGCAGTTGAAGACCAAGAAGCAATTAAAAACACAATTAAAAACATTTTGAGTCAATAAAAAAACCTTGTAAAGAGAAGTGGGTTGTTTTAGTTTCTGTTGAAGAAAAAAATCATTTAATGTCATATGTTATTGTTCATCCTATGTTATATTTAGCTGGTAAGGACCAATAAAACTTGATGTACTTTTTTTTTACAGAAGATTGTGTGTCCTGGATTTTGAAATTTTTACTGAAAATTCAGGGGCAAATTATCATAAATATTACATGTACTGTATACAGAATATTCTGTGTTTCTGTTTCTCATTACTGAGGAGGACAATAATACCAAGGATAATACCACTGCTTTTGATGACATTTTGATGACGCAAAACTGCAAAGCCTATCAAAAAATGCCAGATTCTTTAACGTGGTGAAACCAAAGGCGGATCTCGTTGGAGTGTATAGCTCACAAAAGGTGAGGGATGAATGTAAATCCCCTGGAAAGCTTCTCAGGTTTTTGGCCAGGAAAGATCTTATTGAAATTGTTCCTGAGGCGACAAAGTTACTCCAGCTTGTGGTCACTGTGCCAGCGACTACAGCATCGGTGGAGCAGTCATCCTCCACCCTAAAAACACTGAAAACACACAGTCGGAACAGGATTGATCAGCAGACTTTGTTCTCTGGCCGGGATCTCTATTGAAACAGAGAGACTTTTAAAACTGAAGAAAGATAACGAGGACTTTTACAAACAAGTTATTCAAAAGGAGTGGCGCATGGGCTTCTTTTATAAGTAAAAGGTAAGACAATAATAACATTTTTTTTTAAGTTCTTTTTTTTTCTGTGCAAGGGTTTATATATGTAAATAATGCTGATATGAAATTTTAAATAAAACACGTTAAATGTTGCCAATCAAATGTTGAATAAGCGACTCTGTAGGGTTCATATATTTGTAAATCTGACTGTGATGATGTCAGTGCCTCACCAGACATAATAGAAATAAG
The DNA here is from genome assembly GCA_014839995.1 of Xenentodon cancila. Taxonomy (NCBI): domain Eukaryota; kingdom Metazoa; phylum Chordata; class Actinopteri; order Beloniformes; family Belonidae; genus Xenentodon; species Xenentodon cancila. The sequence goes on along the minus strand of CM026203.1, from coordinate 24,188,989 downwards.
CAATCATTACACTGATTCAGTCAGACAGCATCAGAGGCGGCCCCAGCAAAATATTGATAATATAGACAAGACCAGGAGTTTCAAAATAAGCAGGAACCATTACAGACTTCATATAGAGTAACAGAAGGGATATATTCAAATCCTGACTTATTTGGGACCTGATCTTCTCTTCAGTAGAAGTGCATGGTCATTGTTATCCCAAAATGTAAATCAGTCTCTTAGCCCTTAAGAAAACAAGAGTGTGGACGCCTATGAGAAATCTTCTCTTCCGCCTGGAGCATGTGACAGGCAAAACTTTAAAAATGACCAAATACAAGCTCGTGTTTGCTGAGCCCGTCTAAAGGCAGCATGTGGATAGTGCACAAGTGTTTCTGAATTACATGTGAAAAGCTCCGAGAACATGTTTTTCACTCTTTGTCCAGGTGGTGGTGCCAAAGCTGAAGAAACAACATCGGAGTTGTTTGCTGCTGTGCAGGTTTCATGGTCTGCAAAGAGAGAGAAAGAAAAGTTTGTAATGCAGAGACAGAATTGTTACAAAGCATGAATTATTCCAGCGTTTATTTTCATACTTATAAAGTGTTAAATAAAAAAAATATCAAGAATCACTGTACAGCATACCTACACTACATTTTTTTCCCATTTCACTTTTCATATTCAGAAGTCTCAATGTGAACAAATGATTACTTCTCATCTCTCCATGATCTGAGTCCAAAACATGTGGTTTGTACAAGTAAAGACATTCTGTGGCTCAACCTCATTCATCTCTTCAGCAGTGATGTTTGGTCTCTTACCTGTTAGAGAAACGTCAGATAGTCAACGATGTTGATCACCATCCGGTGGTGGGCACGAATGTGACATCATCATTCAAATGGCTCCAAAATGAGCTTTACATAATCAATTCTCTGCTAAAACTGAAACTGACTCAGCTTGATGAAGGGGAGGAATCAGAGAGAAACTCTGGCTGTGTGGAACTAAACTTGCTCTCAACCAGATGTACAGAGTCGGTTACCATGTTAACAGACTCAGAATTTGCGATATCTCGGTTTCTCAAACGAGTGTAATAGAAACGTGCAGGCTTGGGGTTCACATACCTCTCTTTGTGAAAATGAAATCTCAGAGTTTCCCTGCGTTCATGTTCAACATACTCAGAGTTTGAACATAAACCCCTTTCTAAAACAGACGTGAAGGTGCTTAAGGTACCAGATTCAAACATGACAACAAAGCCAAGCAGTGTTATGAACACTGAAAGTCAGCTAAAATCAGCTCGCTCAGCACAGCATAAGAGGACCCCCTGATGTTCTTTCTGCATCTCCATCTGTGGTTTTGAACACACATTAGTTGTTACTCTATGTATTTGCAGCATGGTGTTTTTATTTTAAAGAATGAAATCTCATTCTGGTTCATTTTGATTGGCTGCGCTGACAGGTCATGCACTCATACATGCACAGTGGATAAAGAGAGAATCTGTATTTGTTCAGTGAGTGAAATGAATTGATTTGTGTGCACTTCTTATCTTTGGACCGTAAGCCCACTTTGCTTCAATTTGCATTCTCTTATCGACATCCCCACATCTGGGGACTTTAGGGTTTAAAGGCTAAAATAACATTTTTTAGTCTTTGGGGCTCCAGTGTTTTCAAGTCAGCAGGCTCAAGTCCAAGTAAAATCCTAAGTCATTAGTATAAAAGTCTAAGTCAAGTTATAGGTCTTTTAATATTTTATTAAGTCAAATCTAAAGTCGTCACATTTACAACTCAGATCTCAATCAAGTCCAAGTCATGTGACTTGAGTCCACACCTCTGGAAATGGATGGAGTCCAAAAATTCAAGGTTTAGTGCCTTTTGAAGGTTAAAATAGTCTTTATTATTGTGATGGTTTCATTCAAATAAAGAACCGTGTGTATTGACAGCATAGTTTTTTTAGTTAAACTATCACACACAAAGATAACTATATAACCTTTTAAAGTACATTCAGATTTGTAAAACAATATTTGTCTTTATCACTGAAAGAAAACTCACATAGTTATTGACTTTATCTGGAGCATTAGTTCACCATGTAACTAAAATGTTTTATTTTGAAGAAAAGTAAGTAGGTAAGTAAGAAAGAATGGAGTCTGTAAGACAACTAATGATATCCTGACTGTTTTGTTGCCATCTGGCAACGAACATGTTTAGTGTTTTTGTAGCCTGCTCCTCGGTCATGTCATCTTCAATGTCTTGGCAGTTTTCATAGTCTGTATTTGGGAAGGAAAACAGAAAATGATTAAAGTAATTAATATATATATATATATATATATATATATATATATATATATATATATATATATATATATATATATATATATATATATATATATATATATATATATATATATATATATATTTCTTTATATATATTTATACAATGTGTGTTTTGTTGTTGTTGTTTTGAATATCTTACTATGATCTGTGCCCAAGACCTGGGGTTTTGACCATCCAAGACATTTTGCCTGTATCTCAAACTCTTTCAGCTCAGCATCAGAGACGACGCTTCTCCTGCCTGGTAAAGAAGTGACATTTAAGACAAATACTTTCGTGTGATTATATTTTATATAACATGAAATGCAGTGTACCAATCCTAAATGTTATATCAGCAAAAAAATTTGAAGATGTCTACAAACAGGTGACAAAACTGAACCAAAAACCTTGACTAATATGTCTTAGTATGGAGTTAATTGTGTGGATGGTCGACGGCTAAACCACCATTTTTTGGAGAAGGAGGGCTATCAAACACCTCACTCCAAAATGTCCATGGTTAATGTTTTAAATCATTTTAACAGTAATTATGTGACCCCTTTTTTGCTGTGGAGGGGACATTGTCATCCACGGAGATTCAGTCATCTCACCACAAGATATACATGGTCACCGATAAGTGTTGTAATGATTTGGAAAGATAATCCAAATCATGACAGAGAAAAATCATAAGAAAGATTTCTCCTTTCATTTGTCACTATTTGTACAGTTATTTGGCTTAGCTATATTTTTGTGCTGATTTACACTAAATGACTTTCATCACATATTTATGTATTGTGTCTTTCTGTTGTCCTTACTAACGAACACAAGAGTGTCAATGAAGTCATTAGATTTCACAACGACACAGTCAGGGCAACTGGTTTGCAGCAAAACATCTGGCTCTCCAGTTGGGACATCTGTTAAAAAAAAGTGATATTACAAAAAGATTTTAAATCTCACCAAAAATATGAAATTCTACTACTAAAATCTGTCAAAGAAATGCCATCATCATTGTGATTTATCGATATTTATGATGCCTGTTTCAATTCTGCAAATGGAACTAGCACATGATATGCAAGAGCAAATGAATGAATCAGATACAGGGTAGATGCAGGGTAAAAGTTCAAAAAAGAGATAAGAAGAAGCAAAGACAAACAGTAATGAAATCAGCAGTGCAAAGAACAAATTTCACAAAACTCTTACTGTTGCTGTCGACATCAAAGATCTGCTTGTTGTCATATGAAACAGCCTCGGAGTCATTGTAGCAATATCCAAACCTGCATAGGATTAGTGAACATTTAATACTTGAAGAAACAAGTATTTACATGGAGACAGATAATGCACAAATACTCAGACTGCATGTAGCATTTTCCTTTTTAAAAATCAAGCAATCAATCAAATGCTAATTTTTAAAAAACAAACAAAAAAACAATTCTTACATTTTCACATATGTTGTGGTATCGAACAAGTTTGCTGTGTCTTTAGCAGTAATATCCACTGTAAGACTTGGTGACATGAGTCCATTAAACATTGTTGATGCAAAACAGGTTTTTGTGGATATAGCAATGAAGTACCACTTTCCAGTCATCTGAAATAAACAAACAGAATAATTATTAAAATAAAATAAACTTTTTTGCAAATTCTTACTCCAAAGCAGAAATGACAGATATGTTTAGTTGGGTAACATTTATCCAAGGAAGTGATAAATGACAATTTAAGTAACAAAAATGAAAAGGCACTTACAACTGGACCTTTTTCAACTGGCTGTACCAGCTGCTCGCATGTCAGGGGTGCAGGCTGGCCGACCGAGATGAGACCGGCCACAACAGCTACAAACAAAATCTTCATTGTGGCTCTGTGTGCGCTCTTCTGTCTTGTCTCATCGACCCTTTCAAGGCTGCCTTTTATGACAATCACTGACCAATGGTTTTCCTGCCAGCTCTATCCACCCCTGTCGCTGTGATGTTACAGTTAATCACATGGTATGCACAAAGATAGTTCACTAAACTTTGATATTTGTTGATCAAACTTACTGCTATGCAAATACAAAAACTCACTGCTATGCAAATACTAAAATTAGAAGCTGTTGTAAAACACACTGATGGAGCCATACATGACACTCCTTGCATACAGTGTCACGTGTCCTTCATGCATCCATCTTGCATACATCTTCATGATGCTGGAGTCTGAATACTGTGATTGTCTCCAAAACACAGTGAGTCTCCCTGTGTGTTTAGCACCGTCACTCTACGTCTGCAGAGGCTGTGGCAACTCATTCACAGAGACTGCAAACAGCATGTATTGGCTCCTGACATCCAAAAGCCTTCATCATGACTCCTGGCAACGTCAACAAAACCAGCTGACCAACCTGTCGGAAGTGAGGTGGGGAAAATAAAAAGAAAGAAATTAAAACATATAAGCATTTTGTAAATTTTGTATGTTGCTGGGTGGCCTAACAAAACAGAAACATGCACCTTCATGACCCATAATACATGCAGAGAGATAAATGCAAAGAAAAGAACAAAAGAGACAATGTTGATTTGCTGTGCAGACACATACCAGTACTCACTGTCAGTCATGCTTTTTGACCCAGTAATAATGTGTGTTGGTAAACTTCTATCTGCTGGTGTTTGTAGTTCCTGCTTAGTTTTTGGTGATTATTTTTTATATCATTATTATTATTTATTAGGCAGCCAATGGTTGTAATCAGGTACACTTTGTTTGATGTATACTGCATTGACATAGGTTGGACATAACATCTGCAAACACAGCACCTTTCCTCAAGAGTTTGTGGAGGTGTAGACATGCATATCAGTGCATCAGAAGGTCAATTACTGAACTGTCAAGCTGTTGTTACATTACCTTTTAATTCTGCAGTTTATTGCTTTGATATGAGACTGACTGCAATTTATCTTTCACTTTCTCACCAAACTGGCACCAAATACATGTACATATTTATATTCACCATTTTATTATGTGTTCCTGGTGTGCCTAATAAAGTGCAGTAAAAGTGGCCTGTGAGTGTATTTACTCATTCTATATTGTGCTTCTCAAATAGTTTGTGTTAGCTTTTCCTTTGTGCTTATGGTTACTGTACAAGGCTGTACAACATTCTGTATGAATTAAAAGGGTAATTAAGCCAGATGATGCTAATCAAATCTGCCTAATTAAATGATCTTCAACAAATGTGAGCAACTTTATAAAAGTACCCATTTAGCAGTTTTTGCTGTTTTGTTCCTCTTTGGTTTGGAGCATTCAGGTGTGCGCTAGTAAAAGGAAACTCAGTCAGTTAAAATGCAGTCAAAAATGCAATTAAAGACCAAGAATCAATTAAAAACACAATTAAAAACATTTTGAGTCAATTAAAAATGCTCAGACGTATCCCGTTGAAGTGCATATAAATAAAGTAATGTTGTAAAGAGAAGTGGGTTGTTTTAGTTTCTGTTGAGGAAAAAAATAACACAATTTAATGTCATATGTTATTGTTCATCCCATGTTATATTTAGCTGGTAAGGACCAATAAAACTTGATGTACTTTTTTTTTACACAAGATTGTATGGCCTGGATTTTGAAATTTGTTTACTTACCATTCAGTGACACCTTACTATAAATATTACATGTACAGTATATTCTGTGTTTCTGTTTCTCATTACTGAGGAGGACAATAATACCAATGATTTCACCTGCTTTTGCAACAAAGCAGTCGGAGCAACTGGTTTTGTAGTAACAAATATAAAATTACCAACTGGGGTTCAACAAGTATGAAGATGGCTTTAATACACTGGTGAAGCTTTATCATCATATAAAGTATTCTAGTTTCATTATAAAGGCATTGATTATAGTAGTACATGTATGAAAAAAGACAATTTTCCGAATGCCCTAGAATATATTGCAATAATTAAAGAAGACTCGAATCACTTTGAAAGTAAACATTTCTGTGAATAAATAGGAAATGCTTACGTCATATTCTCAGTTGTGGGAACTCTGTAGTGAAACTCATGCAGTTACAGTGGTAGTGCTCAAACACATGTGGACACATGTGAACGCATTGTTCACAGTCAGTAACACATAGGTCCAGTTTCAAAGAGGTCCCTAAATGCAAAAATATGATTTCCAAAGAAAACAGTGTTTTCTGTTTGTTCGTGTGTGTGTGTGTGTGTGTGTGTGTGTGTGTGTGTGTGTCTGTGTGTGTTTGTGTGTGTGTGTGTGTGTGTGCGTGTGGTTAGGGGGAAATATGTCTCTCAGTGACACAGTATAGCCAGTGGCTCTTTAGTGAAAAATTTAGATTTGTGTGACCCCTGGTGGTCAGACATGATTGGTTCTGCTACATTGAGTTGTGGTGGTTTTGCAAATTTGAGACTGAGCAATTTTGAAGGAAGAGTCTGGTGGGAAGAACGGGGCATTCAGACCAACCTGGAGCTACTGGTTTCCAGAAGCCTGCTCAGTCTTCTTTCTGAACGTCTTAGAGATCCAGCTGAGAAAAGTCTTCTTCACCACCTTTTCTTTCTTTTCAATCTCTTCTTTCTTCATTTGCAGTAGATGTTCATTGTCTATTTCTGTCTTCTCATTGTCATTTTTGTCCTCATTGTCATTTATTCTTTGTGCACTTTTTCTAATCCTCTCTTCTCATCTGTTCTTCTGGTTTTGAAGATCTTATTTAGGAATTATTTCTTCTTTTCCCCTTTTGTGACACCCTCCTGGAGCTCCCTATCGTTCTCTTCCAGGGTTTTCTTGCAGTGGTCACAACACCTCTTCTAAGCTTGCCTGTTCTTCCTTTGTCTCTCTCTAGTTCTGTCTTTTCCTTCGCCAGTATCATCATGTCTTTTTCATGTTTTATCTCCCTATGATCTATTTTTATTAAAAAAAAAATAAAAATGGCTGCACAACACCAGCTCAGACCACATGCTGTATTCACCGGGAGCTCCTCTGGATACGATGCTCTCTTCTTTCGTCTTCATCCTTTACACCTCTGACTTCACACATAACTCCACAAACTGCCACATCCAGATGTTCTCTGATGACACAGCCATAATTGGATGTGGATGTGGAATAGGTCAGTGTTTTGTTCTTAGCTATTCTTAGGTCATTATCCTGTTGGGGAAACTCTGAACAGTATGACTATGGCCATGGATCCATCCCACAACCTGGGACAGCTAGTTTGGGCCATATGTCAAATTTCTGGACAGACTATGTGTGACATTACTCACAGGCGTTCTATGATAAATTCTGGTGCAAAGGTGGATATTTTAACATTGGACATTAATAAGGCTATGAATTGTAATTTTTTTTATTTCCCCATTGGCGTCAATACAGAAGTTAGATTGTTGGTGGTTGATTTGGATTTATAATAAAAGAGAGTACCACAGTTTTTTTCAGGACAAAAAAGAAAAAACAAATTCATAGTGTATGGGCATTAGCGATCAAAAGGGGGCAAGACTAACTGTTTGCAATTGGGCCGCTTAGGAAGTAAAACTGGCCCTGCTCGAAAAAAAAAAAAAAAAAAAAAAAAGTTATTTCTAAAACCCAGATCTTTCCTCACGTAGATGCTTAGCCAGACGGAAGATGGATTTAACCCTGGATGTACCCCACTACCTCCACCCCCACCCCCAAACGTTGATGTGTCACGTGGTTTAACTCAGCCTGGGAAGTGAATATGAAAGGAAGTACTTTATGTTTATGATTGTGGTCGATGGATTTCACGTACTGTTGTACTTTGACCTGATATAAACACGAAATGCTCGTTATTTGACAGTATTATGGCGCACAGTTTAGTGACTGTGGTTTTGGTTTTACCCGTTTAAATTTTAACTTGAACGCGGTTCACTGGCTTTCTGCGCTGGTTCGTAGTTTTGAGTCGCTGTTCGGCTGCGCTTTTATCCTCTTCAAGGTTCTGAACAACTGATCTCTGTACTGTAAGTAAAAGTCTAGTTTCACTTAAGAGTTTGTCTTTTTTTTGCTGCTGCTGTAAGGTATCTAGAAATAACTCTTATGGAATAAAACTAGAAACGGAGCAGTTTGCATCTGACATACAGGGCCGTATTGAGGTTTAGTAAACAAACTGGTTGATACTGAAAGCTTTTTGAGATTTCGAGTTGACTCCGGATTAACGGATGTTTGATAAAATTCTGACGTGTGCTTGTGTTTACATTGTGACACTGTAATCGATTTTTCAAAAATAAACTTTTTTTTTTTTTCCAAATAAACTCCTGGTGAGACTAAAACCTCCCTTCAAAGTAAAAGTAGCTCCGCTAGTTAGACTTAAAGCATTGTGTTACATTATTACATTAATAGTTCAAACTAATTTACCAGTTGGACATAGTTTATTTTTATGACACAATAGTATCTCACTCTACAAATTAATGTTTTTGTTAACGATTATTTATTTACTTCAAAAACATTTGAACACTGTTTTAAAAGTGACCATTTGAGGAACTGGAAATACTAGTAAAAAATTGCTTTTTTGTTTTTGCTTATGCACTTCTGGCTGCATCTTACATTAATAAAGTTGCTTTTTAACTGCAGTTATAATTCGTAATGAGGGAATACAGAAAGAGCACTGTTGTGGAGTTAATATTTAAAAGAGGACCTTACTGGTAGTTTATTGGTAGTTTATGGTAGTATATTGTGGATATGTGGATATGTATGTATGTATGTAAGTATGTATGTGTATATATATATATATATATATATGGATATATGTGTATGTGTATGTGTGTATATATGTACGGATATATATATGCAGTGATTCAAAAGATATGTGTAGGTATATTATTTGAATAATTTATTATTTGAAAAGTCTTTTTTTCTATATATACATATATATACGTGTATCTAAAAAGCACATGTGCACATGAATGTATCAGTGTATATTTGTATGTATGTATAACTATGTACTTGTGCATATGTATCTTAAATTTATGCATAGCAAGATGAGTTGATGTATATATTATTTATTTATCTACTTTGTTGCTTTCTCTTCTTACAATGAATATGAATATGTATTAGTTAACTGCATATATGTCTCCTTATCTCGATATATGTGGACATGCACAAGTACTTAAATACTTCGATGCATTATTATAGAATTATAGAATATTATTATATATATAACTTTTTAAATACTGCCCCTACACCCCCAAACACTCAGGTATGCAATAGTGAATAGAATGCTCCTCCCCCTTTTCTCTGTCCTCTTTTTGCTTATAACACCTTATTGTCCTCTTTTCACCTTTATTCTTTAAACAACACATTATAAACACATAATAAACCTTTTTTTTAATTAATTTTTTTTTCTCCTTTTTAACACACATTACAAAACTGACACCAGACTGCACCACCACTTTCTTTCTTTCTTTCTTTCTTTCTTTCTTTCTTTCTTTCTTTCTTTCTTTCTTTCTTTCTTTCTTTCTTTCTTTCTTTCTTTCTTTCTTTCTTTCTTTCTTTCTTTCTTTCTTTCTTTCTTTCTTTCTTTCTTTCTTTCTTTCTAGTCTGTTCACATACCACACCCGGTGATTTTAGCCCTCTTTGGCAGAATTTATTTATTTATTTACTTTTTTATTTATTTTTTCTTTTTCTTTGTCATACCTAGGGATCAATAAAAAATAGTTAGACTGTTATTAGGGCACACACAAAATATGCACACACAAAAAAAAACAACCCTTGATTACAGATTAAAATGCATATATATATCTTTTGGGTCCAACCAATTTGGTATCAGCCAATAATATATTTGTGCAAACAAGGGAAAAAAAAAAGAATCAACTTTATTCGTCAGCTTTGTGTAAGCAAACAAGGTATTTGATTTGGCAGGCTTTAAAAGAAATGGTGTAAAAGAAATAAAATAAAAGCAAATAAAGATCAAAAGCCACAGCAATTAAAAAATATGTACATTATATAGAAGACAGAACCAATATTTACAGTCATCAATATTCAACACTACTGCAAGTTCAGCAGAGCAATGAGGGAAGAAACTATTGATTCTATATCTTTTTTTATTACAAAAGTGAGTTAATAACACTCAATCAGTACATTTAAACCATCAAAACCAACTCTTGCCATACCATATTTTTTAGGAGGAAGCAGGGACAGTTAAACGCAAGTGAAGAAGTTTCTGGCACAGCGTCAGCTTTTTTTTCTTTCATTTTACTGGCAGAATGATTCATTAAGAAAATAATCAACATTCATGTGACATGCTTACTTGTGTAAAAATGAAATGTATCTGTTCAAGGACATAATGAAGAGCTGAAAAACGTATGATTCTGTCAATACAAGAATAAATTTAGACTGCTCTTGGTTTTCCCCCTGTAGATCTTCTGATCATGCATCCAGTGATTCGCCGGTACCGTCCCTCAGACAAGGATACTGTGGTGAACCTCTTCTGCATCGGCATCCAGGAGCACATCCATCCATGTTTTCAGAACGCCATGACCAGCCCTCTCTACGTCACCATCACCCTGTCTCTGCTTGTGGCCGGCTACCACTTCAGCTCCGTTTTCCTGGCTGTGCTGTTCCCAGCAACCTGGATGGGCCTCGTCTACTATTGTTGTCACGAGCTATATGCTGGTTACGTGCGGGAGGCACTTCAGACGGATATGCAGGACATAGTTGGGAACTACCTGAGTAGGCCAGATGGCTGTTTCTGGGTGGCCGAGGCGGAAGTTGAAGGGAGGGCTCAAGTTATAGGTACGGTGGCTTTATTGACCCAGCAGAGTGGGGAAGAAAAACACGGGGCAATGTTCAGAATGATTATCTCACCGCACTGCAGACGGATGGGCCTGGGCTGCAGGATGACTCAGACCGTGATAGACTTTTGTAAGGAACAAGGTTTTTCTAAGGTGGTCCTGGAGACGAGCTCCACTCAGACGGCCGCTGTGGCCCTGTACGCTAAACTGGGGTTCAGACATGTCCTCTCACACAAAGAAACACACGCTCCCTCTTGGCTTATTCGGCTGGCCAAAGTCACAATTTTAAAAATGGAAAAGCATTTGTAAGTCTCTGATCAGCCCAAAAGCACATGCTACTGATAAAGATGAGCAGAAAAATAAGCTACAGTATCAAAATAATCAAAATAAGAGAAAAATACACATAAAATCCATGAATAGTTTGTATATGTATCTATAATCCATATGTTACACGCATTGTGCACTATGGTATGTACTAATTGCAGTGGTATCAGATGGATGTTAGGTAAAGTGCTTTTATGCAGTATTGCACAATAAATTATGACTAAAATAAATAAGTAAAAGTGATGGTGGTGATGTGATGGTCGCTTTAGAAGGTTGTTTATGTAGAAGAGAAGTTTAATCAGGATTTGTAGAAACTAAATAACTAATTAGTTCTTATGTTGGGACACATGTTCTCGTATTTCTGCATATTCTCTCATTATTTTGCACGCTAAATTCTACTTATCCTTGCTTAATCATTTCTCTTAGGTTTGTATTTTAATGTAATTAGTGACTGATTTTTTTTTTTCAGGATCACAGTCTTTGTCGCCCTACATAGAATTAGAAAAATACTTTAATTTACTGAGATCCTTACCAGAAACTGTAGATCTCCTAACGTAGACGACTTGATGTTTTATGGTCAGGTGCAGGTAGTTGATTTCATCACCGTTCCTCTGCAGCTCAAGTGGTGATAAATTTCATTCATTAGTCATTACTCAAACTCATTTTATGAAAATGTGATGGGCTGTAATGTAATGTATAAAGCATCAGCAAGCCCATGAACGACCATTGAGCAGAGCAGTCCGGCTGGTCTCAGCCTTTTGGCTTCAGGCAGGAATTTAAACGCACACGTGTCGATAGTTCGTCGTAAACAGCAGAGGGCGCCTGTTATCCACGAAACATCTGATGAAAGGGAGTGTTACAGAACATGATTGAGGATCATCAAACGTCTGTTTTACGATTTTGTGCGTTCTTAAATACTGTAATAAATCTATAAGTGGTTAATGATTCTTTTTCTATTTAGTTTAATTTTCCAGAAGTTAAAACCCCCAATGAGTGAATCAATCTTGGAGAGACCTTGTTTTTTAAATTGCAGTGAAATTAAAGTTAATCAGAATTAGATTTAGCAGGTGTCCGATTTGTAGGAGACACTAGATAGGTTTGCACACACACACACACACACACACACACACACGCACGCACGCACGCACGCACACACACACACACACACACACACACAGATATCTTAGTTCTGTATTTTTATTGTTTAATTTTTAAACCTGACGAATTACTGCAGACTTAAAACAGGTGCTATGTTTTTACCCTGCAAATGATAAAAACAAAACAGGTATAGAAAATGGATGGATGGATGGATGGATGGATGGATGGATGGATGGATGGATGGATGGATGGATGGATGGATGGATGCTATGTTTTTTCTTGCTTTGTAATATTGTTTGCACTCTGCTGTCATCTTTCTCCTATATCATTCAGTGTGAAAACACCGCGTCTACTGCGGCGCTCAAGATCAGTGACACTTTCTACACGCGTTACTGTGCAGGGATTGAGCGTGACGCAAGTCAAGCTTTATAATTAAACATCACGGCCCAAATCATTGGTGTGCCCTAATGTACGTGATATGCACAGTAAAAAAATATTTGGGAAGATTTATATATCTGTTTTGTCTCCGAAATCTTTATAAAAAAAATGTATACGGATAACCTGGAAACGCTTGTCAGAATAAAGTCGCCCACCGTGTGCGTTGTTGTTTTTGACCACCAGATGGTGCTACATGTTTAACTTTTCAATAAAATGTAGGATAACGTCGAAAGACCCTAATTATTAACCTTTCAAAAACATTATAACAATAAAACCTATAAGTGACAGAAAATTGGAAGGAATTTATTATTACATTTTTTAGTTTTTTTTATCAAGAAAATAAAACAAGCAAAAACATTTTCTAAAAAACAATCTACCACTTGACCATGATACTTTATCATGGAAAGTACAACAGAAGGTGTCATGTTTCTCATTTTGCATTAAAGGGTGTATATCAAGAATTATTAATTCATTCTGAGGGTTTAACATATCAACAAGTTATATTTTATTTTATTTTTTAATTACATTTATTGTATCTAATTGGTTCCTTTCTGTCAGGTAGAGGCCAATTTTATATAAAAGGACATCTGAATAGCCACATTTTCTGCTTGAATCCTAGCCAAGATATCAGGATGTTGAGTTGTTATTGCACAGTCATTCTGCATCAAATCCTTAAAGGTCCAGTATTTCTGACACTTATATCCATCCAGATGAAAACTCAGAGCTACAACAGAATTCTCATAACTGACACATAGCTTCTTATTTTAACTTTTCAAATGTGCCTTTTGCAAACCCAACTTAAACGGTAATGGCGATGACTAAATGACACTAGGAAGTTCTTGTATGAATTGTCTTCTTTGTTTACTCATTCAGACCTGACAAATATCCACCAGAGCAACATATATGCGGAAAATTATTCAGGAAACAGAAAAGGTGTTGATAACACCATCGAGTACAGGAGCAGAGCTGTCTGTCTATGTTCAACAAGCCTTTGAATGCGCTCCTCTCCTCCTGTCATGAGCTACACTTTCTCTTTAACTCCTTTACATTCAATTGAATGCCGTCTTAACTGCAGTTCCTGTACAATTTGCCATGCATGCTGTGTCTTGATTGCACTCCTCTGTCATAAGTCACTTTAGATAAAAGTATCTGCTAAATGAAATGTAACACAAAATGTCTGTCTTTTTTTCTTTTTTCTTTTACTAAATTAAAATGGTTATGATCTTAGAAACACACAGAAGTACATCTGAAGTATTGATTTCTGAATGACAGTAAACTGCGTCATCATGACATGTAATAATGTTTTGTTTTTTGAAGAAGGACTTTCCATCTCTTGTAACCTGGTCTCTAACTCATTTCCATGGTATTTTTATGTACAACAGAACATATGCACCTCAGATTAACGTCATTTTAAATGCCTGTTTTTTTTCTCATTTTTTACAAATGAAATAGAAAACGTAGTGTTGACCACATTTGAGGTTTCCCCAATGTACCAGATCAGCCCGAACGATGCGACAAATCAAGCAGGTGAGTGGAAGTTTCAGTGATCTGGGCCCAAGAAAGCACCTGTCATCTTCTTGAACTGGCAGAATTTCTACTTTTGAACTTATGTTTCCTCTAATGCAAGATGCAGTCAGTGTAATTTCCCCTTTCAAGGGCTAAACGCAAGTGATGAGTGGATGTATTGATGGATTATAATTATTATCATTTTTACCACATGATGGTGCATGTAAATGATGGATTACGGTCAGAAATAATACAACTATACTCATACTTTTATCCCACAATTTCTCTGTGGTGTCACCTGTTTAAAAAATGCTGAAACAGCCACAGTTCTTTTAAGTTTAAGATTTTAATTCAACCAAGCAATGAATCTTAAAAACATTGTGACATTGATACATCACTGACAACTGTTTTGTATTTGAAAAGCAAATATCTGCATATTACTACCGGTAAAATGTTCTGCTGCTTTAAAATGAAAAATGCATTTTATTTAAAAATTATTATTTTTCCCATTGTCCCGTATCCTCCGGGGAATAGGCAAAAAATGCAAAAACAAGTGATTTATCTTTCAAACATCATTTTATTTAAGAAACACACACACTTACATGCATACCTATGCCATGTGTGTTCTGATTGCCTCTACCAGCAGAATATCAGTCAACAGCTCACTCAGCAGAAACAACCCCCCCAACCCCCCATCCCCGCTGGCGCAGTTGAAGCACCATAACGATGCTACATTATATTACCTTATTTACTACCAAGTGGAAAAAACTCCAGTCAAGCATGTAATAAATGTTTAAATCTCTAGTTCCCAATGAGGATTTAATGTTGTTGCTTTCACTTTATTGGGCCTGTAAACTTATTTTTGAACAATCAGCTCGCTATTTTCTGTTTTATTCCTTTTTTCTGTTTTAGTGTTTCCACCAGGGAAAACTCTGTATTTTCTTTTTTTTTTTTTTTTTTTTTTGCTGTAAATTCTTTACACTTATTTGGCTAATTTAGTAAATGCACATATTTACATGCATCCACAACTGCTTTTTTTTGATGGCAGATAATACCTTAAACACCCGTACGTATAGATGTTTTAAAACTGTTATTTTAGGAATCATGGAATATTTAATACCTTGGAAACTATCTCAGGTTTATTGCAATTAACACAAAAGACCTTGAAGCCGATGCCTCTGGCATTTTTTTACACTAAATATGAGTTTGTAAAACGTGTGGAAACCTGTTGCTCTTCTTTGAGGACAAACTGGCCACTGTTTCAGCACAGCCAGTGGCCAGTTTAATGTCCCCATCTGACTCGCTGCAAGCAAGAAATTCAACATGTTTTCCTTCATGGTGCCCTCTTATTAAAATTTCAAATAAATTTTCAGCCAACGGGTCGCAATGCAAAAGTATCGGCAGATCGGGTTTTATGTTGTTTCAACTACCTTCAGTTGAAAAAGGCAAAAAAGAAACAAAACCTTTATTCATAATGTTGCTAATTTTAATTATTTTATGTCACGAAAACATATGAATTGGTCAAATATGTGCCTGCTCTTTTCATGTCCCTTTCCCTCGGTGCATCTCAAGTACATCTCCCTGGACTGTCACAATCCCATCTCCGCATCTTTTTTCCCGTAAAACCAACAGATGACACTTGTTTTGAGTTCATCTCCACACATTTCAGGTTAATGACACTTGGCAACTCCCCTAAGCAAAGAGGGCGATTGAGAAACCAAAGGTCAAGTAACTCCTGTCTGTGTTTTAACACTTGGCAGTGTTTTTGTGTGCTAGATCCTTCCATCAAAGGTTTTGAGTTCAACATTTGTGAAAATGGCAAACAAGATGGGAATATTGAATCTGTGTCAGTCCTTGAAGAGGCAGAGGGGAAAAACATATCAATGTTTGAACTGGTGAAGGCCTTGTGTAAGCGTCAGCACACAGCATGTGCACACAGTGTGAAATCTCAAGCGTATACTGACACTGGTGGGTTTTTTTTTAATTTTGCCTTATACAATAATGGATCTGAAATTTTCTACAAAAAGTCAAGCTGTGATCGGCAGAATCGTTCATCTTTAATTTAAGGATGTGTTACAACAATATAGAATTTGCTATTCAGGAATTACAGCCATACAAAATACATCTATTTTCATGGGTTTCAAAGTATTTGTATCATGAGCCATAACTTTAAGCCTAACCATAGTTTAGGTAAAGTCCATGGACGTCACTAAATCCTTAAAAGTGGCTCTGACACTGTGTAGCATCGTCCATGTTTTTTGGCACATGACATGATATGCTTTGGATCAAGAGCTGTACCTTTTTCTCTTCGTTTCATTCAGATAATAGTTAATTTTTTGCTTTGTGTGTCCGAAGAATTGGATTCCAGCACATGGGAGACTCATTTTGTTAATGTTTTCTGATGAAGTCTAATCCAGCTTTTTTGTTGCTGAATGCTGGTTTGCACCTTGTTGTAAACTCTCTGTATTTACAATTGAGACATCTTTTAACAATGACACGTTTACCTTCTCCAGAGTATTCTTGACTTTTGCTGGTATTGTACGAGTTTTTTTTTTTTTTTGGCTCCAACATAATTATAGAATCACTTTAGTTGTCTTCTGGGCTCTTCCAGCCCTTATTTGATGTTATTATTCTCATCAATTCAATTCAATTCAATTCAATTTTATTCTAGGCGCTTTCCAGAGACCCAGAACAAGGGTCAAAGGTTTCTTTTACTTTAAGAATGTACAACTTTGTTGATTTGGCCACACTTTAGGTTTTTGCTATATCTCTTGTAGAATCTTTTTTTTTTTGTTGTTGTTTTTTTTTGTTTTGTTTTTTTGTGTTGATATATTCTTGGACTTTGTATCGGTAGCTGAAGTTAGATATCTGTCAAATGCCAAATCAATACCTGATATCAATTTTAGACCTTTTATGTTTTCATTTGTCCTTAAGTAACAAAACCTCTCTTAAGGAAATTTCCAAAATGCCTTTGAACCTCTAAAAGTGGAGATAATTTGCTTAAAATGGCAGTAACTATAAGGAAAACGGAGATGCTCTGTCCTCGCTGATGCTCTGTCCTCACTGATGCTCTGGAGCTTCCAACCAGGTCATCATAAGTTGAGTCGCTACGGAAACTAATTCTGTAGCAGTGTAATGCTTACCCACCTCTTCTACTTTGGATGACTTCCAGCTGTTGGAATATCTTAGAGTCTTGGAATGTCAAGTAGAATAAGTAAAAGTTCTTGAGTGGTATCTGGGATGGCCACAGTGATCACAACTGAACAGGTCAAACTACCAGAGGGGAAACAGAACAGATGTTCACAACATCTCAAAACATTCACAAGACTCTGTATTTTTCAAATATCTGTATTAGCTCTAATACTCTTGTTTATTAGTAGTAATAATGCATAAAACTACTGAAATTAACTTAAAACTATGTTATAACGCTTTGGTGAATAAAACATAAAAAAAGGAGGAGATGTAGAAAGAGAAAATTCTCTCAGTCAGCGCAGTCAGATTAACTTCCACACATGAGGGGATTTCTTTTGGATTTACTTGATCTGCTTTATTTCTTTACAAACCTTTGTCTCTGTGACTTTGCTGGAAGAAGTCTGGATCAATAATGACGGACCTTGTCCATGTCCATGTCTGCCTGTGAGTAAAGAGTTTGACTTTGGCCATTGCTGGGACATTCCTGTCCTTCTATGAGACGCATTTGTGAATGGTTATGTAAGTGTCTTAGTTTTAAAAATCTGTATAATCTTTTAACCTTGTACACTCTCTAGATTCTAAGGACTGGAACCCTCATATGTCCTACAGCTACAGGTACAGGTGAAAAACTATGATAATGCTGATGGAAGAGCCCCACATTTTGTTCTCAGAAAACTAAAATTATAATGAATCCATTCACGCATGCGTACAAACATATATATCTTAGATATAAAGCCCTCGTAATTTTACGTAAAGCCCTTGAATACCAAGCTCCATCCTGTGACCTCAGTGTTCCTTGTTATGTCAACAGAGCACGTTGTTCTCCGACTCTGGGCATACTTGTGCTTATTAGAGTTTTCAAAAATAGAAAGGAACATAAAGTCTTCAGTTATTCAGCCCCTTTCTTGTGGAACCAGATCCCACTGTGGGCTGTGGAGAAGACATCTTTCAACTTATAAGATTTGACTTAATTTATTTTTAGTTAAACCTGATAATTGGGTGTAACTCAGGTGATCCATCTGTTTTCTTGATCAACAGAATTGGGGGTGATCATCCTCTTGGCACTTTATTTGCTCTAGTTTTTTTCCTTACCTTGTATATTTATGCCCATAACTTAGTCTTTCTCTTTCTTCTTTCCCATCGAAGGCATCCCTAGCTGTGTTTTTGTTTGTTTGTTTGTTTGCTGGTGTCTCTGTCTCTCTCTTGTCCTCTTCAACGCCCGAGTAGTCAAGAGTGACTGATTGTGGCTGTCATCCTGTTAAAATAGAGTTCTTCCTCTTAACGGTTCCCTGCCAGCTCATGCTTCCTCAAGACAGGGGACTAAATCATAAATGTAATGCAATCAGCTGGTTTCCTTCCTTAGAATTAGAATTATAGAAATTCACTTAAAATCAATTGGACTCAATCAGAGTGTGTTACAATGAAATGGATCATACATTTTTAATAAAATGTTATTTAATAATAATCCACTGATCCCTGAATAGGAATCAGTGGATATGAGTCACCTTTCCACTACTGCTAGAATTGCACAAAAGCTAAATATCGCAAAGAAAAACCTGCAGTGGGAACACGGAGGATTTGAGAAAAAAAACAGTCAAATATTGCAAAAACCTCTTCACACTTTCCTAAGGCGGTTCTCCAGACATGTGGATAGTCCAGTTTAGCACAAAAATCTAATGGAAACACTTTTTTTGCATCTGCATGTCTGGCATCACTGGATGTGACGAAGTCGGTTAATCCAAAGCCGTTAACATCTTGTTACAAGCTGTTTTTGGTCTCATTAATATGATGCAGTTGTGCTATAATGCTACTTAATCATTATTCAAGTACTTTGCCTTTGAATATTCATTTGAAGGATCGACATCATAATGTTAAGTGTATCTGATTGATAATCACTTGAAGTCATTGTTTAGCATCCATTCAGTTTAGGACCTTAGCAGAGAGGTCCAGACCTCTCTCTGTCTTTGGATTTGATGATAGCTGCTAAGGCAGGTTTCAGCTTCGGTCAGTCACCTAAGAAAAAACGGTCTACTTAGACTTATTGTTCTTCGCCTTTTCCAAGATACTGTTGAAGCATTGATATGAATATTTAGCAATGTCAATCACTTGATTCCCACTCCACATTAGTAGAGTATTATTAGTACTTTTACAGTAGTATAAGTGGGATTAGTAGTATTAGCAAGTTCTTGCTAAACCTTGACTGAGAGACTATAATCATTGCTTTGTTTTGTGATTACACACACCAGGGAGGACTGACTTTAAGCTGAAAATGTCTGTACTGGTTCCCACAGAGGCTGTAGCTGGAAAGGGTAGATTTTATTTTATGCATGTGTGCCTCAGAAATAGCTGGCAATCAATCAAAACAGAGATGGATGCTAAGATTCAAGCTCAGTTAGGTTAGTAAAAAACACTAAATGGCAGTTTTAGTGTAGAGAATGCCTCAAATCCTCCAAAAATCCCAAATTTGAAGATCACATCATCCATAAGCAGGATAAATGGTCAGGAAAATGACAAAAGAGGAGAATAAGTTCAGTTTGGGTGAAATCTGGATGTAGAGATGTAAAGGATTTTAGAGCCAAGATGGGGCAACTGAACACAAGTACTACTCCTGTGGTTAACAAAGCTTCCTTCAAGTAGTTTACCTGCTATATATAAAACATTATGAGAAACTCTGCAAAGACTGAATTAGTAAACCTCAGGATGCATTCACTAGGGCCAATAATTGCACAAAATAAAGACATGGATAAGTATGTTGACGCCCTTACAGCTCATTAACATAATGCTTTGTTTCTCTTAAAAAGTGAATCAATTAAAAGTAACTATCTCGTGTATACCTTAGACTATGTTATTGCACTATGCTTAAACAGCCCTTTTTAACCCGGAACTTAATCCTATTGTAAAACAAAAACAAAAAAAAAAAACAGTATGGAGTTATTCTTAAAATGGATGGAGCAGGTGTGGTAGGTATGGAGTAGGTGTAAGAGATGGTTTCAGGAAGAAGTAGGACTGCATCAATCACCGCCTTGACCAATGTCTTTTTGCCATAGTGACGGATAGTTTGACCGATTGATCGATGAGGTCAAACGTTTACAAGACAGAGGTGGACCAGCCCTTCACTATGGCTTCAAGCACTGAGCAAACGATAGGACACAGCTGGATGTGTCAGAGTTATAGATGTTAAGAGTTTCTATGGGAGAGACAAGAATGGATAGGATTAAGAATAACACATCAGAAGCAAAACCCGTGTGGATTGATAAGGTTACAGGGAACAGGGTATGATAAAAATGGATGAGCCGCTATGGCAATCCACAAGGAGAAGATTCGGTTTGGTCAAAAATCAAAAGCAAAGTCTCGTTAATGTTGAATATGGAAAACAATAATGTTAGATGCTGATAACTTTTTCAGTTTCAGGCTATAGCAGAGGCAATTCTGGGTTGTATGTTTTTCAGGGAATGGTCCCAACATATTTATCCAAGCCTGCACGAACCGATCTGATGACTTTTGGGTGCATTTAATCAAAATTGTATTCATGTTTGTAATAGCAGTTGTGTGTGTTTTAAAAAGGGAGAACATGGGAAACATCAAAGCTGCCTAAGAGCAGCATTGCAGCACTTTTATAGTTATGTGTTTTATCTTCTGTGAGGTAAGGTAGAGACTTTAAGCACAAGTTTTAAATCCAGCTTGCCTCCATCCATAAAACATTAGGAGACTGTAAATCTGAAATCATCTAAAAGGGAATGGAGTTTGTCAGCTTCACAGTAAACCCACACATTATGTCACACAACCGACAAAAAGACACGCACATACAAATTCACGTGCACACTCACAAACATAATGAGGTTTCACAACAAGCTACTAGTTGCCACAGCAGAAAAAAAAAATACTTGCACAAAAAAGGGAGGTCAAATGCCCAGGTACACACTAATACACACACACACAAATGAACACACACACAGTGTACCCATAAGAACACAGCTGCCAAAATGTGTAGTAGTTATTTGATCAGGTCACGTTGACAGACCGACCCTTTAATGGTAAACAGATGGACATCTCCAGTAGACCGCAGGGCCCTGACTTCCTCTGCAGCCTCTAATCGAGAACACTGCTCAGGTAAAACAAATAAACACACATACACCTCCAAGCCAATAGCAAGTTTCCCTTTTGTGTTTTACCGTAAAAGGC
Source organism: Xenentodon cancila (assembly GCA_014839995.1). Classification (NCBI taxonomy): domain Eukaryota; kingdom Metazoa; phylum Chordata; class Actinopteri; order Beloniformes; family Belonidae; genus Xenentodon; species Xenentodon cancila. The sequence goes on along the minus strand of CM026203.1, from coordinate 24,167,301 downwards.
ATCAGCAACATTTTTTTTTGATACTGTGACCCTGTAAGTCAAAAGCTTGATACGAAATTAAAAGATATCATGTTAAAACATGAGGCTCAGTTAGGTTTTACTCTCTCGAGAGATGACAAATGACAAGGTGCTTTTGCATGGTTCAATGTTTATTTAATGTACTCCTTCACATACTTTACACACACAGTGATAAAAATAAAATAAATTGTTACCATCTAAAGTGCAATTTGAAAGTATTCCTACTTCCTAGTTTTTTCCCTATTTTGTTGCATTTCCATGTGTAATTTAAATGGATATGTTTTATACAATAGATTTATACAAAATTCTTGAAAAAAAGATAAAATTCCCAAAAATCACAATATAATATTATTATTCAGAATAAAAGTCACATGATCTCAGTATTTATGCTAGTTATCAGAGACTGTAACAACACTAGAAAAAGGGGTGTCACCAGTAACAATAAGAACCCAACACTGAAGTGCAAAAAAGTGCAGTTCCTCCAATGACCACTGGGGTTTTCTCCAAACATGAGTCATTGTATTCCAGTGTCAAACAGCTAGTGTTCGTCACTATCGCTGCTTAGCACATCCAGTGAACTTGAATTCTGAACTGTGAACTAAGACCTAACAGAACATTTCCATTCTCAGTGTAAAGATAATTTGGCTTGTTGAGCAGACTATCAGACCATACTGAAGTTCTGTTTCAGTTGGCACTCAATGATTTTAACAATAGCCCTTTTGTAATTTTACAGTCAGGTAGCAGATTCACTCTTAATATAGGACGGACTCACCTTTCAAAAGGGCTTTATGCATTTGTACTTATGTATAAGTACTTATGTATTTATATGCATATAAATAAAGTTCTGGAGAGAGGAAAAAAATTCTCAAAAGAGCTCTTCATTGATAATCCAACCACAAATTTTAAATGAACTGCATTAATGCATGAAAATACTGTGAGAAAAGTATTTTTCTTTAATTTATTAAGCGTTCTGCTCTGCCACAACTTCGGCGAATTTATGAAAAATGCATTCTGGTATACATTGCTGTGAAAAACTTGAGAGAGAAGGTACTCTGATCAGATGACACTAAAACAGGACACTTTAGCCATAAAAAAACACGAAACAAAACAAACGCACACAAAGCCCTTCCCTACAAACACCATCACCAACAACCTTCAAGCCAGGAGGCAACAGAGCATGCCGCCTTGCTTTACAAGATTAATTTTCTCTCTGTTAATTTCTTTTACTTCTGCTCCACACCTGTTTTGTGTTTTGTTAATTACCCCCCTGTTCTGTTCCTGGCTTCCACAACTGGTTGTAATCAGTCATCACTCACTTTGTATATACATTTATCCCCTGCTTTCTTTTGTTCTCCATCAGATTGTCAATGTTCCTTGAGATGAGATTTCCAGTCTTGATCCCTCATGCTGTTTCTTGTAAGTGGATGACCTCAGCCTGTTCCTGGTTTTTGCCGTTTTTCTCGCATGCATCGTTGATGTTGGCTCCTGGGTTTTGACGCTCTCTTTGTTTCTGGAGTCTGCCTTTGCTGAGCCCTTATCTATTCGCCTTGCTCAAAGTTTTTCTGATTTTGATCCCTAATTTATTTAGGAAAATATGTTTTCCTGTTGTACCCAGCTTTATACTGCAAGAACTGATTTCCAAGATAAACAAAACAACCCTTTTTCAAGAAAATCTTTTTGTCTAGTTGCTGGACGATCTTGCTAGTTTTAAAGACTTTAAATACAAAATTATTCTCTTACCCTATTGGCAGATATATTTCTGCTTAGAAACAAGACAATTAGACTAGATTTACAAATATTAGGCTTATTTCTAGAGGGGGTATTTTTCCAACCTGTCCAATAATTTGTACTGGATATTTTTGATTATAAAATACTTTTTTTTTTTTTTTTTTTTTTTTTGTAGTTTCTTCTTAACTTTTTTTAAAGCAGCTTGGCAAGATGACATGATCTTTCTTTGCCAAGAATGCAAGAAAGTTTGAACAACTATAGTCCACAAAAGGTGGAAAAAAGGCTGATAAAGAAGGGCTTATAATCAAAAGGCTTTCATCGGTTCTTTTTCTTCTTGTCATTTAAAACTTTCTTATCTCTTCTTTAAACTTCAGGTTTTAATTTTGTTTTTTTTTCTTTATCTTTCTTTTTTTTCCCCCTTAAATCCTGCAGAGCAATTTAACTTTTTTTCTCCTGAAACACACTGTAACTGAGCACAAATGACAGCAGTTAAATCAGGCCCCACAGAGGCTTAACATAAAGCTGAGCAGAGGCAATCACAGTTTTACAGTGCTCTTTTTGGAGAAAATGACTTCCGCTACGGTGAATAATATTTACCACCCAATAAATTGCACTGATGCATTATTACAAGTAAGTACACCTCACAACTTTTACAAGGGACTTTACCAGCAGTTGAACTGCTCTAAATGGTCCTCTGACATCGCTGTATCATAGCTTTAGAAAATCAGACAACTAACGGTCTATTTTTCCACTCGGGTCCACAGCAAAAAAAAAGAAAAAGGAAAGAAATAAAAATTGAACACAACAAGTTTGTGGATACAAAGTACAGATCCTCCGGTGGGAGACCTTGAGGAGGTGGTTCAGGGAGAAATCGATAGAGTTAAATGAAATACAGTAGCAAAAACAGAGTTAGGAAACAGGCTGGGAGCTGCATGCACTCACATGCACGCACGCTCACACACAGTGTGATAATGCAGCGAGGGGTTAATGATCAGATGTGTAATAACATCTGTTGGGAGGTCAGTCACTCTGTGGCCCCAGTGGCCCCCGACAATCATCAGACCAGGTCTGAAAGCCTGTTCACATTTGAACGTCGCACACACTGTACACATGTAGCGCATACGAGAAAAACAAGTTAAAGACAAAGCTTAACTCTTTAATGACTGTTTTTTATATGCTGAAATCCAACAATTTCATTTTTTTTTACTTTTAATGAAATATGAATGCATTATAAACGTTATATATTAAAAACACACAACTTTGTCAGTTCTAAATATTTTTTGTTCATTAATCCCTTGAGTAATTTTATGTATGATTTGTTTGCTTTGTATTTCTGAAGTTTCCTATTGATTTAAACCATTTTTATCTAATTGTCTGTCTACAGTCCAGAGCAACGTGGACTGTGGCACTGACGAAAAGACAGGAGACAGAGTTGGAAGTAGCAGATGTTAAAATGTTGAGGTTCTCTTTGAGAGTGACACGGGTGGATAGGATTGGGAATGAGTACATTGAAGGGACAGCATGTTACATGTGTTGGAGAGAAAGTCAGAGAGGCCTGACCGAGATGGTCTGGACATGCACAGAGGAGGGATAGTGAATATATATTAGTAGAAGGATGATGAGGTTAGAACTTCCAGCAGGGAGGTCTAGAAGACCAAAGTAAACACGAGGATAGTTGGTGTGAGAGAAGTGGATGCAAAGGGTAGAGTAGATGGAGCAGACGATCCACTATGGCGACCCCTGAAGGGAATAGTCAAAAGGAAGAGAACAAGAGTGGTGGTACAAAGGAATTTCATGTATCAAATATGATACACCCGACCTTAAACGGTTAACTCAACTTTAACATGAGTATGTGACTCTCCTGACAATTTCAGCAGTCTTTAAAACGTTTTATTTGTGTGGCGTCTTCAAATCTGTTCAAAACTAAATGAGTGGAAAAGAAAGAGCTCATCAGAGAAAGCGGACGGATGTTTTGCAAGCATTGAGTGACTTTTTTCCAGTGCTGAGAAATTTTTAATGAATCCATTAAACATTTGCTCTAAATCTGTCAACTCTCTTGTTTAAGAATATCCAAGCAAAGACGTTCAATTATAAATTAGCAAGAAAACCAGAAAATATTCCCATTTTCTTGTATATCATTGTTTGGCATCAGTTCTTTTAAGACTCAGTGAAATGTATCGTGATGTAAACTGCTCAAATTGAAAGATAATCAGTGTAAAATTGTCATCAAGGAGCAGAAAAGTAAAGTTAAACAGAGACAAGTCTAAAAAAGTCATTCAAGGCCTTAACTAGAAAGCTGAGACTAAGATTTAGAAAAAAAAGTATGTGAAAGAGGATTTTTTTCTTGTACCCACGGCCAGTTTGATGCCATCAACCAACCTAAAATTTCCTCCGAAATCCCTCCTCTAGTAGCAGAACCCCGGTGGAGAATCATTTTGATCAGCAAATACTTGAAAACGAGTGAACTGTATTGCATTTTGCTGGCTAGGAGAAGTGTGAGAGGCAGTTCTTAACAGCACTGTGTCACCTTTCTAATTTATAAAATACAGTTAAATGGAGAGATCTTTAATAAGGAATAAACCAAACATATTTCAAATAGGCAGAACTGGCCCTCGGGTCAACAGTGATCATACTTTTACACATTCAGAGTGAACACACCCTTTGACAGCAGTAGATGCACGGTGCGTGGCTCATTTCTTCCTTTGCAAACAATATTCTCCTCCAATTACAGTGTTTATCACCGTGGGATGTCCTGTGATGGGGATGATGCCAGTAGAGCAGGATTCCTATATAACATTGTTGGATGGTTTTGAAGTCTATTGATCCCACTGGCCTGTTGGAAAAACGATGCTGAAAGGAGACTCTTGTAATTGTCTGCATCTGTGGGCTCGTGGTGCAAAAGAAAGCAATAATCTGCTTTAAGTTCAAACAATAGTGCCTCCCAACACAGGGCACAGTAAGTGTGCAGTGTCCGTGTGAAACCGCCTGCTTTTCTGATTTATACGGTACTAAAACAAATCCCAGTTTATAGACGTCTTTAGGGAGACTTCTTTAATCCACCAGTCCGTCTATGAACTTCCGTAGCAACTAAACCAGATGCAGACTTAGAAAAGTCTTTGAGAGCTGGTTTCTGACCTTCTTGATTTGCGAGCCTTCATTATAGTCAGAACATTGAACGAGATGAACAAGATTTCACTGTTTGCTTGGAATAAATAACTTTCTAGAAGCAAAATCACAGAACCAGACCCAGTCGAGCTGATGCAGGCTGACTGGCTTTCAGAATCAGATATGGCAGCTCCTATATTAACATGTAATTACAACAGATCAGGCAAATATGCCCTCTCTCTGTGGGTTTACTGAGGGTAAAAGGTATTTCAAAACCAAGAGCTTGTTATCGCCGTGACACACACATGAACAGACATACTTTGCCCGCGGTTATCATGGGCAAAGCGTGCATTCGTGAGTGGGAGCATCACTTTTCACCCTGTTGGCATAGGCGAGGTCGATCGGTGCATGTTTTTTAGCCCATTCACTGATTTACCTACAACCACCACCCCTTTCACCCCTCTCTCTCTCTCTCTCTCCCTCCCTCTCTCTCTCTCTCTCTCTCTCTCTCACTCACACACACATATGAACACACTTACCAAGGTTGCAAGAGTTCAGAGCAGGGTACACAAGGACCCCTCTGAACTCAACAAGTTGGCTTCTTTCCAACGAATATCTCACCTCACTTGCACAGCTCATAACAGCACAGAGCCTCCTTGCCCTCCTTACCTCATACACACACAACACACACATAAAGTACTCACACTTTTTTTTACACTGAGCAAAAAAAAAAAAACACGGGTTAATATACTGCTGTGCTTTCCAAAACAACCAGTTTTGACCTGCCCAAGTGTACTAAACAGCATTTTAAAACCCTCTTTTGATCAGGCTGCATGACCTCAGGGCTTTATTTCTCCACGCCGTCGACATACAACATCGGCACGGCCTGTGCCCTGGCACCAGAGCCAGACAGATGTTGTAACAACCAACGTGAGTGATGAGTGGGTTGAAAATCACATTAGACTTTGTAAACGTGTGTGAGGATGATAGAAAAAAATGCCTGTGGAAAAAGAGAGAGAGAAAGAAAGAGCAGGAAAAAGCCTGGGAATGGTGCTGGTTGGCTTTCACAGGCACGCACAGAAAAGCCGGCCACATGTTAAAGCATGTAGTGTATGTGTGCCCTTGTGTGCACCATGTGACACAGACGGCAAAACCATAGCCTTGTTGAACCTGATAAATTAACCTTTGAACAGTTCCACCAGATCTGAGATGTAAAAACAACTTTTCAGTCCACATTTATTGTCCCAAATGATTTTTAAAGAGATATAACACACAAAGCATTTTGGTGTCGTTAACAGACAATGCATTGTGCTTGAAATATATATATATATATATATATATATATATATATATATATATATATATATATATATATATATATATATATATATATATATATATATATATATATATATATATATATATATAAGCAGACCATCAACAGACTGTTACTGTTGGTAATGTAATGACACATTGAGTGAGAGTCAAATGTCCGCCTCAGTACAAGCAATGAACAGTATTTTCATTTTGTTTTTCATTTCAGTTTCTTCCCGTCTCAAATTCACGGCATTCATAAATGATTGTGGTGTTTTTTAACTTCAGGGATAGACTGCACAGTGACAATGTTGTTGCTTGGAGTACCACATCATCCTGTCACACATTAAGCTCTCTGCTTTTAAATGATGGAGCAGGTGGGATACGAAGCTATGGGCCACGCCCGCTTTACAGGTTGGGTTTCTTTTGGCACTAAATTAGCTGCTTGAGTCTGCATTTTGTGACCCCACAATTAGATCATACACCAAGATGCAGACAAGCACCTTCATCACATGTCCATCCTTTAATTTATTCACTTGCTGTATCTCTGAAAATCTCTGTGCTGGGGTGGATCCTGGCTGCTGTGGAGCCAAAAGCTGGAGAAACCCAAAGAAGCCCCAGTTAGTGGCACGGTCTTGTCGGGAACCAAAACCAAAGAAAAAGCTCGAACGCCGCTCCAGCTGTAACTCAAACCTGACAAACTACACTACCATGGCATTGCCCATAATACACACAATTTGCAAAATAAAGAAAGCAAGACCTAAATGAGGAACCGTTCTGCAAAAGATAACTGACGTAATAGTGGACTCAGACAATTGATAGCAATCTGTAAATCTTGGGGTTTAACCAGACTTTCACACCGGAGAGCATAGAAATGTCTTATGATCTGATAAATCCAAGTTTGAATTGTGTGGGTAATGGAGAAGTAGGAACATAAGAAAGCAAGAAAGCAAAGAATTATTCAAAAGCAGATTCTTCTCTCAGAAACTGGATCAAATGAAACCATTTGCAGCTTTGTTTTTTTTGTATGAAAATAAAAACAAAAGACAAACCCTTTAACTATGATTATTGTGCTTGCTTAAAACTCCTGTCTAGTTTTAGTACTCCTATTGCAATTGTTGAGAGTACTTGCAAAAGTGTGTCATTGTGATGTAACTTAGAAAGAAGCGACACCCCCACCCCCTGTGCAAAATGAACATGATTATGAAGATGATTGTGTAAATAGTGTATAAGGGATTTGTTTCAATAACTAATAGCACATCTGGGTGTTTCTGGAAGAGTTCTGGTTTCGGCCCTGTGAGCAGTTGTACGTTATGTGTCTTCAGAACATCATCATTTAATTGCTGAAACTGTTTCCACTGCACTTAGTCGTATTTACTTTTTCTTAATTACGTTTTTTGCACTTCTAGCAATATTTTTATTTTCTTCATGTAAGCAAATTGAATCCGATCTCTATGCAAAGTGGCCATGAATCGACTGTTGGATTTTTTTAATTGTGGAGCGTTAGACAAGTGTAAGAAGACAACATTTCAGCATTACTTTTTTTGTTTTTACTGGGTGGCCTGACACAATGTTCTGTCTTCTGCCATTTGCCCTAATATGCACAATAAATCTGCAGGGGGAGTTATCAAAACATCGCCTTGTGTAACTCATTTATACAGAAGTAGGTTTTCCCACAACTTGCTTTCCCACATGCACATAAAAAAGAAAACGCTCTTTTACACAAAGCGCCACTTTGGTTTGAGTTACGGCATTGTCTTAACATGCTTGTTTTGATGATTTAAAATCCCAATTTCCATGTCCTTGTACTTGTGTTTACTACATCATTGAGCCATGTAGTTCTTTTCCTAATGAAACCCGATGCTGTTACTGTACGCTCAGGAATGTTTTTCACCCAGTTAGTGCAGGGTGTGTTCTTTTGCCTGGACTCTGTGTACTCTATCTTTCTTTATGAATGAGAAAGTAACAAATGCCACATGCCATGTGAAAACGGAGCTACAGCCTTTCCTGGAAATGTGTAATTGCTCTTTTTTGCTACCCAATGGTCTGGTTAATATTGTAACAGATGTTAAACGAGTTCGGTACTATCCATCACTCTGCAGGAAATGGCATTGTGATCCAGTGAGGAGGTGTAAATCTTTTATTCTTGCCCCGGTTTCCAGTCACACGTACCCTAAGTGAAGTACACTAAGCAAAGTGGTTATTTTAATTCCGCTCCGTGACGGTAAGCAGACTGTGAAGAGGAGTCGCATATCAAATAGTCACCTTAGGTCACCCGATATGGAATAACATTTTGTATATACATGGAAAAACAATTATCTAAACTCTGTCTACATCAGTATCAGAAACAAACAGGAGTGCATCAGAAGTCATTAAACAGTAAACTGCAAAATGCTCCTCTAAAAGCACATTAGATGCAGCTGGATCACTTAGATGCTTTACCATAAAAGAATTAAAACAGATTCACTTACAAGAAGGGAGAGTACATTTAAAGCAAATAAAATAAACACAAAGAAATTGCATATAACTGCACTGGGCACAGTCAGGCTTGTAGTGTACAAGACAGTGTAAAGATATTCACAGTTAATATCCATAAATCGGTGGGTGTGTCCAAACTTTTTACTGGGACCTTAAATAGTTTTCAAAATAAGGTATATAGACTGGTACACATAACAAGAATACAAGACAAAATACATCATATTCACATGAGTTATTTAATTATCAGATTGGTATTTAGTTTTTATAACTTTATTTACAATTTATCCATTATCTATACGTGTTTATTCTGTCTCCGGGTCACGGGGGTCTGTCGGAGCCTATCCCGATGCATAGTAGGGGTACACCCTGGACAGGTCGCCAGTCCATCGCAGGGCCACACTCACAGGCAATTTGGTATGATCAATTAAGCTACCCTGCATGTTTTTGGACTGTGGGAAGAAGCTGGAGTACCCGGACGAAACCCACGCAAGTACGGGGAGAACATGCAAACTCCACCCAGAAAGACGCACTGGGCCGGGAATCGAACCAGGAAACTTCTTGCTGTGAGGCAACAGTACTAACCGTGTTGCCACCGTGCTGCCTATTTGTAATTTATAATATTTCTAATTATTTATAATGAACTTTATGTAATTACTTCACATGACAAGCAGGTGTTTTGTCTCTGATCTCATGACTCATCGTTGCAGGCTTGCCCGCCGTTCAGTCTTATCTAATTGCATCATGTGTCGGTCACATTTACCATGACGCTGTGACTGTGGCAGCGCTGAACAGACGACCTTTCCAAAGTGTGCACCTGCCTTCCACCCGAAGAGAGCTGGGATAGGCTCCAGTGGGTGACTGATGATAGATGGCTGTACTGGTGACTGGTTTGGCCACAGAGAGGGGAATATCAGCTGATCCTGAGAGACTTCCAGCTTTATCCAGGACGTTACAAGGCAGCTGCCGGTCAACTGAAAGAGTAATTTCCCAGCATAAGCCTGATAGTTTGTTACTGGCTGGATAAGGGGTAGTTTTGAACAGGGAGTGAGCTGATTAGTTGTTTTAATTGTGACCATTTTACTCTGCTATTTGATAGAGAAATCCAGCTGCTCAACAGTTTTGAGCCTCCTTTGTGATATTTTTCTTTCATAACGTCCCTCTCTTCTTTGGCCCTTTGAAGATACTTTCAGTATCATGAACTGCACATTTTTGTACACATTTTGTTTTTTTGTTTCCCAGTCCAACCCAGTATGTTGTGTGTAAATATGTATGTATGAATGAATGAATGAAAGTGCAAACATACAGATTTTCACCAGATTTCGGAGACATTAACCCAGATCCAGGGTTGTAAACTTTATCAAAGTAATCTCTCTACACATCTTATTATAACATGTTTTGCCCTCGCATAATAGGAACCACATACTTGCTGCATAATTTCCTGGGAATCCGACAGTGGCTCTGGCCTCCCCCTGCTCTCAGGGAGCCTCAGTTATTTATGTAGTCTGTTGCACAAAATGTTGAAAGCATTCAGTGAAGATTCATGTCCATGTTTACGTGACTGAAGCTCATCATTTCCTATCGCAAAGATGTTGAAAGTTTGTTTGAGGTATGTTATTGTTTGTTGGATTTAACTAGGGGCATCGTATGAAGGAGTTGACTTTCTGTAAGCTTGTTTTGTAATATCTTGTGTTGTTGATCTTAATTAAGATAATGAATGGTAGAATGTTTAATTCTCCTTTTTCCCAAAGATCTTATCAAGTAAACTAATGTAGCATTCATTTACTTGCCGATTATGTTTTGATTTTACTTACTGCGAATGCGGACATGTTTTGTGTTTTAAGTAAAAACATGCTTAAATAAAGAAAATACAATTTACCCTTAAATTTGGCAAGATTGTTTTTTAACTGTTGTCATACCTTGTTTTATAAAGTGGTGAATTATATTGTGTTATATTAGAAAATATTAATACCTGTGTGTTAAATAATGTTCGATTAAAGCTCATGTTAAGACACTCCTGCACTGGATTCAGATCCAACTCTTTTTCCAACAAAATGTTTTATTGATGTAAATGAATCATTTGATTTCTCTCAATCAATGTAGTGGGACTCAAGCCACATTCACACCACACAGTTTCAGGTATCATCTGCAAGTTGCTGTACTCATGTTCAATAAATCCTCTGATCAGAGGCAAATCAGGGAAAGATCTGTACTCAGCAGCCAGCAATTAACAGTTATGGAATAATTATCCCCTGTTATATAGTCTAGCTGAACTTTCCTAGTTTCCCAGTGTTTATAGTCCATTTGGTTACAAAAGAAGAAAGAAATATTCATTTGGTTTAATCAACATAATTTACTAATGTGTTCAAGCAAACAAGAAATGGCCATGGCCAAAATAATAATTAATAATACAAACTGTTGCTTTAGTGGTAGTTACTACCCATATCCAATCATCTTGGTGAATCAAGGTAATCGCTTTTTAAAGTGGTATATAGCCATTTCTACTGCTTTACACCTGAGGAAACTAGTCGTGAGAGATGGTCTTAGCGACTGACCTGAAAAAACAGTTATAGGTGATCAATTCTCCTTTGTTGAATAATTGCTCTTTGTGCCGTAGCTGTAAACACTGTGGGGATAAACTACTACCTCCTCAGAATGTGTTCGGTCGATGCTGATTGTAGCAAATGTGATTGTCCCGCTCTGTAACACTTGTGTTGTGTATGTGCTGCTACGTATTTCCAACTACTACTTTTTCATCATCATTTACAAACCAGACAGACTGCTGACTTCATGGCACCAAAAGTAAATGGTTAACATAAGCAGCTCAGATTTTTAAATTCCCAGCACTGCAAGATTTAGCTCTGGAGAGAGGAACCCGCACTCCCATCTACCATTTGGGGGTGTAATTACAACATCAAAACAACAACTACAAACGTTTAGAGTGCTAAACAAACTGATAATAGATAGGAGATGGTCTCTTGGCGCATGTAGTAACATTACTAGTATCAATTATACATGTATATTTGAAGAAATGTGTAATTATGCATTAGCATCATTTGAGTATCCTGAGATTTTGACTCAGTCAGTCGCTGTGGTTCTTACATCAGATGTAGGATAAACGTTAAGTATTTTTTGTGTGATTCTTCACATACACACACGATACATAATACATACAAAATGCATCTTACAAAAAACAAAGACAGAGTGGTGTAAATGAAGCCTCCAGCTGAAGTGATGAATATTCATTGTAAATATGTGTCATTTATTCTTCTGAGGTGTTTTGGTGTTGTTATTTTGTTATTTTATTTTTATTTTTTTTACCTTGATGGTGTTGAAATTTTCACGTTTACCCCTCTTCCCTCTGGACTTCTATCCTGTTACTGATTTACTGAATGGCGATTAAAATATAGTATGAATGTAATCATCCTTCTTGTGCTACCAGCTTCACTGTTTTAATACATTCTCATCTTTGCTGTGACTTGTGCTTGATTTTTTCCCCCCGTGGCACTATTTACGTTACCTCATCAAACTATTACCCAGCCTAGAATGATGAAATTATTTTATTCAGTATGCCATACTAATAATGAATTTGAGTTTTATGCAGAAAAACGAATATATTTTGACTAAATTAGCAGTAGCAACTGAATAAATCGTCTGTGCAGTTTCTTCTTTAGCTGGAGTAAAAGACAGCAGAAGGGTGGTGTTCTGCAGTTGCTACTTGCCTGATCATCTGATTAGTTTTAGGCACGTATGTCCAATAGACACTGAATATTACATGATTTTGTTTGTGCCTTGCACAGCATCCTTTGAATGGCCACCAGCAGACAGGCTGACAGGACAGCGGTGCAAGATGACCTCCATCCGGAGCGTGTGTTTTTAATGATAAGATAACAGCAGCGGTGCGATGAGTTGATGGGGCCATCGAGGTATACTGTATCTGCAGGTCAAAACTTTGACAAATTTTTTTTCAGGAGCTCAGGTCAAAGTGTGCCTTACAATGCTTTGAATGAGAGTATTCATAGTACCATTTATGATCACCCGGGTTGTGAAAATGGATATATGTATATATATATATATATATATATATAGCAGCTGGATAAAAAAAGTTGGTTACTTTTTTGTAATAATTCAGTTTTAAATCATAATGTTGTCACGATCGTCATGTTAAGGACTTGTACTGTACCTGGACAAAGCATCAACAGTAATAAACATCATGCAGTGTTTCATAGTAAATATTGACCCAGTCAAATACTACTGCACTTGCTGCTCTTCTTCACTGGCCTTGAAATGCTATAGGCAGGCACACGTGTTAACCTACTGGATGTGCAGAAAGTAGTTCAGAGCATACGGTAAGTCTATATTCTGCTGTCTCTCAGAGTTTACTGCTTCCTCAGCGACGCTGTCCGTCAAGAAGAAAGACAATACAGATGATCAGAAAACAACTGAGCAAGTTTCACCATGTTTATGATCCACGCGGTCCTTTAAAATGATCCCACAAAAAAAATGGAATCATTTGGAGATTGTTGAGTCAAATGCTCATTTTGAGGGGAAAAATAGTTATTATGCAAAGATTAAAGACAACTTTTATCATTTTCTTTCCATGTCAAGTTCATATGGTGCTACTTTATGTTAAGGCCGAAAAAAAAACATATGCAATTGTGAAACAAAATTCAGTCAGTCAGAATTAGTTCTGTGATGCACCACCTCCGGTTTTTAGAACAGCATGAACTGAGGCATGTGATAATAAGTAGTATTGTTGTGAAAAATGACTTGATCATTTCTAACCTTACTTCTCCTTGAATCACAACCTTCTTGTTGTAAAGGGGTATAGTTTCCTGAAGGATCCTAGGAGCCAAGTCACCCTGGTAGTGCCTCCAATGGAAAACTATTCCTCTAGGACGGCCATAGTAGAAGCGAAATATACTCAGAAAAGGAAAAGGTTAGTGGGAATGCTGTGTCCCTCATCTTGGTGAGGGTTACTGGCTTCCCACTACTGCCTGCAGGAAGGACTATGTCAGTCGGCTGCTATGTGGGATGGGTAACGGTGGAAGTCATGTACTTTAGCGTTCCAACATTGGTTGGAAACTGGCTCTTGGGACATGAGTCTGTTTTTTGGGATTTCACCTGACATCATTTTGGGAAGGAAACTGAGCCTCTGCTTGGGGTTGAGCTGTTTTCATTAGCTTTGGTCAGGTTCACCTTAAACCACAGTGCAGGTTCGGGGACTAATCTCATCTGGAGGGGCTGCACCTCGTTCCTCTGTGGTAGTTGCAGTAATTCTTCCTCCACTGTTGTGCAAGTTACCCACGCCATGTGGACTAAAACATCCAACACATCCCATGCAATCAGAAATGCTCACTTCTTTACCTTCAGCCGTGTGCTGGGTGGTATTCCTTCTCTTTAACCTGGAAAACACTGTTTCAACAATTTCCAAAAGCTGTTTCAGATTTTGAATATGGTCATTCCTGATCTTATTTTTGTTTTTAACTTTTCATAGTGAAGTTTCAGCATACATTTGAAGTAGAGAAATTATTCACCCACGGTGATGTCACAAACATTTCTGAGCCCATGCAGTAATTTATACAAGAAAATAATTTCTAGTTTAAACACCAAAAATCAATCAGATGTTTTCAGTCTTATCATTTGCATCCAATCATTTTAAAAATTCTTTGTTTTATATATTTTACTGGATGGATTAAAAGATAATAAATTATTTCTAACTTTTGAGATTACATATGTAATCTTTGTACATAAAAAGGTTATTTTATTTTTTCTACGTATTTTTAAGAGCATTCCAAATGTCTTGGAAAACAGGACCGCTGTAACTAGAGTCGAATATCCTTCCTTCATTTCCTGCGCGCCGTTTACCTAGAACATTTTGTTCTCTTAGTTCACAGAGCTCTGTCAAGTGTACGCTGTCAGTGACCTCTACATATTTTGATCACAAGCAGCAGCTCGACTCAGTCACCTCGGCCTCAACTTATCCTTGTCAAAATTAATGATGCAGTACCAAAATAACACAAATAAGCTCTTTTCCTTTTCATTTTGGCGGGGCCCCGATTTTTTTTTTCTTCTTCTTTTTGCACCTTAAATTTACAGATTGTTGCCCTTCAATGTTTCCAAATCAAGCCTCATTTGTGACTGTACTTCTCCTTCTATGGTTTCTCCTTGTTCCTGTCGATGGGGAGGGAGGCGCTCACCTTCATCCAGGGAATCCTGACCCAGATTCTGCGCTTGCTTTTCCTTGCACAGAGTTGACAACAGCAGCCTTAGTCTATAGGAGGAGGTCAGCAAGTTCACAGAAATCTCCTTCCTTGTAGCTTCATGCCTTCAACAGGAATGACCTACTTTCTGGCCAGAACCAATAATCTATTTGCCTATTTTGATAAAATATAACAGCAACCAACAGTCTGTTGGCGTTAAAAAAATGTTTTGATTTTCAAAAATGTGAAATTTGATAGTCAAACAGATCACTCCAGATGCTGTACAAGTGTAAGGGAAAAGTTGTCATGACAAATAGTTGCTTAAGTTAAAAAGTGCAGTCTTCAATTACATAATTTAGGGAAACCTCTGAGTTTTAATGTTTCCCAGCTAGTTGGTCTAATGTGGGGCAAAACACCCTGCCAGAGGGAGGAGGAAGCAGTGGTTGTGGAGAAATGCTGCTCATATTACTTAACGGTTGCTCTGTTGTTCAATCTTAGCGTAAGGGTGGGCTTTGAGGAAGGGGCTGCCTCACATTCTAGGTCAGTGGCGTTACATGACCCCTCAGTCTGATGTGACTGTACAAAATGTTTTCATCGACACAATAGATCCCAGCTAATCTCCTCCTCTGTGGCCTCTGTATTATTTTTCAGAGTACATGGTGGTCTCGTGCGGCGCCTATGAATATGTGCTTGTGCTTTCACGTATGAATGTACATCATTGTGTGAATGCGTGACTGGGTTTTTCCTTGGCATGCGCCTGGACCCCTGCAAACATCGTAGCCTCCACTTTGAACCCGATCACTGAACTCAACGACCTTTCAGTCACTGCGGAATTGAGTGACTTTGAGTCATCAGGTTTGCCTGTCCTGTGCATCGGTGCCTGCTATCTCAGCTCATCACCTATCTCGCTGCCTGCTGATGTTCTGGATACAAAGCCCTGACTGATTTCGCTTAAGGAAATAGATAAAATTGACTGACTGTAAACAGTATGATATCTAAGAGACAAGCACTGATTGGTTAGTGTGCTTCAAATCAATATTGCGATGCAGGTTATTTCATCAGTCTGCCAGTATCAAAATGATGCAATGTTGGTGAGGGTACACGTGAGATACCAACTGACCGTTTTGGAATCGGATGCAAAATCCGCTTCCAGGTCAGCTTCAAAAAGTCTTGGCATCATAAATCTGCATTTTAATTTTATCACTAAATAATGGCATATATATAATAATGGCAAGGGAGTGGTGGCCTAGTGGTTACAGTGGTGGGCTTGGGCGTGGAGGACCCAGGTTCAAGCCCAGGGCTGCCCACAATGGTAAATCACTGGGGGCCCCACTGCTCACTAGTGAAACTAGTTGATGGGTTAAAAGCAGAGACTAATTTCGGTGTGCATCGTACATACAGCTCCCCGGGGCGCTGCCCTGCTAGCAGCCCCACTGCTCACTAGTGAAACTAGTTGATGGGTTAAAAGCAGAGACTAATTTCGGTGTGCATCGTACATACAGCGTGTGCACGATGTCCACACTGACAATGAAAAGGACAATAAAAAAAAATAAATAATTAAAAATATATATGTACACAAAGTTTAGACTCTCACAGTAGTTTGTGGTGGTCAAGTTTAACTATTCAATAAAGTCACAGCTGTTGTAGGCCTGCTTTAACTGTGGCATGAGACCTGTGTGTTAAATTATATATACCTGCTTAGTCCTTCTCAGGGTCACGGGGGTCTGTCGGAGCCTATCCCGACGCATAGCAGGCGTACACCCTGGACAGATCGCCAGTCTATCGCAGGGCCACATACAGAGACTCATATTCACACCTATTGATATAAGTATCAATGAAGTATGTAAGTACTACTACACATGTTTTTGGACGGAGTACCCGGAGGGAACCCATGCAAGGACAGGGAGAACATGCAAACTCCACACAGAAACCGGGTCGGTAATCGAACCAGGAACCTTCTTGCTATGGGGCAACAGTGCTAACCACTAAGCCACCATCTTCTCTTCTTTAAAGTGTAAATATACATCTGTATTCCTGTATTTCAGACTTTTTAAGAAAGTTTTAAAAAGTTTGTGACATTAAAGCTTTTACCACTTTGACATCCAGCACAGTCCCAGTACCACCCGCCTTTTCTTCCAAGTGGGAAACAGCCCACGCACATTTAATGCCTTTTTAATCTTTTTCAAAGTCAACAAAGCAATTAATTATAGGCAACTGCTGGCACTCAACATACATTACAGGGTGTCACCAATTTTACCCCACAAGTCTTTAAAAACTGGCCCAAGCAAGATAGAAACTTGTGTCCTTATAGACACAAAACCACCATTGTGGAAACAAAGTGCAACTCGACACTGTGTGCGTGTAAGGCGTTACATTCACCGCACGTGCATGTGTGGCAATAATAGCAGTAGAGACGATCCATGAGCCTTTTTCCATATTTAGGTCACTTTGTGGAAATTTAATCGATGTTTTCTTATCATGTTAAAGTCATACTGAATAACTGTGACTTTGGCCTTTCGATAGGTGACATCATACTTTTTTTTGACATGAAAGAAAGCAGTTCAACGTACAATGTGATCAGAAAGCTGCTCTCTCAGTTATGGAATGGTGAGATACGCAAGCAGTCTCTCCATTTCTACGCCTTTCTGTCTACCCTGGGAGGTTGAAAAAGAGGGGACCAGAATTACCAGAAAGCGGCTCTTACATACAGGCACCAAGACCAGGAATAGGGGAAAAGTTTCACAAAAAAAGTATGTTAAGGCCTAATGTGTTTCCTATTCACACACTGATACAGCACTTCTTATTTTACAGCATAATATACACTCAATGGCTTTTTATTAGGGCTTATATATATATATATATATATATATATATATATATATATATATATATATATATATATATATATATATATTATGCCAGGTTGATATGAGATTGTGTTTTTTTTTCTCTCTTACCTGAAGAACCTCTGTTTTTTTTATGTTTAACAAGGTTTGCCAAAGTACTATGTTCATGTCACCTACTGATATATGAACATTTGTCTGGAGGATTGTAAATCAGCAAAGTTGGACTGAGGTTTGTACTCTTGCCCTGAAATTCCCTGGGATTACTTTAATCGTTTAATGATATTATACACTGTTGAATGAGAAATGTATAAATCCCTTCCAATCTTTCTTTGGTGAACATTGTTTTTAAACATTTCAAGGATTTTCTCACATATTTGTTGACAAACTTGAAATCCTCTGCCCATCTATACTATTCAAAGACTCAGCCTTTGTTTTTTTTTTGTTTTTTTTTAACAAACCAATATCACAAATTTTTGTTTTTCATCTAAATCTTGTCTAACCTAAACTCTACGCTTGGGTTGTACCGTATGAGTGAGTGATCATCGTCACTATAACATGATTACTATAGATGAGAAAACTCTCCCAGTAATGACGGACTTAACAAAAATCTGTGTCTGGTTATAGGTCTGTTGACACATTCTTGGTCCAGTCATTATGAGGAGTAAACGAGCACCAAACATGTACCTCAAAACCCTGATCTAGGATCAGGTAGTTACAAAAATATGAGGAATTCGTTTAAATTCTACATGTAGTTTATTCATTGCTGTCACACATTTTCTAAGGCATTCAATGTATTTAAATGTAGAATTGCTTGAAAACATGAATAAGGACTGTATAACTACAGATATGTGCAAATGCAAATGCTTCTTTATAAAAAATTCAAAACACATAACCTCGGGAATAATAACTTGTTATTGTTGTTTGGATTTTTGTTTTTGTTTTTTTACACACAATTAAAAAAAATGGGAACATATAAATAAGTCGAATAAGTTACATTTATTTCATGTATTTTTTTTAAATATTTAATAAAAAAAGAGAAATGCATATAGAAATGTCTAAAATATATAAATTACACATTTTTGTTGTATGTGAAAGGGCAAAATGACAATCTTGGGTAAGGTTTCAGATACATTTAAGGTACGATCTGGCTCTGGCATTCAGTGGTGTCAGCTTTAGTCGGGTTATAGAGGTTGTGGGGGTGGCGGGTACAAAGTATGAAAATAAGAATGTCAGAAAGAAGGTCTGGAGACTGTCTGACCAAAAACTGTCATTTGTTCCACTATTTTGAGTCAATTTTGTCAGTATGAAGCCAAACGACATTTTAGCACATATTTATTAAAAAGTGAAGCCTACACCTCTCAGTTTACCACTTAATTCAAAGAATTTATAGATTTTGACTGTTGCTCTGTGGGAAATCCCAGAATATTTTGGATATTTGTGGAAAGTTTTCTTTCAGAGTATTACATCTTTTTGTTCTAGTACGTGAACAGTCAGGACACACAACTGCAAAATCTCAAGGCAGAATTTAAAAGCTTTACATGGTGTTCAAACAAAAAGAAATCAAAAGTATTCTAATACATAATTCCGAACTTTAAATTCATAGGATAAGACATCGTCAATATTTAGAATTACTATTCGGATTACATCTACTGATCATTTCTTAGATAAATCTGATATTATATCTGCAGACTGCCTTATTTATACCCCAAACAGACGAGGGAAATGTTCCAAACATTTTACTCTTATTCATATAAATCAGAAGTTTGCCGAGGGTCAAATTGATGTCATAAATGTCTGAAACAGCTGTAGATGAAACAACAACAGGCAACTTAGAGAGAATGAGAGTGGGAGCTCAGAGCATCTCCAGACATGAAGAGGCTTCCTCCTAAAAGATTCTGAAAGATTCTGGGAGCAGCTGCGTCTTTTGTCTCTTAGTTTCATTAATACCTCAATTGAAATCAACATTTTCTCAGGGGATGTTAATCTTGCTCACATTTCCCTTTTATAATAAAAATAAAAAGATAGGTGTCCTGATCTTAAAGAAAAAAAGAAAGATAGGGATCTGTCTGAATGTTCAAGTTATCACTGCCTCAGGCTCTTAAATTGATTTGTTTAAAGATAATTGCAAAACTTTTCACTCAAATTAAAGGTAAAAATGTTATCAGTATCACAGACCCTTTCCCTTCTCCATCTGATAACTGAAGCAAATCTACAAATTAGTTTAGAAAAGACGACCTTGTGTCAAAATGTCCATTCTCTACAGGATGAGGAGAAAGAAGAATGACAAATGTGTGTTTGACTCATGTTTTTGCAACTACGCAAAACTACATAGGAAAATTCACCAGAATAAACATAAAATAACGAAGCTGAAGGAAGCTATGCTTACATGTGTGATTAAGTTCAGTTTACTCAAACTGAATTTTTTTTTTCTTGACTCAAGAATCCGGCTCACTAAAATCAGGGGACTTTGTGGTTTTACTTAAAACAGAAAGACGCCAATAATGATGACGACCATCAATGGAGCAAACACACATGGAACATAACGGACCGTAATTAAACCTTCAGTCTCTTGTTCTACTCAAGGTCATAGCACAGAGAGTTGCGTAGTTCTGTTTGCCTACAGAGGACATCAACAGAAAACATGTTTTCTCTATGACTTTGCACACTGTTTGGTGCCAGTTATCTGTGACGCTGCCAGTGCTCAGTGAATCGGTGCAGACCGGTGCGTCCCTGAAGAAGCCCTCCCTTGTTTTAAGTAGGTGAAATACTGGTGGGATCAGAACGCAGAGAATTCTTTCTAATTCAGCAATTTTAGTTTTGTTTTTAGATTAAATATATAGCTATTCAGTAATATCACGCTATCTTTATTTCACTTATTCCACAAAATTTTAATGCAATAAAGGTTAAGATGTATCCTCATGTATAAGTAACTTTCATTTGTTTACACTTTTATAAATATTAGTTATTTTCCTAATAGCAAAAAAGGACACATTATTCAATCTTATTTATTTATCTTTTCTAAGAGCCCACTGGGATTTACATTACTTGTATTTATCAGGAGCCTCAAACAGATATATTCAGATTGCTGTAAACGATAAAGAATACAGAGGTTCATGCAACAATAACTGGTACTAGCCATTTATTCAGTATTGATCCTGTTTTTCTTTGTCATTTTCAAATTAGACTATTTAGTATATTTTCTAAGTGTTTTTTTTTTACTCAAATTCAATAAGAAGGAGCAGATTAGGGCCATCGGCAGCTTTGAACACACAAGTGGGTGTGTTTGATACATGAGTGTTGATCTTTTTCGTGCTACTTTATAAACCTTTGAGATTAAATTTTGAAAGAGAAAAATTATTATAGTTTTTAAATAAAAATATAATAATGATGCCAAGTTAATTTTCCAAATCAGAAGTACTATATCAGTTGAATCATTGCAATAAGTGTAATAAATCAATAAAAGAATAATACATTTTTTCTTTCACGTTTTTCACATCTGTCAGACTGCTTTATGACCAAGAGTCAACAAAGTTTACAATCAACAGAAATGTTGGAAGGGATATAGTTTAATTGTACAAATCTATATATCTATTTTGACAATGCAACTTGGCTTTTAAATACATTTAATGTTTTAAAATGAACTAAGAAGGTCTCTGTGTTGAACTTTTCAGCACTGAAATTCAAGGATGCAGTCATTTTTCACAACTTTTGTAATATACCAATGTAACAACAGAACTTAAACAAAAACCCCAACTGACAAAAATTACTTAAGAAAAAAATGTACTTGTGGTTTTAATGAAACAAAAGTGATAACTGAAGATTTGCCTATGTCTGTTTATCAAACGTGAAGACACAAACCTGATAGAGGAGCTGAATGATGTTTTTCTTGGGACTCCCTCATTTCAATTTGTGCAGCAATTGAGTTCTTTTTTTGTATCTTTTAATTTTGTTGTCTGGTGATGTATTTAAATTATGTGTGAGTGTACTTGTTGAAGCCTCAGAGTCAAAACTGTTGCTGGTTGCACATGTACGATCTGAATTGGTGAGTTTGCAAACAGTTTTAGAAGTTACCAACAGAGGCCACAAGGTTTCATCGCCATCATGGCAGCATCACCTCAAAAGAATTGATGAAAGTTAGGTTTTACCAAGATGTCGATGAGTAAATATTTTCAACTACTGTGCATTCATTAGATACTGTATTGACTACTGATTGCACTCCTTTGTGTTGAAGACAATGCAAGAAGCTTTTAGGCTCCAGGCTCCTTTTTTTTTTTTTTTTTTTTTTTTTTTTAATTGTGAAAGGGACTTGAGTGATCGTCAGACGTCTGTGCAAGAATTTTAGTACGTGTCAACAAACCCATGCTGATTCCATTGCTTTCCATGTTGCCTTTTGTACCCCTTTGTGTTTTGGACAATGTAAGTTGCTGTTAGGCTCTTTTTCATTGTGAAAGGGACTTGAGTGATCGTCAGAGGTCTGTGCAAGAATTTTAGTACGTGTCAACAGACCCACGCTGATTCCACTGCTTTTTCATGTTGCCTGTTGGCTCTTTTAGAGTGGTATTGATCTTCTCATCAAAGCGCATTTCCCAATGTTTTGAACAGCTCCACTAATGATGAAGGGAGTACAAACAGAGACTGTTTGTGCATGGTGCACATGCAAGTTCCCAAAGCTGCTTAATATCTTGAAATGGACAGTTGAGCATCGTACTTTGATTCTGAATGGAAAGGAAGGGAAAGGAAAAGAAAGGAAAGGAAGGGTATAATTAATGTGTGTGTGTGTGTGTGTGTGTGTGTGTGTGTGCGTGTGCGTGCGTGTGTGTGTGTGTGTGTGTGTGCGTGTGTGTGTGTGTGTGTGTGTGTGTGTGTGTGTGTGTGTGTGTGTGCGCTACACCCATATGACTTTTGCTCACTCGCCCAATATGCTGAAAAACATCAGGGTTCAAGGTTGGTCTGATGCCACCAGAGTGTGAGTAAGTACCTCTGAAGGGTAACAACTAGGGGCCCCTGCATATGTTCTTTAAGTCATGGTAGCTCTGATGGGGGGGGTGCTCCTGTAGGTCCATCTATGGGAATTCGGATTTGAGGTTTAGACTTATTGAAAGTGGGGACAAAAGGCGAAGCCCCAAAGGATCTGTTTGAGTAATAAAACCAGTGTAATCAGGTTTATGCTTATTGGTTAAAGTTAGGCTTGTAGTTGAATTAGGTTTTCAAAGTAAAATGTCACATCAGGAAGTCTATAAGTTTAAGGAACATCTTTGAGGCCACAGACTCAACTCGAAATTAGAGGGAACATTTCCATTGATGAGGATGTTCATAAGGATTTTAACTGCCTTCAATAACTACCCCTCTGTGTGGTATAAAAAACATCACTATCAATAAAACATAACAAATATATAAAATATGCAGTTAAGTTCCTCAATATAAAGAATACCATGACGTCATTAAAATGATAATGATTCAAGCAGAAATTAATTTAGAACAGGAAAGAGTACTTATGTTTTCCAGTTGTTTTAGTAAGTGGTCAATAGTAACTAAAAGTTAGATTTACGCATAACATGGCCCCACCACTCTCCTTAAATCTGCAACAAAGAAAAACACCAACAAAGCAAACACACAATCTGCAGTCGGACAAATATTTGCCCGTTCTGGAAGTGTGGCAGTTGTGTTTGATTTGCCAGAGTTTCGGTTCTTCCAATGGCGGGTCGCTGTGGAACACGGTTCAAGCGAACCGCGTCACCTCCTCTGTGGCCCTTGTGTTTATTTATAAAGCCGGGAGGGGGGGGCTCTACGGCACTTCCATGATCTATCTGGGGTCATACGATCCTCTCAACGTGAATCCATAAATGAATGGTGGGCTCGACGGCCACACCATGCAGGACTGGCCCCTGATTGGTCCGAGGCGCAGCAGGAATAAACACGGTCAGGGTATATATATTGCAGCAAGGTGTGTCACTTCCAAGAAACAAGGACCCGCACTTAGATAGTCTAATAAAGAAGAGCCGCTTTTAAACATTAGAGTGCTGCTACAGAGAAAGTTGAGGATGAGAGCGCAGATCCAAAAAGTTCCTCAGATCGTGGAGCTGCTGAGGAAGAAGTATGTAGGGCTGCAGCATTTCAAGCCAACATCCTCAGTGTGCGTCATGGAGGCGAAGGATGCTGTGGCCACAGCGCCGTGCCCTCACGCTGCCTCCAGGGCACACAGTTTGGATGAGATGCCGGGACCCAGGAACTGGCCCGTGGTTGGCAGTCTGATTGAACTTCTGCGTAAAGGAGGGTTGACCAGACAACACGAGGCACTGGTACAGTATTATAAACTCAACTTTTGGTTTTCTGTTTCTTTTTTCCCAAATCCTTTAGATATTAAAAACAAACCATGAAAAATGTATTTCATCAATTAAAAACGATTTGTCCATTTCAGGTTGATTATCACAAGAAATTTGGTAAGATTTTCCGGCTGAAGCTGGGCTCCTTTGAGTCGGTGCACATCGGCGCACCTTGCTTGCTGGAGGCGCTCTACAGGAAGGAAGGGAATTACCCTCAGAGGCTGGAGATCAAACCCTGGAAAGCATACAGAGACCTGAGAGACGAGGCGTACGGACTCCTTATTCTGTGAGTATATGCTTTCAACTCTTGTTTATCGATGGATAGATACATAAATTAATGTAAACTAAGATGCGTCTTACAGCGCAACCATAAGAGCGTTTACGCTAAAAGCGCGCTGAAGGGTAACTCCCGTTGATTCACAGGGAGGGAAAAGACTGGCAGCGAGTCAGGAGCGCGTTTCAGCAGAAGCTCATGAAGCCGACAGAAGTGGTGAAACTTGACAGCAAAGTAAATCAGGTGGGAATTTGTGCCAGAATCGGAATTATTTGAATCGGTTTCGAGGTTTCCGAGGTTTCCGAGGTTACTGACCGACACTGTCTGTTTGTGAAAACAGGTGCTGGTGGACTTGATCGACAGAATCGGAAAAATAAACCACAATGGGAGGATTGAGGACTTGTACTTTGAATTGAATAAATGGTCTTTTGAAAGTAAGTTCCGCTATTATTCATTTCCGTTTGTCTTTAATGTTACAAATCTGACGTTTTCTTATGAACCCAATGATAAGTCACTTGATCAACTTATTTGCCATAAAGTAAGCTGGAAATTATAACATTTTAACACAATTTTAGGCCAAAACGCACTTTCTTTTTTGACTATGAAAATAAGAGAAAATCCTCACGCATGAAGCTCTAACTACTGTGAATAAATGTGTGCTATTCAAACCATTTATAGATGAAGGAATTTATCTGCACTCTTTTACACTCTTTAATGAGACGATTTTTTTCTTTGTAACATTTATCATAAGAATCATTACAGCATTGCCAGTAAATACTAAATACTGACTGAAACTTCTGTTCAGATTGAACATCTTTCTGCATTCAGGTACAACTGCAGCTGATGTTCTGAATCATGACTCTTATTTTATTTTATTTTACCTCTCAGCTATCTGTCTGGTCCTGTACGACAAAAGATTTGGTCTTTTACAAGAGAAAGTCAACGAGGAAGCCATGAACTTCATCACAGCTGTGAAAACAGTGAGTAGCATTCTTCTCCTCTTGCCAGCATGAAATGTAAAAGAGTACATCTGTGAGGCACTGGGGCTGACTTTCTCCTGAAGAGAGTAGAAACGTCACAGTTCGTCAAGTTCACCTCGCTTAGCTGAGGCGCAGCCAGTGATGGAGCAGTTTGACTGACACCGTTAATGTATTTACTGAGATGTACTGGGGCAAACCAATATCCTATCATTCACGGTCAAGAGGTGATAAGTGAAGGCTCTCAAAGGTCTTACGGGGCAACAGGCGCGAGTACAAGCAGAAGAGACAGAAAATTACTGAATCACAGACTTTTCAGCACCTGACATGCTTTAAATTTATTGTTTCTCCCTTTATTAAAAAAAATTGTAGATGATGAGCACATTTGGTATGATGATGGTTACACCGGTGGAGCTCCACAAGAGCCTCAACACCAAAACCTGGCAGGATCACACCGCAGCATGGGACCGCATTTTCAGCACAGGTACAACGCACAAGGCATACATTTGTGCAGCGCACTTAACTACACCAGCTCAACCCCTGCCTGCAGCAAATACTCTCATTTCACAAAGCTCTAGTACAGTTCGTCTCCACTCCTCTGTGACGAGCGAAACAGCTCACTTCCAGTCCCATGCCTCTGTGTTTTTTGTACTTGGCACTGAGGGTAGATGATGGCTGAGAGTGGTAGTAAACTGAGTGACCCACGGTTGAGAAACATTTCAAATATTTGTAGCAGCAGGAGTTGGGGAGAACGAGGGAGGAGGATGTTGATCACAGCCACCCTCAAGCATGCATAAACATATGCTTCCCTGTCATTTGGTGACGCAAATCACAAGACAGAAGTACTTAAATCAAGGATTTGAGCCAGACTGAGCTTTATTTAATGTTTAATTTTATATTTTTTAAAGTATAACCACTCATGTGTCTTGTTTTTTAGATCATGGGATTTAGACGCTCCTCCCACATAGTCAGGGGATCAGACAAATGCAATGCCACACTAGGGAGGCATCAGGGGTGTCTTACATTCTTACAAACAAGGTCATATGAATATCATGCCATCTAAAGACAAATCACAAGACCTAGATTTTTAAGATGAGAAATTTGACTTAACACATCATACACACACGAACTATTGACGGAGACGCTTTTGCAAAGGCTGCAGCTATGCAACATAAAAACAAACAAACAAACAAACAAACAAACAAAAACAAGTATGAAGGTTTAAAATGTTTTTTGACCTGAAATAAATGCTATAGACTTATTCATGCTTTTATCTTTTACAATGATGTCAAGCCAAGGAAAGCAGCACATCTGCTAACAAGAACCAAGCAAGCATTTGTCACATATACCTGATAAGCAGAAACAATTAATCAATTAATTCTCTCATTGTTTCACTTCAAGTTGCCATCCTTAACAGATATCTGACAATCAGTGGTTGTTGTTTGAGATTTCAAAGCAGCAATGTTATCTAACAGAGCTCCAATAATCTTTATGGTGTAAAAATTGACTCGAGTTGGGTATTATTGTTAAATCTTTACATTGCTGCCACATCAAAGTTGAACTGTGGTTATTAGTCACTGATTATTGAAAAGAAGTGTTTACTACGTGCAAACAGAGCTGTGTCACTCAGGATGTTCACATGTTGACTGCTTTGCATTCCCTCAGCCAAAGTCTACATTGACAAGAAGATGAAGAAGAATGCCATCAGTGCGCCTGACGATCTAATCGGAGACATCTTACAGCAAAGCTGCCTCACTAAAAAGGAGCTATACGCAGCCATCACCGAGCTTCAGATCGGAGGAGTTGAGACGGTGAGCAGCAGTTTTCCTTTTTGGCCATGTTAGATGAGCCAGTTCTGCAAACATCTGGAACCAGGACCCAATCATTTCTGCTCTCTAGCGCCATTGGAATTCAATGGCAACCTGAAAAACATACCCCTCCCTCTTTATTTAGTGAGAAATTGTCTTAAGGGTTTTCTGTTTCCCAGCCTTGAGTAATGGTCAACCCATTGATGAGCCAAACGGGTTAATATATATGAAGCATCTCAAGAAAGTGTCCAGTTTTGACCCAGATTCAGTAGGAAGGTTGCACTGATGTGTGTGTGAACGTCCCATCATATGGTCCTCATGACAAGGCCCCAATCTGTCCCACAGTCTTTTTAAATGTTAAGACATCTCATCTGAAGATATTTGAATTCTTTTCCTTTATAACTTCACTCTTCAGTGAGTCTGATGCGTTGAGAGTCTAAATACTAATACAGAAAAGAGTGGAATCGTCCTTCCATTAGACATCAGAGCCCTCATCTCTCAACTTCAAGATTAAAGAACTTCTTTCTAAGGATAAGGGTAAAAGTTCAACGAAGGAACTCAGTCAATCAGACTATGCGCATTTATTACTGTGCTTGAAAAACAGAATTGAATATGGCATGGATATTACAGGGGAGCCTTTGAGGAACCCAAACATTCTTAAGCTCCTTTTAGGACCCCCCTCCCCTCTCCGAGAAATGCACTTTGACTAGCTGCTTCGTTAAATGACGTCTGCTCTCTGCTTCCCTTCTTGTTTTGTTCCCTCGCTGTGTTTACAGACCGCCAACAGCATGCTGTGGTTTATTTTTAACCTGTCACGTAACCCTGGAGCTCAGAAGAAGCTGCTGCAGGAAATCAAAAAGGTCGTGCCTCCTGGCCAGGACCCTTGTGGAGAGCACATTAAGAGCATGCCCTACCTCAAGGCCTGCCTCAAGGAGTCTATGAGGTACAGTACTTTACAAGCAGTGAAGGAATTTCCAAACATTATCCAGAATTGAACATTACACATAAGACGATATGTGTTCATCGTGGTAAAGATGTAGAGACAATACTATCTGTCACACAAAAGGTGGTGTAAGATTACTTAATTGGTTTTTTTACCCTTTGAGATTTTTATGGAGATGCAGGCTATGCATGCAGCTCATGATCAATATGAAATCAGTCACATCTTTATGTGACACACAGTTTAATCTATCAGTCATTACATTCAAATCAGGCTCCCCTGGCAGGATCGAGACTCCCACCAGTATCAGGGAGATTAAGAGGGAAAACTCACACACATGACTGCCTCAAAAACAAGCTTCATGCGATATGGTTGCATGACTGCTGACAGCCGGTGGTCCCAGCTTAAACTCAAGCATGCAGTTACCTTCAGGTTGTTTCGGTACTCTGTAGGCTCCACTTTCTCTCGTATTCTCATGCAGTCACGAGAGCTGTCGAGCATCTCACTTCATTTAGCATTGTGCATGTCTGGCTCTTGATAAGCAGCTTTGAAATATGTGAAATGCTGTGCTGATGTTTTTTGTTGGTTTTTTTTTGTAATTGTACAGGTTGTCTCCATCAGTCCCATTCACCAGCAGGACCCTGGACAAAGACACTGTGTTGGGAGATTATGCCATTCCCAAAGGAGTAAGTGGCTTATTTCTCAGTACACCTGACATTTAGAGATTACATTCTTGTGGAAATTTACATTTTACTGACTTCTGAAACGTGCTCGGAAATCCTGCTCACATACTGTACAAAATCTGAATAAAGCATGAACTACTCAGCAAGAAAGTCTTCACTGGGCTTTACTCTAACAAACTACAGAATTATATGTTTACTTTATCTTTAAAACTGTGAAAACAATTCCTGTAAAACTTTTATAATTAAATGAAACTTTTCCCCACTTGCAGACAGTGTTAATGATTAACAGCCATGCTCTGGGCTCCAATGAAGAGTACTTTGACGAAGGAAAGCACTTCAAACCGGAGCGCTGGCTGAGGGAGAACAGCACCATCAACCCCTTTGCCCACGTTCCCTTCGGTATTGGGAAGAGGATGTGCATTGGACGACGGCTGGCGGAGCTGCAACTGCAGCTGGCCATGTGCTGGGTACGACTGCTTATAAACCATGGCATGAGTTCAAAACAAGACTCCAGACTTTGCAGCATCTGATGGTTTTTTTTTTTTTTTCTTTTAGCTGGTTCGAGACTACGAAATCGTGGCAACAGACAACGAGCCACTTGATGTGATTCACTCAGGACTTTTGGTTCCCAACAGAGAACTGCCGGTGGCCTTCATCAGGAGATGAGGTAAAAAGAAAATTTAAAACTACTCGTACCTGCAAAAAAAAACCAAAAAACAAAAAACAAAAAACTAAGATGAGAGGAACAGTGGAAATTGGAGGATTACAAGTGTGGCTCCAGAAACATAAAAGAAAGATGACGCTACCAGCTCCCAAACTGGTTCCAAAGACGATGTGCAATATCTCTTACTCGTGATATTCTCGTAGTGTATGCAGACTTTGATTTCTTTTCTCTCTTCATCTCTCAGGCTTCCTCAAGTTCAAGTCTTCGAGATGTATTGAAAGACAATACCTCTGTGGCTACGTCCCTGATGGGCCAGTGACTCCCTGCATTGCTGCTTTGTATATAAAAATAATAATAGTAATAAGTGTGCCATAAATACCTCAAACTTATTTAAAACTAACATATATTACTGTTAAAGATGGACCAAAATATCAGTTGTTATGTACAAATGTAATGTACCAAGGCAGCTGTCTTTAAAACTTTGATCTCAGACATGTAGAATGTAGATACTGAACTATTACTTTACTATATAGTATTCTTTGTGCATGAACCTGTGTGTGTCTGTGTGTATATATATATATATATATATATATATATATATATATATATATATATATATATATATATATGCATACCTTTTGTGCATTTTTCAATGTATATATAATGTGCAATGAACATGTTGTATTGATGTACATTGTTTGTAAAAACATATTTTATTAACCTAAATAAATGCATTAATACATGTATCAAAGCCAGAGAAAAGTCTGTGTGTGTTTGTATTCAGGAATGACTGTGTCACTTAGAAGGGTAAACTCTCAAGCGCTCTACGGGTTATCAGGATGTAGGACTCCTGTGCTGTACTGACTGTTTATTGTTTATAACCATTAAATCTTAGTTCATGGGCACAAATATACTGATGAGAAAAGTAATTAAAAGATCTTGCAAACTAAATAAGTAAAATAAGACAAACACGAACACATGTTCCAAGGTCATTCCTCTGCATCTCTAAGGGGTTTAAGGTCTGAACTCTGACTGGGCCAAAAGCCCAGATTTTCCTTCCCTGAAGCCCTTCTCGGGTAGATTTCCTTTGAGGCTTTGGGTAATTTTCATGGTGGATCAGTGGGTTGGATCACCACTTTTAGGAAGACCAGCCACAGTACAACACTGTTGTCGTAAAAACTTTGGTTATACCTTTCCTTTTCCTGTCTTGAAAGATCTCCGTCACATCGGCAAAAACAAATTTCTTTCATCAAAGTAGCTCTAAACGACACCATCAAACTTATTTTGTTAACTCGACTCCCTGATCCCGGTGAGCTTTTACTGAAGTAATTAGTTGATATTCACTTACTTTTTTTACCGGCACTTTGAATGTTGGGTGTAATGGGTGAAGACCAGATCATAGTTTACTGCAAACTGATGTGGGGAAACCAGTTTATTCTGAAGGTTTACATACCTGTTCTTGCCTTTGTAGTAGCACAACTGTTATATAAATTTTAGTTTGGCATCCAGCGCCACCCACATGTTATTTACTGTACATTTACATGCAATTGATACAAGTTCACAGGTTCACAGAACCAGTGCTCGAACCACTAAGTCACATGAAAACTGACACTTACAGGTACATGTAAACTTTTACGAGACAGAAATGTTGATATGAATCTTCTTAACATGAATCTCATCTCTCTAAATTTTCATTTTAAAGCTGGTGTCACGGTACACAAATAATCCAACAATCTCAAGTCGTGTTGCACAGTGTAGTCTGCTGTTTCTGCCTCCTGGATTTAACAGAGGACTTTGAGAACATGGACACCGGAGCTTCAACGTCTTGTTGGAATAACTTGAGAAAAAAAACCTTAGAGTGATCGGGAAAGCAGAGGCTTATCCTCATAAACAATTTAAATAAGATATGAAAAAATTAATAATCCTGACCCAAACAGACCTGCGCAACATTTGAGATTGACTCAAACAAAGATGCACAAAATCAACTAATGAAAAAGAAATGGAAGAGTAGCTTTTTTTTTTGTTGCAGTAACTGCACCTACGTATGACTTGTACATTTCTGCTTTACTGTGCTTACAAAGCAGTTGTTCTGTTGTGCTGAAATCTTACACAACTTAATTAGTGTAAGTGCTCAATTTGACTCACGTGTGACGTACAGTAAACAGTCAAGTGTGACCTTAGATGGCTGCAGCATGTGAACAAGGAAAGAATAAAAGCCTTTGCTTAACTAGCAACGGTACTTAAAATGCCTCAGGGTTCAGGAGAGTGAGTGAAAGCAAAAGTTTCATGAGAAATGAATGAAAATGGTAGAAGGTTTTTAAATATTTTATTTAATGTATTCTTTGGTGGAAGAGGATAAACTTGATATACTATGAATGGACTTGGGTGTAAAAGATGGGGTATTCTTATATGGGTCCTGCTTGGGAAACCATAAGTGACTCAGAGGAGGCAGTTAGTTAATATCTCAGATGAGATGAGTGTTTGCTAGGTCTCTTCTACCTGACTCTTTCAAATTATTTTCTGAAAAACTGTTTCATTTGCCTGCAAAATCTTAAAAATATATATATATACAATGAAAGAGATGATCATGCTTTGTGTCATCATCAAGACTGTGCCAAACAAGCTACAAACCAGGTAACTGTACAAATCACATCTCATGGTGAGATGGTGAGCTTGTCAGAAGGAAAACACAGGACCACAAACTGCTTAAGATGACTTTAAGAACAATGTCTTATTTAAGGCAGAATAGGATCTTTTGGTCCAAAATTTAGACTATGTCACTATGCATGAAACTCTTAAGAATTGTAGTATTGAACAATCAGGATGATCTATTGGTGCAAATGCCAAAAATACTTTGTGGAATGTGTTCAGTTTGGTTATAGTCAAGGGAGGTTAAATCATTTTAACGGTTAGTTCAAACATTTACATTTACAACATTGTCAAAAGTACTTTCACTGTGTGCAGCAAATGTTTTGTGGTTTCAGTTTAGCTGGATATATATATAAAGAAAAGTGCCAGGATTATAGAAAATAGACTTGAAAAAACTTAAAACACAAAAACAAAGCTGAATCTGTTAACACGGAAATTTGAGAAATACACAAACAAGCACATATTTATGGGAAAGGTTGGACTATACTAAAGTGCAAATTGCAAGTGCAAATTCTCCAGTCCAAACTGAATTCCGTAGGGCTCTGATAAGGACCGAACAGTTTACAAGGCTGTAATGATATAAGATGCAACAGATTGTATTTTATTTTAGTGTTAATTTAAGCGAACTGCCCCTTTAAATGATCAGCAGCAGAAACTGCTTCCGTCTGTACAATACTGCCCCTCAGTGGTCAGAGTGTGTATAGACCTGCATGAACCTTAGACTACCATTTGTTGCGTTCGTGTGGGGTCACCTGGACTACTTGAACTGTTTAAGAGACGACTTAAACACACACACACACACACACACACACACACACACACACACACACACATATACATAGTGATATTTTGTATACATTTTCTCTAATATTTTCTTGATGATATTAACATAAAAAGGGATAGTGTAAAAAAGTATTTTAAGTTGAAATGCTGTAAATATCTGTTCATTTTAACACAAATACAGCAAATTTACTCGTAAACAGGCCCGCGCTTGTCAAATAAGCATAAACGCCATCTCGCGTCATTTGATGTCAAGCAGTTTCCTTTTCTGCAAGTCGTGCACACACACACACACACACACGCACACACACACACACACACACAGGAACACAGGAAGAGAAGAATACGCAAACCCACGCACACAAACACACGGATGCGCGGACATAAACACGCGAGTCCGCGCCTCCTCCCTGCTTGTCACCATCAGCGCTGACAGGAAGCGCTCGTGTTCCGCGCTACGCCTTTTGATGTCCTATTTGAGGAGCTGCTTCTATTCTAAATTGTTTTAATTTATTTATGCTTTGGTTTTGTTTCCTCCAAAACTGTAATTCACTTTCATTATTTTTTCTGATCTATTCGTTCAACTTAACGAAGGAAACAAGATACACCTGTCGGGGGCGAAGAACGTGACTTTTTCAAAGTTGGAGATGACTTCTGGAGGGTTGAGACTTGAGACCGAGGGATTGGGGCAAGACATAAGCCAGGATGAGTTAGATTTTAGTGACCTGTTTCTCTATAATGCACCTGGAGATGATTTTCCTGTCGGCTGTGTTAAAGGTGTGTGTTTAAAAAAGTATATGTACTCTACGTTTTTACGTTGCTTTGTCTTTTCTTCTCTTTCCAAAAACATGGTTCTTCCCCCTCATGCTGAGCTCAGAATCTGGTCTCTAAAGATGTTTGTTTGTTTGTTTTTTTTTGTTGCTCTATCTGATCTCATTATCTTTGCATTATAATTACGATAAAAAAAAGTCAGTTTTACTACATATTTGGGAAGATTTTTCTTACTAGAGGTTGTGCTTTACTATGCGGCACAATCTGGAAGTGTCTACTTTAAGTAATAATTTAAAGTTAGAGTTTGAGTATGATTGTGTTATAAAACAATACTGTAGAGTCTTGTGTGAGTCAGATATATGTTGGATGCGACTGACAGTAACTGAGAAAGTCTTCATATATTCAGGATATATGAGCTCACACGTTTCCTTTCGAACAGATGATGCAGGTACTCTCCATCAGACGGACAGCCAGCCTCCTCTGCTGGTGGTCGGTCATCACGCTGCATACACCTCTTCCTCTGAGCTGCCGCCGCCCGGCCAGGACACCTCTTCTCACATTTCCACCACGGATAACTTGCCAGAGGCTGTGTTTGACTCATTGGGGCTCACATCAAGAGCAAGCGGCATACCTGCTCCCAGCCCCAGGATTGAGATCACTCCTTCAGGTGACTCTTTGAGCTCTCAGACCTTGGAGCCAAGCCCCAGCTCAAAAGTCCTAGGAGCCTATAGAAATTGCGTAAGTCCTGCCAGTAGTAACTCCTCCACAGGCTGGGCACCAGATGAGCTTTCACCCCTGAATTCCCCAGGGGTTTCACCTCCCAGTGCAAGCAGCTATGGCATCTCGATACCTGCCTTGGACCTCTGCCCAGGCCTGCAGAGCATCCACACTTCTTCTGCCCATTCCTCTCCAGGAGCCTCTCCTCGCAACAGTGTCACAGATGAGACCTTTCTCCAGCCGCATCACCAGCGCACCACCTCACCGCTTCCCCACCAGCGTTCACGCTCCACTTCACCACAAGGAAAGCGCTCCTTTGAGCCACATTCCTGTCATGGAGGCACTCCTGTCAAACAGCGCTCCCGAAGCCCTAGTCCCATCCCAGTACCCCATGAGCAGCAGAGGCCCTTCTACATCCACCAATACCAGGTCCAAGCTGAGCTTCAGCCCCAAGCTCAGACCACAACAGCAGGCTTAGAGGAGATGCTGAGCAGCCTCAGCTCCAGTCTGCCTAGACCAGTGCCCCACGCAGCAGTGAGAGGACATGCACAGGCCCAGCGACAGGACTGTGCATATGGAGAGGGATACGATTGGACCATCGAACAGCCAACTATCAACAGGGCTGGAGCTGATGTCAAATCTGAGACCTTCTATATGCTCCCAGCGGTGTGGCCTCCTACTCAACCAGTCCATCATTCTGGAAGGTCCACCTTCAGGTGCTTTGTTTGTCTTTCCTTTGTTTTTATTTTCCTTTTAAAAAGATTGTGGTTCAAGGGTTGCACAATCACAGTTCATTATCTGTCTGTCTTTCATCACATTTTTAAAAATTTCTCATTCTGTTTCCACCTTTCCACCAGTGGTCTGTCTGTGACACCGCTTCCCTCCCTTGAGTGGGCGTTGTCCCACCAGTCCGGCCAGTATGAGCTGCTGATCCAGCAACAGCCCAGATCCCACCACAGAGCTCACTATGAGACCGAGGGAAGCCGAGGAGCTGTCAAAACACCCAATGGAGGGCATCCAGAGGTTCAGGTGTGTGGATTTGTGTGTAAAAGAGCAAGGCAGGAAAAGACAAAGTATGCAAGATCCCATTCACGAGGAGTTGGGAGTAGGAGATTGTAAATGTGGGGTGATATTTCCTGGTTGATGTTGTGTTTCTGTAAAGCCAACAGTCATGCAAATGAAGATCTCCACACTGTGTCACCACTATGTCACTACTTGATAATATTTAAGCCACACATTTTTTTCCAACCTGCTAAATAAAAATTAAACTGTTACACATTAAATAAGCTAGAATAAAACACAGACACTGTGCGTCGGCTCTGCGGAGATAATAATCCCTAACCGTAGCTTTTTCTGGCCCTGTTACAAAAACAAACTACGTATGCAAAGTGGTGTTCTTGCCATGGCAGTGAGATAACTGTCTGTGAACTCATCGCCACCGAGAAAAAAAATGTTTTCACGCGCCATGACCTTTGAAGATCTTAAGGTTTATTGTAATTCACTAAGAAAGATGCACGTAAACGGCTTCTCCTGGCTCCACCAGCTTTGCGGGTACCAGGGCACAGCTTCGCTGGCGCTGCAGGTCTTCATCGGGACGGCAGACGAGAGGCTCCTGAAACCCCACGCCTTCTACCAGGTCCACCGCATCACCGGGAAGACCGTCACCACGCCCAGCATGGAGAGAATGATCAACGGGACTAAAGTGTTAGAGATCCCCTTGGACCCAAAGAACCAAATGAGAGTGGTGTAAGTAAAAAAAAAAAAAAAAAAAACAAGAGTTTAGTTCACTTAAGTTGCTAACGAGATTCCTGCTTGTAAGTCAGCAGTGACCTTGGAAGAGATTGTGGTGTTTTAGCATCATCGCAGTGTCAGAGTTGTTGTCTTGATACTCCACGGCTCTAAAATCGCTGTTCTTTCTAAACTCAGCCATGAACGCCATTGTGTGCCACAAGGTTTGTCATCTTCAAACGCATCACTTCCTGTGTGCCACAGAGTTTTTCCAAGAAACACCTATCAGAGTCTTTGTGTTTGCAGCAGCAACGACATTTGATGAGTCACTCAAAAGCAATAGCAACAATGACGATTTATGCAGAAAACGATTCTCTAAATAAAATTAGGTCATGGGTTGTTAAAAAAAAAATTTATTTTCTGAAAGAAAAAAATCACAATGAAGCAAAATTAAATGCAAAAAATTCATACTAATATAATGCAAAAAAGTGAAAATACATCAATTATGAGGTTTAAGTATATAATATAAAAGTAGGCAAATTCAACCTCAGATGAACAACAGCAAATTATATGTTACGCTGTAATTTTTCTTAAACAATTACAACACAAAAATGCACCTAATTGCAGCAATAATTTGAACTAATCATTTAATGACTTATCAGTCTTATCAGCCCACTTTTGTGAATATTCGCTGAGGTTTGTGTGTATTCAGTGTGAATTTTGACTGAATCTCGACTGTTATAATAAAACGCATTTATTATATTTTTTTTTTTAGTCATAATATTTTAGATTTGTTGGAGTGCTTGATATCTTTTTTATTATTTTGTATGACTCACAGTCAGAAAAACCT
This sequence comes from Xenentodon cancila, assembly GCA_014839995.1. NCBI lineage: Eukaryota > Metazoa > Chordata > Actinopteri > Beloniformes > Belonidae > Xenentodon > Xenentodon cancila. The sequence goes on along the minus strand of CM026203.1, from coordinate 24,130,448 downwards.
GGACAGGATGGTTTCATGTCTGGCTCTACAGTTCTCTAGCATACAGTGGAATTCAACTTTTTATTGCAAGGTGGCCAGGTCCTGTGGCCCAGATCATCAACCTCTACCACCGTGCCGGACAGCTGGTTGGAAGTGTATTTGTCATGATGAGTTGTCTTTGGTTTTTGCGCATCATGGTGCTGGGCATTATGGTTAAACATCTCCACCTAGCCTTCCCAGAATGATATCAAGCAAAAGCAGTTGATTATTTAAGTTAGTTTCTAACATCTGATCAAATTTAAATAATTTATCTCCAATAAATGGACTCTCAACAACTCTTGATATCTTACACCAGAATCATAAAATGTCTATTCTTGTCTTCTCTTTTCCCTCCCCTTTTCCTTGAGGACTCCTGCAGACACTTCTAGAAAATATTTGTTGTGATTTTCTATTTATCCATTAACCTTTTAAAAGAGAAGTAGAGGCTGTTTTTGAAAACACCTTTAATAAAGGTCTTTCCTACCTTACTCAATGATTTACAGTAAAAAAATGTTTTTTCCTACCTTCTGTAAAAGACAAAGCCAATTAGATTTATTTAAGTAAAAAAAAAAGAAGAAAATGTTTGGACTGTGCGATCTGATGACTACTCTACTCTAGATTCCCTCACAAACAGGTTCTGAAATTGAATTTCTAAAACAGAAAAATAAGAAAGTTTTGTTGTAAATTTTGGGGAACTTACAAGACATGGAACATGTACAATAGTTAAGACCCTCTCTTTTGATCTTAATCATTGTTACTTAAAAAGAAAATCATAATAAATGTCATCTGATCACAATAGACCTTTGAATTAGGCAAAGTCACAACAACCACCAGAATATAACTTTGCTTGTTGTTTTGTCATTATTTATTTAAGAAAAATTAAGCCAAAAAGAAAGAAAAAAATTACATGGACAAAACTAAGTACCCCTGGGATTTAATAGCAGCAAAAAGTTGAAGTAGTCATTTCCTGCTTAACTTTGTTGTGGAGGAATTTATCCCATTTCTCTCCACAACATGCCTGTAGGTAATTGATGTTTTTGGACATTTACTTTAACCCAACATGTCCCACCACAGTATTTCTGTTGCCTCAGGTCTGGACTTTGTATTCCAGAAATCATTCTGTCATTCTGTTTGAGATGTGCGCTTCAGCTTTTGTCCTGTTGACCCCTGGATGACCCAGATTAGACCAGGCTTCAGCTGTGAGAGACATTATCCTTTAGAAAATTCTGCTATACTGAAAAAATCCATACTTAATGCAATGATTTCAAGGTGTCCAGGTCCTGTGACTGTAAAACAGCACCAAATCATCACTTCTCCACCACTGTGCTTGACAATGGGAATGAGGTGTTTCACCTAATATGATGTTTGGTTTATGCTGTGCACACCACCAGTAATGTAATCCAAACAATTATGGGATATCCACTCCTGGGAAGATTGGTAATCATGATTTCCACTAAAACACAGAAATGCATATTGTTTGAAAATGGTTTAATCATCGTTTCCAGATGTTCACATACATCTGAATATTGCAGACCAGAAAAGTTAAAGGCTATTGTACAGCTAAGGTTGTATTTGTCTAATATTTGAGACATACTGGATGATTAAACAAAGACTAAATGAAGGGGAACTAACTCTATGCACATGACTGTAATAACATTTCTGTCTAAGACCGGCATCACTGCAGAAATCGTTTTTTGCAACTGATATATTTTCTTTATAATTTCACAGGATTGACTGTGTCGGGATCTTGAAGCTTAGAAATGCAGACATTGAACTGAGGAACGGCGAGACGGACATTGGACGAAAAAACACGCGTGTGCGTTTGGTGTTTCGTGTCCACATTCCTCAACCTGGAGGCCAACTTGTGTCTCTTCAAGTGACGTCTAATCCTATCGAATGCTGTAAGACTTGTTTAGTTCTTCACAATCTTATTTACTGGATCATTAAACTCCAGCAATGTCATGCTATCAAAAACGTGCCTTGTTTTTTTTGTTGTACCTAAGTTTTGCGTAATCTCGGAAAAAGACACTTAAGCAAGTGAACAAATTACATTGGTATTACACTCATCTTCCTGAGTGGAAAATGAAAAGGAGTAGCTAACTACCCTAAAAATATTTCCATTCTCCAAAAGATTATTTTAATGATAGCGTGTCTTCCGGTTTCTCTAGCTCAACGCTCAGCTCAGGAGCTCCCTGCAGTGGAGAGGCAGGACCTGGACCAATGCTCTGTACTTGGTGGTCAACAAATGGTCCTAACAGGACAGAATTTCACATCCGATTCCAAGGTGATATTTTCAGAAAAGACACAAGGTGAGAGCATTTTTTAAGTTGGTAAAGATAAATATTTGTCCATTGTTGGTGGATCTATTGAACTGTCAAGGTTTAAAAAGATGAGCCACAACATCTGATACAACTGAACTTGTGTAGTTGAGACCTCATCGATTTGTAATTAAACACTAAAATGGTAGTTGGGGGTTCAGGTTTTTTTGTGTTTGTAGCTTGCAGTACTGAGGCTCCTTTTGGTCTTCTTTGTCCTAAACATGGTGACTAAATCAGAGCAGATCAGTTAGAAATACAATCCTACCAAGTGGACCGATCAGTTACGTCTCAGAGGTGGTGCACGTTAGGCTTCGTCATAGATATGGCGCAAGGATCCCACCATCCAGGGCACAGCACGGATTCAACATAGATCACTTGACGTAAACTTCCAATCGAGCTGGCTCCAAAAACAAACCTGCCTCTCAGGTGTATAGAGCCTGACAGTAAAGTCCCAGATTTGTAGGCAAAATGTTTGCAACATGGAATTTTCTTTTGGTACAAAAGTATAACAGCTTGGATGGGAATTCTGTAAAAATTCTGTATTAACAAATGAAAAAAAAAAGATATATAGATTATAGATATATAGATATCCAATAAATGTTACACTGTTTTTGGACAAGATTACTATACTATGTATTAACAAGACCGACTAGGTATTATTGAGTTGCAAAGTGGAGATTAGTTTTTTTCTTTCGGCCATTGTGCTGTGATTAGAGCTCCATACGTCCATGAGCATGTCTTGCACTTCACTTCTGGGTCCAAAGTCCCATGATAGTGACAAATGAATGAAGATCTGACTCATGTTAGGAACGTAAATAAGCATTTTGTCATGTATGTCTTGTCATTACAAAGACTGGGACTGCCATGTTGTTTTTATTATCTGAATTCAGAACTATTCTCATGATTAAAATAGACTAATAAATATATGTAACCTGCTGTAATCTTGCTCCAGGATGCCCACCTACATGTATAGTATCTTTATTTTTAGATTACTGCATTTGCATATCACCTGGGAAACATCAGCCTTCAGTGACGCACATCTTCCTCCAACACCTACATTTAACTTAGACATGTCAACCCACTAGATTAAGCTATCATGCTTGTGCTGAAGTGAGAACTTTTTATTTATTTCTAAATGGAAATTTCTCACCTTTCTGCTACTCTTTCTGCCCCCACAAAATGTTCGGGTCGGTAGCTAGAGAGCAGCATGGGTACGGATGGTAGCACATTGAGCTTGCCTGTTGCTTGACGTGGAGTTATGTGCTACAGGATGTGGTTAGACAGGCTGATAAAGATTCAGACCCAGAAGAGATGCTTTGTTTTTTTTTCTACTTCTACTTCTTTTTCTTTTTTTTTATTGTGTGGGTTGAAGTAGCAGGTAAGAACTGAGGTGGGAATGTAACACTGAAACAGAAAACAGGCTAAACAAACAACTAAAACAGAAAAACCCCTGTTTTCCACTGTCTGTAAACCAAACTGCTCACGCATTGTGAGACGTGATGATTGACACCACGTGATAACTAAAATTTTCCAACACATTTCCGACAGATTTTGCCGTTGCAATTTCTTTTGAAAAATTGTGAAGTGAGAAGCCTCCTATTCCCTTACAGATTGTCCCGCTGTAGCTCGAAAGAGACATATATGGCTTTCTTTTCAGAAGTTAACACATTTCCTGAGGCCTTATTGAGATGTTTGTTTCATCCCTTGCTCAAAACAATACAGGAACACAGTACAACACCTCCCTTTTTCACATCAGATTCCTTTGTTCACAGCAGCCGGTTATAGAGGGTGGAGACGACTTTACTCCACCCCCTTCTTTCCGCTGTTTGTGCCTCTTTTGAAATGTGTCCTAAAGCTTAGCAGAATCACGCTAATTGAAATACTCTCCCCTTTGTTGCAGTCAGTAGCTATCTGGAGAGGTCTTAACCATCACAAACACCAAACCAAGCTCACACCAGGACACACCAATATCTATTCTCAAATAATTACATTTCACATGTTTGCAGTTAGCACTGATCCTCTCGTTAAGACGCACTCTTGTTCTAAGACATGTATTGGCTATTAAACTATTGCACTACAAGAAAAAAATGCTTACATAATGTGTAAATACTCAAATTGTGATTACTGCATCACATATTGGCTCAGTAAACCCTGGCTTTACATATCGGTCCACTCATCTTTGTTTTCTATTAAAGACTAAAATTTGAAGCTATTATTTTGTTAGTTCCCCTTTTACACAGTTTTTTATCAATTCAGTGTTTACTTTTTCAGTTTCCTTGTTATTACACAGTAGACGATGTACTGGCGGACAATTTGTTCATTTCTTTCTCAAGTGAAATTGCTGAGAAAATGAAAATTTGCTGATAAAGGTGACGCAAAAAAAAACAAACTTTGAGGCTCTCGCTTCCGAGGTACAACTGGTGCAGCATGATGTTAATCTGCGGGCGTAGATAAAGATGTGGAGGCTGGATTAATTCTACTCTGAGCTGGCTCTGGTAATGTTAAAAATCCCAGCAAAGCTGAATCACTCACGGTATGAGACATTTTCAGACCTGGGCCTCGCCAGACGAAAGCGGTTGAGCCACATGTAAACGCTTTGGAGTCGGTAGACTCCTAAGATGTGTAAATATACGTTTTCAAGCACAGAAAGTAGTCTTTTTCTTTATAATGTGTCCCATTTGAAGTTGGAATAAGAGGGAAATTAATTGGTGGTGTTTTAAAAAAAAAGAAAAGAAAAATTAAACACAACATGCTTTTTATTGAGCAAATTACTTGTATGATGTTCAATATTGACTTGTAGGGCTGATTATTGATAGATCCATTAAGACACAGCAATTGTAGCTGCTGACAACAGCTGGACCTTTCTTGCAAAGACTTAAATTGATTTTTTTGGTCAAACATTTGGTAACGTAGCTGATCTGTTCTCCAAATTTGTCGAACAACGTCTTTAAAGTGCCTGTGTGTTGATAACTGCCCTCTCTGCTTTCAGACGGTCAGCAGATCTGGGAAGTAGAGGCCTCCGTGGACAGGGACAAAACCCAAGCTGTGAGTTGTTGTCAGCTCATTTGTTTTGATGCATGCAAATGCTTTTTGCTCAGGGAGATTAAGCATTTACAGTTAAAGAGAAACTGTCACTTCACAAACATTTTTGAGTAAATAGTGCACATACTGTAAGTTACTCGAAATGGAAAGCAAAACACGAAACCTTCACTTTGCTGAAGGTGTCAAAATGTTTATCAAATGTAATCATAATTGAAGAATGAATTTAACCTCAGGTAGGAATTTTGCTGTGTCTGAGTTTGAGCGGTTGACTGATTTTTTTTTCTCTAGAACATGCTGTTTGTTGAGGTCCCTCCATATCGAGACCGGACTATTTGCCAACCAGCTAAAGTCAACTTCTACGTAATGAATGGGAAGAAGAAACTCAGCCAGCCTCAGCACTTCCTCTACACTCCTATCATAGGTGTGTACATCTGGTAACCCTCTCAGCTCTCATATTACAGGGGGAACAGGTTTATCTTGAAAGTTTGAGAAAGGGGAAGTTTTTAAAAAGGTTGACATTTACAAATGTGACATTAAACCCAGGTATGTGAGCAAATACTTTTCTCATAGAACTCATTATCTCATTCATGCGACTGAGCAAAGACATGAATTAAAACTGGAAACTGGTTATGAGATTGCTTTAAAATAAACCTATACACATCATAAGCAATCAATTATTTTTCGCAACAAACAAATCAGCCGGAGAGCAAGTTGTGTGTGGAGATTCTGCTTTATTCCAAAAAGTGGAACTTAAGGAACTTACGTTTTTTTGCACTTTAGCGTTGTCTTCATTAAAGTTGTATAAAGGTTTGCGATACATTTAAAACCCAAAGTTGATTGTGGTTTGATGCAGGATCGAAGAGGTCTGAACATAGGTGCTTCATCACATGTCACTACTCTCATTACTATTCTTACTGTAAGCCTCTGTTTTGCTTTTGTTTTTTTCTCTTTTTAAAGTATCAAAAATCTTTGTTTAAAATTTCAGCCATTAAAGCAGAGCCACTGGACGACTATCAGTTGAATTCATACGGGTATGTTGACCAGTCCCTGTCTGGCATGTCTATGAAGTCCTTCTACCATCACCTGGAGCAGGACATCAACCCTCAAGCCTTGAATATCTCTTCATCAATGTACCACCTAACAAACGTAGACCCCCGCACCCAAATATTAACCCCTGATTCTCTGGACGAGCCCGCCTATTACCAGTCCAGGGCTGGGGCTCTGATCAACAGTCCAGGCATGTACCACTCTCCAAACCAACATTACAGCAACTGTAGCCCCACCCTCCTCTCCCATCTTGCCTCTACTCCCAGCCAGTGTGCAAGCTCCAGAGCCCCTGTTGCAAGACAAGTTGATGGTCCTCAAGCTGCTGATTCATTTGAGGCTTGCTTGGTGACATCCAGACATCAGGGTTTTGCGCAGGCATCACTGCCTCTGGGGAAGTCACCGCCTTCCAGACACGTGAAAGGGAAGGTTATGAGTTGCATGGAGCCAGGCAGCCAGCCTCTGACCCAGGTCAGATCTGCAAGAGGCAATCATGACAAGAGAATTGTGGTCAAACAAGAGAACATCAACTATGCTTATTTGGAGGATGGTAAGTATTATTTTTATCCTGTTTTGAAGTTAATCAGTTAAAACAGGGACCTCCTATTGTTTGGTTTAGATACATGTAAATCAAGGCCTTATATACTGAGAAAACCTTTTTAAAAATGAGTACACTCTTTAAAAGAAGTGCACCCAAATAGTGACTCTTAGGTAAAACTCTCGGAGGATGGGGGATGGGTGATTGTGGTCCAGTGTGCAATGCACGCAGACATACTGCAAATGTATGCTTGCAAATCCTGCCTTGCGGCTTTCTGATGAGCCTTTCCATCCACTTTCTGATGTTTCAGTCTGACTCTCACTGCCTCGCTCACACAGACCCACACAACGCTTTCTGAAGCTTCGTCTGTACACCGAGTCTCATTAAAAATTAATCTAATTACAGCTTGTGTAATTTTCCTTATGAGAAAGCAGCAACATGGTGACAAAGAGGGAGAATGAATGATTGATTTACCCTGTTGTTGCAGGAGAAAGTTTCTGTTTACATCCCAGTGATGGCAAGCAGAAACAGGAAGTAAACTGTTCAGGCAAAGTACAGTATATGCAAATATGCCTGCGGCATTAAAAAAAAAAAAAAAAGCACCGATGTTCTTTGTTCTGATCTCTGATACAACATCAGTGGGGGTTTAGGGAGCTGCTGATAATCACTATACACATCTGTCTATCCATTTTCGGCTTCCTCCCCTTCAGGGTCAGACAAATACTAAACATACTTTTGTAGTTGTGTCATTTTGTCACCTGTGTCTTAGTGGCGTTTCATTCTTCCTGTCAGACGTTGCTATAAAATAAATCCTAAAGCGGTCTAGAACAAGCACGAGCAAAGTTGCGGTCATGAACAACTGATATCTGGAGGGCATTAAAAAGAAGAAAAAAATAAAAAAATGAAGTTGTTCATCCGGAGACTGCCAGTCAACACTGTGTGAAAATTATGTAATTTATGTGTGTAATTAGGTCACCTGACAGGGGGGACCTGGTAACTGAGGTCTTAGAGGTGCCAGCCTCAAATGCTATATTTAAATATTTCAGGTTTATCTCTGATCGGGGAGCTCTGTTTTGTTCCCCTTGTTTCCTGCCATTTGTCTGCTGCCTGCATTTAAACTGAACTGAACCGAACTAAATTCAAATGTGCATAATAAGGCCAAAGGCAACAAAAAAGAAAAAATCAGAGCAAATAAAGAAGCTTTCGGATAATTTATTCAATAACCGAGCACTCCTCATTTTGAGACGTTGTATAAAAATAAAAGCACAACTTGGAAAAAAAAGTTAATAAAAACATATGAAATGCATACTTTGGCGACCCCTGCTGGTAGCACGAAAATATAACATCAACGGCTTTCTGTTAAAAATCAAAAAATCTCATGAGTTAAAGAAATATCAGTTTTGATCAAAACTGTCCTTTTATTTTAATCAATTTCAAATTTATTTATGTTTCCAAAGCATTATTAAATGAAGTGAGACAAGAAGGGTGTCAAGTAAATTATACAAAACATTTTCGAATAGAACATAAATTTAAAATATTGTAAGAAATCCCTTCTTGCTTTGTTGGGTGTAGTTGTGAACATTTAAAGTGGCTCATCCCTTTGGTCTATATTTTTCAGTGAATGACATCATAAGACGAGACCTGAAAGGCCACAATGGAGACTAACCTTCCCGCACTGCAGCGGCTCTGACCAACAAGTTAAAGATTGAAGAAGTAAGAAAGTATACAACCTGTCAGACTTGGAAATATGGAAAGGTATTTAAGGCCAAAAGTAAAAGCCGGTCCATTCTAAGCTTATATTTACTTTGTTTAAAGATTATATCATGTTTTTTTTATTTAACTGTGACCTAAACTCCAACATTTATATTAGAAATAGGTTAACTGTGGTGGCTTTGAATACGGTCAAATGTTTTACCCTTTACAAAGATGTTTGTGTCACACCTTAGACAGTGTATTGATTGTGTCTTTATTTGAACCATTTTTGACTTCATTTTGTTCATATAAATGTACAATTATTATCTGTAAGCATGTAGAAAATATTTTATATGAAATAAATTCTGTTTTTATAAATATGTCTGCGTGTGAAATGTATTCAAATCTTAAGAGTGGGGATGAACTAAGTCTAAACAATCTTTTTTAAATCTTCTAATTTTGTTAATTTATTTTTAAATGACAGTTTATAATTTAGATACTGTTATCGAGTAAATGTAAGACGGTTTTAGTACAGGTTAACAATGATCTAATAAAACGTATAATATCATCAGAAAAGACTGGGAGCAACAATTCAACTCAGTTTATCACTAAAAACACTTTTTAATAGATTTATTTAAGTAGTCTGTCATTTGCTACCGTATATATTCACATTCATGATGGTTTACATCTAAGAGTAACATCTTTCATGCTTTTTTGCCTTTTATTTGACCACAAGTGATGTAAAGGGTCCTACTTTGGAGACTAAAGGGTCAGCTGGAGAGCTGAGCGGGAGTCCATAAATTCCGAAGAAAAGATCGATCTGAAGCAGAATCTCAAGAACGTTGGAGAGAACAGAAGAGTACTGACTCCAAAAATGTTGGAGTTTGGGAAATAAAAAAATCATGTGACTCAGATTGCATAAGCTGACATGACCTCTCTCACATTGATCTTTCAGAGTCAGAGAGTCAGAGTCAAGTTTATTATCAATTTTACTACATGTGAGATACATACAGAGAATCGAAATTACGTTACTCTCAAACCCTTGGTGCTACACAATAAATACATTTTAAACACAAAGTGCAAATTAAAAAGAAACAAGTTATGGCATGACGTTTGGTTTAAGTGTACAATAGTTTTTCGGTCTGATTAAAGTGACCTGGTGCAAAGTAGGCGGTCCAGTTCTGCCAAAAGTGCCTGGTGCAGATACAGAGGTCAGAGTGAGTGAGGGGGGAGCAGAGAGGGAAACGGTATGGGAGGGAGAGTGTTGGATGAAACTGTCCCTCAGTCTGCTGGTTCTGGCCCGGAGGGTCCGCAGCCTCCTCCCTGATGGCAGCAGACTGAAGAGGCTGTGTGACGGGTGGGTGGGGTCACTCACGATGCTGAGGGCTTTGCGAGTCAGACGGCTGCTGTAGATGTCCTGAAGTGAAGGGAGGGAGACACCAACGATCTTCACAGCTGCTCTCACGACACGTTGGAGAGACTTGCGGCAGGTTGCGGTGCAGGATCCGTACCACACGGTGATGCAGCTGGTCAGGATGCTCTCGATGCTGCCTCTGTAGAAGGTGTACCTGATGGGGGCCGGGGCTCTGGCTCTTCGCAGTTTGCGGAGGAAGTAGAGACGCTGCTGTGCCTTTTTGGCGAGTGATGCGGTGTTAACAGTCTAGGAGAGGTCCTCTGAGATGTGGACACCCAGGAACTTGGTGCTGCTCACCCTCTCCACAGCAGCACCGTTGATGTTCAGAGGAGCATGCTGGGTGTGTTGTCTCCTGAAGTCAGCAACAATCTCCTTGGTCTTCTCCACATTCAGGGAGAGATTGTTGTCGCTGCACCACTCAGCCAGGCGGCTCACTTCACTCCTGTAGTTTGACTCATCGTTGTTGTTGATGACAACAGTTGAGACTTTGAATAATGAGTCTTGTACAACACCTTAAACTGAAAAGCCTCTAGGTTTACCAGAAAATTCTTATGTTTTAGATTGCCTCTTAAGAAATACACACATACATACATACATACATACATACATACATACATACATACATACATACATACATACATACATACATACATACATACATACATACATACATAGATACATACATACATACATACATACATACATACATACATACATACATACATACATACATACATACATACATACATACATAATTAAATGAATTGAAATAATAATAAAAATCATAACAGAAAAAATATTAAAGAGTTATGTCTGATCTTTTTTCATGTGAAATATATACTTGAAACAGAATAACTGTTGAATAAATGCAGATTAAAATGTATTTATATTTGCCTCTTAAATTAAATTAAGTAAATGTATAGCCAAAGCAAAAAAGTCCTTCAACCCTTTCAAAGGTGGAGTCTTGCTCATGTGTGTCTACTTCCATGTTTCCACCAGAAGAATTTTCTTGTGGTGGCTTGATGGTGCATCAACAACTAACTGAATGTATTTTCTGCAGGGTAGAAAAAAGTTGAATTCACAACAAACAATACCGTTGTCAATAAAATAAAATAAGTGATGGGCGAAAGATTGACCATGACCGGTAGGGGGCGGCAAATTCAAACCAATACCCCACAGGAAGCAGAGCACTGGTTTACGACGTCATTTCCGGTAGCTTTTTTTCTATTATGGGCTTTTGTGGATTATTTTAGCCTTTTTCTTTTTAACTGTTTACGCTGTTTTACCGTTTTTTGTGATTCTGATCAAGACATTCGTATAAAAACAGAACTTCTGCGTCTGCTGGTGAGCTTCTCAGATCTTTGTTGCGCTGTAAGTTTTCTGCAGTTTCTTTGTTAACGACTCTCAAAAAAGCAACACGTTTTTTCTTCACATGTCATTTGTTATTTCCTGAACTGCCGTGATTTCAGTGTCACATACAGTTGATGATCGCTGCACAGACAGGCCAGTGAAGGAAACGGTCCACGCAGAGCCGGATCATGTCTGTGGAGCCGGACCTGGCCCCCCCAGAGGTGCCGGAACCCACCCTGCTGGAAAGCATACTTCGCTATGGCTTGTTTCTGGGTGCCATCTTCCAGCTGATCTGCATTCTGGCTGTCATCTTCCCCACGTCCAAGAGCCTCGAACAGGTAGGTGGACGCCCGGGGGAGGGTCTGTCCGGGCTTCAAAAGCCACCACGTACGTAAAACCCTCTGCTCGAATAAAAGGAACACATCGACTCCACTAAACACGCACAAACACATATATACGTTTATTTATGTTGCACAAGTCAACAGGTTGATTCAAAGTGCTTTACAGAGACATTAAAACATAAATAAAAAGTATGATTTAAAATGTAAACAAAAGAAAGAAAACAGAACAATATATATATAATCATTAGTTAAAATGTAATCAAGTTTTGAAACTTGAGCTTAAAATTAAAAAAGTGCAGATTTGTGTCTTTATTCAAATGCAGCTGAGAACAGGTGAGTCTTCAACCTGGATTTAAATAAACTGAGAGTTTCAGCTGACTGAGGATTTCTGGGAGTTTGTTCCAGACATGTGGAGCGTAGAAGCTGAAGGAAGCTTCTCCATGTCTGGTTCTGACTCTGGGAACTGATAAAAAACCGGATCCAGATGACCTGAGGGGTCTGGAAGGTTCATACTGGGTCAGGAGATCACTGATGTAGTTTGGTCCTAGACCATTCAGAGCTTTATAGACCAGCATCACAACATTGAAGTCTGTCCTCTGATGGACAGGCAGCCAGTGTAAAGACCTCAGATCTGGACTGATGTGGTCCACTTTTCTGGTCTTAGTGAGGACTCGAGCAGCTGAGTTCTGACTGAGCTGCAGATGACTAACTAACTTTTTAGGTAGACCTGTAAAGATGCTGTTACAATAATCCGGCCTACTGAAGATGAATTCATGGACTATTTTTTCCAGGTCCTGCTGAGACATCAGATCTTTTAACCTTCATATATTTTTGAGGTGATATTAGGCTGACTTTGTAATTGCCTTTATGTGTTTTTTCCAGATTTAGGTCTGAGTCCATCACTACACCCAGATCTCTGGCCTGGTTGGTGGGTTTTAGGTGTACAGATTGAAGCTCTGTGGTGGCCTGTGATTGTTTCTCTTTAGCTCCAAAGACAACAACCTCAGTTTTGTTTTTGTTCAGCTGGAGAAAGTTGTGGCACATCCAGTCATTAACCTCCTCAGTGCATTTACCTTACCAAGGAGAAGTGATCCATGTATGGTTCAAGAAAGGTTATTTGATCCCTAGTGCTAATATTAATACCATAAAACCAAGTCTTTACAAAAGTTAAATTTAGTATTGTTTTATTACACACATATAAAACATGTATTTATCCACATAAAAGAATTGATTTCCATGTCCAGTTATCATTTCCAATAGTAATCTGCATTGTGGCTACACTTGATATAAAAAGACAAATCTGTGGACATAATTGAGTTAAAGAGATGTAGTTTCTACCAAGAAGACAGTTTTATTTTTTCTTCAACCCGTCTTTCAAAAACAGAACATGCCACAAGTTGGAATGCTAAATATTTAATTTTCTAAGCCTATGAAGTCAGAACCATGAAGGACTGCTTCCATAATACAACACATACCACAGCACAGTCAGGAGGGATTATTTATACATTAAATTTGTCTTAATTATTCTATTTGCCTGAGATACTTAAACGCGGCGAGTGAGCCATCGGGAAAGCTGAAAGCTGAACGGTTGTTTTACCAACATGTATATTAAGTGCGACAACAAACTTCCTCCCTTTACAAACTCTATGAACAAAAATCCTTTTTTAATAGGAATTTCTGCTCAAAATGATTCCTTAGCAGATACTGCGTGTTTGGGTCATTTAAAAGCGCTGTTGGCTGATTGCGCTTATCATTTCATGGTTTCATTCATATTTTTTTGAGTCAGAGCCGCTCCTGTTGGGTGATGGCTTTTCTTGTTTTCTCCCCACAGGAGGAGCTGGAGTCCAGCGATGGTAAAACCGCTGAACAGATGAAAAAACCTAAAGGACCAGCAACTCAGATTCGACAGAAAACAAAGAAAGAAAGCAAGAAGAAGAGATAAACTGACGCGTGTGTTTTAGCTGATTGTGTCTCTTTTCTCATCAGTAAAGTTTCCAGTTAATATTTAAGGTAGATGAGACATTCCCGTCATATTACAACACTACATTTGAAACTCCTCAGAATGACCTACAGGTGTGTCTACGGTCTTTGTGTTTGCTCACTGTCATGTAACTAAATGTTTGTTTTGCATACAGTTTCCTTAATAAATGATTATCACTGAATTAATGGCATTCAGTTATGGTGGTGTGATCAAAGGATTTTGTGGTTATTCACTCATCAGGAGTCACTGCCAAAGTTCAGTTTTGTTAAATGAATCACAATGATACCATGTCCCTTTTTACTCCTTTAGATGCATTATGACTTGACCAGACTAGTACTTTATTTAAGGTGGGGTAGGAAATTTATGGATGAGATCACCTCTGAAACCTTTGAAACAAAACATCAGCAAAGCACAGAGAAATAGCTCCTTCATCCAGGGGTTCTAGTGAGAACATTCCCCATCATGAACTCCACCGACTCTTCTCTGGCAGCCCCACTTAACGTGCACAAGCGCCGTCTGTGACTGGCTGGAGAAATGTTGGTTGTGGTTTTGGGTGTAGGTTACCTCTAGTCCCTTTCCCAGTTTATTGATCCAAGGCTGTCAATGAAGAACAACAAAGCATGTAGAATAGCTTACCCTGCCTTTAATCCTCAAAGGAAAATTATATTGTTCCACTGTCAAATGATATAAAATTGTACATGGTTTGGTCTCTTACTCAGTTACTCTCTCATTTTCTCTTTTGTCATTACTTTGTTGAGTCTCTTCATCGTTTTTTTGCCGTAATGTTAACTTTTATGTCTCTGAGATAATTTCATCATTGTTGATGTGTGACACTGTCATGAAAGGATGCGCAGTTGTCACAAGGGACCACCAGGACAGAAGTCCTAAGATACGTCGGCTTGTTTTTCCTGATAGTCGGAACATGAGACGGTCAGACAGATGACTTGTCAAAAAAGTAAGCAAGTATTCCTTTAAATAAAACTGAAACACGAAAGAAACTCTTTTCTACTTTAATAAATCATTGGACACTTGGAGCCAGTTGTTTGATATCTTTGTAAAGACATGTTCATTCATAGTAACATGTCCATTATTAAGCCATCTGTTCTTAAGTAACTCTACAATCTTGCATCTGTTTGCAGTCTGTATCTGCAAATATGAAGTTCAGATAGAGAAAAGCTGGACTCTTAAATACGTTTCTCCTGTCATATGATGAATCATAGACCTTCATTCTCGACAGCTCCAATTTGTCTTCATCACCGTTATGAGTTCTTCCATTAAGTTTAGGTGATCTGATATTCTAGACTTTATGAAACCAGTTTTGTGTTTTGCCAGTTTTGCACATGTGCTTGCGTTTAAGCATTTTACTTGTATGTCTTCAAGAAATGTTCCAGTAAGTGTAAATAGGGATGGTGTTGTTTACAGTTTCATCAAGTCACTTTAATCCTGTTAGAAAACTTCCTACTTATATAAAGATGATGATTTTGATATTACTTTCATTATGGAAATTCTGACTCAAAGTAACATTTTATACCCAAGTTATGTTCCAAATCAGGAAGAATCTGTGAATTTTGTTTAATTAAAAATTAGTTTTTCTTTGACTGTTTTCTTTGAATCATTCCAGAAATCAAAGTGTATTGTTATGAGGCTTTAAACAATAGATGATTCAGCTCATCTGTAAAACTATTTCGACTAAACATGAGTAACAAACGACACATTTGTAAGTGGGCTGAAGGGAAAATGTACGGCTGAGATTAGGAGCAAAAACTCATTTGTTTAAACACATGTACTGTTAATTTCCTTGCATTTTACTGAAAGCAGGTAGGCTACTATACATTAGTGAAGAAATGCACATTTGAATGAGGAAGTTTGTCCGAAGTGTTTGGAACAAAAGGTCACAATCCCCCAAAACTTTATAGCTGTTATGCAGGCTTTTGCTTTGCTTCCCTGACGTTTGTCTAAAATTAGTTCCGGTTCGATTTTGATTTGGCTGATAAACGTTTAAATAAAATAAAGAAATCTTTTTTTTTTTTTTTTTTGTAAATTCTGACGATGTATTAATGTGCACCAGTTGTAAGATGGGCGTGTTGCTTAGCAACTAACCGGCAATAAAGATAACTGTTCTTACAAAAAGAAATGGGTGGAGTTAAACCTATTGGACTTCTGTTTTACAAAATGTAAAATATAATAAATGACTAAATCAACGAAATGAATAAGTAAATGTTTGGTCGTGACAATCAAAGACTTCAGAGAGTAGCAGTCGTGTCTGCTCGACGCCTGGGGGATTTCTACGTAACGGAGCTGCGCAATATGACGGGAATCGTCCCGACGCCTGTGTCGGTGCGCAAAATGCGTAAAATCCTGCCTCTCTGTATTTTCCTTCTCGTGTTTCGCTAGTGATGCGCTGTCCACTGGTATTCCCCTTACGAGGCATGTCTCCTCCACGCCACACCGCTCCCGTTTCGACGCTGCACAGCTGAACGGTCTAAGGTTTGGGTTTTTGGCCGGCCCACCATAGCCGGCGGCGGCGGCGGCGGCGGCAGCAGCTCCTCACACATTCCTCCCGTGAGCGCCGCTCCTAGTCATGATTCAAGCCTTCTGAAATCCTACCGACATTCAGTTAATAGGATTTGAGTTTCTAACCGAGGTTTCCATTAATATTATTATTTTTCTAATGAGGACAGCCACACGGATCTGACACGTTTCGTCGCTGCGCGTCTCTGATTTTTGGGGTGAATCTAAAGACGCGTCAAAAGGTGAGTTGATTGGAGCATTTTTGAGCAGTGCGATTTGATTACATTTATCCAATTTTTCCGAAATCCTAAAACTAAGGTATTTGAATGAATGCTACCTCTTTCCACATTCGTGTGGCGTAGGCACACGGCGTATCGCAGCGTTCACAGATTTGCGTCTCATTGTTGCGTAGGCCATTGACTCAGTGTGTCTCGCACATTTGCCCAGGACCATTCAGTCTCTGCCGGGCACCCAGCAAAATGCAAATTTGTGGAAATCTGGTATTTCATGCATCGTCACGACGCCCTGTGCTCAGGGAAAACGCAGTGGATTGACTGTGAATGTAAAATAAAGGCAACAATCCTTCGAAATTCAAAATGGAGCTGTAAAAGCACCTGTTTTGATTCATCAGGCCGCATATGCGCTGTTTCTGTCGGCTACGACAGTCACACATGCATTGTTCCCTTTTATTATTGTCATTTTTTCCCCCCTTATCCCTGTTCCCATTCACAAATCCCCGATTACGCACCTGGCGTGGACGTAGGCAGACAATGATTGGGTGTAGCTCCTATTTATTTTTCATTTTATTCCCGAGCAAATGCATTTGAGTTTGACAGCTGCTACTCCTGGAGGCATAGCACCCCACCCCGTGTTTCTTTGAAAGGATCCTTGCTGACAACTGGTGTTTAATCCCGCGGAAATAGAATTTTAATTATGTGACTAATCTGTTTACACTTGGTTTTTTGGGGCTGTTTAGTTCCAGCCAATTTCCATTAGGGAATGGATGCAGGTTCCTAATGAATGAAGACACGTAAGTGGGGACACTTAAGTGCAATAATTAGCAAATTCCTTACATAGACACGGAAAGTGGGTCAAAATGCTTTGTAGGGCTACAACTAAAGATTACTTTTGATCATTTCTTAATAAATACCTGTGGTGTGTTTTCCTCATTCATTTGGTCAGCAAAAATATAAAATGCCTAATAAAAGTTTGGGAAGGCCAAGATTGCAGCTTTAATTGTTTTTGACCAGGTAAAGACTTAAAAAGTTGTATTCACGTGTTTATCAGAATGTTTTGTCTATCTATTGACTTATCAATCTCCTCATTGCACCAGTCGTCAAACAAGCCTTTTATAAGAGACAGTACATGCAAAGAATATAACTGTTCTTAGACGAAACGTAGATATTACAAATAAAACCCCATGTTTTTGTCTTATAGTTAGTAAATTGTAAATATAGCTTGTTTGGGATTGTTTTTACATATGACGGTCACATCTGCAAGTAAAATAACTTAAAACTTGAATATTATGATTGTTATTGTTATTATATTAGGGTTTATTTGTGGCACCTCTGACATGAAGCGTCCTTTTAAATTCTGTAAAAATAATCAGTCAGCAGCAGCTGTTCCTCATGTCCTGGGTCACTGCCTGTCAGAGATGGATGGAAGCGGCTTTTATCAGCTGAGTCCCTCATTCCTTCTCTTTTCCTCCACAACTTCATCTTCCTCTCGTCTTTCCGGTGTGCATGCGTTTGCTAGGGTGAGATGAGGTGCGACAGGAGAGCTAGACATAGTCTCACACTCTCCAAACTATGCCAAGTAAAGGGTGACGAGGTAAAGATGATGGAGGAAGATGAGATTCTGTGTCGCAGGGCTAAAATGGGACGTGATTTTGATACTTATCCCCACTGCTTTGTCTTTCTTTGGCCTTCTTTTAAACAGTCTTTCTCCAGTTGACCGAGCATGATCATGTCATACGTGTTTGTGGACTGTATTGTTTCATGTCATTGTGCAGTTCAGTGCAAGAAAAGACAGTGACGTTGATGTGCACATTTCCTCTCATTTGATCTTGAGGAACCATCACCCCCCACCCCCACCCCCACCCCACCTCCTCTCCCAAGGGCAAACTGTAATTTCCCTATTCAGCTGAATAATTGGCTGGAAGTCACTCACTATCTGCAGTACAGTGGCAACTCTTTGCCTGTGTTGTGACAGAGTGACATTTGTAGAAGCTACTGGCTTCAGCTCATTAAAATGAACTTAACTTTTACAATGTCATTGTTGAACTAAATCAGCGACATCAAATGCAAGTAAGCCACGGAGGTCCTGTTTGTGGCGTTTGCTGCTCTGTTGGTAGAAATGCGATAAAATGATTGTAACATTGTGACGAAATGCGTATGAGTAGGAACAGTCGTGTTCACGTAATGTTAAAATAAGCAATTTATATCCAATAATGAGTGAGGACTGTTGTCTAAAAGCCCAAACGGATGATTGATCATTTCGTCACTGAATTGATTTGTGTCAGATATTTCCATTGCCTTCACGTACAGAGCAAAAACCACATCCAGGGCAACCGAGAGACATAGTCTGTCCAGCGTGTCCTGGGTCTTCCTCCTGGTGGGAAATGCCTGGGACACCCTCTAGGAAGGGGTCCAGGGGGCATTGGATAAGCCACCTCAGCTGACTCCTTTCAATGTGAAGGAGCAGCGGCTCTACCCCAAGCTCCTCCCGAATGACTGTGTATCTCACCTTATCTCTAAGGGAGCGCCCAGCCACCCTGCAGCGGAAACTCATTTCAGCCGCTTGTATCTGCAATCTTGACCTTTCGGTCATCACCCAAAGTTCGTGACCATAGGTAAGGGTGGGAGCGTAGGTTGACCAGTAAATCGAGAGCTTTGCCTTGCGACTCAGCTCTTTCTTCACCACAACTGTCCGGTACATTGACTGCATAAGTGCGGACGCTGCACCAATCCATCTGTCAATCTCACGCTTCATCTTTCTCTCGCTCGTGAACAAGACCCTGAGATTCCTAAACTCCTCCACTTGAGGCAGGACCTCTCCATCTACCCGGAGAGGGTATGTCACCCTTTTATGGTCAAGAATCATGGCCTTGGATTTAAACCTGCTGATTCTCATCGCTTCACAAACGGTTGTACATTGTCCCAGCACATGCTGAAGGTCCTGGCCTGATGAAGCCAACGGGACATTATAATCTGCAAAAAGCAGAGATGAAATCCTATGGTTCCCAAACTAGACCCCCTCTGGCCCCTGGTTACGCCTAAAAATCCAGTCCATAAAAATTTTGAACAGAACTGGTGACAAAGGGCAGCCCTGCCGAAGTCCATCATGCACTGGGAACAGGTCTGACTTACTACTGGCAAAGCAAACCAGGCCTGGTTCCAGGGTGGCGCTCCGTTGACTCCAATGCGGGCAACACAACGGTCCTTGTTAATTTTTCGTTCATGTGTGGCTTGTGAACTTCTTAGTCGTTACATTCAATTTAATCTTTTAAACGCAGCACTTAGAAACAGAACAGTTTGTTTCTTTTGTTAAAATTATTTCTCCAGTGTAAAGTCGATGTTAACTGACAGGTTTAATTTTTATTTATATCATATAAAAACCAGTAGCGAACTGAAATACCGTATTTAAACATTTTACTCCCTGGAGCATAATTTAAACTATATGAAAGATACGTCTTCATATCCTCATTTTCATATTCTGCAGTCCAATACTTCAGTCACTCAGTCACCTAAAGTTAATTTTGGCTTTCAGCAGTCTGTGTTTGATGAAGTGGTTATTGTCTAGGGTCATTTTAGCACCAAATTCCTTCATTGTTTCCCAAACAATGGCTCTTTGTTTAGCTCTGGTTGACAGACAGACAGAAAATGTGGGCCTAATATCTCAGGCTGTTTTCATCTGGAATTCTGACTTAAATGAATTTCACTGAAACTGGCTATTTTAAAAGCTTAAGGTCATATACCAGGAATGTGTTGGCACCTTTCAGGTTGATGCTGCGCTGTGCTCCAGCAATATTCAAGGCAGTTTAGTAAAAAGCTGTGAAGACAGTTTAACTTAATGGTGATCCTAGGGAGGAAACTTATTAGAAATTATTCACCAGTTGTTTTCTTGCAAATTAATTTGAAAATATTTTGAGATACCTGATCAATGGAAACATTAATCTGCTGTGGGAGTATAAACTTCTGCAGAAAACTGAACAATCACTTTGAAAACTGTAGATTTTGACCGCCAGATTTGAGTGACTAGAGTCACGTTAAGACTCTTGATGAGCATTGCAAGGAAAAACAAGAAAATCAGTTTGTGTACACATAGGCATAAAAATGTTTTAAGTCAAGTTTGAACAAAGTGTGAAGTGTGTTTGACTCATCTAGACATGACATGAGAATACTGGCCTGATGTGATTCAGTGATTCAGAAGTGTTAAGACTTACTTGCTTTCTAAACCTGCATCCCTTCGAGGCATCTAGGTACTCTTCTATCACTTGCTCATCCTCTTTCCACCCCTCACACTATTTCTTTCCTTGACACTCAGTATTCAGTTCATGTACACAGATGGATCATGGAGTTGATAAGTCTCAGTCAGCGGTTAGAAAGTGAGAAAGATGTGGAGTATAAATAAATGTGCAGTCAATATTAAGGTGCATTTCAGCTCCGCTGTGGTTTAGGGAACAGAATTTGAATAGATTCAGTGTTTTTCATGTTTCATATCTAATTTTAAAGTTTCTGATGAGAAAAAAAGTCCATGTTTGGAAGCCTTTGCATTGCTTTTGATCATATTATTGTACCATTTTATTTAAGGTAAATAATAGCTCACCCTCTCTTACATTTAGGTGGGACAAATCCACCCAGACATTTAACATTTATAAGGCATATTAAGGTTTCATTCTGTAGAGATGTGAGGTGCAAGGTGCAAAGCAACAGGAGTTTAAAGAGTTTTAGTTTTGAATCCAGAAAGGAGCACTCTTTTGTGACTGTATACACACACCATCCTCCTCCTCCTCCATCTCCCTCCTCAGTTCCTTCCACCCATCCAGGCCTCCTGCTGATCAGGTGCCTGTTCTTTTTGCCGTCGCTGGCAGTTGAAGTAATGTGTTGCAGTCCGCTTCTCCCACAATCCTCTGTACCCATGCTGTATGGAAAAACTCACACGGACTAAATTATCTTCTCGTCTCTCATTTCTCATTATTTTTCCATCTTTATGCAACTCACATTTTTCTATTTTTTTTAATTTTTTTTTTAGCAAGTCTGAACAATGTCTCTCAAGCTTCCTTTTTTTTTTTGTAAACCTGTTGGTCTTTTTGAATTGTTTAATATACTTTTATCACCTGCTAAATTATCATCATTCCTCCACGATCCACTCTTTATTGCAGTGATGGAATGAGTCACATGTTCACACCGATTAATATTATTGCACTCCAACACCATAATAGGGAAAGACTTGAGGCTCCGTTACATGACGGAGTGTGTTGTTTACGCATGTAGGCTGAAGCCGTCCAGCACTCTGGGGTGTGTAGTACCCTGGAGAGAACCAGAGGACGTTTTGGCCCCCACCACTTTTCTGTAACTTGAATATAAGGATCATTACTTTTTATCATCAGTGTGAGATTCTAATGATTGTTTACTTTTCTTAAATCATTCAACAATTACTATTTTTAATTATTTATTTTTATTATTATATGTTATTTTTCATTCAACAAATAATAGTTTACTTTTTACAAGTGCAAATACATTTACACTGCTGTTATTAATCATACCAAATGAATTCTAAAACCTGGCAGGCCTTAATTTTATATCGCTAAAAACAGTGACAGCTGGTGGTTGAAGCAGAGTAAGAAACACAAAACCGAACCTGAGCGAGCAATGACGGTATTACTTGTGTAGCACTTTTCTTAACAGTGATACAAAATGCTTTTTAAGAAGTTATAAAATGAGTCGAGTCAAATGGATGTTCACAAGACTTCAATAATAAAAATGTGTTAAATATATCAGACATTGACAAAGGCTTCCACAAAGAGGATTGTTTTGAAGGTACCACGACTTCATTGGGAAGAGAGTTCTAATGGGAAAGGTTTATATCCCTATGTTAGACACTGGTACCTGGGAATCGTGAGCAGAAGACCATCTGCGGAGCTGTGAGGGTTTATACCGGGTCAATAAGTCAAAGTAGAGAAGAAGAGCAGTTAAGATTTTAAAATCAATACAAACTCTGAAAGGGAGACAGTGCAGGGAGGCAAACACATGGCTGCTGTATATGAGCATGTTAGTCCTGTTTAGTCACGAAAATAGTTTGTTTTTTTTTAGGTGTAATTAAGTTTGGCCGTTGCAATTAGCTGATTGCATTAGTTTGCAGTTTCAGTTTAAGAAACGGATTAAACTTTCAGCCCTAATCCAAATGGTGATGTATGTTATGCTCCTTAATAAGGTGGCCAAGAGATATGTAAACAGAGAACAGAAGGGGGACCTATGATTAGCTCTTGGGGCACCCCATAATTGAACTGAGCAGTTAAGGAGATAATTATTCACAGTGGCAGAAAAGGTTCTGTTAGCCATGTTCTAAATTAAAACCCAGAACTCTAAATGATACTGTTGAACGTTCTGGTGGATTTTGTGGAAATGATCAGACTGCAATTACAGATTGTAACCATTTAATGATGCTAAATCACTAAACAACAAAACTGAGCCATTTGCGTTTTTATACTTCTTTCTATTCCAGTATTTTATAAATGTAATAGCGTAAGAGCTTCTGGACACAAGTTTCTATTACATCACCAGAATATTAGTTAATTAATTAATTTTCTTTTGTTATACTTTATTTCTAAAGAACCAATCTGCACACCTTTTTAATTTGATGGTTAAAGATAAAGTCTATTTTTAAAAAAACACACACATGACTTCTTCAGTTTCAGTTTCTTGGTAAGATTTTGTCACCACAACTTTTTTATTTTTTTTGTGCACATTTGCTCGTATCAACTGTCCAAACACATGCATTGCATTTGTGTTCCTGTGATGGACTAAAATTACTTAAGATTTCCGTCTTTACCCCTTGTCATAATCATTTAGTTTGACACGTTAACCGCCAAATGCACCGGATGACATCCTGGCCGAGTTTGAATCAAAATTTGCACAAATTGGCCCCATTTGTTCGCATTCACGAACTCGCAGAGAATTATTCACCCACACATCTCCACAGAGGGGACCCTGCCATGTCTTTGAGAATTCCCATACCTGTGTAATTATGTTATGCTCACACATCACACCAAACACCCACTAAGCCTCAGCTGTCCATGCTCAACACAACAGCCACCTACACGTTCTTTTTAAAGACGTAGCCAGTTCCTTCCTCTTCGTCTGCTAATAACCCTCCTCGGTTCTGTCTGTCAGCCCCACAAGTGTGTGTGCTGGAAACACTCAAGGGTATATACATTTACTGGAAAAAGGATGTGAGACACAACTGTGCTTGGGTGTTAGTGTGCAGTTGAGCCTTGTTTCCCAGAGGCCAAGAAACAGCTGCTAATGCACATGAACAGAGACACACACACCTACGCACATGCAAGCACTCCGTCTGGAACTGAGAGCGCTTCTTTTTACAAAGGAACAAGGCTGTTTCATCTGTGTGTGACTGTTTCAGCTGGCCTGAAATAGCTGGTTTCACAGTGACTCAGTGCTCGGAGCCTGGAGGGGAGGAACAAACTTGCTGTGTGAACAAGGCTCTCCAACTTTGTTGATGCACTTGACCGTGTGAACTTGTTTGTCTTTGTACTCTTGATGAAAGCTCAGTTTGGGCTTGAAGCATTTCCCAGGACATAATAGGACTATGTGATAAGTTTGTATGTGTCCTGCTGAGTGTTTGCGTGCTAAATAATTCGACTGGAACCTTGAACAGAGATGGTATATGGTTGAATAGGAGCAAAACAGAAACTTCTAAGCTTTGTCTGGGAATGGTAGATGAATAGGAAAGAGGTCTGTTTCAGTTCCTGAATTAAAGCACTTTAAATTAATATTTGTTCATAATTCTTTTTTTCTTTTGAGCTTAGCCACATTCAAATGAGCATTTTTACTTTTTGATTACTTTTAATTAAAAAAAAAAAACACCTTATTTTAACAGTCTTAAGAAATAATGACAATGATCATAACATTTTGATATGAAATGCATACAATTTATTTATATAGAATGTTAATATATGAAGGTGTTTTTGAAAATAGCTGATGCTGGATTGAAGCAATGCGCCTTTGCACCTTAAGTACTGCATTCTTACTCATCATTGGCTCTTGTCCCAGGTCTGCACATGGGGGCGGGCAAAAGCAAGCCCAAAGAGCCGGGCCAGCGTTCCATGAGCCTGGATGGCACCATCGGCACAGGCTCGGACAGCGGGCACTTCCACCACCTGGGCCCTGCCCAGCAGACCCAAACCCCGAACCGAAGCCCCGCCGTTGGCATGGGCAGGCGTCAGGGGCAGCATCAGCCGGTCCCAACAAATACCCCTGACCTGACTCCCTTTGGAGGGGTGGATCACACGGGTTCTGTCACCTCACCTCACAGAGGACCTCTGTCGGGTAAGAAATTGCAGAAAGAAAGTTTTGTGTAGTCCCTTTCTACAACAAGGCACAACGAATCACATTGAGGCTAAATATTAAACAGAAAAAGGCTTTCTTAACCTATTGTAACCTGATGAGACGTTCTTTTATCTTTCAGTCCTGCCAAGGCTGCGTCAACATTTTCAAGATGTGGGCAAGATTAGTTATTGACAATAAAAGTAGATGGTGTAGCCTCTTCTCTTTCCTTCAAGGACTGGGAGAGTTGACTGCTTGGGGCTTTTCAGAATACTCAGAGGTTTACAAATAAAATTTCTGAGGATTAGGAAGTAGAATGAGACACAAATTAGAGAATTAAGAAAAAAGTACCACAGTAAAAGTGACTAAATGGCTCAAAATTGATATCAAACAGATCCTTTTTTACCCTTTTATATAAAGGATATGACTTTTAGGTGCCGGTGTATCCACAAAACAAAAGCAACTGCACATCACTCCCTGTGTAATATAATCAAAGGACAGTCAGATGTTTTCTCCTGGTTCCAGTCAACTGACTTTTGGCTTTATGTAAAAAAAAAAACAAACAGAAGAACAGCTTTAATTAGAGCCAGTAAACTTTATGACTTGGAATAAACAAGCAGCTACAAAACTGATTCGCATTTACACACAAGTGTTTTTTCTTTCCTTCTTCCACTACAAATAGTCACTTGTCCTTGAGTTTGTAGCCCAAACGGCAGATCAGCCAGATGGTTGGGAAGTGTTTAGGCCGACACATTTGGTCAGAGGGTGTGTAAATATTTGCCAACGATGGCATGAGCCGGATGTGTGTGAGGACGATGTGATTGTGATCTGCAGGTCAGCAGGCCTCTGCCTGCGTGTCAGGAACACTTCACCTCCTGCTATGCATCTAATGAGCTGATCAATGACTGGCTCTGGTTTGTATCACAGGTTCGGTGGGAAAGCAAAGAAACTCACCAAGATTGTTTTCTTGCAGGAGGTGTGACTACCTTTGTGGCATTGTACGACTATGAGTCGAGGACGGCGTCTGATCTGACCTTTAGGAAAGGCGACCGGCTGCAAATAGTCAACAACACGTAAGAACCAGCAGTCATTCATATGTTTTCTACAAATGCAGCCCATTTACAAACATCTACAGATGAGCAGATGTCTTGCCACACGCGTGAACACACAAATCTTAATTTGAATGAACTGAGACAGACTCGGTGAGAATCAGCCGGTAGCCGCGGCGCCATCGTTCCCATCTGTTTACTAAAGCGGAGGAGAAACGGCGCTTTGCAAACGCATTCTGCTCCTTTTGGGCGGCTGCCATCATCATAATCTCTAAGACGCAGAGTTAGAGAGTGAATCACACTGACACATTTGCTCACATTTCTTTTCTCCACACAGAAGATTGTTAAAAAAATCAATGTTTTCTTGTTGGGCTTGAGCGCATGTTGAAGTATGCATTTTAAAGCGAGTGACGCAAAATTCCCATGCAGGTGTTTAAAACCAGAACAATGTTCTTCCTTGTGTTTTCTTTCCATAACTTCCCGTCATAAATGTGGTCTGCTATTCTTTTGCTATAGTCTGGAACTACACAGTGGGTATAAAAAAAAAAAAAGAGAAATAACTCACTCTGTGTGCAGTAAAGCAGTGCAATCTCAACTTCTTAAAAAATTAAAAAGTTAAACTTTGCAATTTATTCTTTTTTTTTTTTTTTATCCACAGTTACATGCATTCCCACAGCAAAGTTTGGATACACTTATGTAATGTCACAACATTTATTTTGCACTTATGGTGGGAGAGTCGGACAAGTTTGTAAAATCTTGTCCAGCGCATCAAAGATTCCCAGTAGTGAATGTTTGGATCGTGACGGCCGATCCTAAGTGGATATGAAGCTCCCTGCATCATTATCATCATTTGGGATCAATGAACGTGGCATTGTCATCTTGGAATAATGCCATTCCATCAAGAAAGCCAGATATCTGACACAGAAAACCTAGACAGCCAGCGTATTCAAATATTCATCAGATTTTATTTTATGATCAAAGAATGAAGCGACCCCAGATTATAACGCTACCGGACATGAGGCATGATTGGTGCATTCCTTCACATGGCTTCATAGATGCATAAACCTTTTTTTTGAAATATTTCAACAATACTTAGTTTAATGAGTTTTTTTTTTTAATGGGTTCTAACTACTAAATACACTTGAGTGAAACGTGAACTATTCCCACTATGTTGTCCCAGAACACATCCAGCTGCTCTGCTCCGTCTGCTGTGCTGCTTGCCTTGCTGTGTCTTCTTGCCGTCTTTGATGTGTCTGCTGTGTCTGTTATCTCTCCCTCTCTCCTCCTTTCTCATGCTTCATGGTCTCTCCTAGGAAAAAGTACAGCTTCAGGTCAGTAATATTTAATACCATTCACGGAAAAAAAAAACACAAAAAAAACTCATGTAACCTTTTGTTTGGCCCCTTTGCAGATGCATGGATTTGTCTGACCAAACTCAATGTGCAATTAATAAGTTTATATCACACATAGAATAACTTGTGCAACAGTTAAAGTGAGTGGAGGAGTTTCTGTTTTGAGAAACTTAATACAGGTTGAGTCAAAGTGATTTGAATTTCCATTTATGCTGACATACAGTAGTATTTCAGAACTAAATCTTGTTTATTTTTCTATTCAAACCAAAATCCATGGAAAAAAGACAAGACCAGTATAAATGGATTGCACACTTACAAACATCCTCTGCTTGGGAAAAGCATAACCATGGTTATTTTATTATGCCAATAACCTTTGTAGCCCTGCCTTCAATGTCTTGCAATAAGTTGCTTTGACCTCAGAAATACTAAGACACGGCTAGTAACAAACGGATAAGGGCGATAAAATTAAACACGTGCCAGAGGTGAGTCAGAGTAGCGTTTACCATAGGCTGTTGCATAATAATCAAACGAACGTGTCTTGTGATTTTTGCCTGCTTTGACGTGACCGTCAGAAACTGCGATGTGTGTGGTGGGAGCCATTCCTCTTCATTCTTCTGCTTTTACTTGTGATGGAAAAACTCCACCAATATTCTCTGACGTCCTCGTGTGCAGGTGGAAGGTAGATGTGAAAGCGTAGCTGAAAACGCATTTAAGCTGGAATGTGGCGACTTTTGATCCTAAAGGCTTGAAGTTCAGCCGTACTCAAATCGTTTTTCCTATAGACTCTGAGAGAAAGCGGAAGAGTCAAAGTCATATTTTCAACAACAATTTGAACTATTTTCTACAATTTTAAAAATTTACTCACAAATATGTGGTGTTTACACACCCTCAGACCAAAAGCGAAAGCCCCAAAACAAAGAAGAAATAAAAAATAAACAAGAGAAAACACATGAAGATGGTGGGGTCTGTGCAAATAAATACAGCACCACTCACTTGTAGCGAGTCACGACATCCGAAGTGGATTAGTTTTATCTTTTGGAGTCCTTTTGTGTGTGTGTGCGGTTTCTTTTTTTTTTTGTTGTTGTGTTTTTTAAAGAGCAGGGTGGAGGATATTCTGCTTAACCCATCTTAGGGTTTTATACTCATTTAAATCGTAAAAGCAGGATTTGTCATGTTTTGCTTGGCGTTTTCTGTTTTTGTTATGATTGATTGATCTGGCGCTCTCGTTTTGTCTCCTGCCTTTTATAGAGAAGGGGACTGGTGGCTTGCTCGTTCACTGACAACAGGAGAGAGCGGTTATATCCCCAGCAACTATGTGGCTCCGTCGGACTCCATCCAAGCAGAAGAGTACATTATCTTTGCTTTTGTTTCGCTCCTGTAGTCTAAATAACTGTAGTGACGTTTCTAGTGCTGATCCTGGATGTAGCTGCGCTCTGATGATTGAATGCATGACGGCGCCTTGTTTACACTTAAAGTGTTGCACATGCAGAAATGGTACCTATATGCATTTGTGCCTGTTTGCATAGTCGTGCTCGTCTGTTTCAGCAGCTCAGCGGGAGCTTCTCTCTGATCTTTTTCTTTATGGCCCACTCTGGCAGGTGGTATTTTGGAAAGATTACTCGGCGTGACTCAGAAAGGCTCCTCCTGAGTCTGCAGAACAGACGGGGGACCTTCCTGGTGAGGGAGAGTGAGACGACAAAAGGTGAGAGAGCAGATGTTCGCATCACTTTAGAGGCTTTGTGCTTGTTCATAATTATAAATTTAACCATTTCAGCTGCTTTCGGTGCACACCAGTTGGGCGTAGCAATGGAATCACTGATGGGTAAAGTGACTGCTGTTCTTGTTACAGTGCTGCGTTGTTGGGAAAACGTGCGTTACCTAAACATTTTCAAGACGAGTCAGCCCTTTCCCTTAACAAAAGCAGCAGCCCTCCGCTATGGCAGTGGCCTCCTCCAGAAGAACAGACATCGGTCTTGCAAAAACATTTTGCTAAGAGCTCAAAGAACAGGACAAGGTGTCGGAGGTTCTGAACCTGTGAACCTGACCTCCAAGCTCCCCTAACACTAGTCTGGTGCCATCTGTTGGAAGGAAGCCAGTTCTACAAAGACCCCACCCTACAGTCCTCGGGACACAAAGGATCTATGCCTCGTGTCCGTGCCCCTGCTGGTCAGAGCTCTTCTGGAGCTTTAGTAGGGGACCTACTCGCCATTAATTAGTGAAAACGACATCATTCTGGACTGCAATTTTTTTTTCTTACTTTAAATCACTTTTTCTAAGATTTCATAGACTACATAATAATTTGATGAGAGAAAAATGCTGATAAGTTAATAAGAACAAGGCTTCGAGTGCTTCTGTTTACTTGATCTATGTGATGAAAAATACACACAGATCCAAGAAAACTCTTCCTACAAATGTGTGAAAAAGGGGACGTGATGAAACGGCGTCCCTGGATTTCATGCTGTGCGGCAGATGCGCTTTTTGCTTTGAAATAAGCAGATTTTCAGGGGCTCGATTTGAACGAGGCAGACTCTCCTAATTAAGCCATTAGTTAGCGTTCCCGGCTCAAAGCGTTGCGTTCTCCGAGCATGCGGAGAACTTCTGCACCTTCCCCTGCCGTCAGATCCACTCTTTGTGACGTAGGTAGAGTCTTTAGGGGGATGCTTTACACAAACGAGGGGGGGAAGTGGGCAGAGCAGAGTGAGTTCGACTTGTGAATGGATAGGGGTGAATCACTCTGCCAGAACTAGGTCAGCCTTGAAGGATGCTGGATTTCCCCGTGGCTATAATTCTCTACTCCTTTTTAGTAGACAAGCACGCACTGAGAAGAGATGTTTAAAAGCATAAAATGAGGGTAGAGCTGTAAAGGGGTACCCCACGGAACGAGGGCTGGGGAGAAAGTGAGCGATTTGTGGCAGATATGAATTCTCTATAAAATGTTAATTAAATGTCATATCTGAAATCACCGTTTCAGAAATGAGGAGGAACATGCCACTTTAGAAAGTTTAAATAATTTAGACTCATTTTTTTTAAAGGTTGAAGATTTTTTTGGGATATAGTTGAAATGTTTTTGGGTAAAATGCCACAAAGATGCAGTTTTTTTTCTCAACCCCGCTCACAGCGGCCAGTTGTTGCAGGTGCTTCTCTCTAGACTTCTCTTCTCTGGCAGTTTGCCTCCTAAAACTGCTCTTGCAGCTTGCAGCTACTCACTTCAGAGGTACAACAAATGCAAGATGATGTAAATTTAGATGGAGGTTTGCAAAGGACAGGCTCTGATCCAGGTCTGTGATGTCACAGCACCCTGCACATATGAACCACTGATTGAGTCAAATCTGTGGTCTCAAAAGCAGAAAATGTGATTTATTCATAATGATGTCCCGTTATGCGCTTTTGTTAGAGGTGTTTGCATGACTCATTTTATTTGCATAATCAGAAAACCCCACCAAATACTTAGATTAAAGTAGGTTAGGAAAAGAAGACGGCAGGTCAGAGGCGAAGCGGCTGCTGCAGTGCTGCATTGATAACGTAGGTGTGCGCTACATGTGGTGACTGAACTTTTTTAAGTTTGCTTTACTTGACCTAGATTTTCTTTGAACCTCTCGATCAAAAGCGATGGATTTGTCTTTCATATGGAACAGTCTCTCTGCAGTGCGTACATTTGTTGAAATGGTTCAGTCCTTTGGATCATCTGGAAACCACAGTTTTAGAAGTTCAACTTCTGTTTTGTTAGGAATTTATTTATTTATTTTTACCTTTTAAGGATTGGGTCATTATTCACTGATGCTTTGCAATAAATATCATGCTGTATCAATAATATTTTTTTTCTTTTTCTTCTTATTTGTAAAGTATGGGTAAACTCTAATTTTTATTTTAATGTTTAACCTGCTTTTAAACTGTTTGAAGTTCATAAAAACACCTATTCTTCAGTCGTATGCTGTAATCCAAGTGTTTATATTGTTATATTAATTTTATTTGTGAGGTTTGTTAAGTTGTATTTGTGAAATGTTCTTTTCTGGAAGCTACTTCTTTAAATAAGTCAATGAGTTGCTGTAAAAATCAAACTTTCAATGAAATTGGGCCCCGGACAGGACGGTAGATGTTTGGGGTCCAAAGCACAGCTGCTAGGAAACCCCACAGAGCAGCTGTCACGGGGGCCGAGAGTCCCGTGGTTTTATTGGCCTAACCGTCTCTCTTGTTTGCTCACAGGGGCCTATTGTCTGTCAGTGCTTGACTACGATAACACCAAAGGCCTGAACGTTAAACATTACAAGATCAGGAAACTGGATAGCGGAGGTTTCTACATCACGTCCCGCACCCAGTTCACCAGCCTACAGCAGCTAGTCTTCCACTACCGCAGTGAGCGCTCCGACGGCACCGCTGGTTACACTTTTACTACGCTGCCGCGCCTAAACTGTCCTTAACCTGCCCTTTCACTTTCTGTCTTCCCTCTGCCAGTGCACTCCGACGGGCTCTGTCATGCTCTAACAGATGTGTGTCCAGTGGCCAAACCTCAGACACAGGGGCTGGCCAGGGACGCATGGGAGATTCCTCGAGAGTCACTCCGTCTGGACCTTAAACTGGGACAGGGCTGTTTTGGAGAAGTCTGGATGGGTAAGAAGTCTTGCACGCTGGATTAGATGTGCAGCTAAGGAGCATCATGAACTCCACAAGAAAACCACATCCTAACCTAAACCCTTGGAAACACAAAAAAGTAAATTTCCTCCTCTCTGGTTTACAACAGGTACATGGAATGGTACAACACGGGTAGCCATTAAGACCCTAAAGCCTGGCACCATGTCTCCGGAGGCCTTTCTTCAGGAAGCACAGGTCATGAAGAAGCTGAGGCACGAGAAGCTGGTCCAGTTGTATGCTGTCGTGTCTGAGGAGCCCATCTACATTGTGACAGAGTATATGAGCCAAGGTAATCGAACTGCTTGGACAGATTTTAAAAAGTGTCTGCTTACTTTTTAAGCCACAGTAACAAATGATGTTCCTGCAGTTTTAAATGACAGCAGAGTCATTCCTTTGCGTTTCCTAGGTAGCTTACTGGACTTCCTTAAAGGGGAGGCAGGGAAGATGCTTCGCCTGCCGCAGCTGGTAGACATGGCTGCTCAGGTAAACCACTAAGGCTTACTGTGTTTGTGTGTGTGTGTGTGTGTGTGTGTTTAGACTCTTATGTACTGAAATAACGTGGAAACAGAGAATCAACAAGCTGTCATGTCTCTTACCAGATTGCAGCAGGCATGGCTTATGTGGAGAGGATGAACTATGTTCACAGAGACCTGCGGGCTGCCAACATCCTGGTAGGAGACAGCCTGGTGTGCAAGGTGGCCGACTTCGGTCTGGCCAGACTGATTGAAGATAACGAGTACACTGCAAGGCAGGGTAGGTGTCTCACTTACGCAACTTCTGAGTGAGAAACGGAAAGAAGCAAGTTTTGTTATAGATGGAAGATAACCAATTATTCAAAAGAGATGTTCAGGAAAGCGCATGTTTTTTTGTTTTTTTTTATTTTCTAAATTTTCATTGTCAGGAGCCAAGTTCCCAATCAAGTGGACGGCACCGGAGGCAGCGTTGTACGGCCGTTTCACTATCAAGTCAGACGTCTGGTCTTTTGGTGTGCTGCTCACAGAGCTGGCAACTAAAGGCAGAGTTCCCTATCCAGGTAAAAGTGTCTTTTAATTACAGAGTTCACCTTCAAATAAGTAAGAATCCTGTGAGATGACGAAATAAAGAGCGAAGTATCCCAAAGAAGACTTACATTTTGTATCATGTTGTTTTTTTTTGTATATAACGTGATAGCTGGGTTTTTTTTTTTTTGTTTGTTTGAGTAAGTTACTTGTATTTTTAAATGTTACTTTTTTGTTTGGAAAAATCAAATTGATAAATATTCATCACAGGTGTTTGCAGTGTAAATAAACGAAGTCATTGAATTTGCCAAATTGACCATAAAGGGTAGCGAGATCTTCTCTAAATCTGACTTCCTGTTTCTGTTGCAAGGTATGGTCAACCGCGAGGTGCTCGACCAGGTGGAGCGCGGTTACAGGATGCCTTGCCCGTCAGAGTGCCCCAGCTCTTTACATGAGCTCATGCTTTCATGCTGGAGGAAGGATCCAGAAGAGAGACCCACATTTGAGTACCTGCAGGGCTTCCTAGAGGACTACTTCACCTCCACAGAACCCCAGTATCAGCCGGGAGAGAACCTATAGAACCACACTGAACAGAACACGGAGGAGGAGGAGGAGGGGGAGGAGCAGGAGGAGGAGGGACCTCAGCACTGAACGATCTGCACTAACTGACCTCAGAGGAGCATCTGCTGGAGGATCTGATCCTGTGAAACTCTTTTGTGAGGAAGTTTTTTAGTGGAAGCAAAACTGAGATGGAAACCTGCAGAAGTCCTG
Source organism: Xenentodon cancila (assembly GCA_014839995.1). Classification (NCBI taxonomy): domain Eukaryota; kingdom Metazoa; phylum Chordata; class Actinopteri; order Beloniformes; family Belonidae; genus Xenentodon; species Xenentodon cancila. Next base: position 24,096,836 of record CM026203.1, on the reverse strand, counting down.
TTCTGTCCAATTTAGGAACTACAGCGGAACGACCGCAGAACCACCTGGACAGCCTCGGCTCTGCAAGCGCTCACAGAAGAGGTTCAGAGCTGTCACTGAACTCTGGCAGACGATACTCTGGCTCAGACTGAACTTAGTAACTACTAGAATTGTGGATAAATGTTTTTACGAGGTGCGCCTATTGTCGGAGGAACCAAATCAGGATCTATAGGCAGAGCGAAGGGTAAAAGAATAAACTTGCCAGAATAAACATTTCAGTTGGACGTGAGCTGTTTAGTGAAGTCTACCTTTTTTTCCTTCCTCTGTCTCCCCATCCTCATCTGGTACCTTGTCCGCCTACAGAGGAGCGCTGCCACTGTGGCTCAGGTGCCAAAGGATAATCTGTCTCCCTCAACGTCCTTTATCTCAACTCTGCCTCGCTTCCTTCTCTCTCTCTCTCTTTTTTTCCTGTCTGACTTTTCGGTATTTTTCTCCAGTTTTCTCAAGTGCTGCTTCTTCAAAGTGTCTCCAGATAATTCAGCTGTGGAACTGTACTTTGCATCTTTATCTCAATGTTTACTTGGACAATAAATGTCCTGTGGTTCAAGGTTTTGTTCAGTGACAGGCAAACGTTTCTGATTTCACTTTATTTCTATTTTTATTGAGACAAGATTGTTTAAATCCTTTTATCATGGTAGTGCCAGGGTAAATGTACTCAAAAGGCAGGTTCTGTAATGCTGAAAATTAACTAATATTAACTAACATTTGAGGCCTTTCTCTCTTATTTAATCATGCTGGATCCAATGTCCATTTAAAAAAAAAGAAAAAAAAAAAAAAAAAACTATTTTGATGCAGGTAGTGTCTGAATGCTTGTTTGATTTAAAAGGAATCTTGCATTTGACCAGATCAGCATGGTTTCGGTAGCACTAAAGAGCAGTTTTAACACATTTCAGTTCACGTTCCTCGAGCATAAACGGGGTGGTTTTTATCAAACTTTTATGCGACCTACTAAGAAGCCAATGAGGCTGCCAAGGAAGTCAAACTCAAGATGGTGAAAAAGAAAAAAAATAAAATGAAAAAAAAAAAAAGCCTTTTTGTGTTTTGTGCCAAAAAAAAAAAAAAAAAAAGCAAAACTCATTTCTCTACTGCTGTCCGTGTATATACTGTTTTACTATCATGAGGCTTTTAATTGTCCAACGAGCATCTGTTTTAATTATTAATTTAAAACTCCCCAGTTACGTACATGTTGGTGAGTGAACAGGACAGAAACCTTTTGCTGTCTGCTTAAGTATATAGCTGGTTTTTATTAACTTATTACACTTATAAAATATGCAACCAGGCAGCCCTAATGAAACTGTAAACCTCTGATCAGGTAACCCTAATAAAACTGTGTTTGACTTTAATATGAGTGCATTTTGAAGCCAGTTAGCATGCTTTTTGTGCCGTTCTTCCCGAAAACATTGGCTGGGTTTGTATTTATGCTGTTCTGTACATCAACGTGTGTGCGTGTGTGTTTTTGTTTTATAACTTCAGGTCCATGTGGGATTGTATACAAACTTCTGAACATTTACAGCCCTCAGTTCATGAGGTTTTTCTTTCCGTCTTTATTTTTTTCTTTCCCTCCCCATAACGTACTGTCAAACTGTACATACTGTTGCTCTGTATCACGTCCATCACTTACAAACGGCAGATATTTATGCTGGTTGTCACACATTTCACAGGGGCTTTTGGTTTATAACGTAGTTAATTCACAAGAGCTGATTTTTTTGTAGAAGTTTTAGACTGTCGAAACCAGTTACATTATGAGCCATGCAGCAATAAGACGCAGCAGTCCTCGCCCACCAACGTTGCAAAGGAGTGGTCACAGATACGTGACAGTATTTTAACTCCCAAACCACGATAAGGAAGGAGTTTGGGCTGTGATGTTAAATTGATAAGAAGTTCAATGATGTAAATAGGATCCCAAACACATGACTGTGACTATCATGCGAATTTTGGTTTTGTACAGCTTTTTTTTTTTTTCCTCATTCTGTCTCCCTGAGCAGGATTTTACCATGACGCCTGCACCTATAATGTCCAATCCATAATAAGATGCTACTGTAAACGGGGCTGAAGGACAGTTTGTTTTTTCAAATTTTTTTTGACTTGTATGAAATCCACATTCAGTTTAAAACCTCTTTTTCTGCAAAAAGGAAAAAAAAAAACAATACCAGATTGGGCTTGACGGAGATGCATGTCTTTCCGAGAACATCGTTATTATCAGTGCTTTCCTCTTTTTAGGTGGGAATTACCCTGCTCGTGTGGACACTCAGAGCCACCTGTAAGTCACCAGGATGTTGTGGAAGTCGGCAGGCTCGTGACACGTATGAGTAACGCTGAGGTCAGATTGGGTCTTGCGTGCCATATTAAAGAAGTGTCTCATTCTTCTTTTGTGTGTGTGTTTTTTTTTTCTTTTTTTATGAATCTATGCAGTTTCAGTCTTGCATTCCTGCAACTTTATGGCCATTTTGTTCAAAGTTATGATTATATTCAAAAGGTGTGAGCATTTTGTAAGGACTCCTTTTTTTTTCTTTTTCTTTTTTTTTTTGTTCGTTTTTTTTCTGTTTTGGTGTTACAGGATTGAAACTGGTATTGTGCCACTTTATGTTGATCTTTAAATGTGCAATAAATTATATTTGAAATGTGTTTTGATAAGAGTGCCTGCTGGTGTGTGTGCTGTTTTTAGGATCCAAAAATACGACGTGCATCACAAGCCATCATGAGCCAAAAGTTTAGAGAAGTGAGCTCATGTGACCATCATCAGATCATGTAGTCATTATTTCTAGGGGTTGCGGGCGTCTGAAGACAAGAAAAGGGGTAATTTATCCGAGTTTAAAGCGTAACACACCATAAGGTTGTGAAACGTCTGTAAAAAATGACTAAAGTGAAACCATTGAACAATTGAAACTGAAACATAAGATCCTGACTTAAAACGTATGAGAAGTTGAATTTCTGGTGGTTGGGAAAAATTTGGGGAGGATTTTATTTCCTTTTTTGTTTTTTTCAATGATAAAGTGTGGAATAGTGTTCTGATAATGTGCTCAAAAGCGTGAATCAAAGCAACTGGACTTCCTTTTCTTGGTTCATTTTTTTCTACCAGAAGATTTCCTCATTTCAAACTTACTGATGGGGAGTTTTGAGCTTATAAAATGTTGAAATTGCGTGCGGTCCCCCCTGTGGGTCAGTAGGGTCCACTCTTACATGTTTACCTGGTTTTGATCACATGAATCGACGGTATGAACAGTTTTGAAATGGTCTGAGTTACACATCTGGATGGAAGCTGAAATATCTTCAAAAACCACACAAATGAAGTCCAATTAGCTTAACTGAAGCTTTTCAGGATGTAAAGATGGGACACTTTCAAAGGGTGTTCCCATCCATGGCTAAATTTGCAGCTTTGTAAAAGTTAATCATGTAACGTCCATAAAGGGATGAATGCAGTGTGGTTTCATTCATAAAATCCTTTCACTTTGAACAGATGATCCTCCCATAACATCAATCAAAGAAGTTTGGCACATATATATTTTTGTCCTAGTCTGTTATTCTGTGTTCATGGCAAAGATTATGAAAAAAGCAATACATTTAAAAAAGAATATCTTTTTTGATTAATACCACTGCAACTTTAAAAAACCACCAGTGTAAACTTCTGACTGCCTTAAAAAATCTGACACGTTCTCGCTGAGCTCCACCTGTTGGACATTTCTCAAAAGAGCTTGTGTTTACATTTGCACCAAAATCCGTTAATATTTCAGGATACTCTCATTTAAAACTAAACTCTTCTTGCTCCATAGTTGAGAAATATGTAAAAGTTTATGAATATTTTCTGAAAAACCTCAAATTCCTCGAAACTTTTACATGATAAATTTTAACCTTTTTTTTTTTTAAAGATGTATGAACATATGAGTAAATATTCAATTGAAAACAGCCTGTTTTTAATATTTCCTTTGGCTGTTATGTTCACTTTTAATCCATTAACATAAGTTTTCATACTTTGTGTGCATGTGGACTTTTTTCAGTAATACCTGGATTCACTGGTCAGCTTTTGAGGCCTACTTGTGAAGTCTCACATCAACCAACAGAACATTTTTGAGGCAAATTTAGCTTTCATGAAGCATCGCCAAAAAGAGTGATAATTCCACTTTGTGTGCATCACTGAGATGGCGTCCCGGATGGTGGCCATGTGCCAGACTGCATAGTTTTCAAGACTGTTCCTTTTATTTCTACATTTCCTTAAACATGAATAACATGAATTTAGATGCTTTGCTGCTGTGGGATGGAACAAACTGACCCCATTAAGGCAAAACCTTAATCAGAAACACAGTAAAGCAAGAAACTGATGACGTACTACACAAATAAGGTCAAATTAAGACATTAAAACATTATTTAAGACTTAAAACACTATTGTGACAAGAATGGCAACGACAAGTTTTAATTATTGTTTTGGGGTTTTTTTGCTTTATCTGACCTTCTCTAATGCCTGATTATCAGAAAGTGTCACTCCGCTTTATTTAAAGCAGTTCTTGCCACAAGGGGGCAGTATTCATTTGGAGTATTTACCCACCATTGGACGACCAGAAGCAGGTCACATTCAGCAGCAGATTGCGACCGACCAGGTGTATGATAACCTACACTAAACGACATTAACTGTTGCTCTGTGCTCTGCTCATGTTTATGGATTAGAGCCAATACATCTGTCATAAAGTCAGACTAAAAGCACAGTACTGTAATTTAAAATTCATTATGGGATGACATGGGTTCTCTCTGTCTCTTTTGTTTGCCTTATGTTCTGACATCCATGAATTCCTGGAAACAGCTAACAGATTGTAATTGATCATAGATGATGTCTTCCTGTATTGGCTCAAATCAGTGACCATATTGAGTCACTCACCAAGCTTACACTTTCCCACTAATGAGCAGCTTCTCTTTCCTGTGGTTTCCCTGCTCTGTTTTGGTTAGGTGCAAACACGTATGAGTTGAAAAAGTGCTTCATTTCTAGCAGAACACGTTCTCTTTTGGTTCCAGGGAGTGCTGATCGTGTATCTGTGCCAAACAGAGATTAAAAGGTGTCCAGAAAGATCTGTTGATGAAAGTTACTCATCTGCTCTGTGGGTGTCTGTTTTACTTTTGTGCAGCCATGTGTGTCTGGTCCCATGAATGCATAGGCATGCACAAGCACATACAGTACCTCTGTGTGTGTGTGTGTGTGTGTTGAGGCTGTTGCTTTTCCCATCTGCTGAGCTGCAATAAGAGCCATTTATCTCAGTTATCCAGACAGTGTCAGAGCTCCATCTGTGAAAACTGTAAACAGACTGACTCACACTCTCTAAGTGACTGCTGCTGATACCATGCAAGCAAGTACTGCAGACACACACACACACACACACACACTCTGGGCTATGGTTACTGTTTGTTTTCAGCTCATCTGAGTGACAGGAGCATGGCAACCCCGGAGAGGAGCTGGATAATAGTCATGTTTTGGCATGTTTCTTTTTTTCGGTCTGTTCCCCCACAAATGGTCCAAGTCTCTGCTCACGCTCAGCCAGTGTGGATGAAGATATCAGAGCTGGATGAGCCTCTGCAGTTGTACCTCAGTGTCTGCTTTATTATTTCAAGTGTTTTCACTGTCAGTCATCAAACACGCAAAGGAAACGGCTTTCAGCACTCTCTTAAAGTTTAGACTGGGAATCAGCTATATATTCGCTACACGCTGATAAATCCCGAAACAGGAACCCACAACCTCAAACTGGAGGCAAAATCTGCTCACCATTTGAGATCTTCCTAACATCTAAGCAACTTTTTTATCTTACTCTTTGTTCGGGGAAACCGTTTGGTCCGAACCATGCTCTCACTTGTCACGTTAAAAAAAAAAAAAACACAGATGTTGAAATACTTTCTGGAAAAGGAAAATGTCAAGATAAAGAGAATGAGATGCGATTAGTTAACAGCTGAGTTTTCTAATATTTTTGAATGTCGTGGACACAAATACATGAGGCATGGAGGCGTAATAAATTAAGCAGTCGCTCGCCCAACAGCTTCAGTGGGCAATTATCATCTGTGGAACGTCATCTTCCTGTGAATTCTCAGGATATCCCACAATTATTTTATGGTTAAAAGTATAGAGTCAGTGTTAATACACACACGGAAAAACACTATGGGGAACTTTATCAAATACAGGAGCAGGATTTTAAGAGACAGAGAGCTCATCCTCAAAGTTGAGGGTTCGATCAAAGTCCACATGTAAACGATCCTGTTGGCCCCATAATGGTCACGGAAATAACTTGAAACTGATTAAAGTAACAATAAGTAATAATTTACTGCAAATCAACTCATAAAAATCAGGCGTTGATTTTTAATTGTAGTGCAACAGAATCATCAAATTAATAAATTAATAATACTGGCTCTGGCAAATTAATTGGTAGCCTTATAAAAAGATGAAAAATAATTTGGTCATAGCAGCATGTTAAACTAAAGCGTGTTCTGTAATTAACATCGCAGGGGTCTTTAATTTTGCAAACAATCAATCTAGCTAATTAAAGGGTAAAAAAAGAATCCCTCTGGTGTTTGGCATCATGGTGTGCACTGAGGAGATCAGAGAGACAAATATACGCAAACACGTTAAAGGTAACGGCCATAAGACCTTCTCCAAGCAGCTTCATGTTCCTGCAACTACAGTTTCAAATTAATTCAGAAGTTTAGGATCAATGGGAGTCTTGCTTACATCCCTGGACGAGGGGAGGAGAATTGATGTCAAATTTAACCAGAGAGCTCAGAACAACTTTCAAAGAGCTTCAAGGTGAATTCCAAGGTCAAGGTTCATCAGTGTCAGATCACGCCATCCATCACTGCCCGAGCCAAAGTGGAGGACTGATGAGAACTCCACGGTTGAAAGCAAATCATAACAAAAAAAAAACCAGACTGGAATTTGTCAAAATGTGTATTGATAAACCACTACAGTTTAGGAAGAATGACCTTTAAATGAGACAAAACTGGAGCTCTAGGAAGTCACATTATCTCTAGCTCTTCATGGTCACAAAAATGAAGCATCCATAGAAAACGTAGACTGCAGCTACTGTGAAACGTGGAGAAGGTTCAGTTATGTTCTGGAGCTGCTTTGTTGCTTCTGGTACAAGGCGTCTTGAATCAATGCAGTCTCGAGACTTTACAGACGTTCTGGTGACAAATGTGCCGTCCAGGGACAGAAAGCTTGGTCTCAGTTGCAGGTCGTGAGTTCTCCAACAGGATAATGAACCAAAAAAACTCAACTAAAAACACTAAAGAATGACTAAAAAGAAAACACTGGACTACTCTGAAGTGGTCATCTATGAGTTCTGATCGAAATCCTATTGAACATCAACATATCAACATGCAAATGTACAGCATGAAGGAGGCAACTTTCAAACCTGAGACAACTGTCGCAGTTTGTTCATGTAAAAATACCTGTCTACAGTTGCAGAAGTCTCATTGCCTCAAAGAAAAAAAAATTAAGTTAAAAGTCTAACAGCAGGTGTTTTAAATGATTATGAAGAAACCTGTCTGGGCTGTACACCTGCTGGGACAGACTCCAGCAGATCCAGGTGAATCTGAAACGGAATAAGTGGGTATAGATAAGGGATCAATGGATGTTTCAGAAGTGTTTTATGTATTTCTCCTGGACAAACAAAAAAAAGATGTGTGGTATCAAACTGAGACTTTGGGTTATTCCTCCTGTTTTTTATTTATTAATTTTTTTTTTTTAATTTTTCTCTAAACCTTCTAAGTTTTTATTTGCCAGCTGCTGCAGGAACATTCGTACCAATCTTAAAGCACTATTGTCATTTTGCTGAGAATAAATGCACTTTCTAATGCACTGTTGTTCTTTTGTAAATGCATCACTTCTTTAGGGTAGCAAGGGGGCTTTATGGTTAACATTGATCCCTGCCAGAAAGAAAAGTCTAGGTTCAGATCTCAGCAGACGCCTTTCTGGATGGAGTTGGCAAGTTTTCTCTATGCTTTATATTCTTTCACAAAGGAAAAATAAAGCTGTTAGAAAGGCTGAAATGAGCTCATTAAAGTATCTGACTCAAATATAACTTTTTACTGTTTCCTCTGTATCATCGATTTCTCAGGAGTGAATTTTAGGGGACAGTTATTAGAAGCAGTTCAGACAATATGAAGACTAATTAGAGGACTAAATGAGAATCAAGGTTTAATCTCCTATAAGCGCAGACATTTTGAGCAGTAAAATGTCCCTCTGGATCCTCACTAGCACTTGATTATCTCCATGTATGTTTCATTTTATTTATTTTTAAATGTTGCAAGCAAGAAGCTGGGTCCTTATTTGCCTCCAACCCTCTCAACAGCACCAATGACCTGGACCTTCCCCAGCCCCCCAGCCCCCTGACAGGTCATCCCCCTCCATTTCTCTCTCCTCCCCACATCTGAAATTCACTGAGATGGAGCAGGTCAACGGTGGGCTCAGGTCTAACCCCCGGCCCAATCCCTTTTTGTCGCTCATAAATCCCCCACCAGAGCGGGCAAAGGTCCGCCATCAAGCCCCGCCCCAAACAGAGCAGCTGAAGTTATATGGTCCAGCCCCGCCCCCTTCTAGTCCCTCCGCATTACCATCATGTTCCGTCTCCCATGTCTGATGTGTGATGTGTGACGGGTCCTGTAAGGATTATGGCAGTTGTGATTTTTCCCAGGACAAGCTGGGACCCTGTTTATTAGAAGGTTTTATAGTGTCGGTACTTTGACATAAAGAGAAATATGGTCAAGTTAAATCACAGAGAGATACACTCTAAAGATCTTTAAGTAAAGTAAACGTACCTTGTGTGCCACAGACTGCCCCTTTAGCTTGGAAAACATTTTTAATTAATGATTTTATCACTGAGCACAGCCTGGATTTTGTTTTTAACTGAAACTTGTTTGGACCAAAATAACAGCGCAGCTGTTCTCATGGAGTCGACCCTCCTAGTTACAGTTTTATCAGTGAGGCCAGAGTGAGCAGGAGAGGAGGAGGGGTCAAAGTCTTATTTAATGAATCATTTCAATGTAAGCAGTTATCTCCTGGACGTTTTCAGTCCTTTGAATACGTAGTTAAGCTGAAGGCCTCATCCAGAGTCTTGTTCATTAATGTTTACGGGCCTCAGCATGTCACAGATGCCACGTACAATAGAAGACACAATCCAGACTTAGTGATCTCTAAGGGTCTGAACATTTTAAAGGTTATTGTGTCTGTCGGGGGCCCGTCTGATCATTCCTGTGTTTTCTTTGAGAGTACAAATTCAGTGCACAACATTTTCAACAGCAGTGATCGCAAAATCCTATTTAAGCATGTGTTGCGCAACATTAACCACCTCAGTCCCTTTCTCACCCCTCAGACCTCTGCCATCCTGGTCCACAGACTCATCACCTCCAGCCCTGTTCATTGTAATTCACTTCTCTTTGGTCTCCCCAACAAATCTCTCTATAAACCCCAACTGGTCTAGAACTCAGCAACCCGCATCATCACCAGAACCCCCTCTTTTTACCATATCACCCCCGTTCTGCAGCAGCAGCCTCATTGACTCATTGACACCTTGCGGTTGGCGTTGAAGGTCTTTTTGTTAACTTCTCTTCTGTTTAACACCTCGGGTTCAGTCAATGAGCTCGTCAATAGCTTCAACACTAAAATGTTATGGACACTAATGCTGGTGATCTTTGGAAGGAAGACGTCTCCATGGCGACAGTCCACACAGGTGAAAAATGGAAAAAGAGAGTGTCACAAAGCTGAACACAGATGCGGAAAAACAAATCTCCAGATTCATTATGATATCTATTAAGAGAAACTAACTATTATCATTTACAACTGAGGAATGCAATGCATTTTCTGCCATCATCATCATCATCACAACCAGTCATAATGCCCAGGGCTTATTTGCTACAGTTGACAGACTAACAAACCCTCCTGTGTCGGTGGCAGCTGAACTTCATTCCACCATGACCTGCAATGACTTTGTCAAATTCTTCATAGAAAAAAAAAACAAAATATTAGACAAGCAGTTGTTACTAAAAGTAGCTGTAATTTAAACTCTGCTGAAAAAGGACAATCTGACAAGCCGCAATTGAACAACTACAGGTTGATCTTTAATCTCCCATTTTTAAGTAAGATAATTAAAAAACAGCTTAATTACTTTTTAACACAAAATAACTGCTATGATGACTTCCAGTCAGGTTTTTGACAGCACCACAGCACTGAGACTGCTCTGACCAAAGGGTTGATGTCCCAAAGTGTTAGTGATATATGCCTGAATACAGACAGTGGAAAATTGTCAATCTTAGTTTTACTGGATCTCAGTGCTGCATTTGATACACTTGACCATAATATATTACTTAAATGACTGGAGAACTGGGCGGGTATTTCTGGAACTGTACTAAATTGGTTCAAAACATACTTAGACAACAGGAAATACTTTGTGTCAATAGGTAACATAATCTTAGCAGAAAAGAATTGCATGTGGAGTTCCCCAAGGTTCCATCCTTGGACCTCTTTTGTTTAACATCTACATGCTCCCATTGGCACACATTATAAATAACAAAATAAACTACCACAGCTATGCTGATGACATGCATATATATATATATATTATAATGTCACCAGGAGACCAAGGTCCTGTAAAGGCTTTTGTTAAATGCATTGAGGAGATTAATGACTGGATGTGCCACAACTTTCTCCAGCTAAACAAAAACAAAACTGAGGTTGTTGTCTTTGGAGCCAAAGAGAAACAATCACAGGTCACCACAGAGCTTCAATCTTTACACCTAAAACCCACCAACCAGGCCAGAAATCTGGGTCTAGAGATGGACTCAGATCTAAATCTGGAAAAACACATTAAGGCAATAACAAATTCAGCATACCCTAAGAATATATCAAGTATAAAAGATCTGATGTCTCAGCAGGACCTGGAAAAACTAGTCTATACATTCATCTTTTGTAGGCTTGATTATTATAACGGGATTTTTACAGGTCTTTCAGAAAAAAATAATCAGTAAGACAACTGCAGTTATTTTTGAACAACTTGGTCATATTTTAACTACTGATTTTATCTATTGTTCTTTTCTCTGTATCTCTTTTTGTATAAAATGAAAAATAATGCTTTTTATTTCTACTATGTGATGTGTTAATGTCTCTGTAAAGCACTTTTAATCACCTTGTTGCTTAGTTGTGCAATACAAATAAACTTGCCTTGCCTTAATTTGAAAGTAGGTTTTTTTTTTTCTGCTACTCCCATTTTTCATCTAATCCCTACAAACCTAAGTCTGCCAGTTCCTCCATATCTGAACTGTAAATACTGTCAGTTTGAAGATGCAAGACTTGACCCACATGCCTCCATCATAAGTTCAAACAGCAGCAAGATTACTCAGCTACATGTACGAACAATCCCCAGTTTCCTTTGTGCTCTTAATGACTCCCTCAAACTCCAGGCAATACACTGTACAGCTTTTGAATTGTAACAAGAGATCCTTTTTGATATCAGAGGATGAACAGGTGTGCAGACAGCCCCGAACTTTAATCAGCCTTCCTTTGTTGTGAAAATGCCATGCCATGTTGACAGAGCTGTTTATAGTCCAACCTGCATTACTGCCTTACATGCTGCCTGCCAATTTGTTATGGGTTGTGGAGATCTCTGCAGCTGTTACCAGTGGCAGTCGGCTTGGCAGGAAAATGTTCACCCCAGTCTCCGTTCAGTCATGCTAGCGAGAGCTGTGTCGGAATGGTTTTGATTCGCATGAAAACCTGTGCACACATCTTCAAGAGACCTTAAAGTATGTCCCGCATTTTCCAGCATTTTGATGCAAGAACAAGCGGATTTCATCTTGCTTTAGTATGAGCTAAAAGGAGATTTATGTATATATATATATCTGCTCTTTCATTGCCTTTCAGTGGTTTGTTATTGGAGGATTGGGGCCCTGGATGAAGAAGAAAAAGTCTTTTTGTTCAAAGTAATCTGTTTGCAGGATTGCCAGACAAATGCTTTTATTGGGCCATATCTTTTCCAGCATAGCTGTGGTATTTTGGCACACAGTAGGTGGATATTGTGTGTATTGTGCTCCAGTAATATCACTAGTAATGTGCTCAGTGCAGAATCCTATCATCACCCCCCTTTCTTTCTTTTTTTTTCTTTCTTTTTTTCTTTCTTTCTTTTCACCTCTCAAGCCAGTAGGATATCACTGGATGGTAATTATGAGAATATGTCATCAGCTATTGAATCATCTTAACTTTGGCGTCTTATAATTTTTCATCAAGTGAAATTAAGTCAAACATCCTGGGGGAGATCCAGTGTTTGCCTCCAGAGGATGAAACCTTCATCTAGGTACTTTGCTTCTATCTAAGGAAATGTCCTACTGACTAGCATTTACATTAATGACCTATAATAAATAAAACTTATATTGTCATTCACCATTGATGCGATTCAATTCAGCAACTTGGACTCAAGTTGCACTTAAAGGTCATACACACCAATGACATTAGACTTGACTTGACTTATGTTCTCAAAACACTTGAGACTCCACTTGGCCTTGTGATTTGACACTAATGAAGACTCTTTAACGTTTTGCTTTTCCCTCCATGAATTATTTTCTGTCAGAATGTCCTTCCCTTCAGTATTATTGGATGTAAGCTTGCCTACGTGCTGACTGTGAACTCAGTTAATAATTACAGCAGTTTCTATCCCACATGCAACTGCAGTGCCTTTAAAGTTTGGCCAAAGCAACTACACACAAGACAAAGGCAAATTTCCCTGGCACCTTAAAATTAATCAAAATTGGCCAGTCACTTAAAAGCTGAAAAAGTAAGCATTGAGGGTTTTGTTCATACTCTGCAAGAACAAAGAATTTATTCTCGCTCCCAGGACTGTGAGAAAAGCATGACATTATTCTTTGCTTGTAGTCCTGGTTTGGGATTTGTCGCAGCATGTTTTCAGCACATCATCATCTGAATAGAAATTTTTGATCAGAAGTTTGAAAAAGTCAAATTTTTTATTTTTTTTCCATGAATCATGAAAAGTCCTTATTGGCAAACTTTAAAACATTATGTACCTTTGTAGCAAAGAGAAGTTGAGTTGAATGGTGCTGGTTCAGAATTTTAGAAAGTTGAATAATTTGCTTGACAAAAGTTGCTCTCAGTTCACATAAGATGCTGTCGTTATGGTAACAACGGAAACAGAAATTATACCTCGCGCTGCTGCAATCTGCTACCTGCTCACTCAAATGTTACCACTGTTTTATTGCTGGTTTACTGTTATAGGCCCATTAGCTCACAGGAAATATTGATTAAATTGTAAGTTATCATAAATGATAACAGTGTTCCACCAGTGGATTTCAAGGATCATTGCTCATTGCAACCATAAGAGACTAGAGACTTGACTTGGACCTTCAAAAATGACTTGGGAGCAGTAGCAAGTCAATCACACAACAGAGTAAAAGGAAAGTGTGTGATTAAATACATGTTACAGTTCCTCCATTTAACAGTGACACTTAGGACTACTTCATGTGATAATTGCTGAATCACGGTTTTGGTTTGGGACCTCAGATGGCTTGCTGAACCAGTTTCACAAACCCAATCAGAGGAGCTAAACTTGGAATATGACTGAAATAAGAAAATTACTTATAAAAAAAATACCTAGCATTACATTGGATAAACAGTCTGTTCATCACAGTAAAAGTCTGCATTATGTTAATTTGCATATACGTATGCATAATTTTTAAAGAAAACATATTTAAACCTGAAATATTTGTGGTTTTTGTTTGGAGCCTTTTTAATTGGCATTTTAAAGTGTATCTGTATTCAAATAATGGCTGGCACACAGAACACAAAGCCGTGGCTCCAACAGCAGATGATCAGAAATGTTGTCTCTTTCCTCAGAAATCATCAAACTACAGTCTTGGGCTTCCAGACTGATCACAGGATAATGCCAACCAGCTACCGTCGACACAAAGTGGCGACAGTCAATTTATGAAAGTATTAGAGACTACGGAGCTTTAACAACATCAATCCAACCAGTACGTCACGCTCACTGGTTTGAGGTAACTGTACCTTCACAAAAACTGGAGGACAGCAAGTTCAACCCGTTTTATCACAAAATAAAAAATGTTGCTTCAGCATGAGTCAAGCATCTTTAGTGCAGTTAGAGCAGTCTCATGACTGCAGATTATTACATTTTCTTATTTATTTCATCTGTATTTTCTTTCTATTTTCAGTTCACTCATCCCCCTGCTCATAAATTCTCCCTCGCTTTCTCAGCCCTCTTCCTCTAGCCAACACTTTGGGACATCAATCTTGCCCACTCACTCCCTTTTTTCCCCTAACTTATCACCACAGACGGATGCGCTCCTCCCTCTACCTGTCCCCTCTATCTTTCTTTATCTCCCTGCCGTCTTTCTTTAACCTGATGTTAAGTTTCTGCTCCTACATGTATGCGTCAGGCCTCAGCGAGACCACGATCTGAGTCTCGTCTGTTCCCTCCACTGTCATCCATCATCCTGTATTGGTCCATTCATCAAAAAGCAGGATGTAATTGCTTCATTCGTCACCTGGCCAGAAGTTCTGCAGCTGCAGACAACAACCAGCGCAGGTCTGTGAATGTACAGGTTCAAAGTTTGGTTACTAATATTGTCTAGCACTTGAAACTGCATTAACAATGCAACTAAAAAGTTTCCACAAATCAAGACTGCTTTGAAGTTTTGTATCCTATACAAGTGTCCTCATATCTCAACAGAAACTCCTATTGGGCACACTTTTAGTTGGTAAGCGTTAACTGTTTTATTTCACTTGATCGAGTAAGAATGAGAATTGTTTTTAATTTATTGGATTAAACTGGTTGAACTCTAATAATCAACTCAAAATATACAATTTCAATCAAAAGATCCGATCTTAAAAAACTCTTCTCATAAATGTGCAACTCCTTCGGCCAAAAACATGAATCTTGTTGCTGAGTTAATGATGGAAACACAACTCAGACTGGCCACTTTTAAGCACCTGTTACCATCAAAACAAAAACTTTATGCAAAACTTGAACTTTGAAAATTGCGTTTAAAAATGTCTCTTCTTCTGCTTTAGAATCACTTGGAAGAAAACATCTGAATCTTAAGGAATATGTGTCCATCATCCCTTCATTCATCCATCCATTATCCACTTCTTCAGATTCAGGGTTTATGGGGGTCTGCCAGAGCTGATCCCAACTCTCTGAGGGTGAATGGCAGGATGGTGATGGACACCAGGATCACAGGGCATCTGGAGTCTGTGATTTCAAGCAAATGTTTAACAGATTGGAGGCAGATTTATAAGTCTATAAAAAGAACAACAACCTTGAACTCAGCGAGCAGCTGTGAACCCCCAAAAATGTTGAAAAGGATTTTCCAAAGTCAAAAAAGGGTTTGAAGAGCTCCAACTGGAAGTCATGGTCCGTGAAACGGCCTCAGTACCAGAAGAACATGTAACCAGATGTAGTCACACACACACAAAAAAAAGCCAAATCTATACGTAGTCACTTAAAAAAAATTTGAAAAGAAAAGTTTATTTTAAATTTAACAGAATGTGAGTTGGCTTTTAAGCCAGAAGTGTCACTGCTACAGAAGATAAAAAGCTCTTGATAAGCGCTTTTGAGGAGAACCTGGAACCTCATTTTTAGATAAATAAATACATCAGGTTGTATCCCTCTTTACCTCCTACCCCAAACCTTCTCTAACCCTCCTCCATTCTTCCTCAAACCTTCGTTCCTTTCAACCTTCTTTTCTTGCCCCAACCCTCTTCCTCCCTAAGCCCTCTTCTGATCCAGCCCTTCCCTTTACCCTTATCCCCGCTTCCTCTTTATCAGACCTTGCTCTTTATACTTGTTTCATCTTACTCCCCAAGCCTTCTTTATTATCCAACCCCTTCCTTTTTTCCTTATCCCACCTTCTTGCCCCAACCATCTAGCTCCTCTTGTCCTTACCACCTTTTGCACCTCTCTCTCACATCTTGTCAAATCTCATAAGTGTTCCCTTTAATATGTAAACATCCATCCATTTTGATCCTGTACCAGATCACAAGGGTCTGCTGGAGCCTATCCCAGCTCAAACAGGCTAGAGGCAAGGGTACACCCCGGACAGGTCGCCAGTCCATCACAGGGCCACATATAGAGACAGGAGTCGAGCCTATTTTGCTTAAAGGTTCCTGGTTCGACTCCCGGGCCTGGCAGGAGTGGTGTTTGCATGTTCTCCCTGGTTTCCTTCCGGGTACTCCGGCTTCCTCCCACAGCCCAACAACATGCATGCTAGGTTGATTGGTGATCCTAAATTGTCCGTAGGTGTAAGCGTGTGTGGTGGTTTGTCTCTATATGTGGGATGGGCTCCAGCAGACCCCCGTGACCCTGCAACAGATTAAAACGGGCAAAGAAGACTTCTGTGTACAAAAGCTGAAGTAATAATAATATTATATTACATGTATCACACACAAACAGCTGCTGGTTCTGTGAAAACGAAAATAAACTATTTAACTCCAATACACACACACACACACACACACACACCACACACACACATAGACACACACACATAGACACACACACACACACACACACACACACACACACACACACACACACACACACACACACACACACACACACACACACACACACACACACACATAGACACCATGTGAACAAAATAACCTGAAGTAAACCAGGCTCTACTGCATTCCTCTGGTTATAAATGTTTGCATGTGCTCAATGCACACATGTACAGGTTCTGATACAAACATTTATGGCATCCCTAAAACACACTTTTCTCCACATTTACTCTCAAAAACATGCAACTGACCTTTAGAACAAGGTGGGCAGAACTCACAACCCAACTACACTTCATTTACTGCAGTGTTTTATATTTTTAGGCCTCTGTTAATCCTCTTCTCCTTCTAACCAGCTAATCCTTTTGCTCTATAGAGACCAAGAAGGAATAATGACATTTTACAATGCTCATATGTGAAAGTATAGTTTAGGAATTATCAACGTGACTGTTTTTGGTTTTAAATCAATAACTGCAGCTGAAATGTTGTTAACCTCCTGATGATCTCGATTTAAGCTGTTGCTTCATGGTCCTCGCTGAAGTCTGCCAAAATTATTGAAACACTTGGTTTATAAAAACATTTTACAGCCAAATAGGTCATAACAAATGTTTAGATGTATTGGCTTATTTTTTTGTTTTTTATCTTTTCCAACTTTCGAACTTTTCCAATTTGAATGTATGTTTATGTGATCACCCAGTGAGTCTCCGAGCCACAACAATTAACTCTCTGTTCTCGTTTCCAGAACATCACATAACATCTGCTAGATATGGACAATGTGTCCTTTTGGTGCTGTGATGCGGCGGTACCAGCAATATATTATATCAAGGTAAGATGGCTTCACGCAGAAAAAAAAGGCCTTGCTCCTGAAGAAATTTGCAATGAGGCGCACATTCCTTAGTAAATTTACATATATATATATATATATATATATATATATATATATATATATATATATATATATATATATATATATATATATATGATTGATTGAGAGTTTTTCCATTATGAATAAGCTGTGTGGATCTGCAGTACTTTGAGTCATATGAATAAAAAAACCTCTTTTGTTACCTTGTGCATTCAAGTGGTTATATGTGTGCACAAGATTAAATATCATCAATCAGGACTTTTAAGGGTCTGTAAAAGGTTTAGATTCCTGAGGAATGAAACAATAAGTCCTTAACCTGACACTTTTTTGTTTTGTGAATGTATTACATGCAGGTGACTGGTATGCACAAGAAATCAAAGAAACGTTTAAAAAGTAAATTAGGAAAAACCGAAGTGGTAGGACTTATCACAGAGTGAAACAGTGGCCTCATACACGCATGCTGGACCATTTTGGGAGAAAGTAAAAGAGTACAAGAGGTGTAATGGTGGGTGAAATGAGTGCTGTGTGAAACTGGCATTTTAGAAAGGCATAACAGAGACATGAGGATGACTGTCAACTTCCTACAAAGGATTCAATCAGTCCTTCACAGGGATGGTGAGTGACAGTGGCGTTCAGGCGCTCTGCTAGAACACCTTGTTAATTAAAGTCACGGCTGAAAGATTAAACAAAAATACCACAGGGTTTTCAATCAAAGAGGTAGATACCAGCTGGACTGGTCGTATTATGAACTTTGTGACTCTACTTGGAGCTTTAACTGCTGGATAAGTGGAATGTTGCACCTTTGGGGGCTCACTGCGACTGTACAGTGAGCCCCCAGGTGGGATGAAGAAGGGATCAATTATACTTCTGTTATAGCTCTGACAAACCTATAAAAACCTTTTTACATATAATTTTACGAGACATTTTATGTGTGATTTTTTTTCTTGCTGAACTGTCTAAAGTAAGGTTTTTAGTGTTCCTAATGAAAGCACATTAAATAAGCCTGCTTTTATGAGAATGCAGGTGAGATGCTGTCACTCCGTCGTTCTTCTCAGTCCGTTTAAGCAACACTGAAATTCTCTGCAGCTTTGGCACAGTGTTGCTAAGAAACAAATGCCAGCATCAGGATAATAGCAGGAATGCAAAAACAAAGAGTAAAATACAGTTATTTGCACTGATAACCAAGGGCATCTGATTCTCAGGTCAATACCATACATTTGAAAGTATTTAAGTTGCAAGTTGCAAATCATTACTGATGGTCATGTTTCATGAAAAGTTCTAGAAAATGGTTTCTCTTCATCCTGGGGGGAAGCACAAACTTATATCAGCCATATTTTACTGCAATCTATATTGTAGTTGCCATGATTTTTCAGTTTCTGCAAGCGGTGGAACAACTAACTGACAATATAAAGTTCAACTTGAGTGTTCTCAACATAAAATAATCACTAGAAATACATTTTGGGTCATTTCTAAAAATCCCTGGACCCCACAGTCTTCATGAAAACTCCAAACACAACCGACTGAAACAAATATTTTACTCTGGAGTGATTCGTTTAAACAGAAAAACAGCCCCTCTAGAAATAAACCAATTATTCCATAAATCTAGTCAAAATTGTTTTAATTTAAGCGTAAATATTTTTGACAGTGGGTAAAAACAAAAAGAAAATCCTGACTGGAATTCTCAAAACCAGCATAATTGTTTTCAATTGTCTTGAAACAAGTTTCGTCTTTTTTTTACTCTCTTAGAAAAGTGTTTTCGCGGTGTAGGAAGAAGGAGAAATCACATGTTGATCCCAAACTAATTTTAGAGCAGGATCCAGTTAGCGTGAAACGTGAGCCAACATGTTGCTTTTTTCTGTTTTTGGTGAGTTGGCCCTTGGACATGTTTCTTTGGGGAATTAAAAGTGGAATATTCCTAAAATGGTGATTTATTAGTGTGAATACAGGCTGCTGACATTTGGAGAGTACACAGAGCTTGTGTGCGCTCACCCCTGCACGGTCACATCAAAATGAATGAATGTGATAGCGTGTCAGCTCCCATACAGGCCTCCATATATCAGCCGCTGACCACAGCCTACAGTGGTGCAGCAGGGCACTGCAGAGACCCTGGTGCCAACGTTAACAAGGGCCCCTTTGGTGCCTTGTACGCTCCTGCAGCCCTACACCTGTCATCTTGTTTGTGGAGGGCACGCAACTGGAAAGACACGTGGCGCTCATAAACATTCCTTCCTCCTGCTCATGAATCACTCTGCCTTCACGGACTGAGGGTCCTCGGAGAGAGGTGGGAAGAAGGATGGGAGAGGGATGGAACGTAGCAGGCAATGTGACAGCAGGACTATATGTGCAAGCATGTTGTGTGCTGTCTGCCTATTTGGATGTATTTTACATGTTTTGATGTCAGGGGTGCATATCTTCACAGGAGTTTTGTCAGAGGAATGTAGAGAACTGGAGATATAAGAATGCAAACATGCATGCAATATGCTTCAAGGCCATGCTGCGTGTCTACGGATGGTAAAAGATGAACTCAAGTCAGCTATGATGCTGCCTTAGAAGATTTGACTCCCAAAGCTCAAATTTTTTTTTATTTATTTGTTTGTTTGTTTGTTTTGTGTTGAGGCTGAAGTCTCAGGTTCTTGTGATTCCCAGGAGGGACCATTTCTGTTTTTTTCCTACACAGTGATCAGGATATAGGCAGCGAACTATCCAGGGAGTCTCCGTCTGATGGGAAAGGTCCCTGCAAAAGCTATGGTATGTTGTGTGTCGGTAGTGGGGTCGACCAGTAAACCACAATGATTTAGGTCAGAACTTTAACCTTTTGACTAGTGTCACTAAAGAGATACATACGCTTTATATATATAATCTATATAGATATGTGTAGTAGTTGATTGATATAGCTGATATAGTAGTTCCTTGTTGGATATAACATTTACTGGTGGTTCTACTACTTTCAAAGGATTTCTTTCATTGACTAGAAAAGATACATCATCCTGTAAATTACCTCCAGCACTGATACGTGTTTCCTGAGAAAACCCAAGCTTGAGCCGCTACTGTCCCCTCACGCTGGCTGTATCCCGTCAGTCACACTCTCCAACTAGGGGCCCGACATGCCCCGGGACACAATGTTAAATTCCTCATGGCTGAGCTACCTGGCAGTGCTATTATTGGCCCGCATGCCTGACAGGACTGAGGGGTCGCGGGTGCGGGTAAAGGGGTGTGTGTGTGTGTGTGTGTGTGTGCAAAGAACAACTGTGGGGCTGATTAGTGAAAGTGCTGCAGACAGGCAGGAGGGCAAGAAGCTCCCTCTCAGACAGGAGACTGTCAGTATCACTTAAAGAAAGAGCAAATGAAATGGTGTGGGAAATGTTGTGCACAGGAAACGAATGCAAGAGCCGAGGAACATACAATGCACAGTGGTGACTTCATAAAAACACAGTGGAAAGTGAGGGATTTTAGAGTCACACAGGTGAACTGAAACCCAGTGAATTATAGTAGCCTGTACTGAGGATCTAGACTAGATAGTTAATAGTTTACTGACTAGATAGTTTATAGCCATGATTTGTACTCCGGACACATTTTTATTTTAAAGAGCATTAGGTCTTTTTTTTGTCTTTTTTTATTTATTTTGCCACAGTTAGCCTACATGAGCTCATCTTTCCCTGAATCCCAA
This sequence comes from Xenentodon cancila, assembly GCA_014839995.1. Lineage (NCBI taxonomy): Eukaryota > Metazoa > Chordata > Actinopteri > Beloniformes > Belonidae > Xenentodon > Xenentodon cancila. The sequence continues at coordinate 24,075,722 of CM026203.1, read as the reverse complement.
ATATCACCCATACCCAGACTTCACGCAAAACATCTTAGGTTATTAATTTCATTAGCTACTATTGATTGGTATTCTTAATAGAGATGGCGACAGAGAACAAATGCCAATATTTACCCTTAGAAATTGAATGATGCAGAACTGTGAGAAAAGTGACTCACAAGTGAATTTTCCACACCTTGATCTTAGATATGAAGTCACCTAAAGTGTCATAAACGATGCATTGTTGTTTTTCTCTCTAAAATTAACTATTTCTGTGATAAAAACACAACATTACACTACCTGTTTTCTATATGCAGGTACTTTCACATCAATATGTACCAATAAAAAGAAAGAGTTTTGCCCCAAGATCAGTAGATTAAGTGCAATGATCATTTCAAAATTCATAGATTCACAAAAGAAAGTTAAGAATCAATTTTGTGGAAGGTTTAGATTGTGAATGTTTCCAAAAAAATTAAATAAATACATCTTGGGCACCAGGAAATTGACTTCAAATACAGAAGCAACTTCAGTAATTATCTGCAAAAACGGTGTAATAAGATTCTAATAAGCATCGTTTCAATTTTCCATGCAAACTGTTGTGAATACTTCTGCTAGAAATAACAGTCATTAACAATTAAGCTGACCACGATCATTTGATATTCCATAAAGAAAAGCTTTTTCACAAAGGCTCCATTAACACACCAAGAAAAATGTTTTCTCTGGATAGACTGTTAATTTTTCTGTGCGTCAAGTGTTCAGAAAAAACAAAAATACGAGATGCTATTAAGGAAGGCTGGAAGATAATCTGCTGCCAGAAGACCATGAGATCATCTCTAAATCAGCAAAGCTGTGATCCATAATAACCACATATTACAGCCAGGCGCTGTTGTGTTTGGAGAAATTTGTCTATCCCATGCTCTCCGTTTGCAGGGTGGGTTCTTCTTGTGGAGAAGCTTTTATATATATATATATATATATTTTAACCTCTTCACATTCAGCCCACAATGCCTCCAGTTCTTCCTCCCTCCAGATCCAGGATCTATGGAAGACAGAGATAAAAGTTGCGTGGGAGAGAAAGTCTGATGGTTTCATCCGAGTGGTCGACTGACGAGGAAAGAGAGGGGAGAGCAGAGGTGGATGAAAGTAGAGGAGGAGAAGGGAGAGGAGACGGCTGCAGCCAAATACAACAGATGTTCAGCTGTGGACGTTTGGTTTCAGCTGCGGTGTGAAGCAGAGAGACATAGATGTGATTTACATCCAGCTTTTTCTTCCCTCCTCCATTTATGTTACTTCTCTTCTTCCCTTTCTTCATTTAACTCCACCCCCATCTTCAACTCTTCAGTTTCTAATTTTCCTCTCTGCTCCCCCCCACCGCTCGCTTTCTTCATCTCTCTTTGCTTTCTTCAGTTCTTTCTTTTTCTGCTTTGACTCCCCTCTTTCATTCTCTTGTTTTCATTTCATCTTCCTTCTTATATCCTCTCCTTTACACCAGTACCCGTTTTTAACTTTCTTCTCTTTCTGTAGTCACTTCATCATCTTTGATTTTATATTCTTTGTAGTCTCTTCCACTCTCCTCCTTCTTCTCCTCTTTTATGCATGAAACAATTATATTTACTGTTGCACAAACTGAATATTATTGTTTTATGTCCGTAGATACCGCGAAGACAATATTTTGTTTACTGCTTCCAATCAAAGTAGAAAAAAACAACCCAACATTTGAGGCCAGTTAGCCTTCACTTATCACTGAACTGAGGCTTATAGTTATTTCTGGATGAGTCTGGGGAAATGACTTGTGCTGAGATGCACAAAAATTCTCCCTCTGCCTGCAGCAAGCAAATGGAAACCATTATGTGTGATTGGAGGGTTTGGCTGTCGGAGAAAAGCCCGGCTGTCTCCATGTATGACACACTGGACATCCCAGATGGTATCTGTGATAAAGCAATCAGAGCCAGGGATTACGAAGGCCTCCCTACGCTGCCTACCAGTCTGAACCCCACTGTTAAGTATCAGTATCATGCGCAGTGTAGATTAATCTGTATTTATGCTGAACGCAGTGCGGAAGATTCCCCTCACGCAGACGGTGATGTTTGCATACCAGAGTCTGATAAGGTCTAAAACAAGATAATTAGCTCAGACCTGTTGTTTTCTTGTCATGTTTTCCATGCAGCTCTCCTCCCGACCTATACTTTCTCCTCTATAGCTCTAATCTTCTTTTCTCCTCTCCTCATCTCCTCCCCCCTTTTCCCTCTCTTTGCTTTGATGTTCCTCGTCAGTATCACTCTTTTCTTTCTCCACCACCCGACATCAGACACTCTGGTTAGGCCAGATTACTGGGTGGAAGCTGAGAAGAAGAGAGACAACTCACAAAACAATCATTTTCCTTTTGTTGTCGTGAAAAGGCAGTTCCTGTCTTTCTTTGTCACTTGTCTTTAGTTGATAACTGCTGTTATCATGGACATTTCTGCTTAAACCCTGTCATAAGGGAGATCCATAAATCTTAGTTTATGCTGCAGTGAGTTTAGTTACAGTGTCCTGTTTACTTTCCTTAACTTATAAAATGGTCTTAATGCACATTATGTGCAGTGTCTCAAAAAAATGTTAGTATAAATTACAAAATTAAGCAAAACAAAAATAATTTGCTTGACTGATGTTTGATAAATTTAGACAAACCACAAGTCAAAGAAGCTGCAAAAGGCTGATCACCACATAATAGTCCTTTGTCTGGTTTTCTTAGATTATAACAAATGATATTCTTAAGAAACTTATGGAATTAGAAGCTTATATGCGCCCCTACAGTTGCGGACAGTTTTTTTTTTTAAACATATTTTTTATTACATTTTTAACAGATAACACAAACAACAAAATTAACAAACATTTGGCTCTCAGACATTTAGATTCCAATTCAATTTGCACGGGTTATATAGTTCATTTCAGAGCCTCATCTGACACTAATTCAATTTGATTTTATTTATATAGCGACTATTACAATACAAGTTCTCTCTAGGTGCTTTCCAGAGACCCAGAACGTGACCCCCTGAACAAGTATTACATAAACAACGGCAGTTCAAACCTCCCCTAGTGGGGGAAAATCACTATGAGCAAGAAAGAAAGAAAAATAAAAATATATAAGAACAAAAAGATAGAATAACGTGAATCTATTGTGTATTATTATGCATGTTGTATATTTACCAAATTAAACAAAAAGTACATCGAAATAACAATATAACAAAGTGTGTCAGACTGTACATTCAAAACCATGATGCAAACCATTTTGTAAGAATAGAGGAAACGTTAACTCCAGTATATGACAGAAAGGGTTCCCATGTTTTACATGTTTTACATCTTTACTGTGTAGTTTTATATGTAGTTTAAATGTCAGATAGTCCAATGCAAAATAATCAAGTGTTACTCTTTGCCACTGCACATGTGGTCCAATTCAACAGAATACTCTTTCTGGCACAGAAAGCAAGCATTTGGTATAGTTTTCTTTAACATTTATTGGTGATGGACATATCGGATATACCAGGCAGCAGATATAAAGGGTTATTGTTACTGTTAATGGACAACATCATATTAACTTCTTTTACTATCACTTTCCAAAACTGCCGTATTTTCCTACAATACCAGAAAAAACATGCAAGACAACCAGTTTCTATTTTACACTTGGGACACATTGGAGATAAATTAAAATTGAATGTATGACGTTAAAAGGGAGCTATATGGACCCTGTGTAGGATCTTAAGTTACATAGCTCTCACTCTATTACAGGCACTGTATGTTTCTGCTTTTCCAAGCATCATTCCAGTCATCTTCTGTTATTTTAACATTGAAATACCTTTCCCATAATCCGTTCAGAGAGTAGGTATTTGTGGTGTTATATACCTTAAATATATTATATAATGAGCCAATAGAACTACCTAAACTTTGTGGAAAGAGCTGTCTCTCTACATGTGAAATATTTTGACACTGAAAGATTGTGGTATATATATATATGTAAGACATTTTGTCACAAAAGATAGCACAATCCTTCAGTGTTTATTATATCTTTGATATATAAATTTATAAACTACCTAAATGACAAAATTTGGGTAGTTTATAAAATAAATATGGCATTTCTACTTGGTCAAATGCTTTCTCGGCCTCCAGAAAGAGAACCAGACAGGACCGTTATTGGAAAACTTGGATTGTGTTTAGTAATCTGACTAAATTATTGTATGAATTACAACCTTTAATGAATTCAATTCTGTCACCATTTAAATATTGTGGTAAAATGCCCTTCTCAAAAGAGTCATTAACATATTTAAAAGAGGTTCAGTCAGTAAATCATGGAACTCTTTATACCATTCACTACTAAGTCCATCTGGACCTGGAGGTTTTCCACGTTGTAACCCTTTAACAGCATCTAAGACTTCTGTTTTTTAGAAATAGAAGTTTCAAGAGATGTTTTCTGTTCATTGCATAAACTAGGTAAGTTAAGAGAAAAGAAACACTATGTATGTTTATTTTTTAGCCATATTAGACCACAGAGTAGATTTATAGAGATTTCCAGGCCGAGACGCAGACCAGCGGGAGACCAGCGAGACAGTTCAGGGGGCCAGCTTCTGTGCCGTGGGCAAAGTCCTCGGCTGCGGCTGGTGGCTGACCACCCCTGCAATAGAGACATGGTGGGGTGCGTCCAGGAACGCCCCTGGAACAGGGACATGGTGAGGTGGGTGACGACGACGACGACGCTTTAGGGTTCACCAAAAGCCAAGCAAGTCCCCCAATGGGAGACTTTTCCTTTGGCCAATGCCTCATTGATGTTGTCCAACCAGCATGGACCCAGCAGGAGAATATGTTACTCTTTTTAAGTAAATACTATAAAAGATTAATATATTCTCCTGCTGGGTCCATACAGGCTGGTCCGTTCTGCCAAGGCTTGTAGAGTGTAGAACCCAGTTGCAGGAGACAGAAGCGGCAGCAGTTCCAAAACATGTTAAAACATGCTTCCAGTTTTTGGTGGGTTGGTGGTGTCCTCCAGGACTGAAATCCTCTGCTCGGACTCAGTTATGTGCTTTTCGTGGCAATCAAGCTCTTTTCCATGTATCTTTAAAAAGCTTTGTTAGTAATTTAGTTTTTCGTCTATAACTTTGGAAATGTTTGCATTTGTAAACATTTTCCAAAGTTATAGACAACCATTAGGCGGTTGGGGCGCTGCTTTTGCACAATCGTTTTCTCTTCCATCTTTACTTAGTCAACTGAGTCTCTTAGTCATTACTGTCACGTATCCACTGTAGCTCTGTAAGGTATTTGCATCATTGTCGACACTTCAATATGCCGTAAAGCGATGTGCAGTTGTTCCAAGAGGCTGTGATGGGAGTCCAAAGTTACTTTGGGTGGTTTCTGCCAAAAGCAGGGACTAGAGACCAAAGAGCTAGAAAACGGTTCTTAGAGTAAGCCAGTATTCCCTCAAATGAAGTTGAAACGGATATTTTAACATGGAAAAAACTCCTTTGTGCTCCTTTAATGAAATTCCTAAAACATGGCCTCCTACGTAATCCACACAAAGCCTGGTCTCCTAAAAGCTTTCCTAATAATGCGAAGACATGTTGAAGAACAAGCAGGATTTTTGTCAGTGGCTGCTACCATGGAGCTTTATCCATGTAAAACCCTACAAACTCTTGTTACCGCCAACCATCCCCCACTGCATCTCGTCTACGTGGTCCCTCAACCTCAACACACTAATCTTGACCCAGAGTCGCTCTGCCCCACTCCCCTAATCATGGACCCCCCCCTGCTTCCCTTGCCTCCTTGGCCATGTCAGTATAACAAATGCACCCCCATCACAAAACCCAGCACGCCACCGGTCAGTGATGGATGTGCACATAACAGCCACAGTTTGGAAAGCCTCCGTGAACAGAGCAGAGCCACCGTAGATCCTCTCAGCTGAACCCTTTCTGCTGGGCCTTCAGCGCCGCACGCAGAGGGGCTCTCAGCTAGGAACAACTCTTAAAACCTGATAGTAGAGTTGGTGGAAAACCTCATCCATAAATGTCAACTCTTTCACTCTTCCGGCCCCCAACCCCAACAGCCGCCATGGAGAGTTTGAGCTCTTTCCAGGACAACTTTATGGGGGTGTTGCACGGGAAAACTCGAGTGTGAAATTGAGGATGAATCGTCGCCACTAAAGAATGCGCTCCAGACACATAGAGAGAATGATTGCTTTTTTTTGTTTGTGCCTTAAAATCCTCTCTTTTTTACCCAAGTCTTCTTCTTCTGTGGCACCATTCATCTCTCCGGCAACAGGCCGTTAAACATGAAGTCAAACAGGAATCCTGAATAAGTCCAACCTAACCCTTGAACATCATGGAGCCCATCAATAACCCCTCACCTCTGCATGAACCGGCAGAATATTAAACCGACTATCTTTTTCATCCCGTTCCTACGTCTGCACAGTCCTAACGCCGTGCACCTGGACAGTAACCTGAGCTGTGCCGTGATACCGCATGAACTCCGCTTACAGGAATTGTGGTTGTCTTGCTGTGTGTGTCAGTGTGAGTAGGAAGTGGTGGATTTAGGGACAGCGTCAGGCACTAAACCCTGAGATCAGCCACCTGTGTGTTATCAAGGGCAGCCCCGTGATCCCCCTCCATCCCGTATGTGCCCTCTTCATTTCCACACACTCACTAAAGAAACATGCCGTTTGATCCTACACCACTGGTAACTCTTCATCACATTCCTGCATCATAAATATTACTGAACTCTGGAGACACAACCACAGATGTTCAGTGTGATTATATGAGCAGTAAACCATTGAAGAGTCTACATTAGCTTAAATTGAAGGGTGTCACGATCAAATGCAATCAAAATATTTCTCACGAGGGTTGAGGTTCAGAAACCTATCTTCTCCAGGCAGCAGTAAAAATAAACCCGTCTCCCTCTCGATGACGGGAAATTTCTGCCACCACATAATTCAAAGTTACAGAGAGGCATGGAAGCAGGTGAGATGCAAATCATGGGAATACGAGCTCGGCCGTACGCTATAATTTCCTCATCAAGAAGAGAGACATGCAGTCATGAGAGTCGCTTCGATCCAAACCACATCTCAACAGGTAATTAGACATCAGCTGTTACCCTCTTTAACTGAACCTACAGCAGGGTCTTTTTCAACCCAAAACACGCCAGCCGCACACTGCTCCCACAGACCACTTTGACACTTAATTAGAAATTTCTCACTCGATGCCTTTGACCCGTTTTTGCCATTCGTTCATGCAGACATTTATAAAGTGGGAACTCCATTGCTGAAGTGTGGGTAAACCTTTCCAACAAGGGAGCCTATTCTCTGAAGGATCACTAAATTTTTGGTGTAATCTAATTCCTGCGTGCCTCCTGTTCCGTATCTCGGCTGTGTGTCTCCAAGGCGGAACGCCACAGTAAATAACGTCCAGGGGCTCCGCCTCTACTCGCCAGACTGTTTTTCCTTTACAGTAAAAAATCACAAAGGCTTGTGGCTATAAATACACATCGTCCAAACGCTCTCTAAGGACTCAACAGATGAGAATTATGGCTGTGCACTGCTGTCGGCAAGAATTAGATCCCATAAAGCCTTGACATAGGACGCCTTGGACGATTGTTATAGTGAGGTTTAACATAACACACCGGGGTGGCTGGAAATAATAAGCAGGCACTAGTCAACGGAAAGAGCAGCACTGATGCAAACAGCACTGAACAAAACGTGAACAAAACGGAAGTTGGGTATGAACTTGCAGGCAATGAGGAAAAAAAGGTGAAGTAAAGAAGGAATATGATGCTTGTTTAAAATCAACCAAAGTAAACTGCAGCTTAAAACAATAATGATTTTTAAAAAAACTAAATAAATAAATTAAGATAGAGTATGAACTACAGTGGCCTAAAAACATAACTATCTTACATACTCCCACTGCTAAGATCTCATTGCTAAAATAAAAAAGAGTATTTTTCTCTTTTGGTTTCTGAACATTCCTCGCTAAACTCTAATCTGTCTTCTTTATCTGACAGTAATCGCTGGGTAAGTCCTGTCAGTTCAAGCGAATAAAGAACGATGTTCATAAATCTAAGGAGATATATACTTGTTTGACCCAGGAACATTAACATATTACATGAAACATGTCAAAAAATATTCCTAGTTCAGATTCTTGTTGCACATCATTTTGGTATATATTTTTTTTTTGTGGCAAGCTGTTACCATTTCAATTTCTGTGGCATGAATGAAGTCAGTTTATTTCTGCAAAACGCCTGTCAAGCTTTAATGCACACTCATTATTCATTTGTGATGCACATTGATATACAGTACCTTGTCCTGAAGGGGTTACCTGCCAGTTTTGTCATAGCGGTGGCCCCAAACTTGGAAGGTTGTGTGGGGAAGGGGCATCTGATGTAAAACCTATCCCGAACCAATATGTGGCACTCGAAACTGAATTTGGTTCACAACCGGGTTCACAGCACTCACTGAACACACACTGGCACTGTTAACCAAGAGGAGAAACTATGCTACTGTTGGAAAAGTTGGAAAAAGAAGATGCACAAGACGGAGCATAAGATGGAGACAAATGAGGCGGCCTCTATAGGGGAAAACCCTTTAACAAAACAAATTGAAGTTGTACCATATAGGTATTTTTTATATTATCTCTTATATTTTCAGTGATCAAACATGTGCTGGCTGAAGTGTAATTGTAATTGATTCCTTGTTGATAGAATGCTTTGTTGATAGTTGATCAAAAGAAAACTGCAATAAAATGTTTAGCTCCCAGGTCTCTTCCAAAATGCAAGAGTGTCTTCTCCTCTTTCATGCATTTTCTGATCAGAAATCAGACCCTCTGGAGTCAGAAAGCGTGGTGGAGAATTGTCCTTCTGGTTTGACACCGTTCCGTGCTGAATGTTCTGATGAGCCATACAAATCCTCCATTCTGGTCTTAGTTCCACATCACATCCTCATTCCCCGCCCCTGATAATTCGACACCACTTCCCCTTCAGGAGCAAAAGCAGGAATGAAATCTATCGTTTCCAGATCAGTGGAGGAGGGAAAGTTTCGAAGGGGGTGAGGCAAGAGGAATAGCGTGACCTTCTTTGATCCCCCACTGATGGGCTTCCTCATTCCCAGCCTCCCTCTGCACTCCTCTCCTCTCCCGCCTCTCAAATGCACGTTCTGCCCTGCCAAGCACCTGTCTGCAGGTATGAAATGAGAGAGAGTAAGAGGTTCAGGGCGTTTGCCGGCACAAAATTTCCTGTCTCACCTGCCTGCACCCTGCGCTTATCTCTCTAACTTTATCTGCCTCTTGCTACATCTGTCAGCATCTGTATCTCCCACTAAATTACAGACTTTCACGAAATAGAGGCAATGATGATTGTAATCAGACAAGAGATATGAGAACCAGAGGTGTTTAAAACCAAACGTGCACAGTTTTTGTGGCAGCAGCTGTCCCGTTTTCATAATATCCACTGAAAATTCAAAATGACAGTGAGACAACGATCTCTCTTTAGCTCTTTATCTCCTGCAAAGTTCAAAGCAAGAGATTAGAGATAATAAGTTGTATGGTTATTGCTGTTTGTACCAGAAGAAAAGAGAAAAAACAAACTTGTGGACGCCGGATCGGTTGAGTCCAGACTGATGCTCGTAAAAGCAGAGTCAGTTTTAATGTGAACTTACTGTCTGGATTAGAATTGTGCTTCTCCATCTTTAAAACACATAGCATTTATAAACTCAAGCTGATTATTTAACACAGCTGATTATTTTTCCCAATGCAGCTGACGACCAAACATGTCAAAACAGTTAACTAGTCAAGCTTTTTTTTCTTCTTAGTGGTTCTACTGGTATGTCCCACTTTAGATGAAACACTTAAAAAGTGTGTGTGCACTCTTATTAGAGGAACTCAGTGTATTCCACTTTATGTGGTACAGTGAGCGCTGAAGGGATGATTCAGGTCGAGACATAACGGATTGATTTTCACCATCTAAAAACAATTGAAACTCAGCAGTTTGACTGAAGCCTTTATTAGTCATTTTATGTTATTTTTGCAATTGACTGAAATGTTCTTTGTCACCGCGTTTTCTTTTTAGCATTGTTTCACAAATATATAAAGTTACACCCATTTGGGGATTAAAGCCCTCAGTTTCCAGGGACTCGAAGGGCCATTCCAACTCCTGATCTTCCTTCCCTGGAGATGCTTTGCCGGACCTTCACTGCAGTCGTCTGCAGTCGCTGCTTGTTTTGTGGCATTTTCTGCCTTCAGTTTGCTCTCCAGTAGCTTAAAAGCACGATCTGTTAGATTAAATCAGGTCATTGAACAATATTTCTTCCTTTGCCTTCAAACTTCGTTTAGCTGCGTTTGCAGGATCACTATTCACCTGCACTGGGAAGAGCGAATCCTGTCAGTTTAGTAGCCTTCAGCTGAACATGAGCAGAGATTTTAGCCCCATATACCTCAAAACTCCTCATCAATAAACAGCAGTGAGTCCACTCCACTGGCAGCCACACATGCCCATATCACCGCACTGCCTCCACCACGTTTCACCCATTATGTGGTATATTTTGGATCGTGAGCTGTTTGTTAACTTCTGCTTTTCTCTCCACATTATTCTGATACAAGTTTAATTTGTTTGTTTTTTTTGTGTGTGTCCAAAAAAATCTGATTCCAGAACATAAAGGGCTTCTTCTAAAGTAAATGATGCATTTGTCTGAATGTAACTTCCTTCTGGTTGCTGCTATGACAACTTACTTTCACCATGTGAATCATCAACGTTATCCTGGTTCTGATGTTGGTGAAACTTCTAAAACTTCTAAAACTGAATCTGAAAGACCAGACTTTGGACCCTACGAGTCCCTGTGATGAACTGGCGACCTGTCTCAGGGACTAGGAGTTGCGATAGGCTCCAGCTCCAGGCTCTCGTGACCCTGTATAGGATTAAGCGGGTATAAGAAATGGATGAAAATGAATGGATGAGTCCACACTTTGATCCCATCCTCACTGTTTCATTTTCAGCACACTGTGGCGCAATAAATCATAAAATCTCTATCATTGTCTAAATACTTTTGGACCTAAGTTAGATTGTGAAAATCAACTCCTTAAAGCCTTTACTCTAAGTAGCTATATATATATATATATATATATATATATATATATATATATATATATACATGACATGACATTATAAACAAAGTTTGAACTGGAATAAATGTTATCTAAATTCTTGTGATAATCAACTGATAAGCGCTCATTTTGTGGAGCCGAAAACTAAGTTCGAGGCAGCGCGCCACATGAAACAGCTGCCGTTGCCCTCAGAGGTGCTATCTGTGGTCGGGATCAGCTCTCACCTCAGACGGCCTCTGTCATGTCTTTCTCTAATCTCTCATACTGGGACCAGAAGCCCTTGCAGAGACCTCCAGTGGAATGTGACAAGTCATGAGACCGCCACTGCGGCATCCCTCCCTCCCTGTCCCTCTCCCTTTTTCATGCGCAGGCTTGAGACCAGCTATAAACTGGAGGATATGAGACACAATGGTAACTGACCTCAGTCACCTGAAATACTCGAGGTGTGTTTGATTTGTAGCGCGTATTACAACGGTATTGCTGTAAAATCGGAGCGTCTGTATGCCAGGCAGGGCAAATCAAGAAGACCTCCCAGACTAAAAAATCGAAACACATGTTCGATCCAATATGGGACCTATTTTTAATTCTTAAATATGTGCTGCACATGTAGCGAAAATAGACCTACTTCTGCCATTTCGTGGGTGGCTGATGCTTAAAGAATGTGATGATTAAGTGTTAAATCGCTCATAAATCACCAATGACTGTGAGCAGGTGGAGTTAACATCTCAAGTTAGTGTGTGTAAGGTCTCGCCGTTGATTTAACTCAACATGACTTTTGCATGTCAGGTTCCCATTTGCGACTCGGGGCAAAATGTTTTCTGTCGGCTGAGATCAAGTAAAATAATATGCAGGCAGATTTGGAGGGGAGACGATATGGATTCAAATGGCAGATGACAGCAGCAACAGACGAGTGCACTAAAATGTATGTGTGTGTGTGTGTGTGTGTGTTTGCGTCCGTGTCCAAAGAAAGAGAGTGTTTGTTCAAGTGTTTCCTTTCTACGTGTCCGGGTGTATGTACATTCCCCGTGGCAGGAGATCCATCATCTGGGTCATATTACGAAGCAGTGGGGATCCGCGGTCGATTCTGGTTGACAGATGAAAAGAAGACCTAAGATGGCAGCTATGTCAATAACAGGCGCAGCCTCTGCTGACATCTGCCAGCCTCGAACCCTCACCCTCTCACCCCATTAGCTCCATTTTGTACACCATACCAACCAGATGTGACTCCTGCCCACATCTGTCACAGTAATGACCCCTCACCCGTACCGGAGTTTGGATTGATCACCTTGCTGGACCAATTTCAAAAGTACGGGGGTTAGAATGACTACTTAGCATCAACAAAACCCCTTAAAAGAATTTTAAAAATAGTAATTTCAAGCATCTTTTTTTTTTTTTCTTTTAACTGGCCTCGTACCAAACAAGCTCCTGGAAAACGCAGCAGCACCACCACCGAACTGCACTGAATTAGTTTTGCTCAAAAGATTTATCTACAATTACAGTTTGGATGCGATTCAGAAAGCCTTTGCACACATCTTGATTTTCCAATCTGGAGGATGATGACATTGCAAAGTGTGCGCACAAAGGGGCTTAAATCAGGAAAACCTCATTTATCATGGGATAAATTAAAACAGATGTTCGATCCAAGCTCATTCAAACTAATCAAAAACACTCGTACTCAGTTACAGAACGTTGCATACGTGATAAGATTGTGGTTATTTCACAGGGCTTTAACGCAAGTTAAGATATGGCAAGAATACATGAAAGAATAAGAACCCTGGAAGCTCGACAGGAAAAGATTAGAGAAGCTTTTCCACATGCTAAGGCTGCACTTTCTTTCATAGGACAAGAACTTAGCTATCTGTTATCTCACCTCCAGGTGAGAGTGTAACGGGAGATGTGTCACATGCCGTGAGCTCTTGCAAAGCACAGACAGGCGATAAATCAAGGAGAGTGTTAAGTGTCCTCCTTGTTCTCTTGTACAGTCATTGCATGGTGTTACAGATTTACTTGCCCAGTCACAGATTTGACAGCTTAGAGTTTGGTTTTCACTGCAGCATCTTTGAAATAAATAACTGGGTCATTAAATGGCTAATTTCTGGAAATATGGCTTCATAGTTTTATGAAATCACAACACCACAGAAGCCAGATCGACCATGACAACATATTTACATATTGGTCAAAGGTGTGTGCAAAGTGCACTTACTTTTTCTTTTCTTTTTTTTTTTAATAATCACTGAATAGGTGAACAATGTGCAATCACGTTTTATCAGACCTGGTTTATTTATTTTGTTTGTTTTTGAGGAATGATCACCGTCAGCACAAATGCTGTGATAAAAACATTGTGTTCCCTGTGAGAAGTGCAAAAGACTGCAGTCGAAAGGATTTAACATAAACAAGAAATGGGAGGAGATCTCTCCCGAGATATCGCCCTATTCAATATTTCTCTGTTACAGGTTTAGTAGGGTAAACATTATAGCTTGTGTCAATAATATTTCATGTGAATTCACATGAGGGTGCAGCTAAATGGCGAACTCTGTAAATGGATGTCCTGCAACAAGAACATCAATACGTGTTGACAGCATTGATAGTCCCAAAAAAAAAACGTTTTTAAACACGTAGTGAAGTAAAACACCAAAACTGACAGCAACTAAACAACTGCAATGTCAAAGGCTTCAGAACAAGTGTTACTGCTAATGTTAATGTCATTTGTCTGTGTTCCTACAGAGATCAAGCTCCATCTCTATGCCTTACTTTCACTGCGTCTGTTATTTCTAAAGGGCGAAAGTGCTACTAAGACATGACCCTTACATTAGTGATCATAGGCTCAAATGCAGAAAGACATTAATGTATTTGCAAAAGCAAGAGTCAAATGTCTTTTTTGATGTCATAAAGTCATGAAGTCATAAAAACATTTTGGTTTTTGTCTGCAATGTTCAATTTATTTTCTGTTAGCAAACAGGTGACTTGCTGAGGATTTTTTTCTTCTGTTTCACTGTAAAAAATGATACCAATAAAACATATTTACAGTGAATTTGATGCAAAATGCAGTGTACTGGCTGTGTTTTCATCCATGCATGACCATTTGACAGTGGTCCGGGAACAGGGCCGGTTCCTGGCAAAAAAAACACACTATGCAGTTGTTTAGGGCCACAACTGTTAAAGGGCAGGGGACACATGATCTGTCCCAGTTGGGTCAGGTCACTTTGTTTAACACATAAACATATCACAAAAAAACCTTTCCTTATAAGAGATCATTCAAATAAAAAGAAAAAAAAAACATTATATTTTCAAATAAAGTAAAAGATTTGTTTGTGCTTGACTTTTTGAGTCCTTTTAAGGCCACAAACAAAACCTTGTTTTGGGCCACCAAAATCCTAGGGCCGGCCCTGTCCTAACTGCAGCATGATCCAGCACCCAAAAGGTAATATGTGACAGGACTGGCTGTATTTTACTGCTCTCTTTTGTTTTATTTGTTTCTATTAAACTACATTAAGTTTATTCTAATTGCATAACTTTATTCCTTTAAACTTTAAAACCTCACTACTGTGTCATGTCATTGTTTGGTATCTACACACCTACTGGCAAAAAGCTTCAACCCAAGAAATGCCCCAAAAACAAAAAAAGAAAAAGACAAAACAAAGGGATCACCATCAAACTGCAGCATCTTCACATGGAAATACAGAAATACATACTAGTGCAACCGGCTGACTTGTGTCCAGATAGGGGGCAGCACAATTTACTGTTGACTTCTGGTGGACATTGTATTAAATGTAGCAAGTGAAGCCTTGTCAATTTGCAAAATGTGCAAATTTATTCTGATGTATCTCATTTCCCTCACGGAGATGAAAACTTTGCAGAACTGGAGTGACAGTGGAGCAGTTGTGGCAACCTTCAGGTTGGGGAATGAATAAGCCTGTGGTTGGTAATCATCTGTCAGCAATCAGTGCTTCTGAATATTTGCTCAACTGTTTCCCCGAGAGCACGTTTCTGCCAGAGTCTCTCCATCTGGGTTACACTGTCAGTGTCATGAAACACACATGCACACTTAACCCTCCTATCTGTGTCTCAGCTGCCAATATCTCTGTTTGAGTTTGTGTTTATGGCTGTGCATGTGTGCAACTTCTTTTTACGATTATGTATGGATGCATACTTAAACTCATGAGAATAAGAAAGAACGCCTTCTTTTAATTCCAAGGTTTTACAGTCAAGACATAAATAGTCATCTGAGGTTTTAATACTAGACGAACGCAGCCTCAGACGAACAATAACATATGACATCATATACAAACCTAAGTCAAAATGCAGAAGAAAAACTAAGCATTCAGCAGTCTGTACAACTACCTTTAGAAGCAATAACTTGAAGTAATTGGTTCCTGAATAATGTTATTATTCTCTTACAACATTGTGCAGGAATTTTGGCTGATTCTTCTTTAAAACATAACTTCAGTTCATTGAGGTTTAAAGGCATTTGTTTATGCAAAGCTTTCTTAAGGTCTCACTTGGGTTGATTTCTGGATTTTAACTGAGCCAACTGATCCTTCTCTTTGACAATCATCCTGTTGCAGATTTCCTGGTGTGCATGGGATAATGGTCCCGCAGACTGACACAGTTCTGGCCAAACTTTGGCTGTCAAACAGCGTGTATGTCAACAGTTAAATCCCTTTTACTGCTCAGAAAATCAACGCATTAACAGCAAACCGGATGCAGTGGGAGCAGGTATTTCTCTGCTTCGTGAGAGGGGATTTTTGTGCTTGCAGGTTGCGGTACATCATAGCGAGTATTCCTTTTCTTGATAACACTGTAACATGTTTAGACATCTGCACCAGGGCGGGATTACAACATCAGACGCAAACATGCATTTATCTTCTTATCAACAGATTTAGAAAGCATCAAAAGATCACAGCATCCAAGACCTCACCTGGTTACACAACCCGGCTCTGCCAACATATTTCTGAGAGTGATGTGCACTGTTTAACTTTGGGTGAAATCTTGAGCCAACCATGGTGCAGGTGCACTCAGTGGGTGTCTTTCTGAGGCTGCATGTTTGGAGTTATGCGCCTTGGAGATAAGAAGTGTTTGGTTGGATGTAAATGTGTGATGATTAATGAGCCCGCCGTCATCTTAAAAGATTGATGTAGGTGATCTGCCAAGATTTCCTGTGGTTTCTTTTTTTTTTGTTTGTTCTTGTTTTTTTTATGTTCTCTGGTATTAGGCCCATCTTGACATATTACATTTGTTAGATACAAGTTTAACCAACATGAGTTCACACTGAGGACCTTCAAGCCCTTTCAGACATGATATACAAGGGAGTTCATGGTTACCTAAATAAACGTGGCTGCAAACTATCACACCTCCACCACCATGCTTCACAGTTGGCATGTGGTGGTTTTGCTTGCGTGCCGTGTTTAGTTTAGACCAAACGGGATGCGGCACATCACATCTGGACGTCTTCACTTTGATCTCATTTGTCCAAAGACCATTGATCCATAAGTCTTGTGGTTTGTAATGCAATTTTGTGAACCTAAGCTGTCCTAACATGTTCTTTTTAAAGAGAAGAGCTCATTTTTCTTGGAAATCCTTCTTGAAAAGTCATATGTGTGCAGTGTTTTCTCGCTGTCATAACGTGACCGCTAACATTTTACATGGTAAATGAGGCCTGCAGGTACTGAGATGCAGCGTGTGAGTGTTTTGACGTTTTGTCTAAGCATTTCAAGTTCTGACCTTGGGGTGAATCTGCTGGGACATCCACTCCTCAAAAGACTGGCCGAAGTTTTCCACTTCTAAATAATATCTCACATAAGAGTGATAGACTCCAAATTGTTTGCAAATGGACTTTTAATCCCTCACAGAGTGATGGGCGGCAACAGTTTTATCTCCAAAATCATTGCTGAGGTTTGTGCTAATCACAATTGACTGCTCTAGACCTGCAAACCTGATCAGTTCATCAAGTGCAGGAGGAAGGTAGCACCTGACTGGTGCTTTCTCTCTTAACGTCTGTGGAAACAACACTGTTTTCAAACATTTGGCTTAGTTTTTATTAACACCCTGCACACTCACATGTCTAGACATCTGCTATGTCTGAAGAGTGTGTCTGGTTTCACGCAGGACCCCTGGCGTTAGAATTAAAGGCAGACAATAAATATTCATGTTCCACTCCATAAAACCATCTTTTATCCTCAGATAGGTTCTAAAAAGTATTTTACAATGATTCACATCTTGCACAATGGCTCCAAAGACAAAAAAAAAAACCAACAACAACCTCCCACCTGCCATCAGGAGCCTTTCCAGGTACATGTGATCTAATTAAAACTAGTGAAAGTGTTTAAAGAGTTTAAAGCGTGAAAGCAAAACTATTGTCAAAAATCAAAAGGAAAAAAGTGCGAAAGACAAGAGTCAAGATTTGGTGAGAAATCACATTACCATGGCAACCAATGACATCTGGCTCAATCTTTAGAAGACAAAACATTTAAGATTGTGATTTTAATCATCCTTTTATCTTGTTTAAAAATATTATTTTTTGATGATATATCCGAATTGCATATCAGTGTAAAACATCTTCTTTAAAGGCACAACAAGAAAGTCTGCAAATATTCAACATTTTACATTTTCACAAAAAAAGCACGTTTGAAGGTTTTCACCTTCATTTTCTCTAGAAAACTGAACAAAAGGCAAGCCTTAGGATTTTGCGTCCTGCAACCTGTTGGATGGTGCGTGGAGCACGATTAACTCTGTGAATGATTTGATGCCCTGGCCTAGACGATCTTTGTCTAGTTTCATCCAAACCACAAAGTGTCTGAACCTCTGTCTCCTGATTAGTCTCTTTTCTGCTCTAATTTTGACAGTTTTGCTCTGTAAAAACAGAGGGAGAGTGGTAGAAAAGAGACACATAGGAGTCGAGCAAAGGTTTGTCTAATGCACATCAACTTACAGCCCTACTGAGGGCGCTGAAGCCTCACACCAGCATGAATGTATTAATGCGCAGTCCACGTGAATGTTGACGTGATCGCTCAACTGCAGGCTACGGTCCGAGTGTCTGCTGAGGTGTAGGACATGTGCCCAAGCAAACACACACCACACACACAGCCCACCGAAGTTGCTACCTCACTACTCACGCTCAGTGGAGACGTATTGGTTACAATATTTGAGAAATAATTAAATTTTAAAATAGTAATGCTTGTGTATTCTTCTCCATCTTATGCCAGCTCATGGTCAAACCCAGTTAGTGTGTGTGTGTGTGTGTGTGTGTGTGTGTGTGTGTGTGTGTGTGTGTGTGTGTGTGTGTGTGTGTGTGTGTGTGTGTGTGTGTGTGTGTGTGTGTGTGTGGATACATGAGTGTGCCTATTAAACATGGGGAAAAAGAAAAAAAAAAGAGAGAAGTGAGGGTGAGACTGAAAAATTGTAAAAGACACATTTTCATAAACACCAGAGGTCCCATTCAAATTGTGATGTGTGTGTTTGTGCATTCCTGAGAAGACCATGAGTGGATCAAAGCCGCTGACACCCCGGGCCGTGTCCTCCTGAGGGAGCCAGCTGTCAGATCTGGGATCAGAGATCAGCGTCCTCCCTCCTCCTCGCTCTCTGTGGGGTCTGTCACAGCAAGTTAGCACTGATCAACAATCAGATTAGGCACTCGCCAAAATAATAGCTGTGACATCTGGCAGCGAGGATGAGAATGCTCAAAAAAAAAAAAAAAAAAGGAGC
Organism: Xenentodon cancila; assembly: GCA_014839995.1. Lineage (NCBI taxonomy): Eukaryota > Metazoa > Chordata > Actinopteri > Beloniformes > Belonidae > Xenentodon > Xenentodon cancila. Next base: position 24,056,937 of record CM026203.1, on the reverse strand, counting down.
CAAACAAGGAGTGTTATTGTTTCACATTTTTCAGCATTAAAGTAGAAATCTTGTTTATAGCTGCTTTGTTGTCGAGTGAAGGAAATAACAAGTGAACAACGTGAGCTATGGACGTCTGCCAGGAACAAGCAGTTTCTGACTTTTTATCTTTTCGCTGTTTTCATTTTACTTACAAGGAGCACGTTGAAAATTAAAGGTGTGGATGGGGAAATCATGTTACCATGGCAACCAGCAACATGTGGCTCAATTTGTGGAAGACACAATATCTAAAATGTTAGTGATTCTTTTATCTAGTTTAGAAAGATAAGTTTTGATAACATATGTAAAAAGGTTGTTTGCTTTATTTTAAATGATTGTATCTTGTTCAAATAATTTTCCAAAGTGTACATGTATGATGAAAACACTGTTTCCTGTACTCCAAAGTGCCATGTAAAAACATTATCCTGGCATCTGACCTATATTTCAGTGTGAAACAGCTTTTTAAAGTTACAAAAAGCATTCATCATTGTATGTGTCCACCATAAAGCACAATGTGTCGCAGCTACAACACTTTATGCAAACAAACTTCTACACGTTTCTTCATTTTCATTACAGTTTATCAAAAAGAAATATACTAATCATCCCGTATACCTGCTGATGGAGTCTTACGTGACCATGAGAACATGGCGTAAAAAGAAAGTGAGAAACAGCTCTAGTGCTTTGAAGAGCCTGACTTGGAAAGTAAATGTTTAGGCAGACTGACAATTGGCACAAAAAAGTTAATATAAGCAAGATGATGCGTTCCAAATGTGCCTTATAAAACACAGTACCGGCGGTAAAATGACTAAGTCCAATTGCATTGGCCATTTGCTGCATTCACGTGTATCTGTATATATATATATATATATATATATATATATATATATATATATATATATATATATATATATATATATATATATATATATATATATATATATATATATATATATATATATATACATATACATATACATATACATGTGTGTGTGCAGTCCTGAAAGTGTGTGCAGCGGGGACTCTGGTCAGCCCACCCGTTGTAGATGTGCTGCCAACTCTCGCTTGGCAGGAGCTTTGAAACCCTTCTTTACTTCAGCAGCGGTCAACAGTGTCAACAGTTCCATCAGACCACATGTACGGGCCGAGCCTATGAATCAGTGTGACTGGAGCGTCTGTGCATTCGCCTTTCTAATGATGTGTGATACAGGTTCGTGCAATCTCTCGTGTGTACACGCAGCTGCAGACACGTCCCGAGGATAAGTTTCCCTCCATATAAAAATTCAGAATATCCACCCACCCTGTATCTGAAGGTGCAGATGATTTTTACACATGATAATTGTTTTAGTTAATTTATTCAGTCTTGAATGATTCTATAAAGAGGCTTACTTCTGTATCAGTCTTCGCTTTGAACATTTGAAATTACACCCACTACCTGTCAATAACTGGAACACGCTCGGCCAGACGGTCTTGACTGTGTGTATTATTTTTCTGCTCGATTAGTCAGGTGTTTCGGTTCTCTAATGACCTCCAGACAGGAGGAAGCCTTTGCTGTTACAGCCACATCAGTCAACTAATGACGGCAAAACGTTGCACAATGACACGTCCCGAATACCAGCCCTTAGTTTGAGGGGAATGAGTAAATGCAAAGCTGAAGCATTACAGGAATAACTGCATTTACATCATAAAATGGGGGAATTAAAACGTATCTTTCAATTTTTTTCATTTTATTAATAAATTCTTGTTCGCAGGTATTCTACACATTCATTTAATGGAACATGTTGTTTTTTTTTATCTTGTCATATAAAGTTATTTAGTCATTAGTTTTTGACACTCTCTATACATATAAACATTTATTTAGCTAATAAAAGCAAGACCAAGACTAAACTTTAAGGACCTGATAAGCAGGGTGGGGAAAGTTCTGCGTAAAAAATGATATCATGTTGCAAAAATAGACTTTTTGCCAAACAAGCGAAGTATTTCTCATACAAATCCAGGTGTTCCCTGAATGTACAGAGTGCTTACAAGCAGGCTCAAGTGCACACAACATAACTCTGGAAGCGCATTCCTCTCCACACCACAAAGCCACCCAGCAAGTCGGTCCCCCTGAACAAACTGAGAGCAAACTGCTGTTAAACTCCTGCAAATGAGCAAACAAGCCAACCTTCAAACTCCCAGAAGCATCTGCACTGCACTGCAGCTTATGACGAATTTATTAAGTTTTTTTTTGTTGTTTTTTTTTGCTTAATTCTTAGTGCTCAACATAAGATGAAATAAAATATAAAAATGTATTCACCACCATGCTGCTGGGTGGAGGCAGGAATCTGAGGCCAATATCTTAAAATCTGGAATCTGACTGAATAGACAAAAACACTAACAAGACAAGATACCATCAGAGGTGTAATGTGAGTGAGTAGAGACCTAAAACCATACATAATAGATGCTTTACTGATATGTTACAGTGTTGTGGCTGCAGAGTTAATTCCTTCTCACAGCTGCCCTTTTGCACCTTGCTCTAAAAGCTCCTCAGAGTCTTCGCTTGAGGAAGTTTAAAGCTCAAACCCCTTCCTCCTCCTCCTCCTCCTCCTCCTCCTCCTCCTCCTCCTCCTCCTCCTCCTGCTCCACTCACACACACACACACACACACACACACACTGAAACTTTCTCTATCTCTGCCCTCCCTCCATCTCTCTTTCTGCTCCCTCCTTCAGCTCTGAACTATAAGAGCCAGACAGGAGTGCACACACACATACAGAATCCTCCCGCTCATGTGCACGAACACACTGGCTTGCACATGCATCGAGCGGAGCAGAGAAGGGAAAACACCACCGTGGAGAAGTTGCATGAAAGAGTGGTCTCAGCTGAGGACTCGTTTTTAAATCAAACCATGGAAGCCAAGCAGCGGAGGTAGAAGAGAGGAAGGGGGAAAAAAACACCTCCCAGCTGGGGATTACTGGACACTTCACTTATATGAGCTCTTGTCATGGTGTTATCGTACCTGATCATCTCTGCGATTTGGATTTCCCACGGATCAAAGTTTGGTTTCTGAGCAAGTTCTTGTGAATGAAGCTTGTGGAAATGGGAAACATGTCAAACGGACGCTTCAGTCACCTGTTAAGGGGAGTCTGGTTGTTCTGGCAAGGTGAGTCCAGACGCCAACTTCTCTCCAGTGATCTGGTGCAGATTTTGGTTGAAATGCTTAAAATCTTGCTGGAAATTTTGTTTTGTTTTTTGTTTTGTTTTTTTATGTCTGGCAAGCTTAAAGTCAAATCCCACACACGCCTGCCAAATATGAATTTTACACTCTAACTGATTTCATATGCTCTAGGGAATGAGCTGCAGCAGGGTCTAGCTTTCAGAGTCTGATCCTAAAAGACTGTAACAGATTTCCTCTTATAAACCAAAGATTTTCCACTATGAAAACAAGGAGATAAACGCTCTCTCATGTGAGAAATCGGTTGAACACTTGGAGATTTGTATAGCTTAGAGAACACATGGCAGGAGCAAGTGACAAAAAAAAAAAAAAACTGTGAAAATATTAAAGCAGACAAACTCATAATTGCGAGGAAGTCATTATGTAATTTGTCACAATTGAAATGATTTGCAAAAGTTGATATGTTGATCAGCAATTTGAAAAATAAAAACACAACCAATGCTGGCGTTAGATTTATGAATAGCCCGTCTGTGTTCTCTTTCTCCTCCGGCGTGTGTCTTCCAAGCTGTGACAGATCCCTGACCACAGGAAGAGTCTTAAAAAAAAAAAAGGGGGCTCTGGCTGGTGCCTTTAAACAATAGTTCCCTAGGAGCAGAGAAGCGTGGCCCTGGAACTAATGTTGCCATTATGTTAATGGTTGGAAAAACAGCGCACAGCCATTACTGACACGACTTCAGGCCGCCTCACAGAGCTGATCGTCCAGCCGCCACGGCCTTAGGCACGAAGGCCATCAGGGAAGGTTGAAATGATGTGTGGCGGGAGACAGACCGGAGGAAGCGTTTGTTGGGTTCTGATCATCAGCTCGGCAGGTCGGTGCCCCTCTGCGCCTTCCACCTTTCGTTGCTTCAGTTTGGGACTGGAAACTGTGAACTGTTCTCTTCGCCACTCAGGTTTAGCTGAGGACACGGGTCAGGTTGAGTTGCTGGTTCCCAAAAAGATGGTTCAAACAGGGCAGCACTGAAATTGATTAAACTGGAAAGATGTGACAATTTGACAAGTGTGTCTTTGCAGTTGGCAGAAACTTACCTGAGTTCTCACCATCTAGTTCTAAGAAGGTCAAATCCAAGCAGTAAGGTCAAATATTTGGTTCAGAAGATTCGAAGGTTTCTTAAATGTGAGTCTAAACAGGTTGTGAGACCCAACTGTTAATGATCTTTCTTTAAGTTAAACCTTAGATGGAGTTTCTTGTTCCAACTTAGAATATGTGAAAGAAAACGCTCTCCACAACCATTTCCAAACCAGACTTTTAAATCAGAGGGAATCCTGGCTCCATAACATCACTGGACCATCAATTCCCTTTGTCCACTGTCTGTTTCTCGACAGCCTCTGCTCTTCATGAGGAGATGCCACAATGGGTGTCAGGTGCCGTTATAATTCCGGATCCTCTCGGCTGTCTGATAGCTCAAGATCCAGAGTTTGATATTTTAATTACAGCAGGATTTGTTGCGATAATGGTCGAGCGACTGGGTGTGTTGCCCTGAGCCGCCAGCTCCCTTTTTTCTGCAGGACAGCGTCTGCGTGTTGTGTCTTTATGAGCAGGATCCAGTGCTCGTGAACCACAGTGGAACTGGCAGCGGCATCCGCTGGGCAAACCCCCGTAGATCTCTTGTCTAAATAAACGAGGCCGCTGGATTAAGCAGCTTACATTGTGATGAAAAGACAACAGTAGTCGTCCTTGCGCTGCCCTGGGCACAGAGGGATACTGCTGGTCATGAGGACGGCGGCGAGATGCTGGGGTTAAAGAAGAAATAAGGAAGGGGGCGGCGGCAGCAGGGAGGCTCAGGGTTAGAATAACAGAAATGTTCTTTAAATCATCCTGACCTTCGTCTGACTGTGGCGACAAGGGCGGAGGGAAGGGAGAGAGAGGCGGAGCTCTGGTGCCAGAAAGACTTTGCTGAATGAATTTATATTAGACGGCGTTCCCAACAGCATTGGACACAAACACATCACTTACAGTGTAAAGATTGCAGTTGTACATTCTGTAATTACTGTTTTGAAAGCTGGTAGTTGTCTCTGAATCGACAAGTGTTGTAAGTTAACTGCTTGTTTTCACAGTCACTGATATCAGAGATACGTAGGATAATTAATTTGTAACCTTGAAATAGAGGAAAGGGCAAGAAAGAGTAAAATGTTGTCATCTTCCACAACCAATCTGTACCGGGTTTTGTGAATTAAATAGTTGTGCTTATGTGCTTCAGCGCGCCCATTGTTCTTTACGTTTTTTTTATGGGTACCATTAGAGATGCCACGTCAGCCAAGGTAAACATGACCATAGAAAACCGTTATTTTTTAATATATTGATGTTTCCGTTTATTTCAGCATATTGTTTCTGAACCATCCAGCTGTCTGAAATCCTTTTGTTACCCAAAAAAGACACAAGAGCTGCCAAGAAGTAACAATGTACATTAAATAATACCACCTAAATGCAGATGGACCAACAGGTTTGAGGAATCAAAATATGACTTATATGTGCCAGGTATCAGATATTCTGGGCCTGTTGTGAGCTGCTTTCGTCACTTTAGATGCGGTTCAAGGTCGTGCGCTGGACTAAACACAGGTTAAGACGTGCTGTGCGGGCCAGATGTGGCCTGAATGTTTTAATACCGCTTGTACTTGCCGTGTGATGTGGCCAGGTATGGTGATGTTTGGCTGAGTTTAGGCAGCCACACTCTGTCTGAGTCAGCTCGCTCAGTCAAGTTCAAATCTGAGCCAAAGAAAACAGCAGATGTTTGGGCCAAACACCCTTTGCTATTTGGGGTTAATTAGAGATATACAGAAGTTGTAACTTTGCAACCTGCTGACTGTCTCGGTCCGAAATTCAACTAATACTTTTCTGACTTGCAGGTTTGGTTTGTATTTAAAGCGATGCCTCAACAAGCTTGTTTATTGGATGACAAGACAAGCCCCGTCTGCGAAAGTCCCAAACCTGGGGTGTGCATGAAAATAAGTTAAATGCATTACGTTGAACATGGCTTCAGAAAATGTGCAATATTATCCATCTGTACAAATGACAAAAAAGAAATCTTTCTTTGTAATCCACAATTGGCCTTTTAGACCACGTTGTTGTTGATAATGTAGCTCAAAATAGGACAACTCTACCTCCAGTGACCCAGTGTTGAATAGCTCTGTCTGCAGTCATTCAGTTAGGTTCAAGGTGAGAAAAAATTGGCAAGATGATAAACTAGTAATTGGTAGATAGCAATTGATGCATATTGGTACCCTGCATCAGTGTACAGTAACCCAGACTCAGAGGACAAACGGCAGGAATCAATAAGTCAGACACTTGGTGTTTGATAGCAGTTCTTCTAAGGAGGTGATGGACTAAAAAGGTTTGGAGTCCCTGACGTATTACACCCGTTCAAAGTCTGGAGAATAGCTCAGAGGCCTTATTAAAGCAGCTGTTAACTTTGAATAATGAGCTGGATTCAACTAAATATGTGGACTGAGGAGAATCTCTGAGCTGCTGTATCATTCTGCTGAGAAAAATCCACACCAGCACCTCACTGATCTTGGTGCATTAAGTCGACTCCACCATCCCCCCGCCAGCCCTCATCCCACTGACTGACTTCGTTCACCTCATCAACCACTGACAGACATTGGGAAACCAGAAAAAAAAATCAAAGACAGAAAAAAGAAGGGAGGAATCTGACATCCATCCAGGAGAAATGAGACGTAAACTGTCTTTTTCATCAGGGAGGGGAGCAGTAATATGTGGGGGGGCAAGAGGGCGCGGAGACGTCAGGGACAGTTGGAGTGTTTTTTTTTGTGCTGCAGAAGTGAGTCGAAGGAAGATAAGGAACTGAATTTTACAGTAGACTGGGCCCTCAATTCTGGAAAAAAGGGTGAGGAAGTTGTAAAAAGATGGCAAAATCTTGGCAAAGTACTGGGAAACTCAGGGAAACACCGTCCCTGCCTTCATTTTAGGTCGTGAGACACATTTTCTTCACGATAAACAGATATTTCAATAACGTCCCCCAACTTTGGAGATTCTCTGTTAAAAGTCTGAACCAGCCGTGCAACAAACAAAGGTCTCTCTCTCTCCCTCTTGCTCTCTCCCTCTAATGAAGAGACTTCAATGTTGAGCACTTGATTCCCCGTAAGCCTTGAATCAAAAGTGCCCAGATCTGGGTCTTTTTCGCAGGACAGCTCCGAATACAGATGCTGTGTGCATGCTTAAAAAGCTGTGTTTTGACTGTGGCTCAGTGGGTGAGACGTGAAAGATGAGAGCTGAGGCTGCCAGACCTTAATGACAAACGCAAACAAACAAACAGAGGACAGCCCAGAGATCTTTTATAAATGGCATCCCTTTTACAGTATACAGTAAATCAGTGTGAGCTGTGTTTTTGTTAACGCGTATATGCGCCGGCGCTAGTGTGCGTATGGAAACTGAATTAATTTAGGGGCTCAAAGACAGGTAGATTACTTTGGCCGACCATCAGACAGACCGAGTCAGAGCCTGGTGGCAGCAGCAGGATCGGTGGTGGTGACAGACAGTCGGTCTACACAGTTTGGAGGCTGCGGCACTGACCCCTGGTGGATAAATTGTGATACTGCATGCGTACTTTGTCCTCCAGAAGATCAGAAAGACGTGACAGGAAGTAACACAAATTGAAAATGTAAGCGATATGTGTGAAATGTGTTGAAATATGAACGTGCATGTAAATGGATGAATGTGGGTTGCACTGTAAAGCACTTTAAATATAACAACAAGACAAAAACGTATAACAAAAATGCAGTCTATTTGCATATAGTGTCAATTAATAAGTTAATATTTTGCCCTTAAATACGCTTGAACTTATATTTCATCTTTAAAATAACCTCAACCTTAGTTTAGAAACGTGTTGGTTGGATCAAAGCAAAGAGATATTTTATTAGCTCATGTATTTGTTATTGTAACACAAAAACTGAAATCGAAGGGCATCTGATGTGAAACCTTTGCCAAATCAATACAGAGGACACAAGGATCCAAAATCTAAATCAAGTATCCACATAAATAAATAAATAACTGGAACTTCTAGTCATTATAAAGGGAAATTATTTAAGGTTATTGCTGCAGGCTCGAATGAAGCCGGGCTGAAAAACAGAAAACCTCTGACTGAATACGTTTTGTTTTTTAATCAATATGTTGTGTGAAAAATGTGAATGATTAAAAGGTGGTTCCCTCTAACATTTTGAAAATAAATGGTTTGACTTTGTTTTTCTTTAAACAGTTGCAAAACAATCAGTATTGAGATTTTTCAACTGCTGTAATGAAATGACCACCCAGATTGGATTAACAAAACCAGCACTTAATCAAATATGAAACATTTTACACGGTTGTTCGAGAACCAAGCATTTGTTCATCTTAATGACCTCTCTTCACTCAACAGTTTCATTAAACATGTTTAATTCTCCTGCATAAAAATAAACCTGTCACATTCTGTATAGATTATTTTAAAGTTTATTCTGTTTAGATGCAATGTGACAACGTATTAAAACAACAAACTAAATGTAGATATGTTGTACTTATATGCCTGCTACAGTACTGTGCAAAAAGTCAAACAAACACTCATAAATAAAAAACACATTGTTTTAATACTTGCTGAAAGTTTGCTGTAAGTAGTTTGATAGAAGAAGAAAAACAACACTACTAAAATTTCTGTAATAATTTTTTCTTAACAACATTTCTATGTGATTGTTGCACTTTTAGGTCCAAAGCTGAGCAGGTCAGTTTTGTTAAAAACAGTTAAAAAAAGTTATGCTTTTGCAACTTTTTTTTTTTCACAGCAAATCTTAACTCCGCATATGATCCATGATAAAACCCGAATGCAGTGTACTCACCTCATTCTTTTGTAACTTTTACAAGTAGATGAAATCCTGCTTTTGAAAAATGTTATGGCGTAACAGGGAGGTGCACTCTGCACGAGTGGGAAGTTTTAGAGCCCATGGCAGAAAAATAAATCAGTGGGAACCAGTGAAGGATAAAGCTAATGATATCTGACTGCATGTGTAGGAAGTGATTCAAATAAAACAATCCCCTGTCGCCTCCAAGCTGAGATGGGGGTTGAATATTATCATACTGTATGTATTACACCATCATCTCACTTGTGGTTGGAATAGTCTCTTTTGTACAAGAATCCTGAAGAAAAAAAAACCACAATGAGCAATTTTGTTTGACTGGGTTCTGCTTTTATGAGCGCTCTGTGTAAATGCAACCATATGCCCAACTGGCAGGACATCCGAGAAAGGGAAAGGAACTGAAAGACAAGTGACCTCAAGAAACACTATAGAAAAGTTTTGGCAAATACAGGAACACGAATGACTCCCCATCACATACAGGCTCTTGTCTCATGTGTCCGTTCGTCGTGCCGCTTGTATATGTGTTTGAGGGATCATTTAGGCAACATATTGCATTCGGCCTCAAAAGGTGGATAACGCTGACTGGATAGCTTGCAAGGGAATTGGAAATTCATTAACCCCGACCAGTGTTTCTGGTCTGAGTTTTAGCAGGGGAGCACACGTGGGCTTGCTGACCAGGTTCCTTCGCCAGCTCGAGTGACGCCCAGCATAAACAAACATGTCACAACAAGAGGGAAACTGTAAAAACATATTTAGATGTTTGTGACTGCAGAAAGAAGCGTTCTGATCTCCTAAATTGGCACGCTTCTGGAAGGAGGGAAAATGTGCTCCGAGCTTAAATCTGAATCTGTGGTCTTTGGACAGTTCAAACAGCCCAATGTGCACGCGCGCGTGCACGTGTGTGAGTGTGTGTGGATCAGGTGGAGGGGCACTGGGAAACAAGCGAGCTTCGCACATGTCTGCGGTTGTGGTCGGCATGTGTGGAGCGTTCCAGAAGTGGAAGGAACAAAAAAATATCCTCCATTTGACATTAACAAGGTTAATAAATGCCGATCAATCAGCCTCCTTCTGGGAGCCTTTAACAGAAAATTCAGCAGCGCACACTTTCCACTCCCACGTATCCGTTTTCTGTCAGCTTCATCTGCTCAGCCACCAGAGAGCAAACTGATCCGTGGGTAGATGCTCCCAGGTCAGCTAGTGGCTTGACAGGTGATGTTTACACCCGTAAAACAGGGGGAGAAAAGAGAAAGAGTAGAAAACAGATGGGAAAAGGAAATTGAGGAAAACAAGGGGGGGATACACTGACTTGAAGCAAAAGTTTGATATTTCTGGAAATTTGTTTTCAGTAGAGAGTTCATTTGAGAAAGCTGATACCACTGTCATACACGAGCAAACGGCTCTGGAGCGGTTGAAGCAGTTCTTCTCACCCTCTCATAAAATAAAAAAAATGTAAAAAATGCTCACATTGCATCACAGACCCCCGCGGGTTTCCTCGTATTTCATCCTCTCGGGTGCAATCAGAAAAACCTCTCTCCCTTGTCTTGGCTGGGTTAGGGCCTTGTTGTGTACACAGGACGCTGATTTCTTCAGAAAGAAAATATAATTACCATTAATGACAGACAGACTACAGATGTGCACATGTCAGATCAATAACGATTACAGAGTGAAAAATGCTTTCAGTTGGATTAACTGCCAGTGTTTGGGATAGGTCGAGCAAGAGCATACATCTTTGTGAGTGCTTTTCTTTTTAATCATATTTTAAATCATATCATCAACAGATGTGTTTGGCTCAGTTGGCCTGCGGTTGTCAGTGACCCAGTATTTGGTTTTTATCAGTGCTGAAAAGTGCATATATACAGAGAGCGTGTCTGGAGGTGACTTGTGCACCGTCACATCTCGCCTGTGACCAAATGCTCCCAGAAAAAAAGGTCTGTGTGCTGCAGCTGCAGAGACTGGAACAATGCACAGCGTTACATGATTTCTATGTTGCTGACTCGCCACTCTTTTACATAGAAAATGCAACAAAATTGCATCCCTGAGACAACTTACTTAATCTCAAACAGAATTGTGTGCAGGCATAACTGGAGGAATATGTGCATTTTCTAATGAAAGAGGTCAACAGTCCTCTGCATGACTCTCAAAATAGCCAGGAATTCTCTGTAAGGGAGCTTCTGTGTTTATCTGTTTTTATTTGCCGACTGTCCTCTGCCTTGCAGCTGTGTTTGTGGTGGGAACGGGGAGTAAACTTTGGGAGGTGCCCACAGGACCCTTTGCTTCCTCGTCCAACGTCAGTGGGAGCCTGCAGTGGGAGCCCCGCTGTCAGTACCGCCAGCTGCAGGACAGAGTGAGACTGTCGGCAGAGATCCCCCCAAAACTGGACGGCACCTGGGTCTCAACGAGGTACACGCTCATGCACAGCAGCTGTTGTAACAGGAACACTGTCCCGTCTTTGGAGGAATCATTTCTCTTTCGTGGAGAACTACAAACACTTGTTGAATATATATGAAATACGTTTCTTTGAATTTACATAGTCAACTTATCATTTTTTGTAGATAAAAGCCTTAAAACCCCTTGATTTTTTTTAAAGTAACTACTGCCAGGGCTGTACATCTAATACATGATCTTAGAGGTAATCAATATTTGATTATGTCCAATCACCATTTCTGTATTAAAAAAAATGTCAGAGTCTAAAGATGCCAGATTATAAAAAAACTTTTTTTTTTAAAACAGACAGTTTTAAAAGAAAGAAGCCTAATAAACCTTTTTATCTCGTTAAGACTTGTAACTCATCTTAGACATATTTCTAGAAGGGCTTCAGGTTTCAGACTTGCGCTGACAGAGTTGAGATTTCGAAGATGAACACCAACTGAACTCTGAAGAATCTGTAACGAGGCTCTTTCACGCCTTTCCCTGTGCGCTCAGATGTGAAGTTCGACCTGGTCCAGAGTTCCTGACCCGCTCCTACTCCTTTCACCCCAGTCGTCACTTCCAGGCCCTACAGCACTATTACACCGACAGCGCCTGCGAAGACCCAGCTTACTCCCTGATGATCAGGGGGAAGATTCGCCTGCGCCAGGCCTCCTGGATCACCCATGGGGGCACAGAAGCTGAACACCACCTCAGCAAGGTGGCCATGGTGGTTCACAGCATGGCAGCCAAGCAGAGACTAGCTTCACGACTGCCTCCGGACTGCACGAGCCTGATCCTCGGCCGAGCTGTGCCAGGGAAGCCGTGCGAGCTGTACAACACGCGGGCGGGGAGGGGGTGTCTGGCCGCACTTGGCTTTTCCATGATGGAGATGGGCTTGGTACGAGTGGAGACGCACCACCACAGCCATGGTGGGAAGGTCCAGAAGCTGTTCTTAGGGGATATTGACACAGACTGGACTCAAAGAACCCAGCACAGACCTACAGGTTACCAGCAGCCGCTGCAGAACGCCATGGTGAGACGTCACACACTGATTTTGATGATTTGTTTCTTTAATATTCATCATATTTTCCTCAAAACTATAAAATTTTCCACCTTTGCAAGTATTCAGTGGTACAATGATGCTGCAATATAAATATCATCGCTGTCATCTTAGTCTTTTAAAAAAAATAATAATGGAAAAGAGGATGATGGTAGTTTTTTTTTTTTTTTTTGTAATGCCAATGAATTCAAAGAACTCAGGACATGACCTACATAGTGAATGAAACATTTTATTTTACTTTTTCTTACTAGAGATTGTAAAGGCTTGAATGATTCATGCGTGATTAAAAGCTGTCCGGGGCCTTTTAAGCTTTGTTTTAGGTTCAACAAAACACTTTACAATGTGTTTCTCATCCACCCAGTCACATTCACTCTAAATGCAGGACTTTATCTCTACAATTACACTCTGATGAGCACTTCAGAGGTAACGTGGGGATTCTGTGCCCTGCCAAAAGACAGGCACATGGTGGTTCCAGGGACTGAACTGCCGAATCTTCTGATTGTAAACCAGTCATGGTACCAGCTTTTCTGAAAGCTAAAATATTAGATTTTATTGCTTGAGTCTAATAGTTTGTCACTCTGTCGTGTGTGTTCAGTTTAACAGTTGCTGCTCTTTTTATGGTTTTGGGGTAAAGGTATTGAGCATCAGGCAGAAAACAAGTTTTACAAACGTCTCATATGCAAGGTTCCATGTACTTATAGTCATATTTTTACTTTATTGGACTTACCTCAAGACCGAGTAGAAATGGTGCCGCTAAGCCACTAATAATCCTGTGTTGCATCTCTCTCTCTCTCTCTCTCTCTCTCTCTCTCTCTCTCTCTCTCTCTCTCTCTCTCTCTCTCACTGCGCAGCATCACATCCACCCCTGTCCTGTGTGCGCTCTGGTGTACCGATCGACAGAGCAGCGACCCCCCGTGTTGCCCCGCAGTCCTTCAGCTCCTCTGTCTCTGGCCGGCCGCTGGGTCAGTCAGAGCTGCGAAACCCGCCCTACGGTCCTCTTCCTTACCAGGGACTTCATCTTTGATCCCAGCCAGCACACCTGGGAAGGCGTCTACCGACACTACTCGGACCCTGCGTGCTCGCAGCCCACTTTCATCCTGAGAGCCTTTGGACACTACGCTCTGGGAAACCCCTCCATCAAACTCTCAGGAGCAGCCGAGTTTGTCTTCAAGGTTACTCAGGTGAAAGTTGTTGCCCTGGACAAGCCCATCGCCAAGTTGTTGAACAGCACAAAGCCAGGAAAGTGTGGTCGGACAGGAGGCTGGGAGGTCGGGGTGGAGCAAGACTTGTCCCCCACAGATGGGTGCACTGTGCTGGGTATCAAGCTGCCACATAAGGAGTATGAGCTCTTCAAAATGGAGCTGGATCACAGGAAACATCCACTGCTCTTCGTTGGAGAGAGGCCAACTGATGGCTCCAGTCCTGACCGGCCCCTGAAGCGACCCACATCCTTTCAGGCTCCCATGGTGCTTTGCAGTGGGGATCAGGCGCAGCCTTCCTACTCACGTTTTGAGAGGAAGCAAGAACAGTTGGCCAGTGGGACGGTGAAGGAAACCCAGCTCATGATGCTGGTGATTGGATCTGTGCTGTTCAGCTGGTTCTATGTTTATTAGCGACAAATCAAACCGGTTTCACTGCTCACGTCAAGGATGGACGTTGTTTTGTGGCAGCTGCCTTTTACTCAACCTCTGGCGAGCACATAGGAGGAGGATCATGAGACATTCTGAGGAGCAGAGTGATTTTCATATCTGGCTTTTATGTGGTACATTTAGGTTCCCATTAATGACCCACTTCAGCTACTTTCCTTAAATATATACATATGTGTATATATATATATTCCTGTCATTCAAGAAGATATCGCAGTGGAAACGCCGATCAGTTATTTCAGCATCAAAACTTAAGCCGTGGACCTTTCAGAGGACTTTTTACCCAGATGCAGGTTGACTAATGCACTTTGTACAGAACATTATCTTTTTTTTTTCTTTTTTTAATAAACATTCTCGAAAGACAGAAATCTATGTAAAAAAAAGTGTGAACAGCTGCCACCGTCACAGCTCTAATGCCACTGTGGTGTGAAATGTTGTTTTTTTCCTTTTGCGCCTTCAAAATGTTTTTGTGCATTAGTTTGCTTTTCTTTCAGCAGTCAAAGTAAACGAATCAAAATAATATTTATTTAACCTTTTTTTTGTATGTTTTCATAAAAAGCAGATTTTAGTCTAATATTTTAGTTACTTTTCTATATCTATTAAATTTTCTATATCTATTAAAATGTGTTTTCATAATATCTTGTGTTGATTTCATCTTTCAAACCTGACTGAAGGACTAAAGCCATGCTCATGGTAGCGTGGCTGTATGGAGGCTGAACCATGGCTGAACCAGGGAGTCCCACCATTTCAACTCCTTCCAGGAGTGCATATAAAAGGGTTCGTTTTTGGTTCGGGCTTTTTTTTGGTTTGTTTTTAAAACGTATGTGCTCATAGTTGGTCTTTAGTATTAACCAAATACAACTACAGGCAAACTTCATTACAATTCAGCTTTAATTACATAGTGTCAAATCATGACAAATGTCCAATTAACGCAAAGCCAATACAATAACAATAACATTGTTGCTTCACTAAGGAAACCAACAGATTGAATCAAAACTTTAATTAATACAATCCCCCATCCTGAGCAAGTACCAGGCGACTGTGGAAAGAAAAAACTCCCCTTTAACAGGAAGAAACCTCTGGCAGAACCAAACTCAGGACTACAGGACAGAGGAAAGAACAGTAACAACTATAGATCAGGAACGCCTGCTGGAAAGAATCAAACACGGAACACGGTTTAACAACAACAACAACAATAGTGTCATTATTAGAGTTGGAGAAGATGAGAACAGAGGGAGTAGAGGTGCATCATGGGAGGTCCCCCAGCAGTCTAGTCTAGTCTAGTCTAGACATTTAGAGACTCTAGGAACCACAAATAAACCTGCTGTCTGAGAGCAAAGTGGTCTGTTCTGAAATGATGGAACTATGAGCTCTACAAGATATGATGGAGCTTGGTCATTAAGATCTTCATATGTAAGGAGAAGAATTTAAAATTTTACTATGAATTTTACAGATAGCCAATGAAGAGAAACTAAAACTGGGGGAAATGATCTGTCCTGCTAATTCTTGTCAGAACCCTGGCTGGATAAGATTAAATTTTTAGGAGAATCCAATAATAAAGAATTACCATAGTCCAGTTTTGAGGTATCACATGGATGGATCAGTTTTCCAGTCTGAGTCAGTCTGAGACTGGATGATCCTAATTTTAGCAATATTACAAAGGTGAAAAGGTCGTTTTAGAAACCTGTGTAATATTTGGGACAGATCAAAGGACAGATTCTGGTCAAAAATAAATCCTGGGTTTCTAACTATAGTACTATAACACTATACCATTATAGTAGTGCAGAGGATGCCAAGATAGCAACAAACAAGACATTTTTTTATTTTATCATGCCATTATTAATTTAGCGTAAGTGAAGCTAAATGACAAAATCATGTGACCAGTAAAAAATACCTTCCACCATTCAAAAGCTCGGAGTTCCACCTTTTGTACCAAAAACTTTCATTTCTTGCTTGACCTTATGAGTCTCAAATTATTTTTAAGGAGATTTTGAGATCTTGAGATTTGTGAATGCTCCAGAACAAACTGCCAAAATGCCTGCGTTCATGAAGATCTGCACACTTGCACATAATCAATTTCTCAAGGGCCAATGATCAGAAAAACCTGGCTGGAGTTGCCTTCTGGAATCCTGTGGAAGCAGTGAATTGGTACTTAGTATAGCCCACGGGGCTTTTCTTTTTCTGTTTCACTTAAGTGTTATTGTTAAATGAGAGTGATCATCCTGAGGTCTAAGACAAAGCCCAGACAGTGAACACATTGGCATTTGACAAACAGCCATCATATGGCTTGCACATTCTCCACAGGCATTCCAGTGCTACTGAAAATACTGAAAACACACAGAAAGAGGGTTATCAGATGGGAGACGTAGCCATTCGCCAAGAAAATACACTTTTCAATCCCTCTGAGAATAAATGAGCCAAGAGCAGCAGCAGTGAAAAGACAGCGAAGAGGTACACAGTATATAACTCCAGGTACTCGGTGTTATGACTGAAGTAAGTCAAGTGTTTGAGTCCCTCATCTGGAAATTTGCTGACACTGTCCTTTACAGAATGACTGCAGGCCTTTAAGAATATGAACCTAAATCATCAAAAGATTTCATTGGGTTTATGATCAAAACCCTTTGAATCCAACAGCAAATAGTCCAAAATTTTAAAGCGGGAAGGGGGAAAAAAGCAAAAGACCTGAGTTTCCTCTCCTGCGTTTCATGACAGTTTCATTTTCTAGGAGTTCCTGTCACTAGTTAAATGTGAGCAGGGGTCTGTTGGAATGAAATGTCACTATTGCGCCTTGCAGCCAAGCAGTTTATAGCTATATTTGAGCTGGAATCAAATAATCTGGTAACAGTTGATCTAATCTGATTAAATGTGATCAAACTGCTTTTGCATAGTCACGATGGAGCACTTTGGTTTAAATTTTCCAAGCACAATAAACATTTACTATTTTTAATGGATTAATTTACTTTTATGCTGTTTCTTTTGGCTTGTTTGTTCCTTTCTTGTAGGAAGGGGGGGGGGTGTTACTGAACAAAACAGTTTTATTCATTTGTAGATGTGTCTCCACCAACCTTTTGTTAAGAATATATCTACTGCCAAATGCTCAACTGTGTGGACCAGCCACCTTCCACCTGGGTCTGTGAGTCAATTATATAGATTTGCTGCCTGCTGCAACTGAACATCACTGCATGAGTCAACACAGCAAATGTGTGGTGCAGAAGCAAAATCAATGAACTGAAATGGCATACAAGTAAACGGATCAATTAAGATTCAGTGGATTTGTTGCAGTCTTCCTTTTGTGTAGCCCTAAAATTGGGAGATGGGGAGGAAGCATGAATATACAATAAGAAAGAAAGAAAGAAAGAAAGAAAGAAAGAAAGAAAGAAAGAAAGAAAGAAAGAAAGAAAGAAAGAAAGAAAGAAAGAAAGAAAGAAAGAAAGAAAGAAAGAAAGAAAGAAAGAAAGAAAAGACAGAAAGAAGAAAGAAAGAAAGAAAGAGAAAGAAAGAAAGAAAGAAAGAAAGAAAGAAAGAAGAAAGAAAGAAAGAAAGAAAGAAAGAAAGAAAGAAAGAAAGAAAGAAAGAAAGTCCTCTTCAGAGGCCACATACCATTGGCATTAACTCCCGTGAGGATGGTGACGGCAGCTGCTGGCCCCATGAGGTCATCCTTCAGGACGAGATGGAGAACTTTGGTCTGTACCACAACCTCACCTCGAGCCAACACAGAGAAGATCAGAGACGGATTGAAAGAAAAACAGAGAGTGGGTGAGTACCATTTATCTGTGCAACAATATACAGAGACTGCATAACTGCCCCATGTGCTGTAATGAATCCAGCACCAACCGTCTGGGCTGTGTCTCGGATAAGACAGAACGGGGCACACAATGAGGGCAAGGCCGAAAGGGGCGCATGGTCAACATGTTAGCAACCACACCGAGAGAGTCATTAAAAGCAGCCATTTAAGAAAAGATAAAGATCTGTTGGCGCTCATTAAATATGCCCAAAGGTCATGGAGAGCCAATCAAATCAGACTATCCTTGCAGAGAGAGAGAGTCTCTTGGTGGGGTTATTGCGATCGCCACAAAGCAGCCACCTAATCTGAACAATGTAGATGCCTACAGCTGAGGAATGTTCGATTTACTCGTAAGAGACAAAAATGAGCATCCTTACGTCAAACCCCTTCTTAAAGGCCTATAATGTACACTACAGATCCAAAGTGGGCAGCAGATTTTTTTCTTAACACAGTTAAGTGCACTATTTCATCGAACAGTGTCTCCTTCTTGGTCTGCGGGATTCCCATCCTCACAGTGATGTCAGCCCATGGCTTGGTCTCTCATTGGCTGCAGCTGGAATGGGGACTTCCCTGATGGTTTTAAAAACTTTTCAGATGAGATCTGTGGGCAGTCTAAGATGTTTCAGTGACTTGTTGGTAAGCATCTTGAAGTTGTTCACTCATAACGATCGAGTGCCCACCACTGATTACTCTAAACACCCCCACCCCCACCCAGCGACCCAGTACTGTCATTGTGATTGACATTTGAAGAAAATCCCCCTCAGTTGCCATGATTTCCTTTTCTTAATTTGATTGTGTGAAGGTAGAAGGAAAGCTGAAGTTGTTTGTATTACCTCTAGTGGGTTAAAGTGGCATTGCAAGGCTTGGAGGACCGACCTCAGTCATCAGCTGATCTATGTGATGACAAGAACATAAATATGTATATGTATATATACATATACATATACATCCACTAGGCTGATTCATTACATTTTTTAAACTGTAAATCTTACAGCTTGCAGATTTAAAGAAAGAAAAGTATCATATTGCTGAATTTCTGAAGGATAAACCTAGAAAATCTAACACACATGCTTAGGGACACGTGGAAATACTTGAAGAAAACTGGCCAAAATTCCTTCACTTGAAATCATCCAGAGTAGAATTTATGTCCAAAATTATGTCAGTCAAGCATGAAATGTAACAAGGAAACCAGTTAAGCAGGTCACCCACAGATTTTCGCTGTACATGTACGGTTTTAGCTTTAAAGACTGCGTTTTTTTTCCCTTTCGAGCCGGACAATGCAAGAACCAGTCCTTTGATGTGACTTCAGGCATGATGCTCCTATGTGCTGAATCGGGGAAAGAAAAAAAAAAGGAAAACTGAAAACAAAACAAGCCCCAAGGAGTTTCCTTTCAACTAAACCAAGTTTCCAAACCACGATCAGTTTGGTGGTTTAGTCTGACAAATGTTCTGGTAAGAGAAAGACACAGTGCTGCTTTTGGACGGAGATTTGTTAGAAAAAACATCACAGGCATGTTTGTATTTCTCCCATCTCCTGCTTTCCCATAAAATTCTTGCATGTGCAGTTAATGCACACACACACACACACACACACACACACACACACACACACACACACACACACACACACACACACATGGGTGAGATGACATCACTGCAGTAGTATGGGTGTCTTCCAACTTCTCCCACTCATTCAAATTTCAGGCTCCGTTAACAAAATCCCATTATTTCTATAAGAATATGAGCTGCAGCTGCATCATAAAAGTTGATATTATCCACAAGCTCATTGGCTTAGTTCAAACAAATGACTTTCTATTGAAAAATGTCCTACTGCACAGCAAAGCAGGGTTTTTGCCCGCAGAGCTGCAGCGCTGAGCAGAGACTGCACTTTCCTGCTTGATGTGAAGCCAAACGAAAAGCTTTCTGTCATGACCTCATCCTCATATACTTAACCAACCACTGAACAGACCCAGCACCACATTCCAGCCCGTGACTTACTTTTTCTGCCTTCATAAAATGAACTCCTCATCTATCACAACAACAAGGTGAAAGAAGAGCACTTTTACTCCATTACATGTAAAAAAAAAAAAAAAAAAAAAAAAAAAAAAAAAAAAAAAGAAAATCTTGTAAGTAGGAAAATGTGCTGTATGTAATCTTACTTCGTGAAAAGTAGTTAAACAGAAGCCGTTTCACAGATTTGAAAAACGTAAAACAGTGTGGCTGCTACATGAGATGTGTGGTGATATTAAGAAGTTTGGGAATCTTTGATTTGCGATATTTCTGCATTAAGTCACCCTCTTTAACCACAATTGTCACTCAAGAATGGTTAAATAGAACCTCATTTAAATAAATGGGATGTTTTAATGGATGTTGTCTCTTCGATGTCAGCTGTTTTTTTACATAACACCACTGCCGTGTTTCCTTCACTGGAATGAGGGGCTTTAAGCAGGAATTACGTGTTTTACTTTCTCCAAGCTTAATAAAGCTGCTTCCTTTCGTCTTTGTGCACATTGATTGCACATTGTTCGTGCATAGACGCCTTTCCTGACGCAGCCTTCCCCGTTTATCTGGGCTCTGGGGCCCACCACAACGAGAACACTGTTGTGTTGCTGGGTTTTTGCAATGGTGCAATGGTTTAGAGTTCAGATAAACTCACAATGGAAATAGGGATCAATCAGCCAACCTTCCGGGTGAATTGGTCAACGCAACCCACTGCTCCACAGCTGCATAATGTTTCTAATTTAATTTTTCTAATTTTGTTTTTTGAAAATCTATCTTGTTCTCATTTTTATATTTTTTCCATAAGACATTCAACTAAATTCTCATCTTATTTGTCTGCGTGCTCTTTGACAAACTGCAGACGGGCAACAATGTTCTTTTTGGATCGCAGAAACCGAGCCCGGCCATGCACACTACTGTTGTTCTGCGTGAAGTGAACTTGTGAACATCAGCATTATCACACGTGTTGTTTTTGGAGGCATCGCTCTTGCTCTGCTGTTTCTGAGGAGGGTAACAATATTCTCAAATATCCTCTATTTGTATACAGTCTGTCTGATTGAATTTGTGGAGTAACCTTTTCCACGCTCACAATTGTACAGTTTTGCTCAGTAATTACTCAAAACATATGTTGACCTGAGAACCTGAGGTTTCAGACCTCCGACCTTCTGACTGGAGGAAAGTCACACCCCTGACACAAAACTAAACGCACTGCAAAAAATCATTTCTAAGAAAGTGAAAAAGACTTGTTTCAAGAGAATTGAAAGACAATTTTAGATTACTTTTTAAAAAAAAAGAATTCTAGTCACAATTTTTCTTATCCTTTGGGAAAGATTTAAAACTTTTCAGCTTATTTATAGAGGGTTTGTTTTTGTAGTGTGGTTAGGTTATAATCCTTGAATCAGTTTCCTTAGTTAAAAAAATAGTTTATCTTAGACATTTAGAACATATCTATAACATATAATTTATAACATATAACAAATCCCCTTATTTTTGTCTTCCGTCTTCTGGAGCACATACTGTTATGGTTTTCGGTTTTTTATTATCACGTTTTTGGAATTTTCTTAGTTTTTCTGGTCTCTTTTTGTTTTGTTTTTGAGTTGTTTTTTTTGTTGTTTTTTGTTACATTCCTTTGTCTCCTGTTTTATGTTTTCTAGATCCTTTACTTCCCCTTTTAGTAAACAGTTTGTTCTGGTTTAAATTCCCTTGTTCTCATCTGTCCTGACTGCTCACACCAGCGTCTCCATAACTCTATGTGTGTGTGTGTGTGTGTGTGTGTGTGTGTGTGTGTGTGTGTGTGTGTGTGTGTGTGTGTGTGTGTGTGTGTGTGTGTGTGTGTGTGTGTGTGTGTGTGTGTGTGTGTGGTCCTGCACATCCCTGCTCATCTGTCACCTTTATGTCAGAGATGCTCTTTTTTTCTTCTCCTTCCTGTCTTTATATCATCTCTGTCGGTCCTTGTCCCCATTGTTTTGGGGTTTTCTTTCTTGCGTTACTGGTTTGGTTTTTAGTTTTTGGATGTTCTGCTGCCGGCACTTTCTTAAAATGAAGGACTTGGTTTGATTACTCCTGCCTACATGCTCTTCTGCATTTGGGTCTTTCACACCTCCCTCATGACAATAACTTTGAACGTTCACCGTCAGGGAAAAAACAGAAAAAAGTAAAGAGCTGTAAATGACAGCAACATGTATGCAACTTGACTTCATACTAGGTCTGTCAGTTATTTTTTATAAAATAAATAATAAATATAATATATAATATAATATAAATAAATAAATAAATAAATAAATAAATAAATAAATAAATAAATAAATAAATAAATAAATAAATAAATAAATAAATAAATAAATAAATAAATGAATAAATAAATAAATAAATAAATAAATAAATAAATAAATAAATAAATAAATAAATAAGTTTTTTAAGACAGGGCTCATTTAACCTTTGGTGCCACTTTTCCCAAGTCGGTTTCCTCTTTTTATCTGTAACTACAAATTTAATTTGCACTTTCTGTGTGTAATAATGTATCTTTTTTTCCTCTCTTCTTTTTTTTTTCTTCTTTGGGTGTCGAATGTATATTTTCATCAAAACTGTCATAAAACTTTTGGGAAATTTAAGGAACTGCAGCTGTCAAATTGGGGTGGGAAAGTTGTGTTTCCTTCTTTAAAAATGATTGAATTTCTAGGGTAATGGATCAAAACTGTAAACAAACAACAGAAACAGGACACAACAAATGCCAGAGAAAAATTAAAAAAAAAAAAATCCTCATTGTCTTTGGCCACATGACATAAAAACGTGCCAGATTAGCAGTAGGTTGCAGGTTCTAGTACGAGACTACGTTTTACGGTGCCTTTAGGACTTTTTATATTATGTGGCCCCTTCATTTCCAATCTGCCAGTCTGCATTAATCAGCTCATGTTTCTGTTCTGAGGTTTAGGTCCCACTTAAGACGGTTTTTTCTGTAGATATCTGCAGAATCTTCCAGGCTGCGTTGCTCACTGCCAGTCCTTCAGATATTTTGCCTCCAACCTTTCAAACAAGTGGTAAAGTCCTTTTCCCCCAAACTCTACTCTTACAAGGACCTTTTGTAAATTCTAAATTTGCATAAAATTTGGCATATTTATGTGCCAAACTATTACACCGTGATGAGTATTCCGTTTCACCCGTGAACCTTTAATAAGGAAAACAGATTAGGAGCATATATAAACCTCCAAAATTTATTAAACAAAAAAAAAAATTGCTGTTGGAAAAAGAGCAGATTGGATTGTTTTCCTTGAGTAATTTCATAGCTTTGATAAACGATACTCTTTACAGTGCCAAATGTGATTAAGGAAAACAGCTGAGACAAAAAGGGACTGTGACAAGCTGATGTATACAGTAATTATAACTTTTATATGCTTTTCCAAACTTCGAAACGCAGCCAAACATGAAGGTTTTTATACAAATCTCAATGAAAACCAGATCCACTGAAACAAAGGTAGTTAAAGATCAGTAAAAGCCTCCAGAAATATCTGTTTCATAGAGACGATACCATATCTGAGGGTTAGAAAGGCGTTTATCCTCGTGGTAAACAATAATCAGGGCAGGTTGAAGCTTAACTCACCTGTACCTTTCTGTTGCATATCTTCTTTACCTTTAAACTCACCTTAACACTGAAATCAGCTCACATGAGAGATTTTAAAATGGTTACACCTGTTGATAAACAAATACAGCTTATATCATGTTCTTGACGCACAAAATATTCATTCTATGGTAATACAGAGTTCATAAGTGGGTCTTTTTGACAAAAACTGCAGCAGCTATGTTCCCATTACAAGTTGGTCTCCTTTTTCTTTTCAAAAACTAACCTGAAGAACATCACGCAGAGTCTGACCATGACTAATGACTGTGCTCTGAATTATAGATGCAGGCATTGATGTGATTTCTGACACTCAAGCTTTTAATAATAGTTAAACACAGTGAGATCTCAGCACTAAAGTGGACCTCAGAGTGGCCCAAAATTCCTTAAGATGTCTCATTTCTTGAAACTGTCATGATGCGCAGCAAAGAGAGATTTAACGTTGTACTGCTTGAGTTTTAACTGCTTGTGTTTTAATGAGGCCAGTGGAAAAACAAACGCATATTTGATGGGAAAATATGTGTTTCATTTACTGGATTTGCTCACACAGCACAAAAGGAAACAGATCATATGAATGTGACAAAAAAATCAGTCATGCAAATTATTTGAACTGCAGTTTGCACTAAACATAATCATTTCATATTTCATAAAACATCACATTGTTCCAGGAATTACACGAAAAGGCCTGGTATCTTGTTCCATCGCTGGGTTAAATGCGAGGCTTCAGCTGGTTAGCTGACTGCAACCAGAGAGAAACAGCTGGCTTACCTCTGTCCAAAGGAAACAACATCCAGCCCCCAGGTGTCCCAAAGCCCACTAATTAAAATATTAATTTGTACAAAAGAGGAAACGTTTCTTTCTTGGTCAAAGTTGCTTCCACGGATGATTGTTGGTCATTTTGGAATCACCACCTGTCATTCTGACCTTTTTGTCAGGTGAGCAGCAAAACCTCAGGATCTCATAATTTGCAGCATTTCTGTATTTTGAAATATCCTTAAGTGCTTTAGCTTGGAAATTGATTATATCCCAACTGAATGTAAAAACATAAATTTCTCTTGGTTTTCGTGCACCGATGAGTATGCAGCTGTCCTCTGCCAGGGCCAAGCCAAACAGCTGAGCAGCTACCGGGCCCAGGTGAACCCCCAGGAGGGGGGTTTCGCGACACAAACTCTTCTCTACGCCCCCCATCCTCAAGGTACAGACAGAAACATCATCTAACTGTTAACTGACACGATAACACTGGATGAATCACCGGGATTTATATGTCATTCAAAACCATAACTGCATGAGTAAAAATCCAAGGGGTAATTAATTTCCTTGCAGCAATGCATTTTAACAGTCTTATTCCACAGTAAATTGTGGCACTGCCAAACCAAGCAAACTGGTAGAGACCAGCAAGCCAGGATGGCCTTGAATTTTACTGACTGCAGGTCTGAGCAGAGTTCTGTTTATTTTAACAACCAGTTTTAATCTTTTACTGCTGTAATTTCTTTTTTTCCTGGTTGTCAGTTCGGGATGTACTCAGCATCTTTGGATTAGGCAGTAAATCAGAGCTGCTGTGGTCATACGCGTTTCTTTGTCATATAATACTAAATTAAAAAAAAGAAATCTCTCTCCACAGCACAGTAAATGAATTTAAAAAACTTTCCTGCTCTTAAGCGTTGCCTCGAGAGAAGGTTTCTTAGAGGAGTCTGAAGATTCTTGAAACAACTTAAGAGCAGCAAATGCTCCAAGATGACTTTATCTTGTAGGGAAAGCATATTCCTGGCATAGACAAAAAGTCACTTCACTTTTTGAAAGGCTTTCGGGGTTAACCTTTGTCAGGATTTGATCCAGACACAGACATAGGCTATGCATCAAAACTTCTCATTTCACTGATAAAACATAGTGTTCGAGTACTTAAACGGTACCATTTCTCCTTCAGACTACATTATTCAGAATGTATAAAATACTACCATGCAATCAGTTACCGATTATGATAGGAATGCATTGTGGGTAGTTTTGGCAACAGCAAAGTAGAGAGAGAGAAAAAAAAAATAGTGTGTTGCAGGAGGAGCTCATAATCAGTGAGATTATGTGAAGTTGTGCACTTCTTTATGACGACTTTTTCCCTTTGCAGAGAACGCTCTTTAGCCACATCCACTTGGATTCATCGTTTAAAGTACATTAAACATTCCAAGGACAAATGAGCAAAAAAAAAAAACTCTGCACTAATTTGTTCTCAGCAACCTTTAGACGAGAGAAACCGCTGCCTTAAACACAGACCGCCAGACCGCCAGAGCACGCTTCAGTGCATGACAGGAACACGGCTGCTGGACTCTGGTCAAAATGAGAATCACAGGTTTATTTTTTTTGTTTCTGTTTTGTTTTAATTGAGAACCACCTTGTGCGTTTGTGTGTAGTACTGTCGGTGTGCTTCACAGAAAATAACTTCACACAGTTAGGTAGGGGCTTTATTCATTTAATTTATTAAGATGCTACATAGTCCAACATGTTTTGTTAAACCAGACTACTTGTTTAGGAATATTAATCATCTTCTGATAGACCTTTTTTTTTAATTTCTTTATTTATATACATACAAAACAGCATCTTGACTGCTCACATTGATCACGGTGATGGTCAGAGACTTCAGGACTGGTCAATGTAGTGCATTTTACAACCAGGCCCGGACTGATTAGTGTTTACACATCATTATTTTTATTTGATCGATCCCTCGTGGAGTAATAAACTGGTAAACTTTACTGCATCAGAGGCAGTGGTAAAGTTGCACATTCAGTCACATAAATGAATAATAATCAGGTATTTTAAAGCCATTCTTCTTGATTTAAATGTTCTGATACTCCCGACCAGGATACACTAAACAAGAACAAACTCCTGCAAGTACAATATGACCTATGTGTGATAGCCCCTGATGGGCCCGTAGCTCAGGTCTGCCGTGCCCTCCCTACAACAGCAGGTCATCCTCACGCCAAAAACTTTACCAAGATACAGGAGAAACATGCGCTCGAGTTTATTTTCATTTTCTTACCCACCAGCCACTCTTTCCTTTCACTCAATGGGAAAAGATGGAGCATTTCTTCTATTTGTCTTTATTCATCAGCAAAAGGTGAATATATTCCCACATTTTTCTTAACCCTTTTGTTATATTTAAGTACTAGAGGAATAGAAACATGTCTGTTTGATTTCCCTAAGAAAAAAAAAAAAAAAAAATCAAAGCAGAAGTACAGTTTTCCCCCTCAATATGCAAATTTGGATATAAAGCAATTTTTAAAAATGCGTATTTTTTAGTTTTTATGTTGTGGAAAAAGTACAGCATCAGAATGTGGTCCCTTCAAGACTATGGCTAAGCTGTATTAATTCCTTGTTCTTACTTCAGGGGAAAAACGTGTATAATAATAAAAAAAAAAAAAAAAAAAAAAAAGGCTGCAGAATGAACAGCAACACCTAAAGCTTTAAAAAAAACAAACAAAAAAAAAAAAACACAAACACACACACACACACACAACTTCAAGCAAGCAAACAAAAATGCTCAAAAACACCAAGGCTAAACAAAGTTAAAAATAAAGCAGACAGTGGGTGAAGGCAGTGTGACACACTTCAGCTGATCAGCGACATACATTTGCCCTAAAAATGACAGAATGCCAACAAATGTATGGCTCAGGAGAGAAATATGGGATACCAGAGCGAAGGAAAAATTAATTGGTTGGGACATTGCAAAGGGACTTTGGTGTTGCTGATGTTGTCAGGGAAACACGCAGCCGTTTGCTCTACGTGCTCAATTCTGTCCATTCAAATGTACCTCCATCTTGGTCGGAGAATAAGTCGCCCTGACAGGTCACAAGGCGAGGCTTTTATCTGAATTTACAGAAATTATCTAATCCTCACTTCAGGTAGCTGCGATATTCTTAAATGCTTCAACCCTTAAAGAAACACGATTAAATAAAACCATAAAAACTGCAACAAAACACAAAGAGAAAAGGAGAGAAAAAAAAACAAAAACTGAAATTATTTGTGCAAACCTACAGTCAAATGACATCATTATCACCTTTATAAAAGCAATTAAATTAGATCCAAAAGTCCAGATGCAACACTGTGAACACATGCAATTGAACATCCCCCTCTCACAAACGGAGATGTGGTGAGCGAAGACGGGAGTAAGGTGTGATGAAAACAAAAACGGGCACAAGGACCAAAAAACCCCATGCTAGTGTTTCATACAACGATCAAAGTTGCTCTACAATCAAAGACGAGAAGATTTAGCCAAAGCCTCTGACTGCATGACGGTGTGGTAGCCCTGTGTGTCACCCCGACTGTGTGGATAATCTATCGGGTCAATCAATCCATTCCTTTAAAGGGGGTTTCGCTGGAAGGAACACCGGGATGTGCTGTACAGCGGGGCCTTTACATATTCATATACATGGGCTCTGGCCTGTGTCATTTTGAAAAAAGAAACAGCACACTGAAATGACATTTGCACACTTTCAGACTTGACTCATTCCCACCAAAACTACCACGCTGGTGTTAGAAACCCCAACGCTCCGAATCCAGACTTTAAGACCACATCTCCATCACCCCCAACCCCAAACAAATCCTCCGTATACATGAAACTTTGGAAAGAAGGCCAGAATGACTATGTAATGATTACGTACAGGCAAGACCTTTAACTGTTTGATCATAGAATGATGAGTCATTTCTTTTCTTTTTGCTGTCGTACATTACCGTTTTATTTTTTTTTTGTTACATAAATGAGACTGAATCCAAACTAGTACCACCCCCTCCCCCACCCGGAAGATATGGCATTTCTGATCCAAAATCCCAGATCCTGTGTTTGTTTTCACCCCCCCCCCCCCCCCCCCCCCCCCCAAAAGCATGCTGCAGCTGAGCGAATTGCTGCACTCTACAAGACCAACTTGCCCACTATGACCCCCACCACAAAGAAGAGCACGATGAGGGCCACCGTGCGGGTGCTAAATCCTTCCTCTTTCTTCATGGCGACTGAGGCGTGCTGAGATGACATGACGTTGCTCTTCCTCATCCGGAGACCATCATCCTCCTGAAATGGTGACAAAAAAAAGAGAGAAAAAAAAGCAAGAGTAAATAAATGAAAAATGACAGAAGGAAGTGTGAGGGAAGATGAGTGGAAACCAGTGGAAAAATAAAGAAACGAGGGAAACAAACATTAATGGCCAGTTTGTCAATCAGTTTGATACGGCAGTATTTATTTATTAGCTCAAAAGAAATAGGATCTGTTTAAATTTTCATCCGAGTCAATCCCACCAGGAACAAAGAAGGCGCCAGTCTTTAATACACTTCATTTCCCAGCAGCGGGTGGGGGGTTGGGGGGGCTCGCTGTTAGTTCAATCTGAGCCGCAGAAGCGGCCAGCAGCCGCTCCGACTCTTGCAGGAACTTTAGGAGGACATGGTGCTGGGTTGAGGAGAAGACAACTCTTTGCGTGACTAAACTTTCACAAAGCGCAGCTTGAAACGTTACTGACCGAAAGCACGCTCATTTATTTGCAAGATTTTCTTACATGCTTTGAAGCAAGTCTGTCTGACCATATTCATCAAGAGCAGAGGTGATTACATTTTTTTTATTTATGTAACTGATCTAATATTAGTTGTTAAATCTTCAGGAATCACTTTGTAATAAGTAAAATATGTGTAACAACAAACATCTGAAACTGCTTCACAAGGATGCTAAATAAGAAAAAGAAAAGAAAAAAAAAAAAATCAAGAGATTTTTGTTTAAATAATAATTTTAAAAAAACAAACCATGACATTATTACGCCGCTACAGAACAAACGGTGACAGTCAGTATCACACAACCCATGGTTCTTCAGAGTTTGTCGGCTTTGCAATAGACAAAAGTATAAACATTAACGATACATCCCAATTGTTTATCTGAAAAATTACTGGCGAGTTTGATATTACAGAAGAACCGCTGAAAATGGATCAACAGGTGTGGAGATCAGAAGTGCTGAAGTCACCAACAAAAACAAAACAAAAATCCCAACTTCTCAAGAGAAGATGGCGATTTATATTTCAAACCATCATTTAATCTTGACTAAAAGACAAAAGGAATCAAGATTTCTGGCAACAAACGTGGCTTTCAAGTCTCTGCTTACCAATTTCCTCAAGAAAACCAATCACACCAATTATCAGCTGTGAAAGAAGTGCAGTGAAATATGACTCTGGCCTCTGAGTCGTCTTACTCACTCTTATCTGTTTATTTTCTTCCCTTAGCCTTTGAGCCTCCATCTGCAGCCTCTTACACTCTTCCATGATCTTCTTGACCTCACCATCATCCAGGGTGGAGCTCACTGACTTGGCAGGCAGCGAAGAGGACTCTGACTTGAGCAAGTTGGACGACATCATCTTGTTGGATTCCATGTCATGCTGTAAGATGGTTACAGAGGGACAGGTTTCATTGCAGCAAGCTGACTGTCGCTGGCGAAGTGCACACATGGCAACAGCTTTGCTGCCCGGCCCACATGTATAACTCTGTGTTTACATTAGGGGACTCGCATGCTGTTTTCTCACACAGACTGCAGAAACACAGAGCCTTTGTGGGAGAATTCAGTCATGGGTGCCTTTCATAAGTGGATCAAGCTGGTTTCTATCAGCATTATCTCTGTCGAACGGACTCCATGGCCCACATGCCTACTGGGAGCCATGGTAATGTATCGCACAGTTCGTAATGAATTGAAAACAATGACTGGGGGTTGTTTTCCCCTCAGTGCTCATAAAACAGGTAGACCAAGCTCATATCGATGACAAAACAATGTCTTTAAAGAAGAGAGGAATCACAAAAATAATAAACTCCATGTGAGACTGAACAAAGTGACTCTCTGTAGGACTGCAGGAGTCCAGCTGTGCCAAAGAGAGGAGGAGGAAAGTGAGACAAAATTGAGAAATGGGTGAAGAAGGAAAATCAATACTTTAACATTTAAAAAATTGGATACAAAGGCAGTAGAAGGGAGAGAACCGAAAAAAGAGATGAAGACCGAGATAAAAATAGGTAAAAAGAAAAACGCAAAGAGAGAGAGGACAAAGCAATGAAACAGTGGAAACAAAGATAAACAACTATGCACCATAATATAAATAATAACAAAACTGTTACATTTTTCACACTTTAAAAGAAAAAGAGGTATTGCTTTGTTATGTTTAGTAATGGTTAAAGCGGCACCATTACAAGGACATGACTTTGGTGTCCAAAATGTAGTGAAGAGCCAGCAAGGTACGGCAAAGTGAGAAGTATGAAGTGTGCTCACCGTTTTTTCATTCTCCACGGGCATCTCAAAAACACACCTCAGCTTGGAGTCCATCAGCTCCTCTGGCTTCGCCTCCTTCCACTGCCAGAAAACAGTGCAACAACATTGTTTACTCGATCACAACATTTTCCGGGAGATCTAATAAAAAGAAAACAATGTGAACCACCTTTTTGATATGCATCATTTCGGATATCAGTCAAAATATCACTTTTGCTTTGATAAGAATTATTTAAAATTCAAATTCATTGTTTCGAGGCCTCAAGTTTTGGATTTGGGCCGTCATCAGCGGTCCTTTGGACATTTGACAGAGCCAGTTCAAAACTAATTTCTGTGGTTACATCACATGACAAGTAATTTTTTCATAGGACCAGTGGTTTCTGCATTTTCCTCATCTGGTGTTTCCTCATCTTCTAAGCATTTTTTGGGGGAAAAAAATTAAAACCTGAACGTGCTATAAAAGCAAGAAACTACCATGCAGTAGTACATTTGATCTGTGCATAAGCAGGAGTATAACTGCATAGCAGAAGGGCACAGTAGTTGATGCATTATTTACTCAGGTTTTTTTTTTTAAAAAAAAGAAAGAAATCTTTGATGAAGTCAGGTCATCTGCAGCATGTAACATAAAACGTAAGCTCAGTGAGGCATGTTTTAATGTGTGTTAACACAAAAACCTGCATTTTAATGTGATCTAAAATAATATCTGGACTGTTTTGTACATTTACCCTATAATCTACTGAAACCTCATCAGAAGAAACACAGTTAATCTCACATTAACATAAGCAGCATTCATTCTTTACACTACGTAGCCGATCAGAATAAGTCTCACTGAACAGATCCATGCAAGTTGTGGAAGAAAAACAACATATTTAAAAAAAAAAAAAAATTTAAAATGGGGCATTACACCCCTCCAAATATGCACTTAATGTTTAGGTCAATATTTGAGTATGTCTAGCAGTCTCTTTTGTCAAATCCTCTTAAACATGTAGTGCTTTATTTTAATTTTAGTCAACTCTTCATATGCAACAGGGATATCATCATCTCCTCCCACCTGCAGACATACCTGCTGTCTGAAGCAGGACTCTTCCAGTCTGTGTAATGAGTCTTTTACAAACCACAGTCACAATTTTGAACCATGCATTTTTGATTTCTCTGCACCAGCACTATGATGCAGACTCACATCTTGCCTGGAAGATGCAGATATACTCTCTCGTTATGCTGACATTCAATGCACGTTACCTCTGTCAACTCCATCAGGAAGGGGTTGTGTATACCGTCTCCCAGCATGAGTGACACAGTTAAGCACAAACTAAAAATAAAGATGAGAAACACTCACCACTCCCTCCATGTCGGTCATGTCAGGAGGCGCTATCATGGACTGAACCATGAACTTGTGTTTGCTCTTTTCATTGGGATCGTAGTCAAAAGGCTGAAGCATAACTGAAAAGTGAAACAAGAGTCACTGTTAGTAAAGACAGGAAAACCTTTTTTAATCTGATTGTCTTTGGTTTGCTATTCTCTATATTTCTAAAATGGGATTCAATTAAGTAAAAAAAAAAAAAAAAAAAAAAAAAATAAGAGGTACTGATCTGCTTGTTTATATATTTCAAATCTGAAACACAATAGATGGGCGGTCACTCCAATAAATAATGGGTAAACTGCCTACACAACAGGTACAAGGGAGCTGAGAGAGAAAAGGATAAACATTTTTATTTTATATATAAAAACAAATAGCAGGAAAGCAAAATTCTTAATCTCAAATGAATGACTGCCAGGTTTATCTCATTTATAGCTACAGTGCAGATATAATTATGCTGTCACGATGTACAAAGGGACTGCCTCAAACTGTGCCAAGCATTTTGATTTTTTTTTTTTTTTTTCTTGGGAAAAATGGAGAAAAGGTGGTCTAAAGTGCATGAAAATCCCCATCTTACAGGCAGAGATTGGAATTAAATTTAAGGCTTTTTTTCAGTCACGCTTTGTTTTATTTTCTGCTTTTAGCCCTCCATTTTTCCTAACTTAGACCCTCTTCGGAGTCTGGAAAACAATGCCTTGTTAGCATCATCTGCAAAAAGCACAGGGGAGAGGTAAGATTTGCTGGTGAAGCTCAGACATAACATTTCTGGAGCCAGAAATAGTGTCATGAGTGTGAATATGCATTATTTCCACAAGATTTACAGAGCCATATCTCAATCATCAGTCAGGTGTATGTCGTGTTTGAGCCTGTTTCCACTCCTCATTTTAGACATGGATGGATCTGGAGACACCCTACTTAACAACACATGTCCTGTCAAAGTATGATGTAGTTGTGAAACTGAGAAACACATCAGTGAAGTTAAAAAAGAAAAAAAAGTTTGATTTGGTGATTACAGTGCTGGAATTAAAAACAGGAAAAGCATCAGAAGCAGCTTGATCTTTATATCAAAAGGGAATGACCCTCTATTCTTACCATTTCTTCTTTACAACCAAGATGCTAAAAAGTGTATCTTCTCACTCAAGGAAAGCATCATAGGTAGGTAGATCACCAGAAAAAATAAAAATAAAAAATAGAATCACCCACTGTTTCTGGAGCAGATGAATACATAACTCAACTGCTCAAAAGGCCAAAACAGCCTAGTTTGGAGACGATGCGGAGCGAGTGTAGGTGAAACATGGCACGTAGAGTTTTAAAGCCCAAATTTGTACATGATTCATCTATAGTCTGACACCAAAAAAAAAAATCTGAGTAATCTCAAATAATTTGTACAACTCTTAGAATAGCATTAGTAAGGCCTCACAACACCGCCAGAGCGGTTCTCCTCACCGTCTTCAGCCATTTCATACAGCTGCAGTTATTTACAGCACTTGAACAGGAGTATGTTGAGAAAAAGAATAAAAGAAAACAAAAATCAGGAAAAATAATAAATAAAATTGGCTGTTTTGTTTTATGTTACAATGCGTCATCTCTTCTGCCTTTTCTACTACACTATAGAGGTTTAATTTGGGCAAAAAAATCTAAGTGAACTGAATAATACCATATGAATCCCCAAAGGGTAAATATTGTGTTGCAGTATAAATTGAGAATACGTAAATACTGAATACAACATATGTATGGTGATGTAATATGGATGGAAATCTTCACCAACACAGAGCTGAGACGCTAATGAGAAAGCAGATCAACTTCCTTTTGAAACAAAATAATGACCGTGATCAGTTTGGATCACAAGCCGGTTGCCAAGTCTTCACTGAAATGCAACTACACATCAGAATATGAACAGCTCTCTCCCCACTGCCATCCTGCCCCTAAACCAAGATAGGCTGAGGCACCTTTCACCTGATAAAAAAACCTGTGGATCAGCCTGTCAGCAGCATTGACTGACTGATTCACTCCCCGGTGCACGTCCCGATGGTCAGCTGTTACTCCAGTAGCTGCAGAACTTTCTGACAACTGTTATGAATAAGTAACGCTTGCCCACTGCAACCTAAATGATGATGATCAGTGTGTCTTGAGCTTGTTTTTTCTGGTTGATTTCAGTCTATTAATGGCTTGTGATTCCACTATTTTGTGGAACATCTCAGTAATGATTTTTCATAAATGATTGTATTAACAATGCATTAACAATGTTCCTGTTGTGATGGTTACTCATCATAAAGTAAGGAATTGGTAGAAATTCTTTCAGCAGCCAAGCATGGAAACCAACGTTGAAAAAAAAATAAATAAATAAAATAAAATACTTAGAAAATGTAGTGTAGGGAAAGTGCATTCTTCCTTGTACCAGTTTGTGTCCTTAAACCAGTTTGTATCTGGCGCCTGGTGTCCCAGTTAAAACCTCTTGAATTGGCTTCTTGTTTTTTTCCCACCAGCAACCTTTGCTTTTGCGTTCCTTTTTTTAAAAAAAAGTGTCTTCTCGGATTAAAGAGGAATTGAAAAGTATGCAGATGTAGACTCTGAGTGAGCCAGGTAATGTTAATCCTCGTTTGAATAGACCCAGGGCGTTCCTTTGTTCAAGGCAAGGGCTTGTCCGTGCTGCTCGGGAAAAAAAGGAGATGGAGATGATCCATTTCTACTTTTGTGTTAACATTACCATGATACAAGGACTGATGTACAAATACACCTGGGGGTAGTCTTCCTCACAGTTTCCTAGCCTTTTACTCTCCTTACAAAAATCAGCTGTGGATGCAGAAAACTGCTTCAAGCCATTCAATCAGTGGCGTTATTTGATGTCATTCCAGTGACTGAAAAGGCATTTAGAGCCGTAACAATGACTTACAGTGATAATTTTCTTATGTCCTCAAAAGCATCTGAAAAAGACAGTCGGATAAAAAAAAAAAAAAAAAGTTATAAATGGCCAAATTTCACTGTCTGTTACTGCCTGCATGGTTGTTTAGTTTCATCGAGGAGCTCTGTGTGTGTGTGTGTGTGTGTGTGTGTGTGTGTGTGTGTGTGTGTGTGTGTGTGGAGGGTGTCTGGCTATCAGCATAGCTTTTTCTATGGAACATGCCAATTCTCCCCAGAGTAGTGTTGTGCACCATTTCAGCAATCAGTGTGGCTTAATATTGCAAATCAGAAACAGACGGCATGAACAGATTGAGAATGTCCTGTTTCAGTCAGTCCTAATTTGCACAGCCATCCAGCTTGGGTCCACA
Organism: Xenentodon cancila; assembly: GCA_014839995.1. Classification (NCBI taxonomy): domain Eukaryota; kingdom Metazoa; phylum Chordata; class Actinopteri; order Beloniformes; family Belonidae; genus Xenentodon; species Xenentodon cancila. The sequence continues at coordinate 24,021,466 of CM026203.1, read as the reverse complement.
GGGACAACATCAGAAAATGAACCAGAAAAGCATCTAGGTTCTTTGAGCAGCACTAAAGCAGTCTGGACAATGTTTGAGAAGGAAAAACACAGCTACCATAGGTGATTTAAATCATCTTTTATCTACAGCTGTGGAAAACGCCTTCAGAAGGAACTACCTTTGCACATGGGATGATGGACTGTTTTTAATTCAAGCTAGGCATACATTTCCAAAATCCACTGAGCCCAAATATAGTAAAAATTTGACCTCTTGGGGAAGGTTTAGTTTAGGAGGAAAACGGTGATGGTTCAATCAGAGGGTTGCAGGGTCAAACCCCAACCGTCCCAGTTCACTTGTTGAAGCATCCTTGGGCATTGCTCCCCCAATGTGCTCTTGTTTTGTATGAAAGCGTTGGTTAAATGAATGGAATGTAAACAGTTAGGCAGAGGATGGCAATTATCTCCCTACTTGTTGATGATGAATGGAGCTATTACTGGGGTGAGAAGAAGAAAACTTTCTCTTCCTGTCTCTAATTCATTGTATCCTGTGAGACAAGAAGCTCACAACAGAATTATCAATTACGGTAATTACTGAAGTGCTTGGCTCCTTTGGTAAAAATGATTACAACAAGGTCTTTTGGAAGAGTATTTAAATTTAATTGAGGAATTTGCATGCAATTTGGTCCGTAAACTATAAGCTAGACCATGGACTCATGTCAGTATAGGACTGCCCCTTGAAGACACTTGCCCACTCTCATTTGTCTCTACAATTATCAGCCTTATTCTTATTCAAACTGGGATTCAACGACATATTACAATGTCCTTTGACTTATGGCCTGCAGGGTAAAATCAATTTCATTGCTGGTCTAATTTGGACCCTTGCATGCTCACACACAGCTTTGTAGGTGAGATAAGCTCGGGAGTACAGTTAATTTACAAAGGCCGGTTCCATCCTGAACTATAACGGTAAACTTGTTACACGAGCACAGAGGAGCTCGACAGGGAACTGGGTGTTTCCTGACCAATTTGTACAGTATTACTCAAAATAAAAGTCTGATCACTGGGCAGCAAACCAAGGAAGACAGAATACACTTTCTGGGAATTAAAAGAAAGAACAAAAAACCCACCACTACAACACAAAGTTGTGGCTGCCTGAGGCCAGTAAATGTAATCACAAAGCAAAAAAGGTAGGAGCCTCCCACTGGAAAAGCATTGCCGTGATTTAATATGTTTCAGCTGGAAGAAAGTTATTGAACCTGAACTGATGCAGTAAGGAGCTTCTCATTCCTTTACCATGTTATAAGACCCATCCTGTATTTTGGAAATGATGTTACTATTTCTCAGGCCTCTATCGTCAAAAACAGAGCTTTGGAGATGTAGGCCCAGAAGGAAAATTCAAAAAGCACAAACTCATAAAATATACAAGGCTCTCACACTCTGATTGTGCTTGCCTGGGCCTGTCTTGTTCTATTAAATTCAAAAGGGAAAAAGTAGTGGCTAAAAACCAACCTGTCTATTTAAGGATGAGAAATAACCCACAGAGGCCATCAGCACTTCAATCAACCACGTGTTTGAAAGGAATCAGCTACCACTTTAAAGGTCAGGTTTAGTTATGAAAATCTAATTGGTGGTAAAAGAGCTGAGACGGTCTCTTAATATTTAGAAAAGATCATATATGGAGTCAGGTGTGCCTTTTGAACCAGCATGAATTTAAAACATGGTTCCAGAGTGAAGTTATGACAGGGAAATACGGGCAACTTAATGAAGTTAATGACACTCACCAGAGTTATCTCAGAGATATTTCTGATACGTTCCTACAAAAGTTCCATATTTGTGAAGATGGGGATTTTTGAAAGATTCATGATACATGTTTTTCCAGTAAAAACTGCTAAAAGCAATAGAGCTCAATAACATTCTTGTGGTCAAAGCTAAATTCAACATATATAGTTACAGTACAAATTCAAAAGCACTTAGTGTAGCCTCTGCTGAGCCAGGAAATGACACATGGCGGGTTTGTAGGTATTCTGTGGCAGGCAGTTTTCTCTCAGAGATGCCAACTGATGTCTGCGAAACCTTTGACTTTTTGTTAGAACATACAAATGCAAAAATGCAGGACAAACTGAACTTCAACAAGCAACAGATGCGTCCCAATTTTCTAAGACTGAGGCTTTAAATAAATAAGATTTAAAAACAAAAACACAAACAAACCTCAAAGCAGCCTATACAGCCTTAAAAGTATCTTTGGAAATCAAGTGATAGTTAAAAACCAATAGGTGACAGAGATACAAGTCACGTTTCCATTACACTTTTTAGCAAAATGCTGAATTTGCGATAAAAGGAACACTGCGGGGGGAATCAGTGTTTCCATTGAACTGTGTTTTTCTGAGCGTTACTCTCCTAGTTCTCGCTCCATATCTCGTCCTACCAGACTTCTCTTTAAAACAATGAAAATTAAGATCTTTGAAGAAAACGGACAAAAACATCTTTAGTCTTTGACAAATGTTTGCAAATGCCACTACTGCTGTTGTGACAATAGTCAACAGAAGATGAAGGCAGTTCGTTCAAATGATTATTCAGATTATTCATCAAAGGAGCTAAGACTACATATAAAAATTTTAGCAGAAGCGTGTAAAACATTAAATAAACTTGTATTATTAATCAAGATATCCATATTCAATTCAGAGAGGCACATTTTCTGCTTAATAGAAACCCACACGCCACTGTTATCCAGTCAACTACAATGCCTGGACACAAAACTTGAATATTTGCAGGAATAGGTTACAAATCATGCCTTTATGTTTGGGGAGTGTGACTAAATTCTCAGGAAAGTGAAGTCGTTGTGAGACTTAAACCTGCGACCCACATCATCCTGGTAAAGATGAAAAATAATGAAAAATGACGAAGTGGACTCAGTTGGTTTGTTACTGAGTGCTGACTGGAGGCACCAGCGAGAGTTTCTAGTTGTTGACACCAGATAGGGGAGGTTGTAAAGTGAGTCTGTAGCTGTAAATGGCAGAGGTGGCACAGTATGGAAACATTAGCCTGTAACCGTTTCTCTGGCACTTCATGACTAAATGCAGTCAAGACGTAGAGTTTTTTCACATTTGGAGCAGCGTTGTATACATACCCTTGATAAATAAATAATTTTTTGCCCGACAGGCTGGTAGTTTAATGAAAAGATGTTAAAACTGCCTGTAGGTCCATAAGAGAGTGAATTAAATCCCTTTCAGGCAACTTTAATTGGCCTCGGCTGCTTACCTGAGACGTTGATTGAGGTGCCCGCGTCGATGATCCCACTGTTTGGTCGCACACAGTATCGGCGTGGCGCTGTCGTCTTCACTTTAAAACACACATTCCTTTCTGTTGGGTTGGAGAGCTTGAGGTTTGCGGTGACTACGTCTGAAAACGGACCTATAAAGAAGGTAAAGACAAGTATATAGTAATGATATGTTTCTATATAATTAATGTATTTGCACAAGTGTAAAACGAATACTGAATTTCAATAGATGAAGAAAAAAAACAAAAAACAAAGAAATAATAACAATTAAACAAAATACTGACAAAAGACCTCTGAGGAATAAAAACAATAAATCAAAAGGGGGAAAAAAGATTTGATGTTAGCTAAAGACGAGGTACAGTCTCCATGACCACACACACACTCACAGATTCCCAAATACCATTCCTCGGTCAGGTTGCTGACATGCCAAACACTACAAAAACATATAAATCATCCAAGAGCGATGGAGAACAAATCTGTCGCGAGCACACAAACTCAAACAAATTCATAATGAGTTTGAGATGGACATTGAGAAGGAGACTTAGCAAATAAGTCAACCAATCAAGATTAATCAAAAGGTACATCCATCATATGCTGCTGCAGGCTAATCAACACATTGAGGGGGAAAAAAAAAAAGAGAATATTGAGGCATTTTTTTTCTGATTTAAAATAAAAACAGAATAAACTGTATGTACAAATCAGGAAACAATCTAATTGTATGTTTTAAGGGATTTTCCCCACAACAAAACAAAATTAGGTTTTGATTGACAATTCCTGCAATGTCATTTTTGTCAACCGTTTGAAAGTTGCTCGTGATTCAAATAATCCTGTAACATACTGATGAGAAATGGAGATTGTAATTTTGTGTCATGAACACAAATTACACCATCTGTTTGTTTGTATTATTACTATTTCGGCATATAATGAATAGCGACAATTCCAGTATGGGAAAAACTTAATGATTCTTCCAAATATAAGAATATCAAGGTCTGACACAATTAATAGTCACATTTTATTTTTATTGCTCTAAAAGCCAGCACAGGAAAAGTTTTGCAATACAATTTCCTAATTCAAGTTGTTGGAGTGGGCTAGCTGTAAAAGCCAGCTGTTGGTTGGTTGGAGCATAAGGAATTTAATAAGTCAAAGGAGAAAACAGAGGAAAACGCAGAAGCCAAACTTGGAGTTTTTCAGAAATGAGACCTCCCCAAAAAAATATCCATAAAGCCAAAGTGACAACAGGTAAAATTGTGGAATTGATCATCCTGGATGAGTCAAGGAAAATATTGGATTTCACCACTTAACTGTACATTTAGAGTTGGCAAAGTTGGGAATATCTCTCTGAAACTGCTCTCCCCAACCTGAGTATGCTAAAGAAGGTGCAGGCAATCAACTTTACGACAGATGTTTGGACCTCCTGCACATGCTCCACGTCTTCAAGTTTGATGGTACACTGGGTGGGTATTGAACTTCTCACTTTAAACTGTGGTTTTGATTAAATGAGCTGAAGATCAAATGCAAACAAGTCAATCGCTGAAGATATTGGGGGGGTGCTGGAAAACTCCATGTCCAATGTTCATGTTGTTTTGAGGGAGTATATGGGCAAATTAAAAAAAAAAGAAATAAAAAAAGAAGCTGTGTCTTAGTTGAATGGGTTGAGTTTGGGATGGTTTGCACACAGACTCTGGCACGTGAAGAATGAAGGAGGCCTGTTGTCCCAGAAAAGCGGAGTGATGCTCTGGCGACAATCATACGAGCTTAGAAGTACACATAATAAAACAAAGGGCAAACACTCCAAAATAAATTAGATCGGATCTGTACTCGGTATTGGCTGATATCCAAACTCCAGGAATCAAAATCAGTGTTGGAAAAGAAAAAACTGGTGTCAGATATCTCTACATTCAAGTAAAGGAAATAAATGCACATGAAGACATAAATACAATGAATGCTTAGCCTTAAGACTGTATTCATGAGGTGCGGGGCTACAAAAACTGAATGACTCCCTTAAATACCAAACAATGTATGGTAATGTATTGTCTTCGTACAAGTTAAATCCAAAAGGCTTAATCACTACTCATGAGGCAACCATTCTTCGTTAAATCCCTCAGGGACTTCGTTTGAGTTTGTGAACCTGAATGAAATTTTCCAAATTCCCCTAAAATTACTGCTCACATCCTGATAAATCACTTAATAAATACAGCGCTGACAGAAACTTCTCAGACTCATTTATCTTTTATACATTTTTTTTTTCCCCCTTCAGACTCGTCATCGGTCTAAACACAATTTTCCACAAAAACACATTTTGGGAGCATGTTTTTAATTTGCTATCATTGTTATTTGGGTAATTTCTTTTAAAAAAAACAAAATACCCCATTGTAGCATCATCGTAGCAGATGTATACATTGGTGATGACTAAATAATATACCACATGACTTTTCTAATACGTAGGAACACATAGATTAACACTGACGCATACCGCATCAAATTTTTATGAAAACAGCATTTTTTACTATGGATAGCTTATATCCACTGTATAAATGAGGAATTAACAGGCAATTTCATCTATAAAAGTTTCACTTTTAATGGAAATTCACAAAGCTTTTTTTTTTTTTTTTTTGGCTCTTGAAAGTAGGATGCTAACAAGATATAAACCTGCAAAGAGCAAATTGGATCAGTTTCTTTTTTTCCCCAGTCAGAAAAAGTGATATCAATGTGCATTGTACCAGAAACTGTTTGAAGTGCTGCATAAAGTACAGGATTCAAAGTTTTAAAGACATCACACTGATGTAGGCTCCGTAGCCTTGCCAACATCCCCCAACTCAACGAATATCATTCGCTGTAAGCAATCCTGTTATATTTCTTATTATGAAAGGGGTTCCTTATTTCATGATACCATCACTGTCTGTACATCTCTGTTCTCTAATGTTTTCCAAGTTGTACCATTATAAAACAATTTTACTCATTTTCAATCATTTATGACATTTTTATTAAACTACCTTTGATTTTATCGGGCCTTTCTATTTATTTTGTACTTTGGTGCACTATAAAGTACAAAATACTTAAAAAAAAAAAAAAAATACTGTTCAAATAACCTTGCAATTTCTATTCTACAATTACTACACACACTCAGTTACACACCACACATGTTACACAGGATACATTTTCTTTATCAAGTATAGATCCCTAATGAAGACTTAAATTAACCCACCACAGTAGGTAGTTATAATAGTAAGAATAAATTTAACAGCAGCAAAGTCTTGTTGAATGAAAACACGGGTGTCACGTCACGATTAGCACATACATCAGATTCAAGGTTAAGTTTCAGCTCACCAAACATCCAGAGCAAATGAAACTTCCCTTCCCTGCTGAGCGAAAACAGAGAGGAAATTCAGATTTTCACAAGCTTGGCTTGACATCTGAGGTTTTAATGAAAGGGGCTCATACCACACCGAAAACCGTACACCTGATCTACTACTTCCTTAGAGTTTCTCAGGATGGCATCCAACTCATGAAAACCACAAATGCCAGTTAAAAACAATTATGAGAAGCTGATTTTGAAGCTGCCCTTGCAAAAAGCACATTTTATATATTGCAGATAGTGAGTGGGGCTGCTGTTTTTTTTTTTTTAAATGTCATTCCCAACGGAATAAAATGCAGAAAATGTGAGAAAGTCCAGTGCCTAGCATTTAAGAGTATTTGGTTCACAGATGGTTTGTGCCAGAGCCAAGTTGAGACTAACAGACCTACTATTTATTTTCTGAGGTTTCACACTGCATGCCAACATGTTACTTTGGGCCTGAGTATATGCATGTGATTTGTGATATAGTCTAGAGTACCTTGACACATAAATCCTTCTGTCTTGTTAACAACCAAGCATTAACACACAAGATTATGTGTGCTAATGCTTTTTCTAAAATACTCAACAAAACACTTTGGGATCGAATTCTTATCCACAGCAGTGAAATAACTACAGGGAGAACAGGGACCAGCAGGAGATGTTACAGCCTCAACAGCCTAGTTTCAATATCACAGAAACAGTCTGGGGTTATATATCAAGAGAAAGAAGACACTGAAGCTGCATAGAGCCGTAGACAAACTGAAGCGAGATATTCTAGATGGCAGTTATAAACACCTTGTTAAATACCTTGAAAACTGATCGCTAATGTTCCTATGAGAAATAGTGCTGTTTGGATAGAAAACTGGAAAGTACAGACAGACTAACATTCTTTTAATGGCTTATCTTTTTTTTTTTTTTTTTTTTTTAAAAAAAAACTTTCATTGGTTAAACTGACCTGACATGGTGATAACGAACATGATGTAAAATATCAAGGATTAATAAAACAGTTTCTAATCTTGTATGCTGTAAAGCAGTTAAAGTAGATTCTATATACGAGTGGAAAAAAAGAAAACAAAAGCTGGCAAACAGTATTAATATCTGATTTATACCCCAGAATATACTGATAATGTACTTAAGAGAAATGTGGCCAACAATACCCAGTCAATTCACAGAAATTCTCCGCTGTTAAATGGGTTTGGTACCCCTCTCACTCCCAGCCCGTTCCACTGGTACAGAGCATACCGAACCAATCGCAATGAGTTGGAGGTGCGCTTTTGCAAAGACTCATACAGAAGTGTCCAAGAGCCAGTAGTGGCAACAACCAAGATAGCTGCAGAATTGCTGATAACAACTTGATTCAACAAGTTTTTACTTCAAAACTGCCAACATTCATACTCCACTACGCACTATTTTGGATGTCTTTGGTTAATAATAGTCTGGGCTAATTCTTTGCAGCAAAAAATGTAAAGAATTGGGATGGCTGGCCAGGCTAGGTAAATCAAGCAAAACGACATTTGCAATGAGTAATATCATATGAAATAGTGCCTTTGCTGAAAAAATGTAAATACATCGTATAAACACTGTTATTTTAAATACACATTTTTTATGGGTTTTTTTTTTATTCACACATAATACAAAACTCTAAGATTGTCCTCTTTCGTCTATACACCATTACCAAAATTCTTCTCATTCCAACTGATTCAAAATGAGGAGTTCTGATGAGAATTTATATTTCACTAATTCACTAGTCTGTGACCTCTCGTTGAATCTCAGATAGAGTTTTTAGTTATTCTCATCATAACAAAAGCCTTAAAGGACAATGCTCAATCATAGCTTAAAGATCTCACAGTTTCTTATAATACCAGCAGCACTTCAATCCCCAACTGCAGGTTTGTTGGCGCTTCCTAGAGTTCACAAAAACAGACTGGGAGATAGAACCAGCTGTGAGTCTAAGTTATAAAAAAAAATGAATGAATGAATGAATGAAGTTTAAAAAAAAAAACAACTTTTTCAGATAAAGTATTCAGTTAGAGGCTAACATCCTGAGCCACCACTTTAATTATGCTGTTATCAGGCTGGACTGGGGACATCCATGATCCTCATTCTGCTCTCTCTTAACTCTCCAATTATGCAAATGTCATTTGGCTGTCATTTACTTTGTTTGAGTCTGTCTTTTTTGAACAGGTACACCCTGTCCTCGTGCTTTTGTGTTTGTGTTTGTTGACATTTTGTCCTGTTCTTTCACCCTCTGAAATTTAATTGAGAATTACCTAGATTATAAATTAATAATAAGGACTGTATCTAATTGAAACAAAGTTGGATTTTTTCCTTTCTCTGTAAAGTACCCTAAGATGATTTTTGTTATAAATGGGTGCTATATAAATAAAAGCAGGACCAAATAATTAATGTTGCAACCAAACTATTTCCTTTGTCCTTGTAAGGCTGTATGATCAATTTAATTAAATTTTAAATGATAATATTGGCTTCCTGAAATAATAAACACAAGATAATTGGAATGAAAAAAAAAACTTGATAGTGGTTTTATTTCATATTGTGCTGTAAATACACATCTTTCCTTTACAATAGCAGCCTTCCACCTCCATTAAATATCAAGTCATTGTCAAAAAGCCAGGGAATTAAACAACAATTTATTATTTGACAAAACTTTAGTTTGAATAAGTCTCATGAAGTCAAGATTAAGCAAAATAAAAAAGCGTTTGCATAATCAGCTAAAAATTGTGTCAAGTAATATTGATCTCAATGCTTACCAATATCATTTGTAATTGTGATATGAGCCATAATCAATTAAGCTGTAAATCATAGATCAGCAAAAGCCATTATTTGTGAGCCTAAGATAAATGATGATGGATGTAGAGGAATCATCTAAAGATCAGTGACAGTTGTGTGAAGTAATATCAAAATCTTTTGGCGCTGTTATTAATTAGCTTTTAAAGCTTCACAAACATAATCGGTTATGTTGTATTTAAAAGACCAGCAGGTGATCCACAAATACATGTCATGCAAAGGGCAACATTTCACTGCATATTAATTAAACAACTGAAGACAGGATATCTGTCAGCAACACCGCAAGAATTACGGTTTACTACGTCAAAGGTGGAGCTTTTTAATCTGTTCCAACGCGGATACAATGCCAAGCATGCCGACAATACAATAAGTGTTTATGTAACATTAGTCGGGCCTAACACAACGTGACATCTTGCAACCTGATGTCAAGCACAACTAAAATGTACAGATTATCAAGCCGGGGCGATGAGGGCTACCACTGCGTTGGTGTAATAATAAAGAGCGGAAATTTGCCCAGTAATCTCCGCACAGGACGGTGAAGTTATTAGATGACAGCTGGCTGCCAGCAGACCGACTCAGCCAATCAGAGAGCAGGCTAACAGCCGCTAGCCGGGGGAGCCGGGGACGGGAGCTTATGAGCGCCGAGAGCCTCGGAATTAAGCGAGGGCAGTTACGTTGTCACGTGTTTATAATGGCTGTTATAACGGAGCAGATACACGATTCGTGCCCTGCACTTGTTAACTGCTTAAGAGGAAGTTGCTGCAGGAGAAACGTGTGACAGGGCCTGGCTAACTTAGCCGGCAAAAGCTAATCCAATCAGCTAGCCAGCTAGCTGCCGAGCTAACAGCTGTCCTGCCGTTGTCGGGCCGGCTCTTCCCTTCCGTAAGAGGTCAATATTGCCAACAAGTCTAGGAAAGACTCTCTCCGGTGTGGTTCTTCCTATAGTGGACTGCCCCCAAACTTCCTAACCGTGCTGGCCACGGCAGCTCCCCCCTCCTTCCGCGCAACAGCCGGGCCCTCCCCTCTCACCTCTGAATTTTAGTTCGTGCTGAGGCTCCAAAAGCAGAACCTGTTCCGGCCTGGCCATATCCCAACAGCTGGAGTGGGGTTGTCGCACTGCACCCGGCTTCTGCTGGTTACCCCCGTGTTAGGATGTTGACAAATGCTGCAGCGTCAGCGGGGGCTGTTTTATCAATGAATTAGCGGTGCCGTGGTCACAAGTGCTATTCCAACTGCTAAATGCTGCTGTGATGCAGCAGGAAGGGAGTCAGTTTGGTGACGTCACTGCCTCTGCATAGCCGTACGGTGGGGTGGGGTGGGGTGGGGTGGGGAGGGGAGGGGAGGGGCGAGCAGAGGTGACGGTGTGAGGGTGTGATGATGCTGGTGGGGCACCCAGAGTTGGTGGGGCGCAGGTGGGACCGCCAGCACCCCATTAGTCTTTAAGGAACCTAAATCCAGAGTGAAGACGTGTCTAATAGAGGCAGGCTGTTATTTCAGCTGGAGGAGCTGTGCTTCTAAGATTACCCAAGATCAGCTACAGTCATTCCCCCACGTGGAAAGTTCTCAGACTGACTATCAGTACTTGATGTAGGAACAAAACCAATAAGTCTGAACTTTATGAGAGTAAAAATAGGACAGAAAATATAATGAAGTAAACATCACAAGTGCAGATAAATTTCCCTGGGGACTGGTTTTAGAGCACAGCGAAATATAAAAACTGTTTATGAGTCAAGTTGGAGATGGTTGCTTTATATATCTTATTTATTTTCCTACGTTTTTTTTTTTTTAAAAGGAATGCCATTTGTCACAACACTTCTTTTACATTGTTAAGACATCAAAGACCTTAAAATATTAGTCCAGGTGGGTTTTGTCAACAACCACAGCGATGAAGATTTCATATAATTATTAAATTATATATTATTAAATATGCAATATAAACTGTCAACTTGGTTTTTTTTTTTAAGCTTCCTATGGACTCCAGTGCCATTTTGCCATGTGACACAAATGTCTCCTGGGAATCTTCTTAAGAAGAATATTTTGAGTTTTTATGTCAATAGAAACAAAGTCTCCATTGTACTCATACGCATGCTTGAGGCAATACAAGAGGGCTCTGCCTCCTCCCCACTAACCTCCTTCTAAAAACATGTGACTTCAGTATTTAGTCACAACATACGTGGAAACACATATAGAACACATTGTTTTCCTGCAGCATTGTAGCAAATACATTTATTTTAAAGCGCTGGTGTACCATTGATTAAAAAAGAAATCCGCTTCATTTTCATCTATTATATTATACCTTTTTATTATATTGTCTCTTTTGTACACATAGTGCACAACTGTACCTTTTATAACTAATACTAAGACCGTTAAATTATTCCCAATCTAATATAAAGCCATACTGCAAAATGAATTTTTCATTGTACTGTTGCTGCTGCAGACTGAAGAATGTATTATTTGGATAATTTATTTTTACTGAAAAAAATACTTTCAAAAGGCACATAATTTTAGGGAGACGTATCAATCTGCATCTAAAACCAGCTGCTGTGAACACAGTTGTAAAGATATGGTTGAAAAGCAAACTGTAGAACTGTATCTGATGTATTTTGACTAAAACATGTCACAGACACTTCAGTCGGCCGTTAGGAAACAAGAAATCATAATAAGACTCTTAAGAAGTTCCCAGAGTAAAACGGTGGTGTAAAAAGGTTTTGTAGGGAACTGCAAAGTCTTCAAACAGTCTTCAGCACAACCTCCAAGTGCGCCTCATCAAACACACGTCTCAGATGTTGTATTTGTATATATAGCCATGCAGCTGGCTGCTAACTGAACACCATAACTAATCAACACCGTCACTGTATCCTCCAGGAGAAAACTTTTGCAAATGTTTCTTGGGACCAGAAACTTCTATGACTGCATGTACACACTCATTCAACCTTGCCGTTTCTCACATGCGGAAAAAAAAAAAAAAGCACAAGACCCTTTGTGTCAATTTTATTAGTAAACAACTGACATTTCCCTTTTAACACATTTGGGATTACATTGCAAACAAGTTTTCATAGGCATTTTATCATAATCACCTTGAAACTGTAAAAAGTCAAATATTGCAACTACAATGTTGATAGTTTTACTGCAAATGGCATACAGATGTTTTCTCTTCACAAAAAAAAGACATGGAATAGGAGTATAATTGTTAATTTGTTTGTTATCTGATGGCATAAGTCTACACCGTAAAAGATATATAATATAGAGTAATCACATTCCCAGGACCAGCCCAAGACTTTTGATAGTTGTTTTTTTTTTTTTTTTTTTTTGCTAAAGCAAAACTACTGGCACATCATTAATGTCCAAATAAGGGAAAATTACAAAGTTACAATGATCAAACGTTCATGCAATTAGCACTTCAAATCATATTATTACATTCACCATAAAAAAAAAAAAAAAAAAAAAAAAAAAAAAAAAAAGAATCGGGTTAATTATGTGTGGTGTGATAAAACAGCTTTGGCACCACGATCTTCAAAGTAATAAGAACTGAGCAGAAACCTTAAACAACATGAAAAGAGATGAAAATTCAAACACTTGGAGGATGTTTCATTCAGCGAGTTCACAGAGATAACAGACTGCAGACAGAAATATGTGTCTATTAACAGACAGCCAAAGGCCAGATCTCAAAGTACTAAGGTTTTGTCCCTTTTCAATGCGTTTCTTGAAAATGTGGTTAAAAACCAGCTAGAGTTGGCACTATGATGTTTAGTGCTGCACGGATATTAGTGGCAGAAGAAATAAAGTTCATTTTTTCAGTTGTTTTTTTTAGGTCCTTCACATTGTTTACTTGGATGACTGTGAGGAAAACAGTCATCAAATCAGCATAAAATGAGATCAATATAACCTGTAAATACCATTTTATGGAGAATAAGGGGGTGAGATCACACAGATTAAGTCACATTTTGAATAAAAAACAAAAACAAAAAAAACTATTGCACTCCACAAGAAAATCCTCAAAATTAGGCAACATTGTTTGAACACATAAACAACTTCTTTTGTGTTTTTAACCAAATATGAGAAGAAAACTATGCAGAATTATTAAGTCCTTTTTGGCTCTATGGCTGCTTCTGTCCAATTAAGTCAAAATATCAGAAACAAATGTTGCTACTTCGGTAAAGCATCAGAGTAGCTGGGTGGAAATCAGACATGGGAATGTAAATGGTTCTGGGAAAGCTCTCCAACGCAGCGAGGACCTGCAGAAATGAGGCAAAAAATGTGGGAGAAACGAAAAAAAAAAAAAGCAGACTCTGCAAATAGCTGCAATAATTCAGGCAGAATGGAGACCAGGGTTCAACAAGGGGTCAACATGTCAACACAGCACCATGTCTGACCTGTAAAACTCCTGCCAACGTAAGATTTGAGCTGTAAAGTAAAAATTTCCAGATTTCACCGTTTTCATCGCAGGCCAAGCAGTAAAACAACATTAGATGTGAGTTTTGGTGCCGATCTTGGGGGGAGGGGGTTCACAAAAATCTTTAGTTTAACTGTTACCAAGTAGCGGCAGAAGACCAGAGAAGGGATTGCTCACCAGTGAACAGTTAACATTGGCAGTAATCTCTACCATGCGTTTTCTACACAGGGGTCTGTAAATACACGGTCCGGTACTACCTGAACAGATGAGAAGATGCCGGGAGATGTAAACGTTCTTATAGTAAAAGTTTCTGTTTCAAGCTCTCATTAAATATCTGGTCATCATGACAATGAGGTCCATCTGAGGATCAATTTCACAATAAATATTAATTAGTCATAAGAATAAGTGGAAATAAAAATATCCTTCAAACCCGAAAGGAGAAGAGGGGCTGAGTTTACAATTTAAAGGAAGTTTGAAAAAACATCAATTTCATGGATTTGTCCACCAAGTATGACAATAGAAGAAAAAAATAGACCAGTCTGACTTTGGCTTTATGATAAGTGCTAAGAGACCACCTCTTGACTCCAGCTACATATTTAAAATGTAACAGACACAATAGGGGTGTCAGTTATACAAAATGCTGAGCCATTCCCTCGGTGTAGAGGAAATAGGCTTAGACACACCTTGATTGTGGTTTACATCAAAACAGAGCTGTTTTTTTTACCTTGATCGAAATCGCAATTACACAATAGAACTTAAATTATGCATTCACAATCCGTCCTTAGATAATGTCAACTTCTCTCGTTGAAATCTTGAGTAAATGAGTGAGTACGAACATCACCGCTCAAGATGGTTCCTTAAAGAACTCAAGCTCAGTTCTTAGTGAATTCTCTCTTTTTTAAAGAAAAACAAACCAAAACAAAAGAACAAAACAAAACAGTAACTTAGAAAACAAAATAACTGTAAATCACCTCTTTGGATATTTTTTTCAAAGATGCTTAATATGCTCAAATGCCTCATTGTAAATGACATCTGAATCCACTAATTGTAAAGTTCTTCTAACAGAACTTTGCCTATGATCCACCAAACTGAAGCTGGAGTTCATTAAAGAAGCCAGGACAGCTGGATATGTGAGGGCATTTATGAATGTATAAATGCAAGCATTTCGCCAATGCTTGGTAAACCTGAAGTGTTTCTCTTGCCAGCAGACTGGGATGCATGACGATGTCTTGATGGTGAATGTCATTTTAAAAAGAAAAATAACAAAGTTGCTGTAGCACTGCTGCACTCAGGTGCTTGTGGCTGCAGCGTGTTTGAGAGCGCGTGGTGGTTTTGAGCTGAAATAGGTCCAGAGCATGGCGAGAAGAGTCAAGGTCGGGTCACAGGTCGTGGTGGGGACAGTTACCGGCATCATCAGCAGCACGTCCTGCGAGACTCTGAGGCCTGTCGTCCCAATTTGAAACCTTTTCCTGAGGTTCCTCCTGCTGCTTCAACAACGGGGATGCGCCGACCTGTGGTGACATGTATGCATAAACACGTGCACCAACTTCAACAGCAGCCTGCAGCATCCAGCTTTCCTTTTCCAATTTTAAGCAATTGAAATAAGTCTGAGCAGAGAATGAACACTTTACTCATTACCCCACCATGCATATATAGGAAATTTAGGTGCTATTTAAAACAAAAAAACAAACTAAATATACAAAAAGAAAAACGTAATGTGTGAGTAGTGGTGTGTTAAAGACAAATAAATCAATAAGTAGTAAATATTTCCTACTAAATTTTTGTTTGTTTTATTTTCACCCAGTTACCCACCCTGTTTGTAAACCAGGTTATAATAGAAACTTATACTTAAATCAAATATTATGTAATATGAAACTATGGCAGAGCTACTAAATATAACACTACTTTATAGTTTCTTGGTTTCCATTGTAAAAACAAAACTCACACCAACCGTTGCACCAGGTTTTTGTTTCAAAAGGTGCCATAATGTCATGCGAAAAAGGATTCTGCTTTACTGCCTAACACAAAGCATTAATAATAATAAGCTTGCAAAAACCCCTAGTTTTCTGATGTATCATATTCAATATATACGTTTGACACCATCCCTATGATGAAACAAAACAGAAAAATAGTTCATATAATTGGATTTCTAAACGTCACCATCTAACATGGTTCATCTCTTGTTTTAATATGCAACAATAGCAATAGAAAAAAATGGGGGTGTTTTTTAATTTCAAACTAAAAGAACACATACTTTTCTGTATATTATTTCATATATCACACATTAAGAGGTTAAAAATTCTAATTTGACACATTATTCAAAATATTGCATTACCATTTTGAAAAAAAAAAAAAAAAAGGAATAAAAAAATTATCCAAATACTATTTTATGCTTAATATGTCAATGATGTTAAATAAGACCCTAAGGTTGTTCACACCAGCTGTCTGGATTACTTAAGAAACACACTCACTTATCTCTATAAACACTTCGTTGATGTTAATGGCATTCTTGGCGCTGGTTTCCACAAAGATGGCATGGATGGAGTCAGCATAGTCCTTGGCATCCTTTTCTAGCACTTCCCTAAAAATATATGAAAATTAATCATAAATAATATGTTGCAACGCGAGTACAGATACTCCTAGGAAACTAAATGTTTTTCCGCAGATGTTATGTGGGAGACTTCACAACTTGACAGATGCATGTGGGAGACAATGTTTCAGTTCTGTGTAAGAAGACAGTTACAAAATCAAACGGAATTTATTGCATTTCTTGGCGGGATATTAGACAACATTCTCATCCAAAAAGGTGATAAACATCTTTTTTTTTTTTTAAACTTACAACCAAAATATTAAGATCCAAACAAGGAGCTGTTATCATCCTTCACACAAACATTGTTCATGCAGCAGACACAGCATCTCAGATAAGCCTCACCTGGCATCTGATAGGTCACATTTGTTGCCAGTGATGGCGACTACTATATTGGGAGGGCCGTGCTGGCGAAGCTCTTTCACCCAGTTCTTCAGTGTTTGGAAGGACTCCTGATAGCGCAGGTGGACAACATGTTAGACTAGACCAAAACAATGTGCAGGCAAGCTTACACAGTAGTACATAGTAGTAGTATAGCAAATGTGGGGAAAAATGTTATTCTTTTTGTAAGGACAAAAAAAGGTCAGCATCAGTCTCGTGTCAAACTGAATAGATAATCATAAAATCAAAAGCTTAATTTCCGTTTATACTTTTTTTGATTTACCAATCATCTCTAATGAATGCTACAATTTGAAGCATGGAGTGACATTTCGTTCTCTTGTTGTGCATGCGTACAGAACTCACAATAAAAGATGAACTTGAAGCTGAACCTGAACATAAAGTAGAAGCCAGCAGCCAGGCACGAGCCTGGGAGGGAAACAGCCTCTCAAATCCTGAGAAAATCTGCCTTCCTGGACCTCTAAACTTCACCATCTAACATGATTTATCTTTTATTTGAATTTGCGAGTATAGCTCCCCGAGAGTGCTGCTTTGGTTTTTTTGCTCGTATATATCTTTCACCCTCATTTCCAGTCTTCATTTTACTCATGCGGTGATAACCGCCACTCCCAGTAGCCTTATATTTATAGTACATGAGCAGGCTGGACATAGTTTTACCGATCAGATCCAAGAAAGTCAAAAAGGACATTCCCTAAATTGGCCAGCATTTACATTAATACCCATGTTTATATTAACATGCAGTGAAGAATAAGTAATAAATATGTGACCTCTTTTGTGATGTCATAAACAATGATGGCCGCAGCTGAACCTCTGTAGTACATCGGAGCCAGAGCACGAAACTGCAGGAAGAGTGACAGAAGCTGTTAGTAGACGAGTACTGATCAATAATGTTCTGTATCAACTCTTCAAAACAAATTCACATCTGCAATGTAAATCCTGCATCCACATGTATAAATCCTGCATTTATACAGTATAAACTGTTAATGTGCCTCCACGTCATCAAATGACTGCAGCCTTGAATCCATGAGTGGGAAGAACATGAACGCAATTAATCTGATTAGAAAACAATCAGTGCTGACTCATCCTGAAAATCCTTGATTTCCTTCTAAGTCTTTCATTTTTTTTGGACATGAAAAAGAGCCTTAAATATATATTTTTGCATAACTGTGCAGTTGTACATTTTGTACAGCCCATTAAACAATGTGGATTTTCATGGACTTGGTTTAATCCATTCTGCAGGAAGAGACTTAACGGAAATTACATTTCTGGGACTTTTATTTAACTCAGTAATATTGTGTGCAACAAACTCAAAATAGAATGCACCCCCCCCCCCCCCCCAAAAAAAAAAACAAACAAAAAAAACTAAGACATCAAGTACTATTAACAAAACCAAAAGCCCAGTGTTTTTCTGCCGTAAGCGGAGACTTCATTTGAGAGTGGAAGTATGGTAAGTCTTCCTGTTTCACACATGTGAAAACTATCAAGCGAAAGATGAGCAGAAAGTGTCAAAAGCTGTCAGCATTTGGATATTTATGGAAGAGCATACATTTGATATTATCCCAATAAATCACAAGGACCTACTTAATCAAAACAGCATGTGCAAAACTTCTAAATCCAAACCCCAAGGCTGGGAGGCGTGGGGGTTTTGCCAGTATTTGGTATTTGCTGGTAGAACTCTGTCCAACGCACAGTAAGACTTGGCTTCATCAATAAGCCTGCTGCGATAATATTTTAAAACATATTGATTTTCTTCATCATAGTTGAAGGGAATTATATGTTTAAATCCAACTATGATACCATAGCTCAGCCAGCATCCAGCACTGCATCCAGAAACTTCATACTACAACATTTAATCATCTCAAAGCACCAGAACTGATGACAAAGCTGAGTAAATCAATCATTTTTAACTCCAGCTGTGGAATTTACTTCATTTCTGCTTACCTGTAAGCAGCAAGTTTTACTACTTGAAGTTTATTTTATATTATTTTCTTTATATTCGTTATTTAAACACTTTGGAAGGTAAAACTATTACAGACTACCAACTCATATTTAAAAAAAAACAACAACAAAAAAGCAACAAGTGAGAAGTTTTGTCAAAGAAATTTAACAAAATTACTCACATCAGCAAAATAAAATTATTCTTACAATATAGTCTGGACAGAAGCTTCTACCAGGCTTATAAAGCCATACATTTAAAGCAATATATAATTTATCACTGTTCAGTTATTGTATGAGATTAAAGTCATGATATTTATTTAAAATAAAGTCCAAACTAACTTTCACTTAGAGTGACCCCACCTTTCCTGCCAATTCTATTTTCCTTTAAAATAGGATGGAATAAACTATCCGTCTTGGAGTGTCAGTGTTACCACGGTGAAACCCACATTCCACAAAATAAAAAGTTGTTACTGGCTCCAGGTCTGGCAGTGAGAATCCAACTTGGGATATTTGGCAGAGGAGGAGAGCGCTATCTATTTTGTTGGCGAGTGCTGAGGCTGCGCCACCGCCAGTCCTGTGTGGTCTATGTGTGCCTTAATCCAAAGAGCAATCACAGCAAGGCCAGATGTCTGGCCACACAGGAGCGCAGAACACATCTCTGGTGATGCCCCAGGGGATCTGATTAATTAGTGAAACCACAAGCTGTGCGTATAATGAATAGACTCTCCTTTTCCAGCAATATGTTGGGTTCACTTTGCTTGTTTTTTGTATGAAATGTCAGTAAGAAAGGCATAATGCCTTCTCTCATCCTGAAATGTGATTTCTGGATTGTGGAAATCACAGAGCTTTCTCTCTCTACTTCTGACTCCAATTACTCATGCTTTAGCTGGCGTTGTATTCCCTGCATCCAACTTGTTATATTTGGGTAGACCAAAACTCCAAACACTTTAGAAAACAAGCAATCAGAAGCTTTGCAGAAAAAATACAAGTGGAGACATATTCAAAACCCACCAAAAGGAATGTGCTACTTTTTCACTCCCAAAAGTGAAACTACTTGTGAGTTCAAGGGGCCCTCTATGTGTGAAAGAGTGGAATTATGGACATAAAAATGTTTACAAGGAAAGGTTGGTTACACAGGGGGTTAAAAAAAGAGGAAATTCTTATGTGGAATGGCAGTGACTTTCAGATAAGACAGTTTCATCTTATTCTTTTTTCTTATCTTAAATAGAGCTGCACAGATGTCCCCTAAAGACCATGAGGAATAAGAATACAGCATCTAGTCTTACCTCAACGACACAGTATTACATTAGCGGATGACTAGGCACAAGAAAAAGGAAAAGCAGGGAAAAGAGGGAAGTAGTGTGGATTCGTAATGCAGAGCAATGCAGCCTGCAGAATGTGAGTCAAAAGAGAAAACTCTTCCTTACACTAAAACTGTCTGGGGACCAGTGTCAGTTTAACAGGATTAAATGCTGACATAGTAGTCAAACACCAAAATTGTGTCTTGTTGCCTTCTGTATATGATGCGTAAATGTGTGGGTGAAAACAGCATTTATACACAAACATACCGGTAAGTGAAAATGATATAAGTGGCGCCTCCATGTAACAAAAAACACTTTTCAGAGGCATGACTACGTAACTACATAAAATAAACAAAAGCACAGAAGGTCCTGGAACTTCTCAGCTGGTACCTGAAATAAGAGCGCAATGAGGAAGAAAGTGAAGGTTTGGAGAAAAAAAAAACATGGAACAGGAAAGGTAAGAAAAAGGACATATGACAGATTCAATGTTTTAGACTCAACAAACATCACTCACCGCATGAAAAACCATCACACAGCCTCTATGATTAAAAATTTGAAGTAAAGGGACTACCCACAGGGACTAACACCGACTACAACGAGAAGTCAGTTACTGCTGAGGAGGCAGAACGTAAGGATAGAAAGGAAAATATTGCCCCCTGTCAGGAATAATAACTAACTGCAGTCTCTCACAGGTCTCCTGGCTCATTTAGGGAGTGGCACACACACTTGTTGATGGCTCTCTCACTTCCTTCAAAACCACTCGAAGGGAAATAACAGACCTCTGAATGGGCCAAACAGGCAACGAAATCCCAAGTGTGTACTGTTGTAACACACCCCATCATCTGGAAACTGCACCAGCTAATTAACTAATCTACTGAGGCCAATCTTTTTGTGGACATCACTAACCCGCTCCTGTCCTGCCGTGTCCCAGATTAGGAACTTGTGCAGCTCATTATGGTGTTGGACTGTCTTGGTCATGAAGGACGCCCTGTTGAAAAGAAACAGCATCCATGAGACACTATTCATATGATTGTTTTTTGTTTTTTTTAATTCTTACTAACTTTTTATTCAAGTAGCTATACATCACGCCATGACGGTCAAACTCATGACCACCGGCCGAAGGCTGCTACCATGTGGGGGGGAGATGACCAGCAAAAATGTTTACTTAGGTGTGAAAGTAACAATGTAACTCTATGTGAATGCCAGGATGTCGGTGTCCCTGATAGAACATGATACCGTGACAAGGTGTGTTTGTGCGTTATCTTCTAGTAATGATCATATACAACTACATCATTGTTTATAAATGCT
The DNA here is from genome assembly GCA_014839995.1 of Xenentodon cancila. Lineage (NCBI taxonomy): Eukaryota > Metazoa > Chordata > Actinopteri > Beloniformes > Belonidae > Xenentodon > Xenentodon cancila. The sequence continues at coordinate 24,000,146 of CM026203.1, read as the reverse complement.
TATGATTCTTTTCTATCCACATTACACCATAAACATTTCATTTACAAACAGACACGGGCTCTGCAAAGGGTTGAATTCTCCGCAGTCGTAAGGACTGGTGTAACAACCATAACAAAGGTTTTACGTTTTAAATGAAAACGTATTCATGTGGAGGTATATAAAGAAATTTTCAAAGCTGCAGGAAACTGTTTCTTTAAGAGAAGTTTATTTTTTGCTGTTTTGTTCAATCATCAGCTGGTGAGGAGAATAATTGTGGGTTAATTTCCTGTCAGTTGATTAAATGCCTAAAATCTTTCAGCTCCAACTAGAAGCAGTGAATCTACTTTATTGTACTATATTTCTAAATCTACAACAACCAATATGATTAGAAAAATGACCAAACTTCATGCATGGGGGACAGCAGGTACTCACCCAATTGTTGGGTTTATGTTTGGATCAAAGCTATCCTCCACAAATCTCCAAACGATACTTGACTTCCCAACTCCGGTATCCTGCAGAGACAGAATAAAGACAACACTTATTACATATGATCAAAACCATTACTGCTGTATCTTTATGACTCCTAATATAACCTTGGACAAACAGGTTTTAACTGCAAAAGTTAAAAACTCACAACAATCATTCACTTCTGTGATTAATCCACACCATCCTGGAGTATGGGTGTTGTTTTACAGGCTGCATAACCAAATCCTGTTTTTCTGTTTCTGTTTTTGTTTTTTTTAACTGTGCAATAACAATTAAAGGTGATTATGATTCTGCTGTCTTTTGTTGAAACTACTCTAGTTGTTACATTGCATGTTTCTCTGATTGGTTCTCTGTCCAATGGTGTCCTGGAGGACTTTCTTCTTTATCTGTTGGTACATGCCCCTGGAAACCTGAATCTTAATAAACCAGACTAATTTTATGTATGAAAGAGTAAAAGAATTAGGACAAATGGCCAGGCTATGGGGACCTTGAGCAGAATGAACATAGTATAGAAAATGGATGGATGGATTCCAGCTAATCATTATATTAATTTCTATTAATACTGTCATTTTGTAATGGTTGGTTTATAATTTATTTGTAACAATATCTAAAAATCCCAAGCTCAAGATCTTCTAAGATAAATGTGAGATTAGACATATTTTTCCAAGTAATAGTTTAAAACAAGATGATAAACAATTTAAAATTAGACAAAGGTTTTTAGCTTTACCATATGAAACATTTTTTAGAGCAAAGCAGATATTTTTGATTTTTTTTACCCAATTAACAGATAATCAGTAAATGTAAATTAATTTCAGGAATATATATATATATATATATATTTTTTTTTTTTAAGTAGATGGTATAATGGTATTACAGTACTTAAGTGGCACAATTATTACATAGTATATGCTGTAATCTACACCTTCATGCATACATACATGTTATTACTGTGCTATACTTTTTGAACACTGTAGTAAAAAGTGGGCTATGTTGTTCAACACAATCATGCAAGTAATTATTTGTCACAGCAAGTTTGGTTATTATGTAAATATGACTTTCCAGAGACTCCTGTGACAGCTCTACTTTACTTTTACTGGATGATTTACGTCTAATGAGCGGATGACAGAGGAGAAAGTGTGAGAGTGACACTTACTTTCTACTGAAAAGTGAATACTGCTTTATGTTGTTATTTGTGGGTATTTCAGTTTAGAGATGAATCAAAACATAATTGACTAAAAGGTTAACAACACGAACGGCAGTAGTGGTTCAGGAGCTGGACAGCTGCTCTGATGACACAAGTACAACGTTTCTGTTCATTGAACACTGGCCTGTAGGAACATGTGCTAATTTAATAATCGATAACGACTTACCCCAAGAAGACAAACTTTTAACTCTCTCAACGCCATATCAAATTCGAGATGAAGATCATGGACGATTTTTTTTCTCTTATTGCTGCCTCTTAAATATTCTTCAGGTGCTCTGTGCTCACTAATAGCTGACAAATGTACATGTCAGGGTTTTGGCAATAACTTGTGCTACGAGGGTTATAACGTCCCGTAGCTGGTCATATTTACCACGTTGTCGCTACCGTAAACAACTAACCAGCTAACTAACAGCGAAGCTACTAAACCTCTCGGTCTCCATCTTGAACTACAGCGTGTTGTCACGTGATCTTACAGACTCGTTTTTTTTTTCTTTTTTGTTTTTTTTGTTTTTTTTTCTCTCTCTCTCTCTCTCTCTCTTTTTAAGGGAAACATAAAACAAGTCCTATTATGTCGAGTTTGTACCAAAGCTGTGAAACATTTCTGGAAGGAGTCGTTTAAAAAAAAAAAAGATAACCAACCGGTAAACAGCAGGAAGTAGTTTCAGGAAGCGGTTTGAGTGACAGCTGTGCGGCAGTGACAGCCCACACGGGGACGGCGGCCCGCAGAGCTGAGCCGACACTCAAGATGGCAGGTAACGGCACTTTTAAATCCTATTTTTCTTATATACTTCCAGACTCTCTCGGTACCAGCGAAGCGCCGCGGTGGCATTACGAGTTGCGACAGTTAAATTACTTGTATGTTATTCTCGGGCGAAGTGTTGGCGGAGGGGAGCCAAGTCAAGTGAGCCGTTTTAGCACACTTAGCAATATTAGCAATATTAGCCACTGGCTAACGAATGCTACCCAGGAGTGTCGAAACGGGTACTTCAAAACCGCATCTTTCCTCGTTGCACAGATATCAAAGGGCAAGACCCGCCACAGCCGCTTGTAGTCGGGGAGTGCTGTATACACCAAGTGGCTTGTTTTAGTTCTGTTTGCGTTGCAAAATCTAGCGAGTTGATATAGCTAACGTTAGCCGGAAAGCTACAGTCAGCTCCAGCCAGCGGCTGACCAAATCCTCCTTTATACCACAACAAAGCGGATTTGTTGTTCTTTCCCATCGAGTCGTTGGGTGTGTTTTGAAATCTTTCGCAATGGCGTTTACTCTACTCGTAAAACATCAAATTGGATGTGTAATTTTGTGGAAGGGTATGTTTTTGTATTTGGAGCACATTCCTTCGTCTGCTCAGCTGTAAACACATGCTACTTATCCTGGGACGCCGTTTGGTGCTCTTCTTTTCTTTTTCCTGTACTGCCGCGATCATGTAGTCGAGTGGTGCTTAAACAATCGAGTTTATTTATGTGCATTCATTTAACCTTTTCCTAGATTGGGATATGTTATTTTGAAAACCTCTTTCCTGTCTCTTGGCTAACAGCTCATTGAGCAATAGACAGACAATGGTACATTAGGTACAGTGATGCAAGTCTGCATATTTGAGGAAACTTAATTGTAAAATGACTATGATGGTAATTGCCAATAATATTTGCATCATATTCTTGAATTTAGCAGTGAGCCCAACAGAAAAGAGTAAGCTATGTGAATCCCCCCCCACCCCCCATTTAAGAACAGGCTTTAGGTACAAATAAAGGAAATAATTATTGAGCTGGACACAGTGTCATTCTCTTGTCACAGTATGCCATGTTATTTTTAAAAAATCATACCTTGGCATTGCATTATTTAAAGACATCATACTAAAAATTGAAAGCATGTGAAGCATAGCTAAATAATGTTGTGTACCACAGCATACCTGAAAAGCTGATATAAGCAATTAAAACATCAATTGGGTTTTGTATCACTAAATGTAAACTCATTAATAATTGTCCAAAGTGCGCACAGCTATATGTAACTGCAATCAGGGTATTATATTTGTTAAAGGGCTAAAAAAAAATACTTTCTTAACTAACTAGTTCTTTAACCATTCAGTGTTTGTCTTTTAAGGTATGTTATAAAACATGAAAATATAAAATGTCCTTGATAACATGTATGATGACAGATGTACAGAATTGATCTAATAATCACTTAAGACGATTCTGTTGAAAATTTTGACTGTGCATCTTATTTATGCATAAAAATGCTAAAACATCACTGATGAAATATATACAGCACCCAACAAACTTCTTAAAGACAGACATCTATTCAAATTACGTGAGGAAGCAAGGGAGTTGAGTTTTGTCGGCTCATTGATGACTGAGGCAGGTAATTATGTTTTAGTGACTGCACCCTGGCATCACTGGAATTCTGTAAGGTGCTCTGATGGGTAGCTAAGGAAAATTAGAGGTAAATGCTCACTTCCCAACAGGGAAAGGTTCACCTAGCACAAGCAAATGAGGCCTGGTACAATTAATATAATCTATGTTGTTGTTTGTGTTGCAAGTTTGGATTTCTTTTAAAAAAATGCTTGAGTGTTGATTTAACATGTTGGTCCTCCTTGGAAGGTGCATGTTACAGCTTGTGATTGTGTCATTTATTGCATCATGCAGATACATTTTTGTTCAAGACTTTTATGTAAGCAGATAATTCAGCAAAATTAAACACATTTATGGAGTCTAACAGGACTGCTACAGGAAAAAACTTGCAGTGAGACATTTGAACTTATTCCTTCATCACTATATTTACTTACTTGCCTTGATTTGCTTCTTTTACAAGTGATTACGCTGTTGCTGTGATTTTACTTTTGGGCAGTATAAATAAGACCACAGTGATTTATTGTCATTCTTACTGGAAGAAGACTGTCCTTTCTTAGTAATTCTCAGGCAGTAAACCTTTCATTCAACAGCTCATTTAATTTTGTTGGAGGTGCTGTGTGGGGTGATGGTTTGTTGCAGACATGTTTGGTATCATGAATGGTCCCTCCACTAACTGCCTTGTCCTTGCAGGTCTATCTTTATACTTTGAAGATAGCCATGATGATTTGGACGATTGTAAGTACTCCAGTAAAACTACATTTAAAATAAAGCTACATGTTAGTATTTATATTTCTTGCACATACGAGGAACATTGTTCAGCAGGTTGTTGTTGTTTTTTTGTTTTTTTTGACATATCGCCCATATAAGTAACATTTCAGGTATCATGCTTTGCCATTATTAACAGTTAAACAGCTTAACAGTGCTTTGTTTGTAATGAACAATGATAATATTCAAGAGCAAATATGTGAAATGTTTATACTTGAAAGATTAAAGGAGTTTGGCTTGTGCTTTCCTGCTTAAGTCATGATTTGCAGCGTCCCAGAATCTTCAGCATTAGCACGTAGTGCTTCAGACACTTATCTAGTTTGGTGCTACTAAAGCATCCCTCTGTCCCTTCCACAGTTGGATTTGATGACTACGGTTCAGAGTGTGATAGCATTCGCATCACAGCCTTCCTCGATGCAGGACAAGACAACTTAACGCCTCTTGGGAGGCTAGAGAAGTATGCCTTTAGTGAAAATGTCTTCAACAGGTAAGCGATAACTGTTAATGCAAACATAGGCAAACCTAAATTTTTAGTCTCATCTGTACATTTGTCCTTAAATTGACAACTTGTGTTTAAAGCAATATAAACTGTGTTGTAGATTTTATTGATTAGGAAAATTGCTGTACGTAGTTTGAAAAAAAAAAACAAAACGGTTTAGTGGTGAACCTTGTTATGAGAAAATGTAGACAGATATTCGTATTAAAATGTCATCTAACCAAGTAGTTAAACTCTACAAGAAAACAGTTCTGCAGTGAAAACCATTACTAAAAAACCTTATGGCTCAAATTATGAATTAAAATATGTTGTATAGTAATATGCTGTTACAATGTCTTGCTGTTTTGTATTTATGGCAAGAATGGTATTTATTTGCAAGTGAAATGCATAATAAAATCAGAGTGATGGTGTTTTAAAATTTGAAATTTAAGACGAACAAATAACAGTCTTAAGTCTTTTGTTTTGCTTTTCTGATATCATTTAAAAAAATTTTTTATTTTTTATTTTTTATTACCAATTATCTATACCAACGCTGCGTTGAAGGAGTGCACAATGACCGCATGGGTGTCAATTTAATAACAAAATTGTTCTTTGTCATAGGTTTTAGGAATATTTAGTCATTTGTTTTGTGTGTTTATTCACAATTTCTAATGTTGTTTTCTGCCTGCTTAATGCTTTTAAAATTCTCAGTATGTATTTCTGTTTCGTTTTAATTGGAGTGCCTCTGCAAATACTTAATACTGCCTTTACCACGACATAAACATGTTTAGTTTCTGTCTGGGTGCTTTTCATGCTTAGCTCTGCAATGTTCCAGCCCTCCTGGCATTTTCCAGAAGACGTGTGTAATGTACCTGACAGCTCTGTCGGTGCTGTGAATCACGCTGTGTGCACTTGCAGGTATTGGCAGGCATTCCACTAACTTAAAGCTGCTGCTTTCTAGGCAGATCGTGGCTCGCGGCCTGCTTGATGTGCTTCGAGAGTTCAGTGACAATGAAAATGACTTTATCAGTGTCATGGAGACTGTTGCCAGAATGTCAGAAGATGGAGGTAGATGTATTTTCTATTTCTGTTCCTTTTTCTTTCTTTCTTTGCTTATGTATTTATTTTTTGTAGCAGTTGCCTTGTTTGTATTTTGGTTTATTAAGAGTATACGGTGATGTGTCTACTCAGAGCCCACGGTGCGAGCTGAACTGATGGAGCAGGTTCCTAATATTGCAATGTTTTTGCACGAGAGTCGGCCTAACTTCCCAGCTGCTTTTTCAAGATACTTGGTTCCAATTGTGGTCCGATATCTCACTGATCCAAATAATCAGGTATGTTTCAAGCTAAATCAGTATGTCTTGATAATGGGGTGGTAAAAGTTAATTGGTGTTATTTATGTTAAGTTCATTTCATTTCATTTGTTTCTTTTTTTTTTTTTTTTTTTTTTTTTTTTTTTCCTTTAACCTCCCAACATGTCCAGGTCCGGAAGACGAGTCAGGCAGCGCTGCTTGTTCTGTTAGAGCAGGGCCTCATTTCTAAAGCCGACATGGAGACCAAAGTTTGTCCAGTTCTGCTCGACCTGACAGAGCCCAGCAGTGACGACGACTACAAAATTGAAGCAGTTGCTGTAAGAAACCCCTTTTTACCTATAAGTTGAGGTTGCTTTTCTAACTACGTAACTGTTAAATGTTCGATTTTTGTCCATCCAACTGCATAAAGCGAAGAAATGCCTCTTTGTTAGACATTTAAAAAAACCATGTAACATGCATAACAATCATGGACTCTGTGCTCCATTAAAAAAAAAAAAAAGTGTTTTCTCCCACAGTTTTTTCTTTGTGTTATGTTGTTGCAGTTGCAGCTCAATTCAAGATCTTATTTCAATGCATAAGTGCAGCACAGTTCTTCACTTCACTAGCACAGTATTTTATTAGTACCCTAAAGGAAATTCTATGTATTTGTATCTTTGTATCTGAGACCTGGTCTGGTGTTTTGATGCCACCAAACTATCTGCACGTGTTCTCTCTCACAGATCATGTGTAAAGTTGTGACCATGTTGGGCAAAGACACTGTGGAGCATTTGTTGTTGCCACGTTTCTGTGACCTGTGCAGCGATGCCAGACTCTTTCAAGTGCGCAAGGTATCAATGGCCACACAATTTTCCGCTCAGCTTGTTGTTAGAAATATAAAATGACTTTTAGTTTAGATGTTTTTGCTTTAGACAGCAGACACAGCCGAAGCAGCGGTTATTTGAGTCCAAGTTTAATTTAGTTTCTGCCATTCCAGCAGTGTAAATTCAATTCTGAGTCGGACTCAGTTCCGTTTTGCACATCAGCTTACACTACACTTTTGTTTCCTCTGAGGAATGTTAATTCTCCTGTATAACTGGCGCCACGTGGGGAAAATATGCTCAAGTTGCAACATTTTTAGATTTTCATAATAGTGATATTAATAAATAGTTTTTTGACAGCAAATTTTTTCAGTAGGAGAGACTAGAGATAAAAAAAGGAACATTGTGCATTGATAACACACAAAAGCTTAATCTCAATTAAAATGTTTTACTGTTGTAGGGCAGTGATGCATTTTGCTAAACTGCATTGACTTTGTTACCTAAACTTTTCTTTTACCCAAGATTACACTCTTGTTAAAGCATTATAACATACAAGGTATTACAAGTGCAGAATTTTGTATTTTCTAACATATCATTGATATTCCTAATAATCACCTGTCTCTCTCTGTGTCCTCATTGTGTTTTTATTGGTTATGTGCTACAGGTGTGTGCTGCTAATTTTGGAGAGTTTTGCTCTATTGTTGGTCAGGAGGCCACAGAAAAACTACTGGTGAGTCTCGAGATGAATTTTTAAATTTTAACATGGTGTCCTCCACCTGATGAGGCGTGCTGGTTTTGTTCGGTGCATGGAACTTGAGTGGTTTCCTTGTTTCTCTGCTTGAACAATGGTAGGTGCAGTAGTTTTTATGAGTGTTGTCGTTTTGTTTTTAACATAGATGCCCAAGTTCTTTGATCTGTGCTCAGACAGTCTTTGGGGCATCAGGAAAGCTTGTGCTGAGTGCTTCATGATGGTGTCTAATTCCACCTCTCCAGAGGTGCGACGCTCCAAACTGTCTCCCCTTTTCATCAACCTCATTAGTGACCAGTCCCGCTGGGTAAGATGCACATAGACACGAATTTTATTATGCCTTTTTTTTTTTTTTTTTTTTTTTTTTTTTTTTTTTTTTTTAAGTGTGATTAAATATGGGCAGCTGGTGCTTTTAACTTAAGTATTTTTCACCTCTGTCTTTATTTTATTTTTTCTAATTTTGTGCTGTGTGCTTAAAACTATGCAGACATGAAGCAGGCCCAGATTAAGTAAATTAATAAATTGAGACTTATGGTTTCAAATCTGTGAAGAAAAAATTCCTTAAAGTCTGTAAACAAAAGCCTGTCTCTTACCAAGTCACATCAGATGAGACGACCTGCTGAAAGTGGAGGGGAGAAGCTAACAAAATAACAATCTGAATTAGAAAAATAATAAGAAATATTGCATCTGGAGGAAAACAATCTACATGACAACATGATTTCATTATATTCTCAAAGGTTTAATCAGTAGCATGCTCAGTTCGCATTAATGAACATATTTTTGTCAGTATACAAACTGTTGTATCACACAAAGGTGTTGCATCTCAGCAGCATGGACTGTTTTTGGAATAAGATCACTACAAGTAATCTTATTTGTTTATTCAATAAGACTATAGAGGAAACAAAATAACCCATCTTCTCCATTTTTAGGTGCGACAGGCTGCCTTTCAGTCTCTGGGAAGATTCATCTCCACTTTTGCGAACCCCTCCAGCACAGGCCTTCACTTCAGAGATGATGGTGCTCTTCCAGAGGTCCCCAGGTGTACATCAGACAGGTAAGACCACCTGGTCAACGCTGAGCTTTGTCGCATCTCTTAACAAGCAGATCGCTCACCACATCTAGACAAAATGTGTCCACCTCCATATGTAACTTAATGTCATCAAATCTAACTAGTTACTTCAGAAAAGAAATTTTGATGAGGAGGAAGCCACTTACTTAGCTTTTACATGGTTCATATTTCCTGCAGAGGTTTTAACAGACAATTTTGTCAAGTTTTTTTTTTGTTTTTTTTTTTTTTTTTGTTAAGAAAATCTTAGATTTTTGGAGGCTCAATGTAAAGGAACTCGTTTTAAAGGGGTTAATAAAGGGTAAATATTGAACTTGACTGTAATATATTCACTTGATTTTTTTTTTTTTTAACAATTAGATTATTTAATTGTTTATTTATCCAACTGGAATGTGGTGAAGACTTATCAAAATGCAGGAGGGTTTCTTTTTTGTTGTTTTTTTCCTCTTTTTCTTTGGCTCAGGCTGCTTGGAGGGTTGCATCATTGATTAAATTCAAAGTGGTAATTCACCAGCCATGATCAGGATGGACTCATTTCTTTCGTTTTTCAAATATTGGTTTGAAAAACGAGAGGAAAAAAGTTTTTCTCTTTTTATGTAAAAGTCTTGTTGACATCTAAGAGATCAACTTTTGGAAAGTCCTGACTAACTTTAACCAAATATGCATAAATGTAAAGGAAACATTAAATTAGTGCTTCTCATTTTCAGATAGACTAACAGAGGGATTTTCTCAAATATATCTTTTCTTCTTTTTTTCATCTCATCTTTTTTTTAGCAACTGCTCCCTTAACTCTCTGAACTGCACCGACATTAGCAGCAGCCACACAGACAGAACCATCACCCACACGCCTCCTAACCAGGATGGCCGTGCCACACCATCACCAGAGCATGTGTCAACAGCCGACTGCGACGATTTGCACAACTTTGATGACAACCACACTTCTGTTCTCGAACAGACACATGACGGTGTCATCCTAACAGCTAGCAGTGACAGTCCTATAAGTACAGACAACAGCAAGATCACTAAAGAAAGAGAGCAGACAGACGAGAACTTTAATTCTTTCCACTATTGGAGATCTCCCTTACCAGACATCAGCGGGGAACTGGAGATGCTGAACTCTCAAACGTCGGCAGAAGTGACAGAGATGGAGCAAAAGAAAGAGGCAGACGAAGAGGAACCAGAAGAGCATCATCCTGATTCCAAATCTAGCCATGGCAAAGCTACCAGTGATCAGATCCAGAAGGTTTTAGATTGTTTGCAACCTCACATAGCAGATCCAGATGTACAAGGTGAGCCTACAAACCCAGAGTATGTATGATGACACTTTTTTCACTTTACAGGTTTGTAGTATGAGCTGTTTATATAATTTACCTCCAGCTCAAGTCCAAGTGCTGTCAGCAGCTCTGAAGGCAGCACAGCTCGACAGCCCATCAGACAACAGCCCAGCTGAACCACAGTCAGAACTGCAGCCTGACGACAACAACACCGACAGCCCTTCAGAAGTGTGTAACTCTGTGGACGTTCAGTCACAAAGCGAGGAGACTTTCACAGAAGAGGAACAAACAATGGAAACTCCTCCAGTCTCAGAGATGAGTCCTTTCCAGGAGCAAGGAGATGAGGAGACACAGACGGAGCCCTTGGAGGACCAGGAAGACTCTCCCATCAGCTCTCCTGTTGTGGTACGAGACACCTCAAATCATTGAAGTCTATTTTAACATACAATAATAATAATGCAGTCAGATTAAGACTTGATCCGTGGGTTGTATGTGTTTGGTTGTGGTTTACAGCCCAGCATCACATTGCTCCTGTTTATCACCACTGTGGTACACGAATGATTTATTTTACAGGATCCAGTTTAAAAGACCTGAAAATGAGCTTTTGGTTTATAAAACCTTTTATCATGATTGAAACTGATTTCCACTGCTTTTATATTAAATTGTATTGCATTATGACATGGGTGCCTTTGGTTGGAGTCATATGTCGTTACTTGGGGTTTCTTGTAGACTTGTAGTTCTGGTCAGTTAAATCACAGCTGCTTCTTTTTATGCATTGAGTTATTACCAGCTACACCATCATTACGAGTGATTTATTCTGTTAAGGCATATATGGAAAATTAAGTAAGATGAGGATTTTAGCTTCAGTGTGTAGTATGCTTTAAATACGCCTTAACATTGTCACCATGAATTTTTTCTTTTTCTTTTTTTCTGTCAGGAGTCTGAACTTATTGAGAGTGTGGAGGAGGAGGGAAGGGAAGACTCTCCTCACAGCCCAATGTCTGAGGATAAGCCTAAGATCCAGGTGAGTCAGAGCCGCTATCGTTCATTTTGCTCCTTAGAGTCCATGTTTATTAGCACCTAGGTGGATTATTAGAAACGTTGTCGCTGTTCACGCCTACTCGTCTTTAATCATCAAACTCTTGCTTTTGCCTGCAGAATGTCATCCCCCAGCAGCTCTTGGATCAGTACCTCTCTATGACGGACCCAGCCCGGGCCCAGTCAGTGGATACAGAGATAGCCAAACACTGTGCCTTCAGCCTGCCGGGGGTGGCGCTTACTCTTGGACGACAGAACTGGCACTGTCTCAAGGATACTTATGAAACCCTCGCTAGTGATGTGCAGGTAAGGAATAAAAAAACTGGAATCAGAAGAGTATACCTTCTGACTGCTCAGGATACAGGTTTGTGTGCTGATTGAATGGCCAGTTAAGTGGCGTTAATTCTTAAAGGACTGTCCATACCAGGAACAATAATGCGAGCATCCACACTGCTGAGCAGTAACTCAAAGTACACGCTGCACATGTACACAGGCCCCAAAATATGTTTAGACAAGAGGACCTTAAATCTGTCACTCCGGTATGACTGCTCTTTTGATGACGTGTTTATTTCAAGCTTTTGGGTCGTCATCAGTTTGATATCCTGGCAATTATCAAAGATAAATAATGAACACATTATATCAGCTCTAATTACCATCAGTACTGTGTCGCAGGTGATTTAATCCTTTTATTATGAGTGATTTCCAGTCGTTTATCATCTTGATTCTGTGTTTTAATAAATGGTACCGGATTCCCAAGTTTGAGGGATTTCCAGGAAAAGTGTTTCCTGCTGCTACTTTTAACCTGCATAACTGGTTTTGTTTGTGAGAAATGGTGAAAGTATGTGATTTAGCTTTAAGCTGCTATTAATGGAGGAATATAAATACAAAAACAACTGATCTCAAGAACGTTGTCACTGTTTTTAACTGTTTATGTGACAGTTGTGTGAACTCCACTACAATCCAATATGTACTTTAGTATTGGAGTAATATTTGTTTCCAGTGTGGATGAACCCGGATGGTATTAAACTTCTCAGTTTAAAAGAAAAGTGAGGATAACTAATGCTGGATGAACCTCCTAATGATAGAGGCCATTTCATATTTAAACAATTAAAGGGAGACTTTTCTTTACTGGATGTCCTGAGGTTCATTAAATGTTATCAAATATTTAAACTGTAGATGATATTTGATATTTGACATTTGTTTCAGTAAGTTTGGAGTGGGTTTATTATTTAAAGACTGATGAGTATTTTTTTTTTTCCCTTTAAAAAAAAAGATAAAAACGCTATAAAGAAGACATTTGCGAGAAGATGCTGTACACTGAAGTTTAATAAGTTTAATAAATGTTAAACATGTACATACAATGCATCAGATTGGGTTCCCAGTGAAGGTTTAGTTCTCTATGTTTGATGACAAATAAACAAATCCTGCTTTGCATTGTCGGTAAATGTAGTTCATTGGTTCCATACTTGAATTGGGGTCAAATGATTTTAAAGCTGCTGTTATGCATTCTCACTCTCAGTGGAAGGTGCGGCGCACATTAGCGTTCTCCATTCATGAGCTGGCGGTCATTCTGGGGGACCAGCTCACAGCGGCTGATCTGGTGCCCATCTTCAACGGTTTCCTCAAGGACCTGGACGAGGTTCGCATTGGCGTGCTCAAACACCTGTACGACTTCCTGAAGGTAAGAGTACAGAGTAAGCTGTTATCAAAGTCCACCATACCGATATTGCAGAGAAGCCTCGCATGAAGTTGCAACTGTTTTAAAATTTGAACTTATTCCAGATGGAAGAAGAAACTCATTCAGTCGCTTGCATTAGTCCATTCAGCCGATTTTATGTGTGTTTTTGTTGCAGCTGCTGCATGCAGACAAGAGGAGAGAGTATCTGTACCAACTGCAGGAGTTCATGGTGACGGACAACAGTCGCAACTGGAGATTCAGATACGAGCTGGCAGAGTACGTCTACTTTACCTCCTCAAATCCGATTTATAAAACGGGAAACGCGCGTTAAGTGACGGGTTAATATCTGTCTGGGTTGCAGGGTTTAATTCTACCCTCACAAGACCTTGTGTTCTTCATCGTAGCAATCAATCATTCATTTGTCTCGTTCCGGCTGTCTGTGTTATCTGTTCGTGTGCATCTGAGTAGATTCCTCTCTGTTCCCTCCAGGCAGCTGATATTGATCATAGAGCTCTACAGCCACTACGACGTGTATGACTACCTCAGACAGATAGCACTCACCCTCTGCTCTGACAAGGTCTCCGAGGTCAGGTGGATCTCTTACAAGCTGGTGAGCACATTTTTTCTTCCCATGAGGTACACATGCATTTTTTTCTCTTTTTACCAAGATATAGTCAGTGATGATTTTGAGTGTGTCATTTCCTCGTGCGCTCTCAGGTAGTGGAGATCCTCCAGAAACTGTACGCCTGCGGGGCCGATGACCTGGGCCTGAACTTCATCAACGAGCTCACTGTCAGGTTCTGCCACTGTCCCAAGTGGGTGGGGAGGCAGGCATTTGCTTTCATCTGCCAGGTATGTAACGCTGATAACAAGTGACCTCACATGAAGAGGTGAACCAGGAACTTCCTGTTTTATCTCTCTTTAACTCCTTAGATACCCGTTTGTCTCCTTGATTGTCTGAGCTACTGATTTGAGAGTCCAAATTGTAATCTGGAGCCTTTAAAGCCATCGTTTCCAGTACTTTTCCCATTTTCAACTCTTTCTGATTTCTGTTTAGGTTTAAGGTGGTAGTGATCAGTGAAATGATCAAAACCTTTTGTTGCTGCAGTTTAGCTAAAACAACAAAAGAAAGTGTTCTTAAACCTGTTTGTTGACTTTTTCTACCTGATTAGATAGTTTTGATCTGCAGCATCTCTGTTACCGTCTTTGCTGACGTATTCCTGCTGTGACTGTTTCCTGCTGTGACTGTTTCCTGTAGGCTGTTGTGGAGGAGGACTGCATGCCCATGGACCAGTTCAGCCAGCATCTTCTGCCCAGCCTCCTCAGCCTCTCCTCGGACCCCGTGGCCAACGTCCGCGTACTGGTGGCCAAGGCTCTACGTCAGAGCGTGATGGAAAAAGGTGAACGCTGCGATGAATGTTTCCCAACATGCATCATATGGATATAGTTTCCTGTAAACCGGACTTTTATGTTGAATTTTAGCCTAACTCGTGTTTCGGACGGGCTCAGCTTCTTGTATTCGTACCAACGTTGAAGCTTTTCTTATTTTTGTGTGCAGCTTACTTCAAGGAGCCGGGCTGCGCCTACTCTGATGAGCTGGAGGAGACTGTGATGGCTCTGCAGTCGGACAAGGACAGGGACGTCCGGTTCTTTGCCAGCCTGGACCCAAACAAAAGCTTGATGGACACGGCTCCTTTGATCTAGCCTCAGCTCCCCGATGCCCCCCGTTACCGCCCACCTGCCTGTCTTGCCTACCTGTCTGCCTGACTGATGCACAGTCAGCACAACCTCCAACACCAGCACCAGATTTCCAACCACTCGCTCGCTGGGCAGACATGACCACTCGGAGAACCACGTCAGATGTCCAGGCTGCGAACGTATGAGCATGCTCGTAAAAACACAAACCTTTCTTTGGTTGGACACTACAAAGCGCACATTTCAACAGAAAATGCAAACTTCTCAGAGACTTCAGATGATGAGCGGGACTCAGGTGGCTGTCGCGGTGGCTGTCGCGGTGGCTGCTGTATCTATGCTTGGACTCGCCCCCACCCTCCGCCACACTAACGTCGTTCCCAGCACAGACTCGTGAAACTACGACAGGCTCGCGCTTTCCAAAGCTAATTCTAAGCTTGATATAAAAAAAATTTGAAAACATGTTTTCTCTGTTCTTTTTGTGGATTTTCTTGACGAACAAGCAGGCGAGTCCTGCCCGACTCTGATGTGTGCACTAACTCAGGGGGACTCTGAACCTACACAGCATTATTAGCTCCTGTCGAAAGCAGCGGCTCGTGGATCTGGTGAAAGGCCTCCAACAGATCAGCCGAACCATGTAGCCCCGCTGGTCTCTAGCCTCACCTCTTCAAAGCCCGTCGTCTTCTGAGACGTCCTCTGGGTGATTCTCTTCCTTCAACCTTCTCACATCACCTTTTCTCTCACCTGGTCTTCGTGGACCACAGAAACCACTACTACTGTACAGAAGAAGAAACGGTGATCCAGCCACTTGGTGTGATTGAAACCATATCTTTTTTTTTTCTTCTTCTTCTTCTTCTTCTTCTTCCCAAGAAAGCAACCTAATGAACTGTCGCTTGCCACTTTATGTGTCTTTTTAACCAAAAATGTGACACATCTCCCACCTGGCAGGAGACTAATGAAATACCTCTGCTTGGACATAGCAGGCCAGTGTGTCGCACATGTAGACGGACATTTGCGGTGCAAGCAGGCTCTAAATGTTCTCAGATGGTGACTTTTCTTCTTTTTTTTTTTTTTTTTCTTCCTTCCTTTCTTTTGAGCGATTCTGTGGTGTTGACAAAACATCAGCAACAAGGGCTCAAGATGATGCGACACAGATGGGTGTAAAACTCAGAGAAAAGAGTAAAAAAAGCAAGCACACTGTTGGATAATGTACGTTTCCTTTTCTTCATCTTCCTCCTCTCTGTGTAAAGTGTGAAACCATCTCCTGATATCAAGTTGCTCTCAGTGGATCTGACTGACCAGTTGTACAGTAGAATATAGTAATGCCTGCGCTAGGAGACTAAAAGATACCTATTTCCGTTTTTTTTTTTTTTTTTTTTTTTTTTTTTTTTTTTGTTTTCGGTGGAATGGCTTCAAGTATGAGGTTTCTCAAGTTTTTGTTTTGTTTTTTGTTTGTACAGATTGAACCTGTGGAAAAAGGTGTGTGTTGATGGAACCAAGGCCAGTTAAGAGTGTGTGTGTGAATATTGGGAGCAGTCACCAAGTCACTTTTCTTGCGGTGTCTTGAGCTCATTTATTTCCCTCTGTTGTAAATGATAAACTCCCCTCCCCCACCCGTTTTTTTTTTCTTCTTTAATGAGCATAATTTGAGAAGTTAAGCTGATTGTGGTGTGTGCTGTGCATCTCAAGTCTTTTCTTCCTTCGAAAGGGGAGCTCGCTGCAGTAATGGCAGCGTCGACTCATCTCGTCTGTCTGCAATTTGTGTCCATCTCATTTTTTTTATGTAGTAGAACAGTTAATATATACATTTTATGAAAAATTATTTTTCTTTTTCAATTATGCACCACAGCTCAAAGATTTTATATCCTAACTTTACAAAATTTACAACCTTTGTAATATTCAATGGTTTCTTTTAAAAAGACATTTTATGTAATGTTATTTTTAGTATTCTGTAATTAAAATGATGAAAATTACAGCATTGTGCTGAAGTTTTGTGGTTCTTTTTGGTAATTACAAAAGTTGGGAGTTTTGTTTCGTTTTTATTTCACTTATTAAGACTCGTGATGCATTTTGAAGTCTTTTACATTTCAAGACTTAAGCATTGTAATGAAATTAAATATGTTTTCCTCTGTTTTTACATTTAGTTGGGTTGATTTCCACATCACAATAAATGTAATGGTCATTCTGTTTGTTTTTTTAAGTTCAATCCTTTAAATATTTCTAATGTTGACTAGTCCCTTCAGCCCTCTAGTGTGTCAGGACCAGTAGTCAGAGCTGCAGCTGCAGGACCAGACTGGAGCAGCTGGTCTTCAACACAGCTTCATCCTGGATCTGCTGCTGTAGACCTGCTGCAGGGGGACCCCTACATGATCCACTGACTGGTGCCCCTCACCTCCTCTGGTTCTCTTTCCCTTCTTCAGCTCAACCCTCATTTATTAACAGTATCTCATGAGCATAATTGTGCTCCATTGTTCTTGTTTGTTGTGCTGGTCTGTGCCCTCTTTTTCTCTTCCGTACATGTTTCCAGACCAGAACCTCAGGAGCTGCATGCTGACCTGCAGTTCCACCTCTGACCATCCCAGTGTTCACCTCCACCTGTCTGTATGGATATATCTTTTGGATATCTGCTGACATCCTGACCTGCAGCCCCACCCTCTGACCGCCTCAGTGTCTGCTGTCTCCACCTGTTTATAAAGTCGTCTTTGTAGATCAACTAATCCTCCATACATTTTCTATACCTGCTTCATCCTTCGCAGGGTCACGGGGGTCTGCCGGAGCCTATCCCGACTCATTACAGGCGAGAGGCAGGGGTCCAGCCTGGACAGGTCGCCAGTCTCAACTACGTATCAGTCATATATACATGGAAGTCTTAGTTCTGCTGCTGATGGATAGTTATACTTATGCATCTTGTCTTTTGTACCTTTTGACGGTGCGTCTGTGTCTCTCTGATCTCCCTTTTCCTGTTCTACCCAGCTGGTCTTCGGGAGGAGGGTCCCCCCTTATGATCCAGGTCCTGTTCAAGGTTTCGACCCTTTCAAACCAGAGTTTTTCTCCCAGTTTGTACCTGCCTGTTTATGTAATAGTTGCTCGGGGGTCATGTTCTGGGTCTCTGGAAAGATCCTGAAGACAACAAAAAAAATCGGACTAATCTGTAATTTGTTTTGCTTTTTTTTTTTTTTTTTTTTTTACCCCAATTCAGCAGCTCTTTTTGAACTTAAACGCAACATTCAAACACTCAAGCAAGTAAAATTATAAATATATATTTATAAAATATTACACAAGACAGTAATGTAAAGCTTTTAAAAATAATTTTATTGTACAATTTATTGGAAAACGTTTTTGCATAATTTAGTGTTCCTGTGAAAACGTGTTTAAAGTTTCTTTATCGTTTTAAACTAATTTGGTCTCTGCAAAATAAGGGTCTTGGGTAGACTACCTTTGGGTTCACTATTCCGGGTCCATAATATTTTAATGCGAATCTTCACAGGGAGATGAATCTGAACCCGCCTCCCGCAGTTCCCGGGACAAACGTGAAAACACGCCGTCCTCACAAATGTCACCTCCTCCTGAAAAGCAGCAACTTCCGATCCCACACGGTGCTGCCGAAGGTCTGGATGAGCTCCATGTCGCACTGTTTCTCCAGGTGCTCCCTCGCATGATCCGCCACGTCCCCGCGGATCTTCAGAGTCTTGAAGTGGTCGAAGTCCGAGCGGCCCAGCTTCCTCAGCCTCCGGGCTGCAGAGCGGTAGCACTTCCAGGGCTGGGCCTCCAGCAGGAGGTGCTGGCTGATGGAGGCCAGGTCCGAGAGCATCTGCAGCAGACCCGAGTCCCCGTGGTTCAGGTGGACCCACATGGTGACTGCCAGACACAGACACAGGTGGAAGTGGGGGCATCCCCGCCGGCTGAGGTAGTCCTGCAGCCGGCTGGTGTCTGCAGTGACGTCCAGAGGGATGAAGGTGACGCGTCCGCCCAGAGGGTTCGTCTGCTGCGCCCGCTGGATAAGACCTTCATCCAAATCGACCCCCAGGAGGTGAACTCTGCTCCGCTGGGCTTCCTCGGGCTCCTGCACCAGGTGCTTGTAGAAGGCCACACTCAGATCCTGACGTCACCGAGGACAGAAAAACTAAACGATTAAATGGAAACGACAGAAAACTGAACACATGCAGTCATCTTTATTACTTCTAACGTAACGCCACTGCATTTTATACGTCATCAAGGTAACTTAAGCTCGGGGTTCGTGTTTTAGAAACGTGTGTGTTACAGAGATTCTTTTTAACTGAACGATGAGTGTGTCTCGACACACACCCCCGAGTTGCAGCCCACGTCCAGGATGACGGTGTCCTCGTCACTACCGGCGCCGCCACGCAGGTCCTTGAGGAGGGTCGCGGGGATCAGACTCAGGCGGTTTTCCGGGGGGTTAAAAGTGTAGTAGTTTATAAAGTTTCCGTATGGAGCAGATCCGGGCTCGTTTCTGGTTTCATCCGCGGCGTCGCCGGACTCCAAACACGTGCTGGTTGCCATCGTGATGCGTGCGTCTACGTTCAAATTCCGGGTGGAAACATGGCAGCGGTCGCGTTAAAAGAACACGTTTGATTCAGGATCAATAAAACGTGTCCAAAAAACATGCGTGTTGGGTTGATTGGTGATCCTAAACTCCCCGTAGATTTGTGTTTATATAAGGTCCTGTGACGGACTGGCGGCCTGTCCAGGGTGGACCCCGTCTCTCGCCTGTAATGGACCCATATAGGCTCCGGAAGACCCCCGTGACCCTGCCAAGGATAAAACTGGTCCAGAGGATGGTCGGATGCTTTCAAATACATTTAAAACAACGAACGGCGAGCAGTGACAAAGTAGTCAAATGTACAGGCTTGTGCCCCCCCCCCCCCCTAAAATAAAATCCTAAACTGTTTTTGCTTCCTGGTAAATGTAAAAGAAACATGTGCATACAAAGAAATAGAGCGCGCACATATAACGACTCCGCGCCAGCAGATGGCGCTCTGTAACGTCGAGAGCAGCTTTATCAAGCCTGAAACGGTCCCTCCGAGCTTCCGTACCTTACCAAAGCGCAGGCTACTCGCGGACGGCTACATGCTGCCGTGTTGACATTGACGTTTTACAGTTTATGATCGAGACAAGAAACTGCTGTCTGCTTTTGTAGCTGTAAGAAGTGATAAAAGGTAAGGCGATGCAAGCATGTTCGAAGTCAGGGAAATAGTTCTGTTTTTTTACAGACTTATCTGTTATTTAGCTCACCACACAGACGTCTTTTTATGTCTAGGCAAGAAATAAATAGTATATTTACTCGTTAAAGGTGTTTAAAGGTCATTTAGTCCAGGCATGTCTGTGTAATACCACCGCTGTACTTTACTACTGCGGTCGTTTTGCACAGAAGTACATAGAAATGATTTTAAAATCAAAGCTTTAGCTCCCAATTATTCCCGGAGTTGAAGTCGTTCAGAGGCGGAGCTTCGTCAAGATTCAGGCGTTGAAATGAGAAAAAGAGGCTTTTTCATGTACTTCATGTAATTACTTCAGTTATTAGTAATAGATTCATTTGTAAAAAATACTTTCACTACTCCTATAAGTTAAACAGTTTTCGAGAGTAACTTAGTTCAGTGGTAGGTTTATGTTGACTTTGGTTAAAAGTGTTGTAGAAGTTTTTATTTTTTTAGTTAAACGTTGCAACAAGCAAACTATATTTGGCTTATTCACATATCATCATATAACATTATCAGTTATAAAAATAATTGATAATGTAATGTTAATACAGATAAATCTGTATTGATTGCGACCTATGTTAAATAACCAGCAACCACAACTGCTAGATAAATGACAAGATCCAAAAAGTAATACTACTAATACTAATATTGGTAGCAGGTCATGGTACTTTGAGAAAGTTCCCCAAAATAATCATCTCAAATCTCCAATTTTCTGTCATGCTGTCCATTGTTATTTAGTACTCAAATAAGTCAGCTGCTTTAGACTAACTGGATGCTGAAGTCGCTCTGACCTCCTGCTCCCGGGTCCTCCAGGGTCGTCGTCATGGTGTCAGGAAAGCGCCTGGCTGACATCGGATATCGGGCTTTCTCCA
Organism: Xenentodon cancila; assembly: GCA_014839995.1. Classification (NCBI taxonomy): domain Eukaryota; kingdom Metazoa; phylum Chordata; class Actinopteri; order Beloniformes; family Belonidae; genus Xenentodon; species Xenentodon cancila. The sequence continues at coordinate 23,979,194 of CM026203.1, read as the reverse complement.
CCTCAATGATGCTGCTGACGGTGTACGGAGGCTACCTGTGTGCAATGCGAGGATACCGCTACATGCAGAGGCAAAAAGAGCTGAAAGTGGCTGCAGAGAACCAGGATCCCGAAGTCATCAAAGACTAACGTCACGGTTTTGTATAGATGGACATTCCCGTTCGTTCCTCTCACTATAACCGATTAAAGAGGCCGATTCCTCCTGGAACATATCTGCATCAAATCTACACTGACGTGCACTGTTTCACAAATGAAATGGCTGTAATGGTTTCTGTTGTATTATATTAAAATGCCTTAATCTAAAAAGTGATAATTCTTCACAGGATTGCAAAAAGAGACGAAATATATTTGAAAAAGTTTTTTCAAAATTTTTTTTAACCAAGGCACTCAAGTGAGAACACAAACATTTTGAATGGTCCTCATACCTGGATTACTCTGTAGAACGTGACAAAACAGTTCATAAACATTTGGTCTCAAAAGTAGTAAAAACAGTAAAACAAGTCACAAAGTTGCCAGACAATGTTGTTAAAGGGTAAATTCACAATAAATTGCAAAGGGCCGTTAACTTATCTTCCAGTCATAGAGCAGGTGTTCCTGCTTTAAGCAGCTGATAAAGCCAAAGCTAAATTATTTTGTCATAAATATGTTTAATACCTGCCATGACTTGTTTTGCTCTGCGCAGTCAAGTGTGAATCAACCCTTCTGACAAATAAAAAACAACAAAAAAAAATCAAGTTCATCTGACCAATAAAACTGGGAGAGAACATTGAAACCGATCAACGTCTGCAGCTCAATTAAGCACAAGATAAATCCCAACATTTGACAGTAAGGCAAAGCGAATCACATGCTGCAAATGAGTTCCACGTCATTTCAGCTTTTACATGTCACCTCTGGATTTCTGTGTGTTTACACGACTATCCGCAGCCGACAGTGTCAGTGTCTGAACATCCGTCCTCAGTTCGCAAACATATAAATCTGTGCGCGCTCGTCAGTGTAATAAGTGTAGGGAATGAGCCTTGCACGTCAGTGGCCCCGGACAGACAAAGCTCTCGGAGACACTGAAGGGGTGGTGGGGGCCGCAGGGAAATCCCGACGTCACGTTCGGAGTCATCAGCTGCTGTGGTTCTGTGTTCGGGCTCTGGCGGCAGCGCAGTGACCGTTGGTGCCGTTTTCTCCCTTTAGGGTAAGAGGGGAGGTCTTGAGGCCGTCTGTGGCTGCTTCAGACTCTTCTTCTGAGCTGCTCTCTATGTCGCTGCGGACATCATTGCATACCTGGAAGACAGAGGAGAGGACTTTATTTGTGACAATAACGTGGAGTTCGTTTTCAAGAGAAAACTAATCTTTTATGTTCTGTGTTTTTGTTTTAGACAGGTGCACCAACAGTTTCAACACTAGGATCACATTTATAAGCACAACTCCCAAGGGGTTAGGCATGCACTAAAGACAGATTCCCAGGAAAAGTTTAACAAACGTCTCTGTTTCTTGCCTGGCAGCTGTTACGAGAACACCAGAAGCTTCATTAGAAGATTTGCATTAAAGGTTGCTGTCAGATCATTTCTCAAGTTGTTTATTGAGCTTATAGAAAATGTTGCCTACTCGTCTGACTTGTTGCTATGTTTGTGTCTGTGTTGCTGTAGTTTTAGCCTTAAGAATCTAAGAAGGGAAAGTATTTTAGTTGAACTCAGTTAGATAACCAGTTATGAAGAGCACAGCCTCAGCACACGCCTGCCTAATGAGAAACAGTTGGACTACCCAACATTCATGACGCTATTACTCGATTACCCAACTCTCCCCCTACCGCTGCTCACTATGAGTGGGGTCGGATCCAAGCGCTGATCTACCGGAGCAGCTGTTTGAACAAAATCCACAAAAATCACAGAGTCCTGATGTAAACGATCAGGGCAGAGGAAACCGAGATTTGCTAAAAGAACCACAGCAGAAGGAATGAATAGAAACTTACAGCCACACACAAAGAAGGTAAAGTTTTCAAGCAGATGAAGACAAGCAAGAGAGCAGCGGAGGAGGACTCATGGGATAAAGATAGACAAAAAGAAACCATCTCCCACTCATTCTGGAGAGAGATGAAATAAACTGCGTCTGCTGAAAGAAAGAGAGTCACGGTCAGACAGGAAAAATGTGGACAGGCTGCAAATCCATCACAAACACACAAAAAAAGAAAAATGTGTGTGTTCTTGTGTTGCACATGTCAATAAACATTCTGGGACCAAAGTCAGAGAGCCTTTTTGGGATCGCAAATTATTGTCTTGTGATCTCCATTACAGCTGGGAGCAAAGTTGTTGGAAAGGAACCTAAATAGTCATCAACAATACTGTTCTGTTGTGTTATAATTGGGAGCATCCTGTCTGGAGAATTTATATCACAATCTAACATTAACAGATCTTTAAAGAAAAAAAAAACAAATCAATCCCTACGAAATATATTAAACAATAAATTAATTGTAATAATGGAAAATGTTTAAACATGTAAGCAAATTCTGGCTAAAGTGTTATAAATAAACACTTTATTTAAACTCAGGATGCAACACAGCATTTTGCAAAGAAAATGTGCAGCTCTGTGTCAGATGTGGGGAAGTGAAATTGACAGCTGCTTTGTCATGATGTGATAAGTGTTAACAAGAGCTTTAATGCAGGAAAAGCATTGTCAGTTAGGAAATAAATCTCTCACCAGGCTGGTTTAATTCTGGCTTAATTTTAGATTGACGAGGGCTGTTTCAAGTAGAGAGATTTTCTAGTATGTACCCCCAGATTCCACGCCAAAATAGACTGTGTGGACTGACTGGGGTGGGTTTACTCCATTTAAAGAGGCGTCAGAAACTTGACAATAACTGAAAAGAAGCTGAAAATCCCCCACCAACACTGCACAGTAGTCCTTACTAATCTTCCACTGACTCACCTTGCCTCGCAGCATGGCTTTGACAGCTATACGAGCTATAAGATAGGACCAGATGACATGCAGCACTTGGAGGACCAGCAGTAAGCCGTTGAAGACCCACCACGATGGAAACGGCCCAACTATGTCCCAGCTCTCAAACATAGTGGAGTTCAGGACCCTGCAAGAACAAGGAGGCAAACGGGCATATTATGAGGATATGCTGTATTACAGCGGCACCTCACCTCACCTCACAGGGAGGGACGGAGGGAGTAATCTATTTCAGATGGCCCCATCAGAAAAGCGTTTTCTCAGCATTATGATGGGAGTACAGATAATGTCATTCTCAGTCTAATGGGAACCACATAACTGTGTAACATAGATTTACTGTAATGTCAGAAGGGCTGGAGGAGGTCACGTCTTCTTTAAAATCCAGCTTAGTGACGCAAGGTTGTCAATGGACCCTTCTCCCCCTGCACAGGTTTGGATTTCACCCCACATAGCTTCACCAGCAACACTAGCTTTATCATCCATCCACACCAAGACACTGAATACAGCTGCTCAGGTTACGTTCGCCAATGATAGCTTCCCTATTGTCTCTTCCTCTGCCGAGCTGATACTTCCAGGCCTTTGTTCATCATCTTAATGCCTCCATACCCTTAAAGGTCAGAGGAGAACTCAAAGCTGTCACAGAGTTGGAGAAGTTGTCTTCCCTGATTTAAAAACTGGTTTTATAAGTAATCTCTAGCCTGGCTTAGCCGTTATCAAAACTAAACATCTGCAAAAAGCAGCTTTCCAGCGACATCATTTTAAATCGTCCACAGAAACACAAACACTGCATCAATACAATAAAGCTATTTATTAAGGCAGAGTGGTTGAATTATTCATTCAGAAGTCGCAGATGTCAAACCCTACTCACCATATTGGATATATAACAAGTCGTGTGATAAAGAACACCACACTGAAGACAATGAAGAGGAAGTCACACAAGCGCTGGTATTTGGCATAGTTGGCCAGCTTAGCTGCCTGTCCCCAAAACAGAAACAAGACATCATGAAACGCTTGTGAGAGAAGCTCCACATATCAAAGTCATACACCCAACGAATTAGGATGTCAGACAAGAGGAAGAAAGAGGCAGTTTAGCTTCATTTTTCACAAAGGCAGCTGATGGTGAGGTAAAAGGCCATTGACAATAAAAGGAAATGACTAAACTGACACGTGAAGCTTCTTGGTAATCGATAGCAGTCACGTCTGCACACATCTGTCACTTCTACAACTATTCGAGTTACTTTGCAGCAGATGAATGACAGCTTTTGTTCGGTTTCTCATGTGCCAAATCATGTTGGTTTCACAAAACAAAACAAAACAAAGTAAAAATATACCACACTTATGAGATATTAGGTCAAGATGTGCCTCTGTTTACAGGAGCAAGTAAAACAAAACCCATTACAGATCATATCAATGCACTTTTCAGGATCTTATAGTCTGCACTACAAGATCACTGTGAAAAAGATGATTGTTTTATTCTTTTCTTTTTTGTCATCACTGACCTCTAGCAGGAAATCTGAGGCATCGTGCACACATAGCACAAGGCTTCCCACTCGCGCCATGTTGTTGACGTAAGAAAAGCTGATAAGGCCCACTGTTGCCAGGTGATGGATGAACATGATCAGGAAATCCTAAAAATAAAAAGGGATGATTAAAGGGCTTTACATGCACAACAAACGCTCTCCTAGACTCCAAAATGAAATATCTCATCAACTATAATATACATAAAATAAAGCATAAAATCATAAAATCTGGTTCTCACATTGCTGCCCTTATTTTATATTCTATATATTACAATGACTAATGATGTGTCCACTTATTTGAGAGCCTCTACTCTCTGCTGCAGAGTTCTCAGTAGTACACATCCAAACGATAATCAATAAAAGTGAATAGAAAGACTAAAGACTTGACTGCTGCATGTAATCCACAGGTTTAAACACAGTCATAGACAACAAGTACCATCTTTTAGATTTTAGTTTTTATTTAAAAAGGACCCTTGACTGTGGCAATATGGCTTTTTGTAGCTGTTCCAAAAATAACCCAAAATGAAGCAGATTCATAGTCATGGTGGAGAAAAAACACCAAACAAACTTATAGGTCTGTTTCTTTGAAACTGCTAAGACGTTTAAACAAATGACACCCAAAATTAACAATGCCAGATGAACTATGGGGAAAACAAAAATCCAACACACACAGCTGCAGCAGACTGACGAGACGGGTGGTGATGTAATGTTGCATCATTCCTCACATCAGTCATTTCACCGACAGCACTTCTCAGCACTTTTTCAGTTTTTAAGCACTGATTGAACCTCTTTTCTTTTGTATATCAAGAAATAAAAATGTATGTTTTCTATTAATGCTATATAAAGCTGCAAATACATATCTTGGAATATATTAAGAACACCTGTCAAATATCATTAAGCTTTCCCTTTTTTTTCAAACCTTCAAATGTATAAAAATAGAGTCAAGGGTTCTAAATAACATGCCAATAATTATAATCACGTTAAGGAGTAAACGCTTGGACCATGCTGTGTTAACGCCTCTGACATGGTGTTTTCCTTGTTCTCACTCAGAGCTGAGGTGTCATCACGCAAAGACCTAACGAGCTCCCTAGAGCTTCCGGATTCATGCCTGGAAAGGGATTTCAAGAGAAATGGAAGGAGAATCGTCTGTCTCATAATGCAATAATCTGCTTCAGTGGTCACAGTGTTCTGCATGGTAGCACAAAGCTGTAGGAGGGATGTCAAACAGACACATCCAGCAAAAGAGGACGATGTAGTGGAGTCTAGGAGACGACTACATGGCTTCTTATATTAAAACTGGTTATTAAGATATAATCTATGGGGCTTAAGAGTGTTAATGTTTTGAACACAGAAATAAAACCCATCCTATTAACAAAGCAGATGAAACAAAGCAGATGGTTTAGCATTTTGTGATTAAATGACGATTGTGAAAGTGTGGTTACGTAAAAGATTAAACAGTTGATGTGAAAGCACGGAACAAGAACAAAGTTTCTCCGTAGATTAGACATTTATTGCTTTTTTTCTTGCGTATGAGCATCAAACTAGTACTGGCAGCCAACTAGCCGAGGCATTTACCCTCGAGCACAGTCACATGCACACACAGAGTGGAGCCTATGATATGAGACAGAAATGCAAAAGCAAAACTATCACCTAGGAACTTGGAGGACTTCTCACTATGCACAACAGTCACGATGCACTCATATTCCCCATTCATGGCTCGGCTTAGTCTCTCCTCATTACTATGTGCTGATAAGATATTGAACTGACACCGCTCACGTTACAAGGACACCACATCTGTTGTTAACCTGTACTACATGACCAAAGAAATACACTAAATTGAGGTAAAAATGAAAAGGAAATACTTTAAGTTTCATCATCTCAGTGTCATCTTTGTGTCGGCATGGCCACGTGCCATGTGGCCATGTGGCCATGTGGTCACATGGCACGTGGCCACATGGGTTTACCACAAGCAGTGGAATCATTTCAGGAGTCCCACAAGCTGCTGCTGTGTTTAGCTTTTTAGAAAGCTCCCCTGCCAATCTATGGTACATAGAAACACAATAGGACAAAATAACAGCCATGACATTTAGCTACAAATTCCTTGCAACACCACTCATGAGGTCTTTCAAGTTAAACTTAGAGTTAAGAGGTGACACGGTGAAATAATGGCTGTGGTTCTTTAGGAAACCGCTGGCTCATAATAGTTGTAATATGAACAAATTGTGTCATGCAGTGGTTCATAGTATATAACAAATTATTTCTGTTTTCAGTAGTAGTTAATTAGAACATCTTAGGGTCTACAAGTCAGTCAGGGTTCCTTTTAAATCCACTGACATTTTTAAATACTTTATAAATGCTAAATTTTCATCTACAAACACAAAGTGCAGCATCTACCAGGAGGGCTAGATCTTTCCGACAGGTCTCGAGACAAGACAGAGAACGAATCAACTGAAGAAATCAGTTGAGCAGATACTTTGTCATTGTTATGAACCAAATATTACGACAAGCCAAGCTGCCAAACTAAAACAAATATCCCATTCTGGATATCTGCTATATAAAACTTCTCAAGTCAAGTGTGGGCAGCTCTCACCAACTCCAGATCTGGTATTCTGTGGAATTTCTGTAATTGTAATGAACTTAGGCCTGCTCCATCCTGCAATCACATGACACTGTTTGCCCTGGAGCTGCAAGTACAGAACATTCACAGACGGAGAACCGTCAGCCCTGCACCCGTCCCCGTTGGAAAAGGGAGAAAAACTAAATAAAAACAACATGTCACTTCCTTTCTACATCAAAACAATTGCAAGAGCTTATTATAAAACAGCTTACAAATCCAGTTTATATTGAACCTTCTCCGAGTTATGTGCATACAGCTGAAACAGATAACATCACTTCCACACACATTCTGCCACATCCAAATAAGGAACAATAGAGGTATTGACTAATGTTTGACAAGGAGTGGCCACTGTAGAATGTCTAGTGTGGTCTAATGTAAAAGACACTGAACCAGTTACACTCACCTTCCTCTTTATGTCAGTGAACTGGGAGAACATAAGAGACCAGTAGAAGGCCAGTTCAGTCACATAGTAGTAATAAAGACCGGGAGTCATGGCCTGAAGAGACAGAGAGGAGAAAGCCATTTGATTCAAATGAGAACTTTATTCCTTATTAAATGTATAGTGCAAAACCCAAAAACCTACACTTAATGAACGAACATTGAAAAATGATAGACAAGTGACTCTTACTGCTGAACCACAGACCCACCATGACACACTTTTACTACAGAAATGCGGCGTGACATATTTTCATTGTTGTTTGTGTAATGCCTGCAGGTGCGTCTGGTGTTTAAACTACACTACTATCAAGAGGAGAAACACGCAACCAGGAGTCGATTTGATGGACATTGTCGTGTATAAAGATGCCTTATAATCTCTACATAAGAATAGCATGTTTCCTAAATTAATGACTAAATTGATTGATTAAAAGACAGAATGGTTTATCACAATCATAGATCTTCTTGTAGTTTGTATTCTCATAATACCCAATCTTAGCGATCATTTTAACATCAGAACCATTATTTTTTACAAATGTTAATGTGTATATGTATATGTGTATACTTGTTGTACATATTTGGGAGCCATCTGCATATTGTTGTCTGCTTTCTGTACACATTATCATCTCAAGAACTGAGTAAAAAAAAAAAAAATAGTCAACCTATACAGTCAATAATTCTACTGTCAAACTCTGCTGTTTATTGGACATATGGTGTGCAAGAGAATAAAAAGGATTTAAAAAAAAGAAATCAACACTGTCTATCTGTTTATGCATAGTTAACAGTGCAGTTTCTTCTTTGCAAAGTGCAAAGCAGTATAATTTATACCAACTAATAATGCAAACAGGCCTTATTTATATTACACTTTTCTAATTTTGTTACACTTGAAAAGTGCTTTGCAGCAGAAGTCATATTTGCTCGAGGCTTCTTAGTACTATAAAAATGAGTGTGTTTCCCTTTAGTGCACAAATGTGCACACCAGTGAACATATTAGGAGATGTGTGGCTTGTTATTGTGCTGTTTTACATGTGGACTGGGGAAGCTGGGGGATAAATCAGCCACCTTCTGATTGGTGAACATCTCTAACTTCTAACACTTGATCGGAGTCCAATAAATGACGAGGTTTTGACTTTGTTGGTGTTAAGAGTGTAGCTGTAGTTGTTATACAGTGTACAAAAAGAAAAGAGCTCAATAATACCTGATAAGGGTAACCGTACCAACAATGTCGTGTATCCCGCAACCAAGGGGACTAAAAACAAAAAAACAAAACACACAAAACAAAACAAAATAGAAACATTAGTTGAGTAAGGTTTTCATTTTATATATTTAACAATCAAATCACTGTTGTTCTCAGCTGGCGTGCTCACCTGCCACAGAAACTGTAATCCATAGGTAAATATACCCAAATAAAATGTAAATCTCCACCTGAGAGTGAAAGAGAAAAAAATACAAATGATTTAAAAGAAAAATGCATAAAAAAAGAAATCCAAGATACAAAGTTCTCCAAGTTATCTTATAGAGAGATCAGCTGTAAACACAACAGGACTAAACCTACATGCTCTCACAGAACTTTGTGTGTGTGCTGGGTTTATCTTGATTCCTGCGGTGTCTGAACCAACGCTGGACTTTCCGAACCTCCCAGTCCAGCTGTTTGGACAAGCCATCCAGATGGCGGGAGTCTGGGTTCTGTCCCGAGAGAGGGAAATGGTACACATAAGGAGCTCGACAAACATGAGACGCTTGGTCATTTTATCGCCTACATGAATTATTACAATACTGCTCATAGTTCTAATTTCTGAAACTCTACAAACATCCGACTGGGTGGGAGAAGACAGAGAAGCCAAATGAAACAAACAAAATGATCAACTGTTTTAGTGAAAACCTTCAGGCAACACTGAAAGTATTTAGATTGGAACACGATCAGAAAATGTCTCAACCTCCAATCAGTTCAGAGATGCGAAACTGATTATTTGAGTACAGCTGTGCAATAAAATACTTTCAAACACATTGTAATTAAACATAAACAATACACATTTAAATATCCTAAAAGTGTAAAATGTTGCCAGTTAAGGAATGAACGACTGTATTTTATACACACAAATAAACGTGTTTAAAGCACTGTTAAAGTTAGAAATATAAGTGAACTAGGTTTGTTTGAAAGCTCTGATACACCTGAAGTCATGTAATACCACAGAGGAAAAAAAACTAACAAATTAGCTGTTACATTTGTTAATGTTAATGGAAATGGGACAGTGAAGTCAAATAAGTATTTTAACCTGTGAGGGACTGAGTTTAAAATCAAGCACCCATCTTGGGTTAAGAAATGATGTGAATAATGCAGCATGGTATGAACTATGACGATAGTCAGTACATAAATGCTTCTTTGCCGCAGGAAGACGTCACAAACCTTTGTGATTGATGTAAACACTTTCTCCAGCACTGTATTGGGCTGAGCTCTTCTTCCAACACCTGCCTGAATGTGGAGATTTCGGGCACAGGCACTGGCAATAAATCTGCAGCAGAAGCAAAGACGGAAGTTCGATCCCTTTCTTTTTTCACATAAACAGGCGAGAAAGTATTTTAAACCATTTAATTAGTAAAGAGAAAGTAACCTTCACCACAGAAACAAAGGATTATTTCTACATTTCACTGGCCTGGCTGTCAGTGGAAAAGCTGTGGACGAAATAGAGCTTTAATTTGCTAAAGGGAAGGTTTACAAAATCTGCAATTCTGGGATATCCTCTCCATTATGGGAACATTATGACCTTGTATGACCTTTGCCTGCAGATCTGTTCTGCATCATGACACAAACTCAGCGTAGTAAGCAGCGTGCATGTTTATTTGACCAAAATTAGAGAAGCTGTGCAGTGAGTTAAAAGGTAAGATAAATGGATTATGATGACATAAGCTGCCACATGGGTTTAATGTGTACTGCCAGTAAACGTGTACAAACAGACTGTTGCTATTGTGCTGCTGTATTGTTCCAACATCTAATGAGTTCATAAAAGTCTATTTTAAGAACATATCCATCTATGACCAATTTAGAGCAGGCACAAATCCATTTATTATCTTTAGACTGCAAATTCATTCTTAGATGAGATGGTTAAACCCCTGCAGTGAATATAGCATAATACAGCATAGATCAGATAAAACAGCCAAAACAATGGGTGTTGACAGATATTATAATAAAGTAATAAATATATACAGTATAAAGAATGTCTGATTTCTAAAAAGCAAGACATGAAATGAATGATCATGGTGATAAAAACGCACAGAACTATGCCTTTAAACCTTAGTATTTCCAAACAGGATAAGAAAAGCTTGATCAAACATTTACACAGTTGCACAACGTGTGCACTAAAAATCACACCAAAACTCTTAAAGAAAAACATTCCTTCGATCCGTGATGGATCCGTTTCACCAACAGCGAGGCAAAGATAAACAAAAATGAGAAGCTGCACTAAAACTCAAACTTTAACAATGTCTCTCTTCATTTCACAATAGGTCTGTTTACTCAGATTTTAGTCCCGCTCCTGGTCCACAATGAGCCAATAAAAATCTCTTCAGCAAGATAGAAATACTAGCTCACAAGTTAAATCACAGATTGTTTATTTTTTTTTGCCCTGAAAGAAAAGTTCCAAGCTCAGTCTATGCTGTAAGTTAACGTACATACAATTAAAAAAGATCTTTATTTTTCTTGATCATTCCATAGTATTCCATAGTATTCTGGGATATCACCCCATAGACTGATAACATGTTGTGACCTGTAGTTTTGGATGAGTAGCTATGTTTTAGCAGATAAAATCCGGTCACACAAAACGCATTTATTCTAAGCAACATTAAGATTATTGTGAGAAGTTTGGGATGAAATAATCACAGAGCAGTGAGATAAACAAATACCAAATATAATAAATTTAATTATTAAATGAAATTAAAAGTAAACTGTCACACTATTACTTGATCATGTGACTTCATAGCTTTCAGAAACAAGGAAGCAAAAAAAAATTATCTGACAAACAATTAACAATTATCTAATCCTGTCAGTTTCACAATAATGCCAGTAGAGGTTGGCTTGTAAACTTTCAGGAAGAAGCATCATCTCTAATTGATAAAAGGTTCACATAGCATCCTAAAAATAGAAATAAAAGACTCTGTAACCAACATTTAACTTGCTTTGACTCGTCAGTCTAATGAGGTCTTCATGAGGGTCGATAGTCCTGCAATCACATGACACAGTTAACACAGTTCTTAGCAACCCTGAAATCTTAGGAGTTTTCCATTTATGCAACAATCATCTACAAACACACACTGAAGATTGGCACATAGACCAGAACGCTTTCTTCAACAAGCTTCTATGGCTTTGACTCAAGGAAAGGCGTAATCCTGTTAGTGGCTGGGGGGGCAAATAAATCAAATCCGTACCTGGGGGCTATTTGATACAAAAAAAACCCCAACAAAAAACCATCTCTTGGATACGCTATTGAAACAGTATTAATACCTACAGAGCCTCCTTCACATCCTCAGGTTGACACATACCCCTGCTGCATACAAGCAGGCACACAACCCTTCTTTCATTGAAGCTGAACTTAAAAAACATTCATCTTTTTTTAGACAACTTCAAAATAGTGTTGTGATGGATGTTACTGTTTCTGTTGTTCAAATCTTTATCAAAAATGCTTTCATTTACTTAATCTTCTTCATACTGCAACCAAAATTATCTTTGCTGTGTTTACTAAGTGTTCCTGATGGTAGGAATATCTGCAGTTTACTACAAAGTAGACAAAACCTCATGCTGAAGTGTAAATAAACCAAGAAGAGGAAGGAAGGGTTTATAAAAAATAAATAAATACATTTTAAAAATCACGAAACAGAGGAAAAAAAAAAACGTTGCCGTTTGTACGACATAAAACCACTTACAGTTCTTGTCCTTCCTGTTTTTATTTCTATTATTGTCTCCCTCTCTTAAAGAACCTGATATACTTCTCAGCAGCTCGTTTTAAGCAATGACAAATATGCAGATAAAAAAAAGCTGGTCTTTATAACTTCCAATGCCTTCCAAACTACAATATCGGTTCAACCTATGTTTATTAAGTTTAAAGATTACAAAGCCCTACATGAGATTTTAAGCATAAACATGAACTGTGGTTCTCAGAGTTTTCTTTGAAATACAGATTAGTTACAAGCCAAATAAACTTTATGACGGAAAAAGTAAACTGCAATTGTGATGGACCAATAACTCTGCAGCACTGGCATCCAAAAGAAGAAAACAAAAGACAAGTCTGGAGAGACATTAAACTGGACAGATCACTTTCATATGTCGTGATGTTGTTAAACATTAATCGGCGCCATGCACATGCCACTGTTTAAGAGCATGTTAAGTATAAAACACTTGTAACAAGCAGAGCTAACATACAACGATCAGCGTTTGGCACTTTGATAATCTAAAAGCTTGAGAGAGGCACAGTGCCCATGGGCACGATTGTGCAAGTCTGACTCACCCTAAACTGGCTCCACGGTTTAGATTTCCAACAGTCTTTCTATTAAGTAGTTACACAAACACATGCATGAGCTAAAATATGAGGCGATATGACATAGATTCAAGCAACTGCTAGGGTTTTCTTGTACACACAAGACCTTTAATTTTTTAATAAATGGGAGGAAAAAAATCAAAGAAATATATCCCATGCATGCCTGAACATGCAGTGCTAATGCAGTGCTACTGCAAGGGGGAGTTAGAAATGTCAGCTATGTCCAATGTCAAAACATTCCTGTTTCTTCTCACAAAGGGACCCCTCAACAAACACAAAGACTGTTACCAAGAGACAACCTTGGTGTGGTCTGTGTACATGGATGCTAGTAGATCCAAAGGCAGTGAAGAGAGCAGCACTGAGCTCCGTACAGCACAGCCTTGACAGTAGAAAACTTCCTGGTCCTGGGGATGGGGCTGGAGCTGAGGCACAGGCTCGGCTCTATTCATAGCAGATGTAATGTGGATGCAATTGTGGCCTTCATTTGACTTAACTTTCCACCGTATGTTTCAAAAACAGAAATGAGAATCTGAGGAGAGATAATGTCAGATTACTTTGGCAGAGAGAAAAAAAAAAAATCAAACTGGAGTATTAAAAATATATGTCTTTCACATTCGTTTTCAGTCACTGCTTTAAAATAATAAATGTGCCAGTTCATGAGGAAACGCTCAAAAAAGGGCCAAAACAGATTATCCTGCAAAGTCTTACTAATTAATCTCATGCACATCTCAGCCTGTAGTCTTTTCAACTCATGGCAGGGCTTAAAAGAGAACACACACACACACACACACGCACACACACACGCACACGCACACGCACACGCACACGCACACACACACACACACACACACACACACACACACACACACACACGGCAACCTGGCTGCTTACAACTACAAAGTCAGCGCCAGCAGCAATGCAGTGAATGTGATACAACAAGAATGAACTAGTTGAGATGAGCAGGGGACTGGACTGAACAGAACTGTCCTGTTATTAAAAAAAAAAAAAAAAAAAAAAAAAAAAAGCCTACAGGTAGGAAAGGATTCCCAGTTACACAAATTGCTCTCAAAAAAAACAACAAGGTATGGTTAAATCGAACACTTTTTAAAACTGCGATGCTGTATCTGTTTAACTTTTACAGATATGATGCTGCTGGCCTTTGCTCATTTACACATAACATAGCACAGTTCCAGTGTTGACAGAAGAGGCATGAAAACTGTGTCATGTGTTAATATTCCATGTTCTGTCATACTCATTTTTCTTAAACTCAGCTATTTGGTTCTAAAACTCAGACGGCTATCAAGACTGGCTCAGAGGCGGAACAGCTCTGACCCATCACTCTATTCCCAACATACATAATGGCAGAACACAGTCCTGCCATTATGTTATGTTACTCCCATGACTCTAATCTTGGTGAATTCAGGGATGTTCACACAAGGAGCAATAATGGTAATGACATAAACATCCTCGCTGCTGAATGGTAATAGACATGTTCTAAAATAGGCTTTGATGATCCACAGCCGACATCTGTAAATAGGCAGAGAATTAAAAAAAGAAAACCAGGAGTGTGTGGATTCCACAACTCTACAAACGTGAGCAATTACGAGAATCCAATCAATTACGTTCTTCTCACTGATTTTAAACCATTATTTTCTCTCAAATCTGCTAATAACTAGAGAACCTCTGACTATCTTTCATGCTCAAAGACTCATCATGGTCACTGATTTAGTACCAGATCATGAATACAATCATACACACACACACACACACTACACACACACACACACACACACACACACACACACACACACACACACACACACACACACACACACACACACACACACACACACACACACACACACACACACACACACACACACACTGTGTGCATGCCATACAGCAGGTAGTGTCTTAACTTCTGCAGGCAGAGGAGAGGGAATTTGAGCTGCGGTGTGTATTCTTGTGATAAATAAATGAATGAGCTAGATGGCCATCTGAAGAGACGGGACTAACAGAAAACAAATGGTCTCTGGTAACATCAAGCGACATCAGACCCCACACTCCTAGAAATCAGCTTCACAAGTTAGGAGCCAATTGGCAACCTTGACACTGGAGACACGTCGCCATAAGCCAAAAGCATCTTATCAAGCATCCAAGCAACTTCTCTTTGACACCTCCAATATCTGATTAATCCTCTCTCACAGCCACTTGATCATGCTTGCAGCAAAACAGATATAGCTTCACACTGGGCTGGTTGTACATTGGCCATGTCAACAGGTATCCTTGAGCACCTATTAAAGATGGCAGCATCTGTCATAACAAATTCCATATCTATATAATAATGCATACTAAACCTATTAATATGCTATAGAGGAGCTTGCTTTGCTGCCTATGTGTTTCTCTACATAACGTGTAAAAACAGAGATGTACTTTCCTGGCGTAACCTTCTGTTTGTTGTCACATCACTAAAAGGTGTGTTTCCAGCAAATAAATTCTCTGCTGGGAGAATTTTTAGTAGTATTAATTTACTCTACCTGCATTTCCAATTAATTTATTCTGCTTAGGACTCCAGTCGAAATTAGACTAGAGGCTAAATTAAGTCCTAGAGAAGACAAATTTGCACCTAGAGTGCCTTCTAGTTGTGGTGACAGACCTTACAGAAATTCCAGGGAGTTTTTGTGTTGGGTCTTGTAGAATGTTGCACAACATTGCTAAACACTAAGCATTTGCAGAGCAGTGGTCATGGAAATCTTCCTGATTAACTTGGAAGTCTGTTGCTGACACCAATCACGTTGGAACAGCGCAGCAGTTCAGGCTGTAGTGGTCCATCTTTGCAGTGTGCGATATTCACAGGGAATTTCCAACCATCACGCTTTTAATATGTCAGCTGACAAATTTCCTTGGACTTCCATGCAAATTTTCATGCAAAATTAAAGTTTCTTAGCTTTTACTAAGGAATCCTCTCAATCCTGGATCAAGAGAAACAACATACCATCTGATTAAGCTTGATTCTTTCTCTTTTCTATCATTACTGTTCGTAGCCATGCAGTCAACTCCCAAAAGATGTAAGTGACCTTTGGAAAGACCCACCCCTTAAACACAGGTGAGCCAATGGCTATTGAGTATTGACATTATTGATTATTCAAAAGCAAAAACAAAACAGAGTTAAATGACAGCTTTGGAATACACTGCCAACTAGGGCTGCAACAAATAATTGACATAGGTGACAAAAATTACTAAATTAGTTGCCAACAAATTTCATAATCGTTTATTAGTTGGTTATATCATCACACATCCAGTTCAACCTGCAGGTTGAAACTTAGAACATTTCTTAAAGGAATAATGGTGCTCAAGTTTCTTTCAAGAACACCAGTCAAGATAACAACTTGAAAAAGTAAAAAAAAAAAAAAAAAACATGTTTTTGTCTCTTGATCGTAAATACCTGTGTGACACTCTGGTGTATCTTGTCTGTGGTCCTATCTCAGAAGTCCGGGAGGCGCTGTAAAGATTCATATATGTGTGCACACCTTCTATTTCTCTGCGTTTTGGTCTTTTTTGTCCATTCTGCTGTTCCCCTCAGGGGTGGCCACAGCGAATCATCTGCCTTCATCTAACCCTATCCTCTCCATCCTCTTCTGCCACACAACTATCTTCATGTCCTCTTTCACTTGCTGCAGTTTTTTAATTTTCTAAATATCTTTCACAGTCTAGGAGTTACCATTATGAGAGGTATCAATCCTACTGGCTACCACAGGAAGGGGCTTTAGCTTGACCTAAATATGTTTATTTCTTAAAGTCATATGAGCAGCAAAGTTTGTTCATCACACAAAGTAAATAAATCACATATTTTTGACTGAGGAAATCATTTTCAATGTTTTCTTGTTAGTTGCCACGTGCCTTAAAAAAACCTTACAACCAAATAGCTAATGTAGTTAGTTGTAGAATATTTTAATAACTGATAGATACAATGACTAAAAAAATAGCCGTTAGTTGTAGCAACAGTCATTGCCGTGAATACGTTTGAGAGCGCACACTTCAGTTAGCCAACATGAAGTCATGCCTCTCCAAGTTAAACTATTTAAAAGTAAATAGTAAAAATACCTTAATCCTACCCTGTGGTGTATGAGCAATTTGGCCCTGGATGTTGTCCTCTGCTACCATGACAACATTAAGACGAGGCTCATCCCAGCTGCATATGCTCTGTAAACCCTTGTATCCACTTCAACAGTATTGATTTTAAGTTTTTGTACATATCCGTAATGGCATATTTAAATCTCAATAAATGCTCCTCAACATAAAGTGGTCATTTTGGGTCCAAACCTTTGTAGATTAGATTATTGTTAGATAAACAGATTATTGTTAGTTAGCAATAGTAACTAAAGTGTGGGTGGGGGTTAACGATAGGTCAAGTACATACCACAGACAATCACTACTGCATCTGGGAGTAGAGTTTTACAGCACTTTTCCCAAGATGAAAGTGAGGGTGCTTAAGTTAAAAGTACAGATGCAAGTCACTAAATCCCTGTTTCCACTGAGTGGTTCGGTCTGGGCCGGTACGGTCCGGTATGGCATTTTGTGTGTTTTATATTATAAAAGCGTTCCATACAAACAAACCAAACTGCACCATTTCTGGGCCCCTTTCAGTTGTAGGTCCATAGGAACATGGTCCGTTACGGTTAGGGTGGAGCTACTGGCATCACACATGCGTTAATTGGTGCACAGAAAAGCGTCACAAAACGCCATGAAAAAAGCAAGCCCTAACCAAACACCAAGTTGCCGTTCAGTCGACGCCGAACGTTTTTCTCTCTTTTCAGATGCGTTTTTCTTCACCGCCCGCAACCTTCTCTCATACAAATCGGCATGTATTGTACATACAAAGAACCAAAAGCCAAGCAGAACAAAAATGACCTGGTGGATGACCTCCACTGCTGCTTTTTTTTTTTTTTTTCCATTACCATTCTTGTCAGTATGGACATCGTGCACATGATGTATGTACGATACACACCAAAATTGGACCTCTGCTTTGCTTTTAACCCATCAACTAGTTTCACTAGTGAGCAGTGGGCTGCCACCAATTGGGAGCAATTGGGAGTTACGGGCCTTGCTCAGGGGCCCCCAGTGATTTACCATTGTGGCCAGCCCTGGGCTTGAACCTGGGTCCTCCACGTCCAAGCCCACCATTGTAACCACCACTCCCTGCTGTTTGCAGCATCACGTTTCTTGTTGTGGCACTTGTATGACACCACACTAAGCATTTGGTCTAAACCCTGCATGCCCTGTGACGGTCCGTCTTGCATTGGGAATGCTCACCTGAATTTGGTCGGACCATTCCCACCCTTCCAAACTGTACCAAACTGCTCAGTGGAAATGGGGCTTAAATTTCTGAGTATAATGACAGAAATATGGTTAATGTCATTTCTCGTGTCAGTGATTTTAAAATGGCTGATCAATCCATCAATGCATTATTGCAGAACAACAAATAAAAAAAAAAAACCTAAGTATCTTCTGACATGCGGAGGGAAAATCTCTTGACTTTTGACAAATCTGTCATCAGATATGAACATTTTTGTCTATATGCCAAGGTTTAATTTTAATAATGACACCAACAAAGATCTGCAGCAATTGAAGAATAAAGCAATGAAATCATTGGAATCTCAAACTATAGAACAAAGTAAAACTGATTTTATGTACTTTCATTTCAAAAGTCAACACTGCAGTAATATGACATGTTTGTCAGGATTGAAGATCAGGCGTGACAAGTGAAAGGAGACTCACTTATCTCACTGCAGACTACTAAATTTGCACTTTGAATTGAGCATTTTGTTGCCACTGGTGAAACCATCCAGTCAGGTCATTCAGTATCATTCAACATTTCTGTTAGTGGGTTTCCTGTTACTACTCTAACAACATGTGGACAAAAGCCATATGAACCACACTGACAGCAGATCAGACTGGAAACCTACAAAAACGCACCTCTTCTCCTCCCCAACACCTACTACATCTAGTAGGCTTGTCAAACTTAATCTTCAGCAACTTCAACAATCTTCACTTGAAAACTGATTGACTCACCAGAATGATTTACTGATGGATCACTGCCAATAACATCAGACTGACCCATATATGACAGCCAACCTACTATGAAAATGTTGTTTTTTTAATGGAAACTCACTTCTTTGTTTCTTATCAATACTATAGAACAAAACACGGACTCCATAAAAGTAACCGATTGCTGTAGTTAGAAAATAAAAAAAAATGCGCCCGGGTCATCGCCGAGTTCTGGCCAACATTCAAATGCGCACCAGCAGGGATTACATGTGTATGTGATGAATAAAAGCCCAGCCGAACCCGTGCACAAGACTGGATGGACACCTCGGTCCAGCTCGTGTTCGGCAAAGAAGTGAAGCGGTTTAGTTTCACGGGAGCAAGCCGAGAAAGGACCAATAAACGGTTTTAAGATTTGATGAGGAAAAACGGTTATTTTCAGCAGCACCGCTCCTTCAAAATCACCATTCCTTTCGTGGCCAGTCAGATTTTAATCCCAGTTTTGAGCATTCATTTGTGGGTAAAACGAAAGTACAGGAACGGATAAATTTATAAAAAGAGAGAATAGTTTTACAACCGTCAACATTGTAGAATTTCTTATTCAACGCGAAGTTTAAGATGCTAGCCCCCCCCCCCCCCCCCCCCCCCCCCCCCCCCCCCCCCCCCCCCCCCCCCCCCCCCCCGCCCCAACGATTAGCTAACCCATCATCCGTTATGGAGGAAACAAAATCACCCGTTATGAACTGGTTTAGGGAGTTAATCGTCTCCAAAAAGAAGACGGCCGACGGGAGTGGCAAATACGAACCTTTCGAAGATTATCCTGACAGCAAAAATCACCAAAGCCAGCGGCAAAGCAGTCAACAAGTGTCCAGCTTTGGGATACTCCACCCCGGGAGAAGGGTCCGCCAGATCCGCCCAGGTGACGTTGTGCGGCAGCCAGAATCTCTCGCTCCAAAACCAGGCTGAGAGCGCAGACATGTTTTAAAGCGGGTCCGTCCCGGTCGGTCCGAGGGCACGAAGTTCCTATCTGAAACGTTGAGGATGTGTATAAGTTGTTGAACGTCGTTCCTCTCCCCGCGCTACTTGTTTGATGACTTGCCACAACTCAACTTTACCGCACCAGAGTGAAGCCTGTTGGAGGAGAACGGGACTTCCGGTGAATAATTTCAAAATCAAACCCTAGGACGTGCACAGTCTTCGTTTAAAATAAATTAAAAAATAAATAAATACTACTACTACTACTAATAATAATAATAATTATTATTATTATTATTATTTTATTATATGTGTTTAATTATTTTATTTATTAATTCATTATTCGCTATTATTACATTATCTAGTCACTTGTTGTAGCCCTTTTACGTCGCTGTTATTTTACAGAGGTGAATTTTTGTGCAACCCTAAAGTTCCACAAGAGCATACTTTGCAATTTCAACTATTTTCAGTATGCAAAGTGAACTTAAGCGTCTCAAAAAATATACCTCATATTTTTTATTAGTTTTGAAGCTGCAACAACGTCCTTTCCTGCATCTGTCCCTATGTACCTTGACAGTTTTTGGCTGCCGCCCTGAGATGTGGTCTGGAATTGAGGAAGTGACAGTCCCTCCTCCCTGCTGAAGGGATGGGTGAAAGGCATGCACGCCATCCATCAGCCAACCAGCAACCTCCAGCTTCACTGATACCGTCCAACTCAATCGCATTTTAGTTTTGAACTGGCGTTGTATACGTCGTGTCTGATCTGTCTGATAGTTCATCTCCATATAAACTCTATGAAGTGGAGATACGGAGCTTGCGGGGGCGGCAGGTTCATGCTTGATGTGATTGCACACCCAAGTGCTCAGTGACTGTATTACAACTAGACATTTTCAAGAAATGCGTTAATCGCGACCCGGGTAAGAAAGACATATTTTATTTTGAAGAGTTCCAGATGTATTTCTCCAACTTTCATATATATCTATATCTATATATATATATATATATATATATATCTATATCTATATCTATATATATATATATATATATATATATATATATATATATATATATATATAATCGTGTGTCTATATAGAATATGCAACTTTTGTGATTACCCAATGCCGTATAGTTGCTATGGCAACACCATGATTTAGTATGTTAAAAGGGAGCATCCTTGCGTCTGGCTTGTAAAGCTGGGGCGAGGCAGCTGGAGCACTGTCGAGCACTGTCTGCTATCTAATTATAGAAGGACATTTGCCCCTTTGGAGCGTGTTATTATTAGATATCGCAAAGGGCAGTTGACCCAATAACTATGTGAGGGATCCCAGGGAGGGAATCTAATTTAAACAAGTGACAAATGACATAATTTCACAGTGTCACATAAATAAGCAACAGAGAGGATATATACACACACACACATATTAATATATATATATGTGTGTGTGTGTGTGTATATAACACTTCAGTCATCAAAACACACCTGTTAAAGAGGTTTTTTTTTAAACCCTCTTAGTATTGTATAACTCTAAACACTTCTATGGTGTAAGTTTCAGTTTAAGGCCAGAGGAAACAAGTTGGAAGTAACTTACAGGGATTGATGGAATACACTGGCATAAGGCAAAAGAGACAAATATGATTCCATCTTCATGCATGTTTGTGACTTGAAAACCTACAAGAGAAGAATGTTTCGGTATATGATCAAATCCTTACTGAACATCACCTATGAGGACTGTGAATGAGACAGGATGAGCCCTTAAAGACAGTCTAATCTCGACGATCCAGAAAATGGTAAAGGTGAAGAGTTTAAAGTGGCAGCCAGGCTGAGCACAGGTCGGGTTACAGGGAGGTTTCTTTCCCAGTGTGTGCGACTGTGTCCTCTGGGCAGTCCTCTGGCTATTGAAAACATCACCAGACAAAGAGCACTGGGAGTTTAATAATTTATTCCAAAATACATCTCTTAAAGTAAGTGGTTATTTTTTTTTTTTTTTTAAATCCAGATGAAAACATCTTGAAGGAGTGGCTTATATTCAGTCTTTTGTTTTACTTTGGAAAAACATACAAATGAGAGAAGGCACTTTTATTCAAGGAATTTTGTAACATTTCATAAAGCTTTAGTCATTGTTAGTGTGTGAGCCGATAAAAAGGAGTGGTTTAAAATTCTTAAAAAAATTAAGACTTGGCACATTTGCACAATACAAAATTGAGCAAAAACTGAAAAAAAACTTTAGCTTTTTGTCAGCAGCTCAGATAGGTGGACGGCGTTCCCATTCATTTTTCTCATTTTCTCTGCTAAAGAGAAGCGTCAGGATCAAGTCCAACTTCACCTAAACTGTTCCCCACACTAACACATTGGGTGCACAGTAGTTCTGGTGTGAAAATCTTTCACAACCTCCAGCCTTTCACGAATCCCCGTGTCAAGTCTTTTACATGTGCTCTGGGTGGCTTTGCAAACATTTGATGAACTCTGTGACTGGGTGGCCGTTGAAGCAGATCTGATAAACAGCGGTGAAAAGAGGAAACCTGCAGGGGGAGAAAGAATGATGAAAAATATAAAAGGAAAAGTGCAACAGTTGGAGAAGCAAACACAATCGCTGTCATTCTTCTGGTACCGCTTTCATGTCTTGTGGGACTAAAAAAAAAGTTTTAAGCAACAACTCTGCTACTATCCAAAACATTAATTTTAGACAAATAAGACAAAAGTAACCTTTGGAGACTCTGCCAAGCTATTAAAGTGTCTATAACAATGTACATTTTTGTTAATATGATGCAAGCACAATCCGACTTTGGGCAAGTCAAAGCCCAAGCCACCGCCTACATGCATCAATGATTTAAATGTCCTGATAAGCTGCTTCGTCATTAAGATACATTTAGCAAAATGAGAGAAAGACTTACTTTTCCACCATGTTCTTCTGTTTCAAGATTTGGTGGACTTCAGTTGCTGTGGCCGGTCCCTGAAGCTTCTGCCCGTTCAGCATCTCGTTCTCCAGCTGTTCAATGCTCTAAACAGAAAGATGCTCTCATCCATGATGTCATCAAAAGGTCACCAATGAACAACAGAAAGGAGATGTTTTACAAAAAGGGTCTCGTACTTTGCCTGTTTTGGCGAACGCCTCTCCAATCTTGCGGTTGCGTCCTCCGTAGCAGGTTGTAATGAGGTCGGCGATGCCGCAGCTCTCCAGGAAGGTCGCGGGGGAGACGGGGCAGTCTGTGCAGAAAACCCTGGCGAAGGCAATCATTTCCATCAGGCCGAGACGAATCACTGCGGCCTTGGTGTTGTCGCCGAATCCCAGGCCATCGCAGAAACCTGCACCCACTGCCACAATGTTCTGCAGTGATGATGCAGAGGGAAATTTGCTGTCACTTATTGTCTCAAAGACAATTCATTTTTTCAAATGCATACGAAAGCTTTTAGAGATTCAGATGGGGTACATCTTACTTAAATATGTAAAATGATGCATCATTCTGATAGCGTAATGCTTTTTGTTTTTTGCACATATTATATAGGGTTAGGGTTAGTTTGGACGAGAAAAGAAACCTTCAGTGCCCCGCAGATCTCCACTACATCAGACTCTTCCACCACAGTCACGCGGAAGTTGGTGGTCTGCATCAGCTCCTTCAGCATCGGCCCGCACGCTTTGTCTCTGCACCCTGAAATCATAAGCTTGTTATTTACTATAATTCATTATATTTACATGAATAAAAATACCTGACACTGTGCCGTGTTCAGCATGTTACCAGCTGTGCATTACAAAGACTGGCACCACTTCTGCTAATGAAGAGTTAAATTCCCAAATGGCTCCAAAAGATTAGTCCATCAAAACAGTGAAGTGTGAAACCTTTCAGCTGATTATAGAAAACATGAGGCGGGTGGAAGATATTTTGAACTAGCAGCCTTTACTAAATATTAGTTTTTTTTTTCATTCAGTCTATCATCAATGCTCTCCATTGATGATAAAATCTGACTGTTAATTACCATGTTATCATGTATTCAATTACGTTAGAGTACTGTGCGTCCTTTATTCTGTCGCTTTAAAAGATCTAGTGATAATTTTCATAAACAAACTGTCTTTTGCTAATTAACAAGTTCCCAAAATTACTCTGGGGGTCTGTTAGGAGAGCATTAGAGGTTTTTATGTGTCGCAAACATTCTTTATTAACTGATGCGGCACGAAAAGAGAGGCAATTATATTTCATGGTGATGTAGAAAAGTAATAGAAGAGAAGCCTCGACTTAAAACAAGGTGTTTTAGAGGCTGTGCTTGCTGTGAGACACGGACGACTCCCAATGGGATGGGCGAACTTTGCTGAATTATTACAAGCTGAAAAACTTTACTAACAGTAAGGAAAAACATAGAGCACATGTTTGTTTGTTTTTTCCCAAAGAAAAGTAAACTTCATACCAATAGTTGTTTCACAGAACTTTTCATCAGCAACCTCATTGGCGATGTTTGCACCCATGAGGACTGTCATGTTGATGCCCAGTTTCCCTCGAATGACCTCTGAGATAAGCTTCAAACCCTCGGGTCCAGCATCCACACCCTGGAGCAAATAAAGTCATATAAAATACATTTGTGTAAACATGTGTAATACCTAATTAGGAACCCATCAGCGTTCAAGAACTGATTGAAACTAAGCAAATAGAAGTAGAATGTTTGGTGATCTTCTTTGAAGCTTTGTCTGAGAGGAGATTTGCAGTCTCTGACTTTGTAAACGGTTGGTTTGGTACATGGACCTAGATGATATTACCTTGATGAGAGACATTCCAACAACATCCTTCTTTATGTGGTCTTTGATGGTGTCGCACACTTTCACGATGAACTGGTGAGGGACCACAAAGATCAGGATATCTGAATCTTTCACGGACTCCACCAAGTCTGGAACAGCCAACTGATGAAAAAAAAAAAAAAAAAGATGCCTTGAAACATATTGCAAAACCAAAGACCGAAAACACACTGTGTACGTGTGGCTCCACTCTCATTGTCCCTCTTGACTGAAAAGACAGGTGTTGGAGACAGATAGATGCAGTGCTTTCAGGCTCACCACATTGGGAGGCAGCTTGTGGCCGGGCAGGTATTTAACATTTTCATGGTCTGTGTTGATGATTTCAGTGAGCTTGCGACCGTTCACCACCTCCTCGAACACCCACATTTTCACTGTGGTGTCAAACTTGTCATACTTGGCTGCATTGGCACCCACAATCTTGGCAATGGCAGAGCCCCTGTAGACACAAGGACACACAGTACAGTTAAATGTTCAGCTGGTTGTATTTTCCAAAATTCCAAAAATGTTTTAAACATACAACAGTGCAACCACTGATCAAAATATCTGGCTCTCACTGTGTTACTTTGGGCCCATCTCCAAGTTTTCTTTTATCTCTTACTACCAGTTTAGATGAAAATGATATACTTGAGATGGTTTAAGTCTTTTCACACCACTGACCCAGTGCTGCTAGGGATTTTTAATGTCATCTTCCTGCCTACAAACTCAGATGTGATACTAATTCTTTTAAACTTGACAGCCGCCATTGACACAATGGATCATAAAATTTTAAAATCTTATTTCGAGGATTAGGTAGGCATTTGAGGCACAGACCATACCTGGCTCATTGAACTTGAAAAAAAAAAAAAAAAGATTTCAGATCCTCTACTTTATTGTCATTTGGGGTGCCGCAGGGCTCAACACTTGGGCCTCTCCTGCTTACTTGCCATCTGGTGCCCTTTTATTTCCTAGAAAGCACATCATTTCTGTCCAATGTTATGCACATGATACTCAGGTTTATTTGCCCCCAATGTGTAATATGTAATGTATGAGTTGAATCAGTATTTGTCTTTACATAAGCTCATTATACACTGCAGATAGAGCCCCGAGCCCCCCCCCCCCCCCCCCCCCCCCCAAAAAAAAAAAGAAACCTGAACAGACAGAACCTTTCCACGGGGCACATTCTGCATTTAGTAATGGTCAAATCAATGAACTTAAAAAAAAGTGATAA
The DNA here is from genome assembly GCA_014839995.1 of Xenentodon cancila. Lineage (NCBI taxonomy): Eukaryota > Metazoa > Chordata > Actinopteri > Beloniformes > Belonidae > Xenentodon > Xenentodon cancila. The sequence goes on along the minus strand of CM026203.1, from coordinate 23,953,147 downwards.
ATACTATGTTATTTAATGAAATGCATCTATTCTTGCATTTCAGGTATTGACCAGTCAGTCTGAGAGAAAATCACAGAAATGTTTTAAACCACTGCTCATCAAAGAGAGACTGGAAGGTATTCAGACATTTCTCTTTGTACGGCACATATTATGATTAAGAGGTTCAATCAATATTGGGGAATTTCATTGCTAAAGGAAAACCTGGACACCTGTAGTCTCTTATCACTCAAAGGGCACAGCTTCCAGTGATTTCTCTGAGCTCAGAGGAATCTATAGGCCCATACAGATGAAAAGTGTGTTCTGATCAAAGAAAACAGTATTCCAGGTCTCTTTTTTTCTATTTTCTTTTAAAGGTATGGGTTCCACGTGCCGTAGAACCAAAGATTAAAAAAAACATCCAGAGAGTTATCAGAACAAAGTGCAAAAGTCCAACATATGCTGCATAAAAAAGGTATTTTTATAAAAAATAATCCAGGGATGTCCATGATACAGGAAACTGCAAAACGATTTTCAGCACATGGCCTTTTCCAAAAAAACAACAACAAAAAAAAAACAAAAAAACAAACCCCTAAGAGGATTGTAAAGGACTGGACTGATCTGTCCCTTACAGATAATATACAGGGTGGAAAAACTTTAACTAGAAAGATGTACTATTTTATACACTCTTAGGCCTGTTTGCAGGAGAAATGAGACAAAATAGCAACAATAGAGACTCTGTAACTAGAAAACGCATTTTAAATGCTGAGACAAGAATGAATGACAATTTCAGCTACAAGGTCATAAAGTGTTTACATTCACAACTCCTGTCGGAATGTGATGCAAAACCTTGCGTCCATTGAAATGAAGAAACAATATCAAAAAGAGAAAAAAAAAACAACTTAAAATGTTTTGTTTCATACCGTCTGCAATAACAAAAAAAAGAAAACAAAACAAAAAAAACAGGCGAAAGTATGCGTATGCATACAAACGGAAAGAGCCTTTCTGCTGTATGATAAACTGTATTTATTTACTTTTTAATAGCGACAACTGCAGACAGGTTTCAAATGTAATGGAGAGTGTTGCAGACTGGACTCTGCACTGATTAAATGTCACGCTGTGCTAACGGACATCAACACCGGTCGAAAGCTGATTCAGCACAGATGCTGAGGAGTAATTAAAGGACGTTTTTAATGAAGATTTTAGTCAACCCATCTTAAAGCCCGCAGTGGTCTCCGAGAGCCCCCTGCTCTGCAGCCGCGTTTGAAACCTTTATTGATAATTCATTTGCTGTTAAACATTGGAGGAGCTGTCTATTTTCCAAGTTTACCAACGTTTTGAGCGCATCGAGTCAAACTTTCACCGCACGTTCATTCTTGTCTGCAGAGCAGCAAAAACCTGTCCCGCAGGAACGTCACTCACCAGTTGCCAGAGCCGATTACGCAGACTTTCTTAGGTGCTGCCATCACGTGTTTGACTTTCCAGACCGAGGTGCTGCTGCTGGTGCGAGGAGGGGCTGGACACAGGGGGAGACTGCCTTTATAGTCGCCCTGGACCCGGAGCTGACACTCGGGCACACCCACTCCTGGTGGTTGGTCTGCCACAGACGCGCGCAGGGACTACGGGACAGCCTCAACCCAGACGCGTCACAGACCCCCTCTTTGATCCCATAGTGAATAAAACGACACCCTTTTCTGTTTTTTGGCTGTTGAGCATTACCAGAGCTGATTGATCACATCTCAGATTTAATTACATCACAGCTCACATGATTAGTTTACCATGCCTCACTGGAATCAATTTATTTGAGTCATTTCACAAATACAAAAGCCAAACTACCAACATAGGGTAATTGCATTACATTTAGGCAACACAAACCTAAATGTAACCTTAAGAAATGTATACCTGCTAAAGTGACTATTTCAATTGTTACGTTTTAAACCAGCGTTTCATTAGAGTATTTGATCTGTGACGCCTTTCAAAAGGGGTCACTTCACATTTGGTTTGTGATAAGGAGCTATTACATCAGATTCTTGTCTACAGATACAGTTCAATGAGGGTCAAAGACCAGAGCCAGACTTTTCCTTTGACATTTACTACGATTTTTAAATATATTCATTTTATAGGAACAATTTACAACAACATACATTTCAAAGCACATTGGAGATAAAGTACTTATAAAGTCCAATTAAAGTCCAGTTAGATTTTAATAAAACGTTAGTTTTAATCCAATTCCTAAATTTAAATTAAAAAATAAATGTTGATTTTTTTTCTTTTGCCACAGTATTTATTACTTTAAATCTGTATTCACCAGTGTTTCTAATCTATATATGTATAAATTATATACTATATATATGTGTTTAAGAAGAGCTCCACATTCACAAGTAAAATGTAGTTTTTGCATACTTGAGCAATTTAATAATAAAAAAAAACTCTTTAAAGTCAAAGACCTGATTTATAGATAGCTCTTTTATCAGTTAAAAATGATATTTCTGTTGAATAACTTGATGAAAACTCTTGAGATGCCACCTAATTCTAAACAATACATCAAAAAGTAAAATTAAAAGTCAGATATTTTTTACATATCCTTTATTATAACACAAGAACATACAGAAAAATAGGTTTGGTCCATGTAAAAGTCTGCAGATTCACATAGCTCTGCAGTCCAACCAGTGTTGTTTTACATCCCAGAGGTTACCCAACACTCGCATCATCTCGTCCCCAAACCCGCATTAATGTATTCTTGAAATTCATCAAACAAAAATGCACACATGGCAATATTTCAGCTGGGACACTCATCTTTAACCCCCAAGCAGGGAAACAACGATTAAACCTAAAGATAGCAGGTTTTCAATCAGTGCGCAGAGAAACTACATCTCATCTCCTCAAAGCTGCGCACAGCCGCTCATCGTATGTTCTTCTCTGCACACCATCAAAACACACTTAACTAAAAACAGAGAAGTCTGAACAGGCTTGAAGGTGACGTGAATTAATGGCGCCGTACAAAGAGTTGGTTTATTAAATGTGATGCTGTAGAGACCCAAACCACTGCACTCAAAGACTCTGGATCACGCAGTATAAATACCGTTTCAAATATCTGTTGAGCGTAAAAAAAAAAAAAAAAACAACCTAACAATAAAATAAAAAAAAAAGGTTTGTCCACCTTAGCCATACAGGTTACTTCACATCCATCTGCTCAGTATTTACAAAACTATAGACTAGAGGTATTCATACTAACTATTTTCATTAGAATCTGCACTAATTAACAAGACAAGTACGAATATAATACACAGTCTTGAAACAAGAATCACTGATAGTTAAAAAAAAAAAATGAGAAAAAAAAAATACAAATAGCAATGTTGCAAAACACTATCGCTTTCTTTGCAACTAAACTGTATTTTTAGCTGTGACCGGTTGAGCTTTGTAAATGCCTTTTGTAAAGCAAACTGTGACTTGTTGACGCAAACCCATAACAACTAAAATACAAAGTGACACGTGAACAGCCGACGAAGCCCAACTGACCAGAAACGATCACAATGTTCAATATCAAGGGCAAGCACCCGGGGGCTGCTTCTGAGCATGACGTGTATTTCTGCTCCGGGGGGGGAGAAGAAGGAGTCACAGCAGGTTCAACACATCTTTTGTTCCAGAGAAAAACTACATTAAAAGTTCTCGGGTACAATCTGGACTCAAGATTTTTCGTTTGTGCACAACTGGTACTTTTGTGCACACACTGTATCAAAACGAGTGGAATGCTTTCAGACTAAGACATGCCACAGACAAATAATACAATGAAAGGAGCTGTGGTATGCAGAGGGATAAACAAAAGTTACACAAAAAAAAAGTAGAAAAAAAAAATCAAGGTAAAATCAAAATTATATAGTAGTTAAACTTCAGTAGGGAAAAAACCTGAAATCCTATTTAATGGTGAAGTCATTTAGTATCTATGCTTTTCTAAGTTTGTCTGAAAATCGTGAGGGATTCAGTTCACATCACACTCACACTCACGCACACACACAAGCACACACACTTTTTTGTTTCCTCCAGCACAACTGGTGATATGGAAAAACTTGTTTAAGTGTTCCTGATGCCGAGCGCCTGCTCCAGCTCCTGTCGCCTCTGCTGGACCTGAAAGATGTTTTCACAGAGACAATTCAAATCAGTGCAGATAACACTGTGATTAAGAGTCAACAATGAACACGACTGACGAGGCAGTGTTAAGACTGCGTATTTGTTCGTAAATCAGATCTTCAGGACAGACTGTCCAGACTTATGTCTAAGGAATCAGGTCAGTGATGTCTGGACATGAATCCAATCTATTTCCACGTATATGTACGCAGTCTCCAATCTTGGGTTACATGTGACTTTGCCTTTACAGTACACCAACTTTTCACTGCCTGCAAGACATTTATTTCACCATCTATCCATGTATTGTTGTCCTTCATACACTCACTGCACTGCACAGTCACATTTGATCCTAATTTTACTGTTTCATACGTGATTCAACTTTTAGTTTGAAACATGTAACAATTGTAACACTTCAAAAGCCAAAAATATGTAAAGTACAATAAAAATAATGATCTGCTCTACACACAAACTACAACCAATCAAAAAAAATTACAATTCACAACACAAGAACTGTGAGCATTTTAAGATGCATTTTATTACTGAAGTGAACAATTCTGTATCGATAAAGAATCAATCAAGAACCTGCAGAAATTTTATAGGACAAGATTGTTCATCTGTGATTTTCAGGACATTTACGTTTCACAATATCAATGGTGCTTTACCTTTTACTGTCCTAAAACGGCAAAGCAGCAACGTTACACTAAGTTTTAGTTTAGTTTAGTTTTTATATTACGCTGACGTTGCTGTGATGACTACTTTGTCCAAGGTGGAGGAACACAGTGATCATTCATCATTTAACGCAGCTTCTCAGGCGACTGACATTTTTAACATGTTAGGTAGGAATAAAAGACCTTTTCCAACATAATGTCCAAATTAATAATCATATAAATCACGAAACACACCAAAATGAGTCCTCTGCTTTTAAACCATCACTAGGAGCAGTGGGCTGCCATTTTTCCCGAGCCCGAGCCCAAGCCCACCTCTATAACCCTTAGGCTACCACACCACACAAATAGCACAACATTTGTGACGAAGAATAAAAAGAAGAAAAAAGTTTTACTTTTGAGTAGAAGTAGCGACAGACCGCCTCCTGGGCCCATGGCTGGTAGTAAAACTCCGCTCTTCGCTCCTCTTCTGGGTTTCCCACAACATCTGTCATGGTCTGCAAACAGAAAATGATTATTTGACCAGGCTGATGAAGAGTTATGATGTTCCTGTTTGTAATTGTAGATTCGTTATTGTTCTGATCTGAATCTGTATGCTTCAAAAGACTTCTCTGTAACACGCAGTTACCATCCCCTATCAGTCCCATTCCTTTGTGACTGTTGTATGAGGTTTTTCAGCAGAAACAAAGTGACACTCGGACTCAAACATTGTCATCTTCTTTCCTTTCTCACAATCAGTAACTAATGGCCAAGTTTTTGGCTAATAAGAAGCAGAGGAAGTGGAACCGGGATTAACCTTTGACCCAAGAAGGCACAAGATGAATATTAACAGCTGAAAAGACAATCAATCCAGTGACACCACCTTTTCCACAAGTGGCTGCTTTAATGGGCTCTGCGAGTCAGAAAGTTAACCTCATCAAGCTTCTACACAGCAATTCATAAAGACATTTTTGGGTTCTACTAAATAACATGATACCATGTATATGAAAGACAAATACATCTAAATTTAATCAAGGTTGAGTCACTAATTTACTATTTCTTATATTGCATTCTAATGAAATAAAGAAATCAGTGCTGAAAATGACTCTGGACCTGCTTGTGAACATTTACATCGAGTTTTTTTTTTTTTTTGAAGATTATTTGAAAAATGTATTTATTTTTTTACACTGGAAAGGTGAGAACTGTGATGGTTCCTATACCTTTAGATCAGGAACCCAAAGTATAAATTACTGTGGTTATTTAGTAAAAAGACGTAGTTTTCCACGAGGTTGCACCCAATCGTTTTTTTTTTTTTTTTTTTTTAACATTTGGCCTCTGACCTCTCTGCGGTGTGAAGAGATTGAATCTAAACAACTCCTGAATTCCTGAGTAACTAGAAACAACCTGCCCATAATGTACATGTGTTAGTTGCATTATTTGGTTGTCTGTTAATTCTATCAAGCTCATAAAACACAAACAATTCATGTAGTGGCTACAAAAAGCCTACAAAGAAAGCAGTCCAATCCAATAGAACAAAGTGAAATAAATGTCTTGTGTAGACAAAAACTAATGAAACTTCACTATGGAAAAGCAGCAATGTTTATAAAACAAAAATGATGGATTGTAATCTTTTACTTCCTGCAATTACTTAAGAGAATTCATCCTGAAGTGAGCATTCAGTCTGAAGGGCTTACTCAGCCTTGATTCATCTAAATGACTAAGAAAACATATTTATGGTTGAACCTTTAGACTTCAGGAGTTTTTTAGCCTCTTTAAACATTTTTTGAGATGCATACAATAGCTACAATAAGGCTGAAAATTAAACTAAAAAAATGTAAAACATAAAGAACACAGTATCTGTTATGATAAAAGAGTAAAAATAAAAGATCAAGTTTAAGGTCACGATAAACAAACTCACTTTGAGGTCTCTGCACTGGGACTGAAGCCAGTCGTTGATAAAACCCTGAGGATCTCTGGCAAAACTCAACATGAACTCCCTCTGGGTCTTCAGCTGGTTGATGGTCTCGATGGTTTCATGGATCTGAGGAGAAAGGCAAAAGACAGGCTTTATTACATTAAAGTAAATTTTTTTTAAATGGATTTAACCACACAGAATATCAGAGAAACCAAGGAGAGATATTTTCTTAGTGACACATCCCAATAAGTGTTTTCAAATTTTTGAGCATTTTAGTGGACCTTAACTTTTGCAGATCAGCAAAGAGTTTCTGTTATCATCAGCCTCATCTGTGGTGCAATAACACATTTAGAGTAGTCTATGTACTTCTACCGGTTCACACAATTGAAGCAATGGAGGTAATGCCAAATAATTGGTTTCCAAACTATTCAGTTGATCTACAGGTTGTGGTAATGTGACAAGAAATATAGCAATGCAAAACAGCAGACAGGGATATCTGGAAATTAAAATAAAAACATAAACAGCACAGCTTTCAGAATGAAAAAGAAAGAGATCCCTTCAAGCAGCAGGGGCTAACATAAAAGCTGCTTCAAATATACGAGGAAACAGGGTGGATGCAAGCAGTCCTCGCCAAACCCAAAATAAAATAAAATGGATGCTTATAAGCTGTAAACAACCCCTCTATATTTACATTGTTGAATTTTCGCAAAACAAAGACTACACAGAGGGACGCCCTTCAGCAGGATGCCTTTGTGCCTTATCACTGTGATTACAGCCACCCCAGCAAAGGTAATGAATGTTAGCAGGAGGTCAAGAAGACCTGGCCGACCTACAAACTGAGCAGAAAGACGACGGGGATAGACAGGAACTGCAATCTGAACAGCAGACTTCACGAATCAACGGAGACAAACATTATGAGCTCAATTGAAGAAAGTGAAATAAGAAAAAGCCTTAAAATGATTACGGCAAAGCAAAGTTGCCACATAGCAAAGAGAAAGTACCTGCATCCTAAAACCAGATCAATGAATTACTCTTAAGCATGTCAAGTATGTTTAGCAACATCTCAAGCATTTCATTTAAAGGAACACCTGTTTCTAGAGATGAGCAGTATTTTGAAACGCTCAAGGAAAGACTAACAAACGTAGACGTTTTTACCTTGTTATCCAGTCCTGCTATTTCCTGCTGACTGGCTGTGGACAGCAGGAAAGAGTTCATCTGGGTCTTCAGTGTGTCATCAACCTCTACATCAATGTCATAGCAAGCAGTCTTCTTTTGGTCATTGGGGTCCACGCTAGGTATTAGAAGAGAAAAAAAAAAGAAAAAAGGACCAGTATGTTTTGCTTGTTTTCTTATGAAATTGTCAAACAGCATCAATCACTAACAAAAAGTACGATTCAGATTTAAAATATGTACCAACACAGTAACAGTCTGAATGTCCACATGCATTCTCACATCCATTTTGTTTATTGTATTTTATTGGGTAAAGTAAAAAAACAGATTGAGTGATACTTTATCAGCCCTCCCCTGTTTTTCAACAGTTATCGTTCACACGTGCACTCACAACAAGAGACCTTCTGCCCGAGACGGGCTTTCACAGCATGAAATATGAGGAGCGGTAAAGAACTACAGTAAAGAACTATATTTGCAACATGTACAATATTAGTAAATTAAGTGAAGGATAATGTTATGTTTTATTCGAATTAGCCCAACTCGAAAGGAGACTATAATTGATGGGAGCAGATATAAATTTCTCTCTCTTTTTTTTTTTTATTTGGTCAACACAAAAGCACTACAGACACCGTAATGATTGCAGTTTTACTGCATTTACAGGAAAGTGAGCATTTACTGTCAACTCTAGAAAACGGCTTTCAGTGGTCTCGAATGCTGCCACTTTACCGTGCACAATATGTCAGATAAAAAAAAAAAAAAAAAAAAAGGCTACAATGCAGCGTAGTTTTTCTGATCCACCTAGCTCAAATGAATTATATAATATGCGTGTCATAGGTGTACACAATAATGACAGAGAAACACTGTTGCTTAATGACACAATCCATAGGTTTCCTTTAAGGAGGAAATCAACCTGCTTCTGTGTGGCTGTAATTTAACATAAATGTTTGCATTTCAGACTTGCATCATCTTGAAGAGTATGTATACATGTTAGTAACTGCAGCTTCATGGAAAAGTGACCAGAACGTACTTTGACGATGAAGTATTCATGTTCAGTGACTGACAGAAGTCTTATCTGTAGTTACTACATTGTGTATTTCCTTAAATAAATTACCTGATTACATGGTTGATGATGATGGGCTCTGGGGGCATCAGCAATGCATGCAAGCGTTGTGGGATTTCAGAAAACTTCATTCGCTGAGTCTCAAAAATCTGCAAAACAACCCCCAGTTATTAAATGTACATGGTCTTATATTAAAAACCTTTAACAAAATATGTGCATACTACTTTAGAACCAAAGATAATCCTTATTAATACATTCATTCTGCTAGGTTTCAACATGAAACTCATATTTCTTCTGTTAATCTTGGCAGAGCAGGAAAAAAAAAAAAAGAAAAAAAAAAAAGAAAAAAAAAAGAATCACGACAGATAGTGAGCCTCAAAAGACACACAGTCGCCATACAAGGGCAGACAGCGGGAGTCAGGGAGAGGTGTGCTGCACATTATCAAGAGCAGGAATTAATCAGGACAAATATGAGTCAAGGATTTCAGCAGTGATTCTGTGAACTGACAGGAGCAAGTTGAACTCCTCGGATAAAGAGGCCAAGATTAGCCAAGCCTAATCGTTTTTTTTTTTTTAAAGTTATGATATAAATGACCAAAACTCTATGAACCAGCTTCTGATTATATATATATATTTATAAACTCCTACGTCTGATAAGAGTGACACATAACCTTTTGATAATTTTAATGTCCGAAAAAATGACTCCTCACCTGCTGCAAGTATTTGTCACAGTTGATGAACTCGCGCTCATGTGGGTCTTGGAGTTTGTGGGTCTTGACGTACTGCCACAGGGCCTGAATGATGACAGGTCTGGTCTGGGTGTGGATACCCAACATGCGGGCCAGTCGGGGGTCCAGCTTGAACTGAGGAGGCTGTCAGGGTACAGAGGAAGGATGAAATGGAGAGTGAATTAGACCGTGGTCAATCTGGTATCAGAAATAGAGAAATGCTTTTGAGTAGTACTTGGAGGATGTGGTATCACCAACGAACAGAGTAAAAACTCTTGCGCTGTACTTACTTGATAGTCAAGCATCAGCAGGACGGTGCAGCGAACACTCACATCACCGGGCCTCTTCACCTGGAAACCATCTGTTTCCTGGGTGGTGGCAGTCCTATGCCACTAATTGATACAGGGAACATTTTAGGAACAGTTAACATTTTTACTACTCAATATGTAAAGAAATATTCTTCATTCATTGAGTACTTTATTCAATGGTTATCATATCAACACCAAATTCTGTCTGCAGCAATTAAATGGACTAAACCAGCTGATCTTATTCAAGTATTATATATTAAAAGACAGAGGAAGGTTTAGTAATTATGATGTAGAAAGGGAACACTACCAGATCCATAAATGAAAGAAATTCTCTTACCTCCACCAGATGATTATCTGGACCATACAGATCTTTGTCCAATTCGATCACAAGGGACTTGAAGAACGATGAAAACTTTCTCTTCTGTTTGGTCGCTTCATACTTTGACACAGCCGTCTAAGCAAGATGTAATGAAATCAAACTTTTGTCTGGCAGCAATAAACCTTTGACTGTTTTTAAATGAAAACGCAAGTACAAAGCTATGGCGGTCCAATAGTCTTAGGTCAATGCCTATGGTCAAAAGTAATTTAAAAGAAATTAAAGGAAATGTAAATCCTCAAACTTACATCTTCCAGCAGACGCCCCTCCACACGTAGTTCCCACGATGCAACTGTGCCCTCTCCATCCTCAGCATCAGGCTTTGCAGGGTTGAATGTGTTGGATATAAAGATCCGAAGCTTTCGTTTTTGCTGAAAACAATCAAAAGAATCTTAAATCCAGTACAGACTGTTAACACCACTAATAAACAGGTAGTTTAATTACAAGTTACATAAGAGAAAAGGTCTGTCAGTGCAGATGCAGCGGGGACATTCAATGCATCTAAAACACCGGCTGGACCAGTTTGACAACCTTATGTTGTGTTACGTTACCTTTTTTGGGGGGGTTCTTAGCTACATTAAATAACTCATTCTGCAAAGTTAACATCTAACAAACATGACATAAAGGCTTATACAACAATAAGACCATGACAAATAAAACACACGTGTGTACAGCAACCTTTGAAATGCATGTAAAATGTATTCAAGAGACATTTTGGATGAGCTGAACTGCACTTAACAATTTAACTATTAACTATCCTGTTAGACGCAATGCAAAGCTCAGTGACTGAACACTTACTCATTTAATGTGATGTTTGACTATAAGTGACTACTACAATAGACACACCTTAATAGGCCTCTTGAGGGCCTCCTGAATGTCCAGCCTCTTGCGCATGATGGTCTGATCCAGCTTCCTCTCAAAAGCCAGGAGATCCATGTAAGCCTGAGACTCTGGGACCAGTTCCCTGATCTGGGACAGAATAAGAATAAAATTAAAAAAAAAAAAAAAACTGTCATGCCAAAGCACTTGGGGAAGGTTTTCTTTTGTTTTTCAACCAGACATCAGAATTACTATCAGTTATGACAACATTACTCTAATTTCCAAGGTGCAGCACAACTGGTGGGAACAGAGCTCATCTCTATTTGACACATAAAAAAAAAACTGTCAGGATTTGTGTGTAATTACCTTGTCTCTAAAATGCAAAACCAAGTTAACATACACATCTAAATATCCAAATGCTCCAACATCATCTTTACACAGTTAAATAATTCAACAGCTGTGCACATTCCTCTGTGAAAACATTAACAGCTGCTGTTGCGTAACAACTACCTGTGACAAAGTATTTGTATGAGATTGAATATAAAAAAAAGAAAAAAAAAAGAAATAAGAGAAGTCAACAGTGAAATTGGTACAGTGAGGCTCTATAGCTACTATAACTCTTAAGTTAATCGTCTTAAGTCCTTACAGCAGTGCTTTCACAGCATCACTACTTTAAACAGGCACAAGTGGGTAATATCTGTGAAAAGACCATAGTTGGACTAACAGATTTAGTTCCTCTACACAGTCAAAGCCACAATTAATTGATTTCCAATCACTGCAGTTTAATCTCACCCGCTGAGGTAGAATTTTATCAGCCATCTTCTTTTTCTTTGTGCTGTAAAAAGAAAAGAAAAAAAAGAGATATTTACAAGTGTAATGACAATTAAACAAAGATGAATGGTCTGAAGTTCTTTAGACTGATGTTTGCAGCCTGGGTGTCTGAGTCACATGGTTCCACAAAAATACAGACAAACAGGCAAAGCTGTGAGGGGATAACCAAGATATGCAAGCCCCTTCATTTAGATGGCTGGAACGGGAACAAGAATTGCGCTTAAATCAATTTAACTGCTGCAGGTGCAGGACTGACTCACCAAATTAACATGGAGCCATCATTATTGGGGATTAATTAAGAATATAAATGGAATTTGCCTTCCAAATGCCTTTAAATACAAACACAGAGCCAATTCATGCGACTTGAACAAATCAGCTGCATGAAATGCATTAAAATAACAATAATCATAACGTCATTTTATCTGTTGATTGTACCAAAAACATTAAAACTCTCCATACTTGTAACTGGTATACTTAAATTAACTGAATGGAAGAGCCTGGGTCCTAAATGATAAGAAAGGACAATAATAGCAGGACACAAATTGAGTAAATTCTAATTTAAAAAAAAAAAAAAAAGTATTTAAAATAAAAATAATACTAAATAAAACTGCTGCTTGGGCATTTGGTTGTTTGTTTAAGAAAATCAAAAGAAATAGATCTTATTTGTTTGTATGCACTTAAATTATCCTTCATTTTGTAAAATTGTAGAATGTTTCTAGTTAACATAGAAGACAAAAAATAATAGCAATTTGAAGTGAATATATGAAAAAAAAAAAAATTAAAAAAAATCACTAACAATTTCTTTCACATTCACTGTCTGTGGCCCCATTTTAACATGTGATGAGCTTTGAGATTTTCGGACCGACTTTTGACCGATCTTTGAAAAGAAGCATCACAGCCAGGTTGACAAAGAGTGGGGACTTACTGCTGGTTGCGGTTCTGCTGTTGCTGAACCTGCTGAATTTGTTGGGGCGCTGGCCTCTTTCGTGATGGGTCCATCACACCAGGCATCCCAGGGCGAGACACAGGGCTGCTGCCATATCCTGGGGGGCCCATGGCGGGTCCCTGTGGGGGCATACGGCTAGATGGAGGCATGCCCGGTCTCTGCAGAAAAAAAATAAAATAAATAAAAGCATTTATCAAAGCAGTTGCCTCCACAGAAGAAGAAAAACAGAAAAAAGAGGTTTATGCTCTTATTCTGAAATCAATTTCAGCACTTGAAAAAGAAAAACAGAAATTCATACAGCAGTAATTTAAGAAATGGCACTTGAGAACTAAAAATGCTACAAGCGTTGACCACAGTGACAAACATTAACATCACCAATTCATTTGTTTTCAAAGACTCCCCCTATATTTATTCTAAAGCAACTCTGTATGTAGTCTTAAAATATAAACAAGACATGTTCTGTAGGCACTTGTTCTGTAAAAAAAAAAAAAAAAAAAGTCAAACCTTTAAATGTGTGGTGGTTCATTTTATATTCAGCAAAAGCTCAGTGCTGTGCTTGTAAAATAAAGAAGAAATTAAAGCTCCCTGGACAATGCAAACCCTTTTCTGAAGGGCATGTTGATATTCAGTGTTAACTGGTGCCTTACAGTAAAACAGACATATCAAACGGAGTTTTGGCCAACAAAAAAGGGAATTCAAAGATGATGGGCTTTTTCCCCACTGAGATGGGCATACAAGCATCTTATAAAATGAGATTTTATTGAGAATAAAAATCTTCCATGTAAATAAGTAATGAGGTTTGCTTCAACCCAGTAACATGTTTTCTTAATCTAGGCCTATATCATGGATATCACAAACCTGGACAGTAGCCACGATGCAACAAGTTTTCACATCTCCCTAGCAAAGTGTGACAGGAAAATGCTGCTGTCATTGGGAAAGATCCCAGATCCTTAATGATGACACCGGCACCATCCATGCGCATCTGATGTGCATTCTAGTAGGTTCAACAGCAGATCAAATGATGTGCCTCAATTGCAGGAAAATAAATTACTAAAAGCCTTGCTGAATACATGACTAAGAAACAGAAACAAAAGCATATAAAGAAAAGGCTGATAAAACTGTGAAAAAACCCTTTATGTGAACATTTCTGAAAATTACGCCAAACCTCTTATTTGATGCAACTTGCAGGCATTATAATGTCCTCTAATGTGTCAGAAACAGCCATTAAACCTGCAGTGGGATTGATTATGCCCTCCATTTTATATATAAATGCTAATATTAAAAAAATGTGTGAAAGACATTCAGAATAACCGGAGTGAAAAGCATACAAACTGCATTTTCAAGGTCAGCATCCCAAATGAAAGCATAGAAAAGATTATTCAGAACATAACGCAGACAAATGTTTACTATCAATTCACATTACTAACATGAATCCATATAATAATATTCAAATATCATGTTACGCAACATTACATTTAAAACCAGAAACCGTGAATGCATTTATTCTAAACAAAGTCGACCAAATCGTATATTAACCAATTCCCGATAAAAACAAATACGGGACTTCATGATTGAATGAATTTGATATTTATGGTTTGTTGTAAGAAACATTGCAATAAATTGCTGCATGTCTTATAGATAAGGAAAATGAAAAACAGCAATCATAACCAACTCACCAAACCATGTGCTAGGAACTCAAACAGGCGACTTCTTGTATTTAACTGCATGAGTGCAGGCGAGAGGAATAGATATATCACAAATCACTGATTATAGCTTTTCCTCCAGCAGTCAGTCTAATAAATGAGACAGATGAAAGCAAAACACTCAGTCCACGGTGGAAGGGAGGAAGAGTGACTGCCTTCAACAATACAGACACTGCCTTTTTCACAAAGAATGGTGTAGGCAGAAAGGCATTGCGCGTTGAACATTTACGGCTTTTTACACTGTACAACGGTATGACCTTGGTTTTCCTGAGAACCACTGGAGATCTGTAGTATTCAGAGAATGAAACATCTTTTTTCGACTGCTGTGAAAGACTGTCTGCGTGAGTGAAAACAGCCAAGGACGCTGGAAGAAGAAGGATAAAACATCCTTTCATTGAGCTGTGATTCAAGAAAGCAGTTTTTCTTAACCCTTCAACTGCTGCAGATCAGCGATAAATAATTCAGCATTTCAGTCAAACATCACACACCAAGACAGCATCAAAGCTGGAGATAGCACACAGTTAATATAACAGACATACATGAGGGTAGGACACAGTTATGCAAGTTAATTACAATGAATGTATACTTTTATAATCAGTCCTGTTAGGGGCTTGAGTCAGTGGTAAATGGTTCACTTATGCAATATATCGCCTGGCAACCTTACCTGGATTCTACAAGTGCTTGACAATGTGTTCCTTGTTCACACCAACGCAAACAGACTCACAGTCTCCTGTTACTTTATTAGTAAGTTGTGACCATGCAGACTTTATTCAAGAGAGGTGATGAGGCAAACATTTGCTTTTCTCAGCTGAAATAAGAACCTCTGCCTGCACTAACTTTAAAATTCTGTTCAAGACACGAGCCTTAACTCAAAAATAAGAGGTGGGACATGGCTCATATTATACTGAGAAACCCTTTTTAAATGATGTTTCTGCATTATTCATAGGATGCAGATTCTCAGTAAAAGGGATAAAATTAATGCAATTTTAGGAGGGTTTTTCTTTATAAACTAGTAACAGCCTTTATGAAAAAATGCAACTGCAAACTATTCTTTTAAACATACAAACATCTAAGATTCAGCAATTCAGTTATTCTAAAAATCAATTTCCTTAGAATTGGCAAAAAATAATTTTAATTTTAGCACAAGAAACTTCCACCGGTTTTGTTGAACCATACATTTCTTCTTAACAATTGCTCCAACTTATTAAATGTAGAAAATAAATATTCTCCACACCTTTTAAGTTAAATAAATGTATTAAATTTTAGTGCCTATGTCCTACATAGACAATGATAATCTCATATATATATATATATATATATATATATATATATATATATATATATATATATATATATATATATATATATATATTAATAAATGTTCATATTGCATCCATTATATACTTCTAATCTACACAATACAGTCAGAACATCTGGAAAACACATAGATGGTTTGTGGCACATCTTCAAGCATGTATATTGTTCTAAAACACATCTACAAAAGTTTTAAAACTCCACAACTATAATCACAGGAGTAACATATCAAACATCCATTATTGAACTAATTTGTTTCAGCTGGAGGTGACAATCATGATTCTGATGCATAATGCCATACTATTAATGATAACAGTAAATACCGCACGCTTTGCTGGAACTGTAACAGCCACGCATCACCTGAATCTGGACACATAGTCACGTTAATTCTGCTCATAGGTAAATCGTGTCACATTACATATTTACACCAATTGAAAGTTACATAATCAAATGTGATATCTGATTATACACAATACATTCAACGTACTGCTGTGATCCACCACAGGTAAGCAAATATATCATTTTTCAGTATGATGAAGAGCAGAGTCTTTGCTAAAAAAAGATAAAGATTGTTTTTGAGTTGACTTTTCTACCACCAGACAATTGTACAGACCTGTAAAGAGTTACGAAGAGGTCCAAACATCGTAGATGTTGTAATTGGTCAGTGCGGCGTTTCATTCAAAAGTAAACTTAGACGTTTCAACTTTTGACTTGAATGCAACGTGATCCCGTCGACGCAGGACTTTTAAATATAGTAGTTTAGGTTAATTTTACCCCCGTCGACCGCTAGACTGCAGTTGATATTATGCGAGTAAAAACAAGACACAGTTAGCCGCGTAGGCTAAGGTGCTAAGATGCTAACTTTGATGTTTAGCGGGCGGGAGGTTCAGAAAATTCAAACAAGAAATAAACCCAACTTTCACTGTCGGTCTTCGTGAGCGAGTCGGGTGTTTCGCGGGGGCTCTTGCTACCCGACCGAGCTTCTAAGTAGTGTCAGCTCGGGCTCGCACTGGGACAGCGGTCGCCGTTAGCTGCTGCCGACGCGGCAGCAGCGGGCGGCTTTGTTCTCGCGGACTGGCTAACGAGCGGCAGGCGAGGATGGAGCGACAACTCACCGGGTACCCAGGCCCGGGCATCGGGGAGCGGTACATGTGGTTCTGGGCGGCTGACGACGGCCCCATCCTCCCAGAGGGAGTCCCGGGCCCCATGCCTGGTCCTGCGCCTGGTACCGGAGGTCCAGGTCCCACTGCTCCGCCACCGCCACCCGTTGGTCCCGACTGAAACCCCCCTCTGGCCGCCATGTCCTCTCCAAATGTCGGCGCCGGCGTAGACACGGAGCTCCCGCGAGAACGACTTTTGGGGGGTGTTTACAATTCCGTGGCGCCCCCTACTGTTTACTGTTAGTGTTACAGCAAAAACGAGTCTGAAATCCACCCTTCCATCAATCCATGGACAACTGACCGATTACAGAAATACCCAGACTGTTATTTCTATGGCGTAAATTAGTTGTATAGATATGGAATGAAAATGAAATGATATAATAACCGATAAACTCATCACGATTTCAAATATTGTTCACGGTTACTGATGGAGGTGTTTTAAGAACACGGTTACATAAATTAAGTAATGGTACAATGTGTAAAAATCCTACATTGCAAAAGATACTTAAAATGGATCAGGAAACAGATAAGGAGCATTTCTTTGGAGCATTCACACCTTCTCTCAGCCTCTATAGAGCACTGTGAACCTACACCACCACAGAGACAGTTATTTCCCTCTGGCTGTGGCTCTGCTGAACCTCCAATAGTCCTTTTGTCTGATATTTGTACGTCTGTAAATATGGGTTCTCTCTTGTATATTGCGTACATATTTTTGTTTACTGTAGCATTTTAATCAACCAGTTAATTCATTTTTATTTTTATTTTTTTTTATTGAACCTTAAGAGACAAAGTCTTCTGAATCAAATTCCTTATCTGTTTGCACAAACCTGGTGAAAAGAAAGTTGATTCTGTAAAAACAAAAGCCAAAAGAAAAGAAACAAAACAACATAATAAAGAGAATGTGGGTCTTGACTCACAGAAGGGCTCATTTAATAAACAGACTTCTCTTATTGTTATATTATTAAAGTCTGTCATTAAATTATGATCGCTCATGTGTTTATGATTATACGATTGCATTGATAATCAGGATGTCACTGTTATTGTTTTTCCAATTTTTTTTGTTTGCAGTACTAAATATTGTTTTCATTGTTAATCAATATGGTTATTGTTCTTCTTATAAGCCTGTTTTTTAAAAGAAGCTTCTTTCAAATGGCTTGAGGTCATGGTTTCATCATCTGTATACACATACCTTTTTTCATGTTTCTGTGACCCATTTTTCTTTGTCTCCCTGATTAAATGTTGTAATGTGCAACTTGGGTTGTGTTTTACTAATTGACTATTTAATTTTTTGGGAAAAATTGGCTTTTTGGTTATCTCTGATCAAGTTTGGTTCTTATCTATTGAAATGTATATTATTGTTAATTGTAGTCCATGTCTGCAAACCTCTGTGCTCACGGTCAGCTGAGAACCTTGCTTGTACATGCTTACCAAACCTAATCACCAGATTGGGTTTTCACAGGCCCAGTCAAGAAGATGACTTTCTTTTATCTGTAATCTCAGTTACCTGCCAAGGGCTCTAAAGGTGAATTAAAAGCAGAGAAACATCATCTGAGAAAATACTTCTTATCCTCAGTAAACTTTCTGCAAAGTGCACAAGACATGTTTTAAAACTGTTCAAAGTCTCCATGGACTGCACGTTACATAAAAAGTAAGCTTTTCCCAATAATTTGCTGAACCTGCTTCAGATTTCTGGGTGGACTCTGGATCAACAACTTGATTAGTTGAGACCAGCCGTCTGTTGCAGTACTTGTTGATCTTCTTGTTGTTCTTCTTCTTTTACTTTCATTCGTCTCCATCTACCTGCTTCACCACATCCATATATGTCCTCTCTGGTTTTCCTCTAGGCCTCCTGCCTGGCAATTCCCACTTTAGCATGCTTTTCCCAATAAACTCACTATCCCTCCTCTTTACATGTCCAAACCATCTCAATCTGGCCTCTGACTATCTTCAAAACATCTAACATGTGCCGGCCCTCTGATGTACTCATTCCTGATCCTGTCCATCCTCGTCACTCC
Source organism: Xenentodon cancila (assembly GCA_014839995.1). Classification (NCBI taxonomy): domain Eukaryota; kingdom Metazoa; phylum Chordata; class Actinopteri; order Beloniformes; family Belonidae; genus Xenentodon; species Xenentodon cancila. Next base: position 23,934,057 of record CM026203.1, on the reverse strand, counting down.
CAAAAAGAACCTCAACATTTTCATTTCTGCTACCTCCAGCTGTGCCTCCTTTCCTTTCCTCAGTGCCACCGTCTCCAAACCATCCAACATCGCTGGCCTCACCACCGTCTTTTACACCTTCCCTTTCATTCTTGCTGATACCCTTTTGTCACAGATCACTCCTGAGACTCTTCTTCACCCATTCCAACCTGTTTGTAACCTCACTGTTCCACTCGTGTCCTTCTCATTCACACACATGTACTCTGTCCTGCTGCTGCTAACCTTCACCACTCTTCTTTCCAGTGCAAACCTCCACCTCTCTAGATGTTTCTCCACCTGCTCGCTGCTCTCACTACAGATCAGAATGTCATCTGCAAACATCATAGTCCATGGAGATTCCTGTCTGACTTCATCTGTCAGTCTGTCCATCACCATAGCAAACAAGAAGGGGCTCATGGCCGATCCCTGATGCAGTCCCACCTTGAACTCCTCTGTCACACCTACAGCACATCTCACTATCATCTTGCAGCTCCCATACATGTCCTGCACCACTCTAACATACGTCTGACTCTTTCCCACAGCTTAATTGTATGGCACATCAGCTTTATTCCTCTGTAGTTGCCATAACTTGTTGATGTTCTTGTTACTACGGGCAGCCCTGAACTCCTTCTTGGGCTCACTGCCTCCCTTATGGCAATGGATGATGGATAAATACATCTACATCTAAAATAGTTGTGCATCCTAAAGTATATAATCTCTAAACAGAGTAAAAGGTAGTATTCAAGGACGGAACTGCTTCTAATGAGTTTATGTTTACTATAAATCACAGAAGTATGAGGCGGAAAGTAGACAGTAGACAAAGGAGAAGCACCAGACCTCTGGGGTCAAGCAGTAAAAAGCAGTAAAAAGATAAAAATGAAAAATGGCAACATTTTGTGTTTTTAAAACCCTTAAACTCACAATGGAAATAAAAAGTCAGAAAGGCAACTTTTACTGTTGTCCTGTTCAGTCATACTGGATCTAAGAGATGCTGTAAAAAAAAAGGTAAAAACATTACCCTATGGTAGCTGGTCAGGTGGACCACAGTGATAAACGATAAAACTATATTAGTTTAAACGATTTCAATAGCATATATACATATTCTGGATGTTCACTAATAGACAGGGCTTTTATACAAATATGACATCAGGTTTCCTTTATCTCAACAGGGGAGCTCATAAATTAATGGACCGGCTCCTTCCTTGTTTATCAGGTGATCTAAATCATTTCCACAGCGCCCCCTTGCAGGAATGGGTTTTAAAGTGAATATGACCTGCTTTGGATGCATTTCAGCTTTATTATCTTTGATCAGACGACAGATGCAGGCCGAAGGCGTCGAACCTCTGTAGCTGCTTCTGTACAAAGCAAACACCAAGTATGACTGGAGCAGCAGGGGTCCTGCACCCGCATCACAGCGCTTTCTTGTTTTCAAACCTCGATGACGCAACACTCCCCACCCCAATTAGAACAGAGCCACAACAGTATAAAACATGGCATCGCATCTGTTTGCACAGTTTGTTTGCTTCTTGATCAGAGTGCAAATGAGAGATAGGAGAGGGTACATTGTGAATTTTGGAAGAGGGTGCAGCTGAATCCTCTTTCAGGTGAGTCAGAGGTATCTGATGTGCTGCACCCAGGTGGCTTCAGATTTCCCTAAGGTTTTACAGCTCAAGTGAGTGATTCGATTTACATTTTTGCAGCCCCCCTCATGGAGTGATAATGAAGCATAGAATAAGAGTTCATACTTAAAGGCCAAATCAGGTATGCCAAGTCTGTCATCTAAATCCAGTGTCTGTCAGTGGAGCAAAAATGAACTACATGACAATAATTAACCGTCTTAATGAGCTCAGTGTAAAGTGGAGCTCAGAGGAGTCAGCCACTGCCTTATCTATGTGAAACTGCTGAGCATCCTAATTGGACCGGGAGATCTGACTGGATAAATTTATACCAGAAATGTGGCTCATCTGACAATCTGGCAGGACTGTGAGAATGGACACAAGCTGGAAAGTCAGATCAAAAATATCAAAAATAAATTTCTCTGCACTATAGTTTTATTGAAGTCCATGTTTATTTTCCAGCCTCTTTAAGACATAAACAAAAACATTTATAAAGCTGCATTATTTAAAGAGGTTAGGATTATTTTGTTCTGAACATTTTGTGCTATTTTTGCACATAATATGAAGATGTTTACTGATTATAGGTTTTTCTATGGCTGATTATTAAAAAACGGCAAAATAATTGATTACCACTCTTTCCCTCTGTATCTGTATTTCTGCGTGTTTCTTCAAGTTTAAATGATCATCCACATTCCCTTTTCAGGCTCTTTATTGAGATATAAACAGCAAAGTCCAGTGATAATGTTGTTGTGGACGGATTATTGACCAGCCTGTCTTTTAATAATCAGCACCAGCTACAGAAAAATCCATATCTGTCAACCTCAAGAAGCACACGAAGTAAAACCGAAGTAAAACCATGCAACGTTCAGGACAAACTGACTTTGGCTTCGCTCAGAAATACAGGATGAAATCTTTGTAGGTGGAGAATTAGGCAGGGTTCCTGTTTCTTCTTGTGGATCTTACAGGCAGAATATTAAAGATGCTGTTAAAGTCTTTTAAAAACATTTTGTCTACAGAATACGTAAACAGATACTTTGCCCATAGGAAACATGAGATTTTGGAACTGTTTAATAGTGTTAAAGTGCAATGGCCAAGCAAGATATCATGTGCAACTCATGTATAACCCATGTGAAGCCTGCGGGATGAAAGGTGAACCCATTCCCTGAGAGGAGCAAATATAGAAGACTGGGAGGCAGGAGAAACACGACGATTTATGTAAACCTTAAAGTGCTGCCACTGCAGGACACAAAGACATAAAACAAAAAATCTAAAACATAACAACAAAAAACTAGCACAAGGGGAAAGAGCAAGAACACAGGAAGCATTAAAAGAAAGAACATCAGAACAGAACACAACAGAGGAACAGGGAAGGAAAGAAAAACAGGATGATATTGTAAAGACGGAGGCTGACGAAACACAGGTGAAAGCAATCAGGACTGTCGGGAAGTCAAACCTAAATCAAAGAACAACACTTTCAAAATAAGGCTGTAAGAAGAGCAAAGCAGTAAACACACAAAAGAGCAGATAAGGCAAAGATAAAGTTAAACGGAAGAATAGACCTAATAAGAGCAACAAAAGAAAATCAAGACTTATCTAGTAAAACACAGAAGATGAACAAAACAAACCCTCTGAAAGCTCTGCAGTAAAACAACAAAACACATGGAGCACAAGAAAGCAAACCACCCAGAACCCGAGATGAACAGATCCCACGTGAATACCATACAAATTCCCAAATGCATACTTTGAAGACTCTGCATTTGGTGTCAATATTTCATACGGAGGCAGCTCTGCTTCACTTGATTATTCTGTCCAAACAGTACACGTTCACGATCACAGCAAAACAAAACACAGATATGATTCCACGTTTTCCATATCCTGTGATTAACAACTCACGTACATTTATATATCACTTGTGATACAAATCATCACATCTTCCAACATATGGAAATATTTTTCACATGAACTCCACATTATAACTTGTAATAAGATGTTAGTTACATGTTAATAACATGTGCTCTGATAGGCAACGTATATATCTAGTATGATATGTGTGTGTCACTTTTTCCACATGTGATCAAAATAAATAAAAAAGAGGAGAAAAAAAATCATTCAATTTAAACGTCTGCATCCATCCCTCCTGTGACGGTAATTTGAACATTATTATAATTTTGAACATACATTTCGGCTGTAAGCGATAAAAAAGCAGTGAAAAAAACAGAAATAGAGGGAAATGCCAGCAACACTCATTAGTGCTGGTAAAAACAAATCCAGCGTACAATGAAACACAGGTGAATCAATTTTGACCCATTGATTTTCAGTGGAGGTGGATAATAACAAAGCAAAGCTCATCACTTTGAAGGATTGCACAATGGGCGTTTAGTATCTGTGTCCAAGTCAATAAGAAGAAGAGATAACAGGATTAAAAGAAAATTACCTCTCACTTAAAAAGAGCTCGCAAGATTAAAGTGCCAGATGTGGGTGAAAACATAAGTTAACTAAAATTCTCATTAAAGCAGAACAACAACCTGTAGAGATTAGATGAAGGTGTTCCAGGCTTTAAAGTAGGGCGGAAGACAATTTGGAACAGATCCCATTACAGGAGCTGTTGCTTCTTATATTGTCCACAGATTGGCTGCAACCAGGAAGGTGAGAGCGGGAAGGGATCAGCCATCTCTGATCATTATATCCAGGAGGGAATGAGGACACACAATGCTTTAACCCCATCCAGAGAGGAGCATTTGCCAAGATTTCTGAATCTGCTAATGACATGTGAAGATGAGCAATTAACAGTCTTAAGACTGCAAAAAGAAAAAAAAAGTCATGTTAATCCAGAATTAATCAGGATGATTTTCAGTGTGTCTGAACTCCCTGCTGGTGTTACCACCTCCCACACAACCCCCACCTGCTTTGCCAGTTGAGACTTATCAGGATGCAGCAAGCATCTCCTGCAGGATTTCTGTCACTGGCAAGCAGCTCAGTTGTATCCTGACCCCCATTACAATCTTTGAGTCACAGACTGTCGTTTAGACAGACACAAATGCCAGCAGGAAATGAACAGCCCCTCCCCACTTTAAAGTTCGTGATTATTTGTCTTCTTGGCAGCTACAAGAGAAAATAATAAAAGCATCAGCAGTCATGTATCAGACATTCAAAGCAGGTTTTTTTTTTCTTCATCAGATTCAACTACTTTATCTGCAGCTTTAAGCTTGTATATTAAAGGATGGCTACCAGCTGAGGTTTCTTCGTTGAAATCATGAAAAATGAATGCACGCTCACATTTGATGAACAACACCGACGAGAGCATTTCCAGTAAAATCATCAAAAAATGATAAGGCAACAGCAAACCCCAAGTCCTGGAATGACTAAGCAGCTGACTGAGGAACAAACATGATTTTTGTTTAAATTCTCTCATATTGAGAGAGTCGTGCGCCAAGTGCTTTTGTAATTTGGTGGCAGCAGTCAGAGGTACCAGATGTAAAGCAGAAAACACGAGAAGTCACCCGGCGTGTTGAGAGTCTGGCTGAATGACAATCTCAATTACACTGGAATATTTCGCATCTGTCCTTTGTCATCCTGCAAATAAAACTGTAATTAAATTTCATGCAGAGCACAAAAGCACCAGTGAGGAGTCTTGTGTGACTATAACACAAATAGATGGTTGGCACTGAGAAGCATCGTCATGTATGACCCCACTCCTGCCCCCAAACCCTTTACTTAATGCTGAATTAGTACAAAGAAAATCAATTGTAAGGCAAATCATGAGATAACATGTTGATTAGAGGAGGACAGTGATGGGAAAATGGCTGAGTTGACGCCTAACCAGATTTCCTGAGCTCTATTTTTGACTAAAAATAAAAATAAAAAAAAGAAAAAGAAAACAAAGAATCCGGAGCTGTAAAATAAATGTTGTTGCGTCTGTTTGCCCATTCAGCCACATAAAGGAAACAGAAGGTGAACTCCAGTAAGAAGAAAAGCTCAGGAGACAAACAATCTTCCAAAATGATATTTACATTTTATTTACGCTTGGATAACTAAATAGTTCAGCCTATATAACCTGAAGGATGGAGACAGGATTATCAGGCAGTACTGAGTATGTTTTATATGAAAAAAAAGAGAAACAAAAACATTTGGATAAACACGATATTAATAATATAACATTATATCAAGAAGAAGAGTACATTTTCTTTTACGTCACCTCTACATACTGGCGGTATTGTGCTTTGATAGGACTTTTGCAACTAGAACACGGATACAGAAAATCTTTAACAGCCCCACAAAACTCCTAGGATTTCATCAATCATCTGTTCAAGAATCAAGGAAATAAAAAAAAAAAGACAAAAGAAAGCAAAAAACCTCACCTCACCTCATCTTGAGACTGGGCGAAGAGATCGAGTAAAGATTCTTTGACTTGTGAGAAAATGAAAAACAGCAATAATGAGAAATTAAATTAGGTGAAGCTCATCCATACCCCCCCCCCTCCCACACACACAAACATATATGAAGTTTCATCTTCCTTTTTCCTGTTTATCACTGAGGCAAACCTGGTGATTATACATATATGTATATATGTTTATATTTTTTAAATACAAAGATATACAGTATAAATCAATATGAAATGGAATGGAAAAACATGCGCTGGACCAACACGAGCATGCACTTACAAGATGATGGAACCTGAAATTTTCAGCAGTACATTTCGAATGGTAGCTGAAGCATCTCTACCACCACCGCTTCCGCTACGAACCCTCTGAAAGTCCTCCCCACCACGTCCGACCACCCTTACTGTGAACGAAGACACATTCTCTACCAAACTACGCGGCTGATGTTTCGTGAAGCGTCGTGACAGGCACACATGTCCGCTGCATGTGCAGAGGGGGAAGCAGTATGACTTCGCATTAGCAGGCGTCGTGTTGTGAACATGAAGACGCGGGGTCTGTCTGCTGTCGAGGATGAGACGATCGCACTTCTTCCATGAATCATTTATGTTTATTTTATTTATTTATTCTTTTTTTTTAATGTGTTAGTAGCGTTTCTCCGTGAGCGTCCTTAGCGGCAGTATTCCAGGATTTTGAGTGTTGCATGAAATGTTCTCCTAAAAAATGAACAGACATTTTTTTTTTTTTTTTTTTAAATAATGAGGGCTTTGTCTCCACTTGGCCTTGGGTGAAAAAGTCTTGTTTGATTTGTCTGGTTTCCTCAGTTTCTATATAAAAAGTGCTGCTCTTTCGACTCAGCATCAGTTCCTCGCCGTCCTTACGTTGGATAGTTCTTGCTGTATGGTTGGCTTTGGTTGCATAACATGCGCTTCGATGCTTCACCGCTCAGCAAGTGAAGTCTTCAAAGTTGCTCTGGCCCGGATGGTGAGGTAGCATGTTCCCAGGATATGTTGAAGGTGTACGAAGGTTCTCGCAGGGAGCCTGAGAGAGAAAAGTGATGAGAGAGAAAGTGAAAAGGCAGGTAGGATGAGGTAGAGGAGGAGGATGAAAGCAGAGGGGACAGGTGATGAGTGCCGAAACAAAGAGAACAGAAATGTGCAGTTGGGGGGAAAAATCTGGACGGTGTCACATGCGCTCTTGAGCAGAAGCTGAGCCGGGAGGGGAGTGGAAACTGAGCAACAGTCCTGAGCAGTACTCTGAAAAATAATAAACGTGGATGGAAGGAGAAGACTACCAAGTGAGTCAGCACCAGAGGAAGAGTAACCTTTTCTTTTTGTACGCCTGCACTCTGATTTACAATTAAAGTGAGTTGGTTTCATTTGGATATGCAGTAAGCAAGCTGTCACACCTATCAAAGCTTTAATTCCCATCCCTGCTGGTGCTGTCCCGCAGCTTTGATTAAATCCAAACCACTTTCCACTCTCCTCCTTCCTTTTCTCATTTTTCCCTCCCTTTATCAGAATCACTTTTTTCTCTTTTTGCTCTATTTCTTGTGGCTGAGATTTTTTTTTCTTCCCAAGCTTCCTTCATCTCAATTTCTTCTCTTTCAAGTTTGCTCTGCCACCCACTTCCACCACCACTACTCCACCCCCGACGGCAGCGCAGACTAGACCAGTAGAGACAAAGTGGAAAAACGAGAGCGCGCTCGGTTTGACGCAGTCAAAGCTCTACTGACATGGTGTTTCACGTCGTCCAGGCTCAGCACAGCTCCTCGGTCATTGTTGTTGCGGCTTTTGTGTTTCTTCTTCATACATCTGCACAGCTTGTACTTGATCACCTGAAAACAAAAGTGAGAGCAGCTTTATCATTTCATCTTGCTTCTGAATTTCGATCATAATAATTTTGTATCCTTTTCTTGTTTTTAATTTTATACCTCAAAGCCAAATACTTGGATCTGGCAAGCTGGAGTGCAAATGAGATTGGTTTCATGCATCTATAAACGAGTTTCTTAATCGACCCT